>JBAMAX010002216.1:0-677159 GCA_037043745.1 Chymomyza amoena | reverse complement strand
ATCACTCTAGCTCCAAGTGTCATCCAAATTGCTTTCCTATCAAAGATGTCAAACGCTTTCAGAAAATCTATGAAAGCTAAATATAACGTAGAGTTGAATTTCTCGGATTGTTCTTCGATAATACGTACAGTGTTTATTAGATCTATACAAGATCTTTGAAGGCGAAAGCCAGCTTGATTTCCACATAGAACGTTGTTGAGTGGCTCGGAAATGCGGCTTAGTATGATCTAGTTCAGAATTTTGATGATGGTTGGCAGAAGAGTGAATCCCCTCCAGTTAGAGCATATTTATCGGTTATCCCTTCTTCGGAATCTTGATAATTACCGATTATCTGGAATCCCTTTAGCTCGCAGTGGCACCCAAATTGCAACCCTATTAAAGGTTTCAAACGCTTTCAGAAAGTCTATGAAAACTAAATACAAAGTAGTATTGAATTCCTCGGGTTGCTCTACGATAATACGTACAGTGTTTATAAGATCTATACAAGATCTTTTATGGCGAAAGCCAGCTTTATTTCTACGTATCACGTTGTTTAGGCTTAGGATTTTCATGATGGTTGGCAGGAGAGAGATAAACCTCCAGTTAGAGCATATTTGTCGGTTTCCCTTTTTCGGAATTTTGATAATTACCGATTCCTTCCACAATTTATGTATATTTTGAGAGGTCCAAACAGCTTCCAAGATCGGGGTTAGCTTTTGTGCCATCATGTGAGCATTCGCTTGAATTTGGCGATTTTATCTGCTCCTGGAGCTTTGCCTTTTTCAGGGTGTTAATTACATTCTCAATTTCCTCCGGTGTGGGAGGGCTAGTTTTTATTTGCCTGTTTACATTATGTCTCCTTCGGATTAGGAAACTCTCATTGGAGCTATTGTAGGAATTTAGTATTGCTTTGAAGTATCTCTTCCAAACTTCCAACTGTTCATTCTGGGTAGTAACTATTTTGCTACTTGCGTCTTCTATAAGGCAAGTCGTTACAACGTGCATCCCGCCTCCAATACTTTTTACCAGACTATGGAGATTTCTCACATCCCTTTTTTAGCCGCTATCTGCGCATTCTTTGTCAGATCAGATCATTATACTGGCAGCTAGTGATGCTTTATATAACCGAATTTCATCTGTGGAAAAAAATGCTAACCACTTTTTCGTTAGAAAAATTAATTGCTTTTTAAATATTGTTTAAAAATGTATTTATAATAATACTATGGTAATCCATTTGGTTAAATATAATTTAAAAATTAATACCGCATAATTTGCAGTTTTATTTTAATAATATTCAAGCATTAATATTCAGAACCGCACACACATATATATAATATATATACACACATACATAAATTTTCCATCAATACAACTACAAATACGCACACATATATACTATATATTATGTATATGAGGCGTGAAATGTCGAAACTTGTGACATACCAAAGGGGCAGTAAAATGAATGAATATAAATTGACATGCATATTTCATTCAGTGAGGCCAAACCAATAATTTAATTTAAATTTAATATAATGCACAAATGTATGCTATAGTTGAGGCGAGGCCAGGAGCGGATTAAGTTGGGCGTATATTGATGATAGTGTTGGCAATGCCGTCTATGAGTTTAAAGGATTCTGTCCTTCGGATCAAGCGAAGTAGTGTTTAAGCCCCCGGGGTATTTCGTATTTCTATTGATCCGCCACTGGCTGGGTACAGGCATTGGGACGCTTTAAGTGCCTGCTGTGGGCACCAAAGTGCCTCTGCATGTTATATAAGTTGGGGATATAACTTGAACTGTTACATTAATTTAATAAAAGGTAACACACACAGTTACGCACACCAAAGCACTTAGCCAAATAGCCGGACACACATGGCACATAAATAAACCAGTCGATGGCAAGTTGGGAGCATAAAGTACAAATCGAAACATAACATATAGTGACAGTTCATTTTTGAGTTCCCTGAAGTGTATAAATATGGGGGCGTGGGTCACATTGTATGCTCCACTGCAAAATCCATTTACACTCGAGCACATTTATAAAATGAAGTTACCCAAGCGGCATTGATTAAATTTTTAAGCAAAAAGTTTGGCACATTTTGTCTCGACTTAAGTTTTAGTATAAACTTTGAATTATGAACATAACTATTGAGTTAAGTTGGCAGCACTAAGTTTATTAACGCTCAGCGGAAAAAGTGCTGATTAGCGGCAAGTGAAAATAATCTTTGGTGGGGGGGTACTAAGTGCGTCTCGGAAGACTCTACTCTAAGTCTCAGCACTTTGAAACATAAACTTTTTTTATATTAACGCCTTAAGCAACTCGCTGCTTTTTACACTTTTTAGTGCACTATATTTTGTTTTACTTGGATATAGAGTTTCCAACCACTTATTCTGGCCACATCAAGAGAATGCTCTGGCAACCACTCAACGCGTCACATAATGTTTTGACGGCTTTGCTGAAATGAAAAATAAATTTAAAGGAATGAACTTTATTTTTGGCCTGAATGCTTTTATACTCTATACAATGCTCTTGTGAATAAAACTGCTATCTCATCATTTTGCAGTATTTTCACAATTTATAGAAAAAAATATTTTTTAAAGAAAAATGCTACAGTTTTTCTTAAATTAAGGGTTGCAATACATAAGTTCCTTAGCTAATCGCTTTTATTTACATAATCGTCTTTATGAGCCCTTTACCCTTTTTACCTTTTTTAAATGTCTTATAATAAGTCTGTATTTCCATAACTCGAAATCGGAGCAACCGATTTGCTTGGGATTTTTGTGTTCTATTTTATCCTATCCTTAGAACACTAGAGATTTAGTTCTTAACCTTTACAGATTTCTGTGACACCCCAGAAAAAAATCTATTTTATTTTGTGTTCTTTATATCCTATCCTTAGAACACCAAGCAAACACGGAAAGGGGCGATAATCATAAAAAATCAATATTCCATGCTTTCGGAAATTACAAAATTTTGTCCTAAAAGCAATGTAGAGTTTTTCTCAAGGTAAATTAGGGTTGCCAAAGAAAACATTAGTAAAAAATGTGCAGAATCTTTTTGAACATTAACCAAACTTATCTGCCATTTTTGTAAAAGCGTAAATATTCTCAAATAATTGTTCTAAAAATTAAATCTCTAAGGTTTCAGTGGCACCAGTTTTTACTAAAGATTTCGTTCTAAACCTCTACAGATTTCTGTGACACCCCAGAAAAATGTTAATTTTATTATATTATGAAATACAGATAAATCCAATATTTAAAAATTTTCTTAATGTGTGGCAATATCTTTGAATAATTTTGAATTTTATCAAATCTCCAGAATTGGAATTGTAGAGAAATTCATTTTTTTTTTGTTCTGTGGTACAAATCATCATAAAAAGCCTAATTTAATTTGATATATTTTTTGTTTAAGT
The DNA here is from genome assembly GCA_037043745.1 of Chymomyza amoena. Lineage (NCBI taxonomy): Eukaryota > Metazoa > Arthropoda > Insecta > Diptera > Drosophilidae > Chymomyza > Chymomyza amoena. Next base: position 673,769 of record JBAMAX010002216.1, on the reverse strand, counting down.
GTTTTAACGTTGAAAAAATAGATCATTGCTCTTTATAGCCGAATTTCTTGGAATTCGTATGCGGATAATGTTTATTGTAGAAGAGATCTTATTGCCATGGGTCATTAATTTCTTGTAGATAGTGAGTCAGAAATATTGATAGCTAATAAATATAAATAAAATTTTGTTGCTATATTTCAGGAAATTGACTTTTTTATTTACATTCCTTAAAAAGAAATCATACTCATCGTTTATTACTTATTAGGCTGAAACTTCTTGTTAAGGCAGTTGGGCTTAAAATTTGGTCCTATTGCAGCTGACGACGCCACTGATTCGAATCTGAGGTTATTTTTGCTCTATCTCTTCGCGTTTAGAACTTATGGCCATTTGAAGTTAAAAACATAAACTTTGTCCGATAGGCTTAAAATTTGTCTGTCTGTCTATGGCATCATAACTCCCGAACGCATGCAGTGATTTCAATTTAGTTTTTTTTGTATTAAAGGTGATGTGCGAGTATGTGCGAGTGTTCCTAGACATGTTTGATGAAAATCGGTTGAGCCGTTTAAAAGTTGTGGGGAGTGAAAGTGGGGAGAATGCTTAAAAAAAAAGCAAACGAGCTTGACCTTAAATGTAATACCTTAACAAGAATCTAAATTATAGTAAGTATATTATAATATACTAAAGTCTAACTTAACCTAATCTACCTACAAAAAGTATGAAAAAAATTAAATTAAAAATTTAAAAAACCCCCGAACTTAAGTAATTTTCATTTAAAAAGTAAAAAATAATAAAAGAAACTTAATGTTAAAGTACCTAAGAATCTATGAATAATTCTAAAAAAAATACGTCGCGTTGGGGGACCGCTCCTAAATTAACAATTTAAATATAAATAGTCTAATTAAGCAACAAAGATTAACTAAAAACCAAATTAAGAAAATACTTCAAAAACTTTCATAGAATTACTTCAAAAAATTTGATGTAAGATACGACCGTCAACGACGCCTGCCCTCGCGTGTCCCCCAACGCGACGGATTTTTTTTAGAATTATTAATAGATTCCTAGGTACTTTAACATTAAGTTTCTTTTATTATTTTTACTTTTTAAATGAAAATTACTTAAGTTCTTGTGTCGGGGCTTTTTAAATTTTTAATTTAATTTTTTTACTATTATTTTCTGAAATCTTATTTGATGATATGATTCAAAATGATTTAATTTTTAAGGGAAAATATTTTGCGGATATTCAATTAGATTCTAATCGAAGTGAATTGCAGGAATTCATCAAGGTCTACCGGGCCCACTAGTTAATTATAAGATTTTATTAAATTTTAAAACTTGGCTTTTCTTCCTTTCAAATTTGGTCGTATCCTGACCACAAAAAATTTTATACGGATTCCTTTTTGCTTGCTCTCAAATTAAAATTTTTTTGCTGTCACCATTTATTAATATTTCCCCAGCTCATTGTTAGCATAGCTTTAGAGTTCTCAAGGGAAATTATTAAAAATAATTTGTTTTATGCAAGAAATTAACATTTGTTTAAGGAAGTCATGGACCATATAAAACTTCGGTTTTAAAAGTTTTAGGTTGATTCAGAAAAAAATGTTTAGCGTAAAGGGCTAGACGGAGATGATATTTTGGTCAAGGATGGATGAAGAAAAAAAGCGACGAGAAGAGAACCTTAATAAATGAGAAGTGTTTGGATGACAATTACAATTTATTTTATTTTAGTACTATAGCAATTTTCTTATAGTTTCCCAACGATCCGTAACTATTTTGTCGACCAACCATAATTTTTCGCGTACAAGCTAATTAGCTGCATAAGTTAAGTTTTAAGTTTTGTTTGTGGAGCCAAACCCGAACAGCGGTTTTTGGTTATAACGCCATCTATAGTGAGCTTTTGGCGTCAAAAAAACAAAAATAATCAACACAGGTTGGCATGTGACCTCCTAGAACGTTTTAAGACCAAACGTTTGTGAAGGTTTTTTTGATATGAAGTTTTGTTTTGTTTGCGTGCCTGCGTCTAGCCCTTAAAATATGAACACTTCAACCTAATTCTTTTTAATTTCACTTTCAAACCACGTAAAAAATTCGTTTAGGTGAAAAACAATCGCTTTCAAAACATTATATTATATTATATTTATATAATTTTTGATTTTCTTTGGTAAATGTTGCAAGTTGGCCATAATAGTTTTTGGAATTTTCCAGTCAAGTTATTTTGCCTGGCTTAGCCGAGCGTGAACCAATTGAAGTTTTTAGTCTAATCTGTTTATATTAGTATGGGTTAGGTATTTTGTATAATCTGTAAAGTTTTCTTGTTTAAATACAAAGTTCCTTGTACCATTTGTTGTCCTATGGAATCCAAGTTGCCTTTGTGTTATATGATACGGTTTTAGGTATTTGTTTATGTCTGTTGAGTTTATATTTATTGTGTGTGAGTTAATTGCATTTTAATTGCAGCCTTTGCTGTAAACTGAACTGTATCAGCCAGTTCATTGCTCTTCATAGACGAGTTTCTTCGAATTCGTATGCGGTTAATGTTTATAGTAGAAAAGATCTAATTGCCATTGGGTCTGCTATTGTATAGCAGACAGTGAGTCAGAAATATTGATAGCTTATAAATTATAATTATATATAAAGTGGTTACAATTCTGCATGCTATAATTTCAGCTAAGTGAATTACAGAATAGAACCAGTTCTTATTCTTCAATTATGCGCAGACCAGTTGTTGTTGACAATTTATATCAGAAATATTGATTGCTTTGAATAGCTCAGATAATTAGGTAGTTAAAACATCATTTTAAAAATGATGTCACGTCAAACCAGCAATAGTTTCGAGGACTTGAATTTTAAAGTTTTGTTTATTTAAATATAAACCCTTTGGAAAGAAACCTTATACACTATAGTGCACTCTATGAATAATTTTACTGTAGAAACACAAACTTTCAAGTTGAAAGTACAATACATCATCTTCTTCCTAACATCATGCAACAAACATCTTTATGTAACTTGCTTTAGAGCGCAGCTTATGTACTCTCACAAAGAAAGTGTAAAAAAAGCTATTAAGCAACCGCCAGCAGGCAAGATGCCCGCAGTCTGACTCTTAGTCAGTCACTCATCCCGCTGAGGAAACCCGTCAGCCAGTTAGCTATAAAGCTCGTGTGGTGGTTATGTTGTTTTTTGTCAGGTCTTGAAACTGAATTGCTGATGAATTGGCAGCCATGGGGAATATCAAGAGGCCCACACACACACACACACACACACACACACACACACACACACTGATGAATTATTGGTAAACACACTCACTCACACTCAAACACATTTGGAGCTGCAAATAGCGACACATGTAATAAGCACTTAGACCGATGCGACGTGATTACAACATTAAAACTGGAACAAAATCCCAGCAAAGAAATGGCAAATATACCACACGAAATTTCATTTGCTTGACGGAAGTGAGAGAAGTTAAGGGGAGCACCCAGGGAGACTATATATCAAAGATATACGCCAAGTAAAAGCAGCAGCAGGAAAAAGCTGCATCGCGAATCTAAAAATTAATGAAAAAGGAATATAGTCTGTGAGGTTATAAATCCTGGTTGCTCTATGTTTATTGTTATCGTGGCATTTGTTTTACTATACTTGAAAATCTCAATATGTGCCGCATTATGTGTATACTACTAGGGGGCTCCTCTCCCTACGTGTTTTACACCGCAACCCTGTATGGTCTGCTTTAATCAGTTTTGATCATTCAGAGTATTTTACGCGCTTCCTTAATTCCATAATGTTCATCACATTGTATGCTACAGCCGGTCATGCATGACTTTAAAATATCCTGTACAAAACATTCGTCTAATAGATGGTGACCTTTTTAAGCATTCTGGAAAAGATGTAAAATCTAAGGTATTTAAAATGGAATTTTTGGAATTTCTAGCTACTTTGATTGTACAGCTGCAAGTCTTACAAAATTTGTATTCATGCCGGTTAATAAAAGATCAACAGATCTGCTAGAAGCAAGGTTATCTGGGCTATCCACACGAGCTTCTATACATTCCCACTTATTCATTCCATTTGATAAGGGACCGCGAATTTTTAATTTAAAACTGAAATAAAATTAAGTTATCAAACAAACTAATAGATGCCTCTACCCAGCATGTAGACAATCATAAGATTTTTGCGCATTACCTTGACTCTCAGGAATATCTATATAGCCGTATGTGATGAACTTAAGGTATTCCTGAGAAAATTTACATCTCCATTTAAAATCGTGCACCGCAGTTAAGTATTTTTTAATATCTTTGAGATTTCTGTATTTCTGTAGGACTGTACTAATGACTAATGCCAAAAATTGAGCGGGATCTGTCTACTACCAGTTTGATATTCACGGCAGCTGTGAATACCAGTCTCATTAGTGCTCGATACGCATTCTGTTTTATGGGCGGTATGAAGCTCAAAACGGGTTCCTCGGAGTGGCAATTTTATTTTTTGAAAGAGGCACAAAAATCACACTTGGGGTCAGATCTGAACTGTACGGTGCCTGATGGTGTTTAGCCGGAATATTTCCGGAACATTTTCATTAGTCCCAATGTAGTTCTCATAAAAGAGAATCTGTATTGTGCTGTGTCAACTCTGTCCTTATCAAATGTACTCAAATGCTTTCCCGTTCTATAGAGCCTTGTACACACTATACCAAAAAAATATTGCTCCTAAAATCTAAATACTATCGGAGCATTCTTCTTTGCATAGTATTCCATACTTGCTCTTTTCGCCTAAGACCTTCAACCTGCATGTTTTGCGATCTACTCTTAACCCTAAATTTTCACCAAGCTAACATTCTCTAAAATCTTTACCTTCTCTGTGCTGCGTTTTATATATATTGGGTTGAAATTTTGTTCCTGTCGAATTACCTTTGCATCCCACTTTTTATCATTACTTTAATTCTTGCATTTTCTGTGTTATTTTTGGTATATTTTATTCTTATTCTTATTTTTATTATTATTATGTTATTTGAGGCGGACACGAATCCCACAAATCAAAACATCAAAATCTGTACAGCCGCTCTTGAGTTGTAAATAACATAACTTTATAAATAACTAACACAACTTTATGATACCCTATACATAAGGTATAATAAGGGTATGCAATTGTATATAAAGTCAGAAGAAGGCGTGGCAGACACCTTAAAGGGTATATTATTGGTCGATATACCTGTATCTGTCTGTCTGTTTAAGAATTCCAAAGACGATTAGAGCTGTAGCGCTGAAATCTTACCATAATAGATAAGCATATGAAAACTTTCGATTAATATCGATATCTGGCCTCTACTCCCAGTAAGAGAATTTCGCGGCTTACTTTTTTTATGTGATTTTTTCCGATTTTTTTTATTAGTTATTCTATTAACCAAGTGCGGAGACGAATCCAAGAAATCATTTGTTATGTAAATCGGTCCAGACGTCCTTCAGTTGGACTCTTTTCTTTGTTATTCATTTATTTTCTAATTAGAAACTAAATAAAAAATTAAAAAAGAATTTATAGTCAGTGCAACTTCGGCCTTCAGGCTCTCTCTTTTATTCCATAAACTGAAAGCATTCATAAATAAATATATGAGATCACGAGCTCTGCTTACTTAAATGTAAAAGCATTTCCGTAAAATTATTGCTGAGGATTACTGGGTTTCCTTATCTTAACAACGGTCGACTTTCAACAGTTCTCCTAAGTTTTATTATATGTTTTATTTAAAATTTTATAAGTTAGTTTATCAAAAAAAAAAATATCAAACTATTGCTTATCTCTTAATTTCATCTTTATAAATTACAATGTAAAGGAATATTTTGCAATGTATTCATCCTTTAGGTCTTACTTTCATCTTTATAAATCACAATGTAAAGTAATATTTTGGAATGTATTCATCCTTTCGTTATATATGCCTCATAAAATCTGCACCAGCTCCTTTGGCCTCCTACAACCTCCTCTAGCGCTCTTAGCCATAAGAAGAGTATTGAAATGAAGCAAAAATAGGCAACGTCAACGAAATCAAGTAATATAACGTGCAGCATCAAGAACGAGGTCAATGAGTTAACACGTACAAACGCACACAAACACGCAGCTCCACAAACACACACACAGCCGCACACAGATCCACCTACATCTACACGAATGTGCGATGTTGAGCAACTTTTAGCTGCTGCCTTTGGCAATGTGCGAATATACGTGTGTGTTTCTGTGTGACTTGTCTATGTGTTTGCATGTGGCTTCGGTGTAATACCTCTACTCACTTCCTCCCTCCCTTTCACCTAGATCGCATGACCAAGTGATACCGTTTTATGCATATTTGCCATTCATTGAAGCGCACCCCAACACACTAACACATTGAAAAAAAAAGAGCAGACACAAGCAGGCCACGTTTAAGGCACTGGCGGTTGTTGCACACACACACACACACACAGATACACCTTTGCAACTGCATCTTTCCACTGCTTTATGCATTGGAAAACTGTGCAGCAGCTGTTTTTTAGTTATTTTTTCGGTTTCTGGCCGCATAGCCGCAGCAGTCAGCTGGACTGAAAAACCAGAAAAATGTATGTAAGTGTATGTGTATGAGTATGAAGTACATACAAACACACGCATATGATGCTATACGTGTAACGGAAACCAGTGCAAAGTTTACATACATGAAAATGCAATTTATGTAACGCGGCTTTTTTTCAATTATTCTACGGTTGTGTGTGTGAATGTGTGTAAATGTGTGTGTGTGTGGTTTTTGGTTTATTTTGCATTTTTCCTGGCTTGTAACTCAGTCAACGGGAAGTTTGGATTTCAGTTGATGACGAAGTTTTTTTTTGCTCGTAGGATTTTAATGGATATTAAATGCATTGTGGATGGATGTGCAAGGTAATAAATATTTGACAACGATTGTCTCCCAGTAGTAGTCAGATATAATTTAAGCCGTCTTATTTTAAATCGTTGGAGATGACAATGAGAAAATGCAGAATTTATGACCGCATTTAATGTGTCACATTGACTATTTGAGTTTCAAATTATCTGACCAACTAAATGTAGAGCTAACAAAATGATGAAACTTAAAGTACACTTTTAAGTCAGTTAATTAGAAAGAAAAACAAACTTGTAATAAACATCACTAGTTTACAACAAAATGTATCCTCAACATGCTTTATTCGTTTCCGAAATAAAGTCTAAACATTTTTTCATGGAACGGATTTCGAGATATTTCGAAAAAAGCATTTTTCTAAAATAAAAACGTGTCTTTACTTAAAAGATAAAATACGTCTGGTTGTACTAATCTCAAAGAAATTTTGAGGCATAACTGGCCTTGGGTTTTCAGAACCCCCACAATCGATTGTTATAGGTTTCCAAAAATTCGATGATAATCTGCAAAGAGAAAAAAATGTTGGTGGAAGGTAAAAAATTGACTTGCGACTACCATTTGTAGGTCTTAGTTGTCTAACTTGTAGCATCAGGATTGGCTGTGCCCCAAAACCAGATTAGGTACCACTTATTTCTTATAAATCTATACAGAGGATCACTGGATATTTTAACTGTAGGATATCTCTTTAACATTTTTTATCGGTGCCATTTCTTATAAATGCGAGGTGTGTTCAAAAAGTAAGGCGACTTTTCAGATTTCGATTTTTATTGTTTTGTTGTGTTGGTACACTCTTCCCGAACATCTGTACCAAATTTCAAGTGAATGGCATTTTTTGTTTGGTTGTGAGAGGCGTAAAGGTTATAAGTGTTTTGCGTGTCGATTTTTTTTTCGGTCTTGGCTCTTCTGGCCGCTTCCATTGGGACGATTGGGCTTTGGTTTCGATATCATAACCATATACCCATATTCGTCACCAGTTATGACCCTTTTGAGTAAATCTTCTGGGGTGTACACACTCTAGCCATTTGCCTGAAGGGGATATCCTTTTTATCCACCGCTACCGGTTTCGCTCCAGGGTACATCTCACCGACTCTTGAGATGACGTCCTTTTACAGTGACACCGATCTTTCATCGTCACATGCTACGACCAGTAATCTGCCCTTGGTACCACCCCGCGTCTATGCACGATGGTGGTGGGCCTGGATTGCTGCAGATTACGTCCATAGCCACACCGGAAAGGGACCGCTGTTCTCATTTCCATTGGGCCTTTGGGATTCTTCCCTCTGAATCATTCTGGTCTAACACGCCTATTATCACCTGGTCGCGTAACCTCTGCGAAGGATTTGTACGGGTTTGTCCCTTGCGTCTTCGCTTTTTTGGTAGTCGATTTACTTTCTTCTACCGATCTCTGCCTTTTGGAAGCCGTAGCCACTTGCTCCTGTCTGGATGCTGATACCTTTAATTGCTCAAGGGAGAACTCTGGTATTATTGCATTTGCCCATTCGATGGCTGCAACCAGGACTTTTGTGTTCTCCTCTTCTGTTAGCGGTTCCGTGTGCACTCGCTTTAGTAGCCTACAGGCAATGCACTTTTCGGCTTGACCCGCATTCGCTGGGTCTGTTAATTTAATAGATGGCCATTTACGAGCACGAACATTGCCCACAGCACCCTCCCTGGCAGTACCTTTCCCATCACGCTGGATGGTCGCATTACGCTTACCACCGTCGCTACTGGTTCCGGTTGCCTCAGGGGTTGCTGTTGCATTAGACGCCTTGCCGTATGCCTAATGGGAGCACTCCACTCCATTGTGGAGGCGGGAGCGGGGTTTGAAACTCACGAAAGTTGTGGTTGAGTTGAAGAGGGGCCTGTTTCCTTAAAGTTTTTTCTTCTTAATTGTATATTGTTGCTCATTTTTGGACTCACGAGTGTAGGAGAGAGGACATCCGCCTGCGCATAGCTCCCAGTAAGCAGGTAAGGCTAATTATTACGGAGGGCTCCAGGTGTCCGTAAGATCATCTTAACGACTGGGGAGCTAGGCTGATCTTCGGCACGGGTCGCATGACACCTTGATCCAGCCTCTTACACAGTCTCCACCATGATAAAATAGCAATATACTATGCTGTACTATCGAAGAATAACGAACACAGTACAATGCCCTTTTAACTTAGCTAGGTGCCTAGAGATAGGCTGAAAACTGTGGCACCTAATACCTGGTGTCACCCTCGGGGAGGGTTCAGTATGAGATTTTGTAAGTAATGTCCTTGAGCGCAGCACTTTGTAATCCCAGAGATTGTTACTAAGGCGAAATTTAATGTGGATCTGTTCGAGTGCTCTAAACAGTGTTCACTGATGTTCCAATTACTCTTTTCATGAAGTGCATTTAAGAAAAGTCTTGCCAATACCTTTTTGACGACCTTGACCCACTTTATATATTACTTTATCAAAAATTTCCTCAAGCAACCTGTTAGTTTGACTTCAAACTGATGATGGAATGTCTCCAAAGTAGTTTTGCAGCCTTTCATTTGTTGCGGCTATAAATTTCTTATGAAATACGGAATGCATACGGAATTCAAATTTTTGCATTTTCATGGAAATTGTCAAGGCTTTTTCTTGGGAAAAATGTTACACTAAATCGTACATGTATTAGAGAGAAAGTTTTAAGCAAACATTTTTAGTACCCTTTAAATGTGGCAAACAAAAAACCGCAATAAGAATTTAACAACAGGTCCTGCCATTTTGTTGGCAACCTTTGTTGCTGGCATTGTCATAGGATGACTTTCATTAGTCCTACCTGTCAAGCTGCCACGAAAAAACAAAAACAAAAAACAATAGCTACACGTTTTATTGTATTTTAATAAACAGCAACATAAATTTCAATAAAAATAAAAACAATTAAAGCAATTAACTTGTACAAAAGTCAATTAAAATGCACGCTCCGCTCTTAGTAGCGGAAAATCAAAACAATTTAAAAACAAACTTTAATAAACATTGCAATTTTGTTACCAGTTTCAACCCCCCCTCACAAAGTTACTGTCTTTGTTTAAGGGAGCGTGAGTGTGTGTGTGTTTGTGTGTGTATAAAAACGATTGAGCCAAAGTGACTTTTAATTGACTGATGGCTTGACGGGAGCAGGGAAAATATCAACAACCGTCGCAGCAACAACAACAAGAGCAACAAGGTTAGTCGAGGAAAATGCTTGAGGAGGAAAATGGGTTGACGCAAGTCAAGCAAACAATTGCAATTGCCCTGACAGCAACAGAAAATACAATACACAAAAAATAAAAAGTAAAAAATGATATACAGAAGGAGGCTATGTACAACAGTCGGATATCCTGCATCCTTTTTTTCACTGTTTATTTTTTATAATTCAAAGAGTAAAAATGTTTTTTTGCGGTAACTCAAATCAGTTTAATTGTTCATTTTGTGTTTAAAGGTCTTACACCCAAAATAATAAAAATAAATAGGATAATTATATGGTCAGATATTGGTGACTATAAAAGCTGAAAAGTTATGAAGGCTGCCTTGGCAATTAAAGGATTTTGGTTCCATTTTTTTTTTTCGGCTTAACCTATTTCCTTCCTTTGCTGCGTATACTAAACCCGACAAAGTGTATTTTTTTCTTCTGATACGCCCCTTGCCTTTCCAAGTCTTTATTTCCACCAAGCTTTTGCTTTGTGGACTAAATGCAGAAACTAAAAATATGCTTGTTGTTGATACATCATTATAAACGGAGCATCCATTTTGAAGATAATCGCAATGTAACGTCTTAGAGATGTACTATAAGTTTAAATGGCTTCATGAGCTGAATTGGTCTCTGACAACTTTTATTAAGATAAATGAACGTTTTTGGGCTTAAGATATTCATCATCTCGCCTACTTTTTCAAGCCGTATTGTGATTTTTAATGATTTTAAATGGCAGACCTACAATGGCCGCCAAAGCAATGTAACTCTTTTTCTAATCGTATTCTCAGAAAAACAAATCCTTCAGATACCTTAAGCTCATTATAAGGCACTTTATCAGTTTATCAAGATGGCGAATTCAAAATGGCCACCGAAAGCACAAAAATCATTTTTTACTATTTTAATACGAGTTAGGTATGTAAATATGGGTTTTTGGGGTCGCTGATCACGAATCTGGGACTTAAATGTACAAATTTTAAAATTGCGAACGGAACACGGCCGCCGCGGAGTAAAAAAAAATATATTTTTGGTGCAATACATTATTTGACTGCCAAAACTAAAAATATTAAGTATTCTCATAATTTTTTATTAGGTATTACTAAAACAAAACGCCGAAATAGTGTTTGCATAATTATATGAAGTTATGTTTGACAAAAGCTTAAAAAAACTTTCACTTCTCAAATCATCTCGTCAGTTTTTTTTTATACATTTTTTTGTGATTTTCACGTTTTGAAACTGAATGTTTGGTGCCCCTAATTTCACCAAAGCAAATATTTTGAGTGGTTTGAAACCGTGTGTTTAGTTTTTTTTTTAATGAAATAATTTATCAAATATTTTTGGATATTATTATTTATTGAAAAATATTTCTAACTAGTAAGCCCGGCAGACGTTGTCCTGCCCTACCTTGGGTTTGAACCCAAGTTGCTTCCGCAAGATTTTTCAGTATAAATATAAGACCGAACTTAAGGAGAACTACAAAGTAATACAATACTCATTGATAAAGTCGTCTTTCGATGAGACAAAGTTACAGAAATTCTGAGGAAATTAAATCAATCAGTTCGATTCGTCGACCGGTATCGACCATTACCGATAGTCAGCAATTGCTCAGAGAAATCTTCGGGAAAGATTCGTTCGTCTTGGTCGCGGCACTGTTAATGACGATTCAAAGAGAATACATACAAATTACTGATGATAATTTTGGTTACTTCGTTTTCCGGAACGCACGGTTGTGTATTATTGTACAAAGTCCATCCTAAAATAAACAGTGTTTTTCATGTTTGACGAATTCCAGTAAAAACTTAATGACATTTACTTCAATAGAAGCAAAGCTATGGCGTCTTAATTGACAAATATGGCAAATAGAGGGCGCCACCCACAATGACAAGCACCCAAAAGTGCTGAATACTTTGTAATGAATCTTGTGCACTAATTGGACTTACTGGAGCATATTCAATGCTGGCATATTTCTCATATTTACAAAATTTTGAGTTTGATTAACAAGTCAGTTTGGCTCAAAAAGTTGAGTTTGCGATGTTTTACGATGTTTATGAAGATTTATTTTTAATTTTTAAATAAGTACAAAACATTTTACATATACGTATAAATAGCGAGCAAACTGTCAAAGTTATACAAAAAATTAAAGAAATATAAGATAAGTAATTTAATTACCTAAAGAATATATGCAGGACTTACTTATTTACTTATAAAGCTTCTTCTTAAATCCTACTCCTATTATGTTTTTAGAATCATCTTATAATATCTTATACATATACTCTTCAAATTTGGCGTACGTAAAGTCGAGCGCGGGCGACTTTGGGATACCCTGTACCACTAGCTTACAATAAAATACGGTAACCAAAAACAGAAGAATTTTAAGCAAACAATTTTTTTTTACCGATCGTTCCTATGGGAGCTATATGATATCATCAAGTTGGTACCTTGAAGAAGATCTGATTGCCGAATTTGGTCTTAATATCTTTACAAACAAACGAAGCACAAATTTTGTTCAAAACCCGATTTTTTTGGAAGATTGTCCCTATGGGAGCTATATGATATAGTCAACAGATTTTGTTCAAATTTGGATTATTGCTATCCATCTAAAACTATTGTTTTTTTTTCGTGGTTGTCTGAAACATCCCTATGGGAGCTATATAATTTAACTCCGATATTAAAAAAACTTGTCTCCTATGGAATAATGGGATCTAATGTCAAATTTGGGTTACTCTAGCCCTTGTCATCTCTTAGATGTAGGCGTTCAAACGGACAGACTGACGGACGGACAGACGGACATGTGTATATCGACTTCTCTAGTCACCCTGATCATATTTTAGGTTACTTTGGGGTGTCTCCGACGACTCCTTCTATATGTTTCATGCATTTTCGTCTTTTACAAACTTAATATACCCTTTGTACGATACGGTACAGGGTATAAAAATCAGTACTACCCCTTGACCCCATAAGTACAGTGTATACATAAAAACGTTGAAAGAAAAACTCTGCCTGCCAGTAAAACTTTTTTGCATTACTTATACGCCGAGTGTGTTGGTTGTTATTTTTTCGTTTTTATTTTTTTGATTTTTATATTCATGTGTAACGTATTTATGCATGTATGAGTGAGCTCGCCCATGTGCTCGACAATCCGACAATTGGCCATTGGCAGCATCAATCATCCATCCATCAATTCGTCAACCTTTTGCTGTCAAACTGTGGAAAGCAATGCCTTTCAAACCAATTCATAAACTGCAGCCGGCTCAGACAGCCATTCGCTCATTCTTTGACTCATTCTTTCAATCAAACGCTTATTAATTTCAAGTCAGACGTATTCATCATCTAGCAATTTATGGACAATTTTTGTTTATTTATAAACACCTTACTGGGTATATAATTTGTATTTTATGCACGTGTTTAAAACTTTTCTTTTCAGGTGTTTTCTGTCTGAAATGCTCTAAAAAGAAATGATTTAAAATGTTTATGAAACTTTTTGGAGCACAAACTTTGGCTTACAATATGTCAAGCATGTTTCCCAATTTCCTTTTCAAAGAAAATGCAGCTCTATTTAAGCCATATAAAAGCAAGCAGTCTCAAATTGTTCGTTAGAAACTTTTAGCCAGACATTTTTTGCAGACATAATTAAAGTTGAGTATATTAACTTTGTTATTTGGAAAGTACTTTAAATAAATTTTGAATTTACTAAATAAAGGAATTTTTTTTAGATTTTATTTAGATCATAAAAAATTATTTTTTAGCTAGAATTTTCTTCGACAAGCGAATAGAGTTAAATAAATAAAAAATTAGTAAACTTCGGATTTTATACGTTAAGTTTTTTTTATTTTCTATGGGCTATACTTATTAAAATGATTAGCTAAAGAAAAAGTTCATTCTCTGCCAACAACTACAAGTTGAGGGGTCAAATTTTAAATATGGATGCTTATAATTCACAATTGATTAAAACAAGCACTCATAGGAATGCTTATGAGTTTCTCAGCATACTGATATCAAGTATTTATTTTTTTTCTAACAATTAATTTAAAATAAAATTAATGAATGGGGAATTGTACAAAATTCAAGCTAAGCAATTGACTAGGTTTAATTTTTTTTGTTCAAATGAAGTGGAATAGTTTTGAATTCTTCTTAATTGTTGCCTTTAATAGGTATTTCGTTTTAATAGAATTATTTTAAAGTAAAACTTAATCAAACAGTAAAAAGGGTTTGCTATCCTTTTTTTTTTTGTCTATTTTTACTGTTCTAAAATTTATTCCTTAATTTGTATCGGTTTTTTAAAGCTTCATTTCGTTGGTTTCTACGCAAGTTTCTCTAACTTACAAAGTGCTTCGCCTTGACATTTTATATTTATAGCAAACACCATTGGTGGCCAAAAGCAGAGACTTTCAATAAATTGTCTTGGAATCTTGTGGCTGCATCGACAATCAAGTTGTTTTTTTTTATTAGAAAATTCAGTGTATACATATATATATCGGCGAAAATAAGTAAAGCGGGCCACTTTTTTTGGCGACCTTCTCGATTTTGATGATTTTTACACAGTTGGTAGAGCTACTAGCCATTAGAAACCACGCCCAATTTTATTGCAAAAATCCGATTATTTATGGAGTTATCGATAACTGAATATTGGTTTTTTCATTTTTGGATAAGCCATATCTTCTAAATGAGTAAAGATATTGACGCGAATTTTTTTTTACCATGACAGATAAAATATTAAATTTAAAAAAAATAAAATGGAATTTTTTTAAAAATTTTTTTATTTTAATTTTTTTATCATTTTTAATTTTAAATTTAAAAATTAAAAAGTGATCTCCACTTCCCACAAATAAAAATGCGGTAACTCGTAAAACTGTAGAAGTTATGCTTATTTTTGTGATGGCATCTCGCATTTTCGCTATAGTAAACAGTCATCGAAAAATTAAACAAAAGCATAACTTTTCCGAACTGAAAGATAATAAGTTCAAACTTGATATGAATAATGGTTTTGACATTTTAAGATTAATTTTTAAAGTATCAATGAGTATCGTGACCCTGTCTCTAGATATTTAAGGTCAAAAGTCACAATAATCGGTTTTTTGCAAATAACATTTTACCAGTATTTTAAAATGTTTCCCAATGTTCTATATAATTGTTAGGCATAAAATTCTCTACAAAATCGCCGTAGATTATTATTTCGTACAAGTTACCCATCACGAGATAAAGTGTTCAAAGTGCAACGCATGTGCCAGACAATTTTTATGGAATTTTCACATCAAAGCACTCTGCGCGTTTTAAGCTATATCTCACGAACGGTTTACTGTATCCAGCATACCAATTTTGTAAATAAAATTAAAAATTATAAAAAATTAAAATGAAATTTTTTTTAAAAAACCACTCTGTTAAATTTCAGAAGAAAATATTAAACGTTATTGCCAAAAACCGCGAAAATCTACTGCGAGGGATCGGGGAAAGATATTGACATGATTCAACAAACTTAATCTTCTGAGGAAATATGCGCACCAGCTGGTAAAGTTTGGTGTCTCTAGCTCTTCTAGTCTACGAGATCTAGGCGTTCATTCGGACGGATGGACGGTCGGACATGACTCAATCGCTACCCGAGGTTATGATAAGCATTTTGGTATAAAGGACTTGGCGTCTGGCGCGCCTTCCAGTATACCCTTTGTACTTTTAAGTAGAGGTATAAATAAATTTTTTTGTAAGCCATTGTATTTGACGCAAATATCTGTTACAAAATTTTCAGCCTCAAATTTTGTGCCTCAATAAATATTAATAATGATTATATTTTACTTGTTGAAAATTTAAAGTACACAAATAAGAAACCTTAGATAGAGAAAAATCTGACCAAAATATAAAAAACAGGCATTTAAGCCAAACTTGATATCTTGCAAACTTATTTATGAGATTGCATAACTTATAACTTTCAAATATTTTTTTTTAATAACGCAAGTAAAATCACATTTTTATTATTTGTCTTGAAATTTGATTTTCTATCAAAAAAGTTTTTGTGGGAATGCCGTTTTAGGTGATAAAAAATGTTGTAGATAAAAATCCCAAAAAAAAGGAATGCAAGTTAAGTTTTCACAAATTATCCATAAATTGACACCATTTGATTAAGCATAGTTCGAAGTCTCGATATTAGGCAAAACAAAAATTTTCTTAAAGTGTCAGCACAAGCTAAGCAAATTCGCTTTAAGTTGTTGCTCATTTTCCTTTAAGATAAACACAAAAGTTTTCCCCATTTTCTATTAAACACGCTCGAATACATCTCTTTGTTGCTCCTTTGCCATTGTTTTGTTCTTTATCATTATTGTTTTTATTCACATACTATTTAAGCTCACACACTCAATTAATGGCAATTGATTTGTGACGACAATGCACCACATTTTGACATTGTTTATTTTGCAATTATTCAACACTGCCTCTGACCCACTCTGACCCACTATTTGTCTCTATCTATCTGCATGTTTATTGTTGCTGTCATTGTCATAGTCTTTGGCATTCTCCTTGTCGTTGTAGTCAATGCTTTACAGCTCAATAGCAGCAGGGGGGGCTGACTTCGGCGGAGGGATGTTCCTGCAAACAACAAGCTGCATTAAGCAAGCTAAGAACAAGAGTTCTGCATTTTATTGGCTGGTTATGTAAATTTCAATAGACTAACAGATGCAACGTCGAACAACAGAGGCATCTGCTCCACGAAGAAGAGTGCACTAAAACCAGTTTACATTATAATAGTGTACACTTTAGAAACTTGGGAAAAATAAGGGTTTAAATTGCAATTCTCAATAAGTCTTGTTGGCTCTTCTAACATGGATGCCATACTTATTTGTTTTAAAGTTTTAATAGAATTTCATGGAAATATTGCTGAAAATGCTGATTCGTGCAAAATCGACAATATCAATATTGGCAAATTCAATATTAATGACAAACTGCCATCAAATCTCTTCAGGCGAATATTGCACAGGCAAAAAATATTCAACTTCAAAATCATATTGCGTAGCTCTCATATATCGTATCATCATATATGAATACTTAAAGCCTAAAGATTTTGTTTCAATTGCAATTTGATTCATAAAAATAGCAAAATTGGTTAAAAAGATATGATTTTTGAAACTGTTTTTCAGCTTTCGTGCCACTGTGCGAAGGCTAAGTGATTTGAAATCGGCCAAATATGAGCTTGTCAGACAAGGTGCCTGTGGGTCTTTCTAAAGGTCGATAAAAACCACTCGATAGTTTAGACTTCGATTGTTTAAATTATCGATACTATCGAACAAATAAGTACCATAGTGCAAGTGCGGAAAGTTTTAATACTTACAAAAAAAAAACATTTCAAAATTTTGAATAGAAACGTTTTATTCATGACATTGTAAAAAGAGGTCCTTTTAAAATTACATCTTAAAAAAACAAAAAGTATCCATTTAACAATTAAAAATCATAAGAAACTATGTTTCAAGTAGCTTGTTTAATCATGACGACATTTCTAGTATACATAAGAACGTATAAAATCTCACATTCAGTAGAAATGGTGCACCCCTGCCATTTCTAAAATTTGTTTAGTCCAATACAGTCGGAACCCTGAAAGTAACATTTTTTAATTGTTGAAACCAAACCTCCAAAAGCTCAATAGATTTGCATTTTGGCTTCAATTTTGACTGTCAAATAATGTGGAATGTCAAATATTTCCGCTATCTAATTTTTAGAGATCTTTTTTTCAGTTTTTTGCGTCACGAATTTTATCGAACAAAACTATTAATAGCATCCGCAAAATGAAACTATCGATAGTGGTATCGATTGTATCCCACTGATACTCAGTGTACAAAAAATAATCAAAGATTATTTTCTTTTTAACAAAATTACAATTTTTGGGCTGCGATATACTTTGCTATCTTATTTTATTTTACAAGATTACGTTTTTTTCCAATCTCTCCCAAAAAAGAATCTGTAATTTTTATGATTTATTTTACATGAAATATTTTAAGTCTTCTATACTTTTGACTGTTATCCGTTAAATGTATGGCTAGATTATTACTATGGTCTAATAACACTGTCCTACAAAATTGAAAAAAAACAAAGAACTTTTCAAGTGACCTAGTGTACGTTGTAGGTCTTGACGAGTAGATCACGATAGTGTTTTTCAAAATTGTCTAACACCCCCATAATCGGAAGTTATTGCTTAAAACCCGTTTTTCGGGTACTGCGATCACTCCCACTATCACAACGTCGCCATTTTTCAACCGATTTTCGATTGCTTTACGGCTTTGGAAAGAAGAAGATTCAAGCTTTAAGATGATATACACTTGTTTATACTTCATACAAAGCAACTACGAGATTTTTTAAAAGTTATCCAAGATTTACACTTTTTTTTTTCGATTTTCACACTTTGAAGTCATTTTTATATAACATTTTGTTAAAACACATTTACTTTTTTACATTTAATCTTAAATTAATATTAATTCCGAGTAAGAAAAGTCATGGTTTATTAAAATCGGTCGATAAATGCTTAAGTTACGACGCTTATTGTAAACAAGAAAATTCAACTTTCATCGACAAAAAAAAACGGTTTTAGATGGATAATTCGTTTGTTTATGAAGATATCGTAACCAAATTTGGTATAATGCTTAAGAACTATAAAAAACTTACAAGTGCCAAATTTGGTCGCAATATTTAAAAAAAACAAACGAAATACAACAAATTTTGTTAAAAAATCGATTTTTTGGAAGATCGGCCCTATGGGAGCTATATGATATAGTCAACCGAATAATAAATACTATATTTTTATTTCAATCATCATTTGTTTTCCAGAAGGAATATTAAAAATTTTGTTCAAATTAAAAAAACGGTTTAATACACTGCAGCTTGTTCGGTATAAGTAAGGTTTCAAATTTAAATACATTAACAAATCTCTTATCAGCCATGTGTATGTATCTCTTGACACATTTTATATCAATTCCCTTCCTTATTTTTGCACTTTGTGGCCTTAATTGAAGTTCTTTACCCTTTATAGTAATATTCCCCTCCATGCGGGACATACCCTTATAGGTCTTGTATATAAATATTTCATAATTTCCTCTCTTTCGAACTATATAGTGATATTCTACCACGACTTACTTAGCCCATCCATTTTTGAAAAATTTGTCGAGAATTTCGTATGATACTGAAAAGTTCGTAGGCTAACATACAATATAAAAACACATTTTTTGGAACAATTCGATTTTATTATTCAACATACACCGATTATAGCGATCCTCCAACTTTTTGATACCATTTTTAAAATACGATTTCTCATTAGCCCCAAAATGAGCCTCCGTTTGGGTGATCATCTCTTCATTGGAGCCAAATCTCATTCCAGCGAGTGTTTACTTGAGGTCTGAGAACAGGAAAGAGTCGCTGGGGGCTAGATCTGGAGAATACGGTGGATGCGGAAGCAATTCGATGCCAACTTGATGCAATTTTTCTATCGTTTTTATTGATTTGTGATACGTCATTTTTGGTCGATTGTGAGCCTACGCAGCACCCACTTGGCACAGAGCTTTTGCATGTCCAAATATTCATGCACGATGTGTCCAACACATTTCTTTGATATCTTTAGAGTCTCAGCTAACTCGATCAACTTCACTTTATGATCATCCAAAAATATTTTGTGGACTTTTTTGATGTTTTCGTCCTTCGGTCCCCCCTTTGGGGCGTCCACTGCGTGCATCGTCTTCGGTGCTTTTTTCTTAATGCTTCAATTTTGGAAACCACTTCTTAACCATTGATTTTGCTGGTTCAAAGTCCGAATATGTTTATCAAGCCAAGACTGGGCTTCAACAGTATTTTGTTCGCCAAAAAGCAATGTTTAACAAACACTTGAAATCCGTTTTTATTTATGTTTTTCATAATAACAAAAGTAGCTTCACTAAGAATGGTGTATCTGATTAACCAATAGTCCGACAGCTGTCAAATTTGATGGATTGTACTAACTGGAACTCAAATGGATTTAATTCTAGTAACTTCATATATGGGGCAGCCCACGAAATTTTCAGCCCACCTAGTACAACAAATGGTTATTGTGGTTTAACTCATTGATTTGTGGAATTACACATAAATCACTTCATCATTAGGAAAACGAAATATGAAGTTGGTTGATTATCCATATCAGTCAACTTTTCTGAAAAATATTTTTGATTCTTTTCGCTCCACCTTCTTAAATTGCTGCGTAGAAGGAGAATTGGGCATAAAATTCACGGCTTAAATATGTCGAAAAGTGCAAAGTTTCTTTAAATAAATGTCTATAATATGCAAGGGTGGATGAATCTGAATTTTCCCAGTAATTTCCAAAACTTAATGAATTAAAATGTAAAAAACGAAATTTCAGTCTAAAAAGCACCTTTTTTAAAGCTTAATTTTAATTTGCTCTTCGTTTTTCCAAATTTTATTTTGTAAATTCCAGTGGTCCTCAGGACCCATCCAGAGCACATGGCTTAATAGTTCACCATTTGGACTAGTAGCAAAGATTAATTAGCTCATAACTCGCTACCATTCTGCTTTTCTTTTGAAATATTAATATTTATAATCTAAGTTCTCTAAGGTCAATTGAGCAATTTACGATAACATCGTTTGAGTCATATGGCAAACATTTTAGCACACATTTATTTCTCTCAGTGTAAAAACTAACGGCATACTTTATTTATGTTTTAATTCGCAAAAGTTTTTCACAATATTGGCAAATGTTTGTGCTAGTCAGTTCCGTGCCATTTCAATTCAGCAGAGTTTACAATTTGCCTGAGGGCAGGTTCTTTTGAATGCTGGCTGGCTATTTGTAGCTAATGGTAATGGTTAGGACTATGGCATGGCTATCAAAAGTTTTAGCCAAAATTTACATAATACTTTATTTATTTGATTGCACAAGCCAAAACGGAAGAAGGAAGGCTAAACAAAGTGTACATTAAAGAGCTTAGACAGTTTCAGCCCTATATATAAATACTTAACATCTATAGATGTATTTATATATATACTTTCGTTTACCTATTGAAGGTCTCTGAGCGGCTTGCTGGTCTTTTGACACTTTTATAGTTTCACTCAATTTCAATAAGTGTCTTGTGTGTATGTATGAGTGAGTGAATGTAAAAGTGTATGTGTGTGTGTTGATGCTTGCGTGGGTGTTGGTAATGCCAAAGGATGCCAAAGGCCGTGACAATGGCAGCCAAGTTGCTTGACGGTTGACTTGTGTGTATGTATGTGTATATGTATATAATATATAAGTATGTATAGTTTTTTGTTTGCATGTGTGTGGGTGTCAGCTTCGAGGTATTTTTCTTGCTTAACGCTTTAATAAGTTTTGAAGACAAATTTGGGTCTCAAGTAAAGCTTCCTGTATAGTATGCGAAATTATATTATAGCCTACTTTTATGCGCCAGCCCAGGCACAAAATATTTCACATTTTCCACACATACTGAAAATTTATTCAGACATTTTTCTCTTCGTCAACTTCAAATGTCAATGCCAAATTTTCATTCAAATTGAATAAATCGCGTTTAGACGTCATCAGCAGCCACAATTCATGATCAATGGACAAGTCCCAGAGGGGGCATGGCCAAAAGGCACATGGAATACTTAACACACACAAACACAAACACGTAGGGATTTATATATTTGCATTAGGCCTGTCCACATTTTTGGTCATTTCATGCCGAATCATATTTCACGCTTCAAGTTTTTCTTTTATGGCAATGTGCAACCATTTTTTTTTTTTGCCATTTCACTTTTATGCTTTCAAATTTTTGTTGGCTAACAGCTTTCAATTAAAAGTTTGCGCCATGGTTGCTAAGATAATTACTTAAATAACAAATTAATTGAGTTTTAAATTTACAGAAATATAATATAAGCACGGAGAAAAGTGGCGATCTAAATGTTATTGTGCAGGTAAGTACAAGTTTTTTAATATATTTTATTTAAAATTTAAATTGTTTTGATGCAGCTTTGGCGGTTTTGTAATAAATTGTAAAATTAAATAGGTTTAGAAAAATTAGATTTTAAATGAAATGAAAAGAAAAATTTAAAATTTACTCATTGGGTAATTTATATAATTATTATTAGCTTACAAATCGAATCTGTAAAATATGCGTTCATTTAAATTGTGAAAAACCTCATGAAAATTATTTTGTCTGTCCAACAGGCGAGTTTTCTCAGAACGGTATGCAGTTCAAAAATTCACAACCATAGAAAAGTTTCAAACAAGTTACTACCAAAATGATCAGC
Organism: Chymomyza amoena; assembly: GCA_037043745.1. NCBI lineage: Eukaryota > Metazoa > Arthropoda > Insecta > Diptera > Drosophilidae > Chymomyza > Chymomyza amoena. The sequence goes on along the minus strand of JBAMAX010002216.1, from coordinate 651,495 downwards.
ATATCAACAAAAGGCGTTTTGTGGTGGCAAAATAAATTTGCTGTTGTTACTGCTAGCGCCACCTAGTGAACTTTTATGGCGCCATTTTGCGTAAAGCATTGGTTATATCATAGAACAACACTGTTTCGATTGTTCATATGCGTTCACTTGCGTTTTGATATTTTAGCTTTGCAAGAATATTACAATATTTGAAAGTTTACGGAATTTTTCAAAGTTTTAATAGTTATTTAGTTGCATGGAGCTTCTTTTTCCGAAAAAGGGTTCTTTACTAAGAGCACAAAGAGGGGTACTGCGACCAAAAGGTCTTTTTTACCATACCCATAAATTAAAGCAAAAAACTTTCCGCTTTCCGCATGAATAGCAGTAGGTCTTTTGTTGGTATTGACCTAAGATGGAAGGGACTAATCCGTTCCTTTCCCATGTGACAGGATCTGTCCCATACCAGCGCTGGGCAGTCACAGTTAATATGTCTGGTGGTTTCATCATCTTCTAGACAGAGCCTGCACTCTGAAGAGTCCGATAGGCCAATTTTTTGATGGTATCTAACAGTGTGGTGGCCAGATAGGTAAGTTACCAGGAGCATTAGGTCAGCTCTGCCAAGACCTTTTGTCTTGATCGCATCCAGAGGTTTGACAAGCGCTCTCCTTTAACCATCCTGGAGGAGATGCTCCAGGAGGATAATGCCCCAAAAGCAGCTTGGCTCTCTGAGTAACTACATATGCTTGCTCCTTTAGTTCCCTATGACATGAATCTCCGCTTGAAAGACGCTGGGCCAGATGCCAATAACGGTCGACATTCTGGTGTTGGGTCCAACGACTCCAATACCTACACCCTGCTCAGATTTGGTCGCATCAGTGTACCATTGTCGCCACCGGAGGTTGCCACAGCCCAAGTCTTCCATCTTGGGAGAGAGATCTAAATTTCTTGTAATGAAATAATTCCATGATCATACGATCTGATCTAAAGCAAATCGATACGTCAGGAAGGGAATATAAAGGTGTGTTTGGAGCTTAGATAAACCCAATTAATCAAAGGCCAATTAAGTCGGTCCAGCTAATCATGAGCTGTACATGGTGTAACATAAACGATTTCGTTGTATGTATAGGGTATAGTGGGGCAAATCCGACCTAGTAATTGTTTTTGACTATAAAAATGGTTATTTGAGATCGGATTAACTCGTCCGATACACCAAATTAAAGCTTGCCATAATTTACTATTAATATTATTATTTATTAAGACATGAATATTTAAAAAAGACAGTTTTTGGCATTTTCAAAAATGGTGGGGTAAACCCGACCTCCATTTTTTTGACTGATTCAGCAAAGATTTGAACTAAATTTAATGGTTTTTCGATTATAAATCAAAAGAGCATGCTATTGTTTTGAAAAATTGAAGAAATTACTTTAAGATATTGAATATTTAGAATATAGAAATCAAAATTAAAGTTGAGTAAATGTCTAAAAAGGATGATTGGATTAAATAGTAATTAATCTAAGTTATTTGATTTGCTGTCCAAATACCTTACTGACATATTTTTGGTTCGAGATGAACGTTTTGTTGGCCCCACCATTTAGAGGTTTCATGAAAAGCGATAAAATACTTACGAAATTTTTAACTAATACTATTAGTGCATGTATAATATTAGCTAAAAATTTCGTTAAATTTTAGGAAATAGCTGTATAGCCACTTAACTTTATTTCGATTTGTTCAACAAGAAAAATGTGTATTCTATTGGGTGTACAAATAGAAAACCCCCGTTTTCCCATAGGTGGCGCCAGCATTGCAAATCGGTCGATAAGTACGAACAGAATCGATACATTGCCAGATGAGGCATCGGTCAACAACTCCACAGAATCTCGCTTTTTTTTTTTACTGCGCTTTGTTTTTTTTGCTAAGCCGAACAAGGATCATTTGCTTTTTGCATTTCATTCGAAAAAAAAGTGCAGCTCAAGCGCGTCGAATGATTGTAGAAACTTATGGCGAAAGTTGTATTAGTGAAAGAACGTGTCGGGAATGGTTTCAAAAGTTTAAAAATGGCGAATATGACGTACAAGGATCGTCCCAGACCCATAAAAAAATTCAAGGATACAGAATAAGAAACTTTACTGGATGAAGATGGTTGTATAACGCAACAGGAACTTGCAAATTTATTGGCCGTGACTTAGTAAGCCTATTCTCATCGCCTAAAAAGCTTAGGAATGTTTCAGAGACTGGGACATTGGGTACCGTACGTTTGAAGACGAGGGACTTCGAACGGCGCCTCTGCACGTACGAACAACTCCTCCAACGGCAAAACAGAAAGTTTTTTGCATTGAATCCTGATTGGCGATGAAAAGTGGATACACTATTACAACCCGAAGCGGAAAAAATCGTGGGGACTTCGCGGCCATGCAACAACTTCAACAACGAAACCGAACATTCATGGCTCGAAGCTGATGCTCTGTATTTGGTGGGACCAGCTCGGCTTAGTGTGCTATGAACTCTTGCATCCAGGCGTAACCATTACAGGAGCCCTGTATCGGACGCAACTTATACGCTAGAGTCGAGCGTTGAAGGAAAAACACCCGCAATACTCGAAAAGATACGATAAGGTCATACTTCTACATGACAACGCTCGGCTACATGTTTTCAAGGTAGTGAAAACATACCTGGGAACTTTGAAATGAGACATCCTACCCCTGATTTTTACTTTTTCCGATTAATGAGGCATGGCCAGGTCAGAACTTTCGTTCTTTCGAAGAAGTAAAAATTGGATCGATTCATGGATCGCGTCAAAAGAAGAACAATTTTTCCGACGAGGATTTCAGAAGCTGCCAAAAAGATAGGAAAAAGTTGTAGTTAACAATGGAAATTATTTTGAAGAATGAGTATGTAACGAGTTTTTTTACAATAAAGCGTCAAATCATGAGAAAAAACGGCGGTTTTCTATTTGTACACCCAATATTAGCTAAAAATGTCTTAAAATTTTAAGTAGTAGCTCTATGGTATATAAGCCACTTAACGTTATTTTCGATCGCTTTATTCAACAAAAAATTTGTATTCTAATATTCACAAAAATTAAATTGCGTAAATATATACTCTTTGTCCTTTGGGCATTTAAATGTAGGCTGACAGACAGCTGTCATGCTGCCATTTTGTTTTTTTTTTAAGCTCTAAACGACAACACTAACATGAGCTCGCTCTGGCTTACCCACACGGTCGCCTTTGCCCCATCTTACCCTACAGAAAACAATAATAAAGTAAAATCGAAAATAAATTGCTTCAAATAAATTGTAAATAAATTTAAAAACAATTTGACAAACATATTTAGTTATGCCCAAAGATATAAAGCCAAACTCTAACTGGTGTCTATAAAAAAATAGATTTTATTTTAGTACAGTCATCAAATATAATCTTAACTTATATTAGTTCTAGTTTCCAACAGAAAGCTCTTCATAACTTGATTATACAGTGACATATGATTTTAGCGTTTGCTCCTACGAACCCTTTGTAAATCCCTGCCAAAGCTGCACCAAAAACCATCTCCGCTGTAATAGACATCTACGCAAAGGTTTCAATTATTTTTACTGACTTTTATTTTCAGGGCGACTTATCTCAGCAGGAGAAACGCGCCGTGTTCATAACTGTACATGATTTGGGCTGCAATCGTAAGTGAATTTTTGGGAAACTAATGTCCAGTCAAGCGCATATTACTCATACGCCAGATGTTACGTGCTCTTTCTCCACACTTCATTACAGACAACTCATTTCAGGAGTTCGTAAACAGCCCATGCATGACCGAAATCAAGGAACGCTCCTGTTTCATACACATTGATGTGCCCGGTCATGCAGATAATGCCGAAGCTTTGGCCGATAATTTTCCCTTTCCCTCGCTACAATCACTGGGCGAGGATTTGGTCACTGTACTGGACTATCTGCATGTGAAGTATGTTATGGGTCTGGGTGAGGGTGCGGGCGCCAATGTATTGGCACGTTTTGGCCTGGCACATCCCAGTCGTGTCCTCGGTTTGATTCTAATCAATGCCACTGGCAGTGCTGCAAGTGTTTTGCAATCGTTCAAGAGCAAGGTGGGTGGTTATTGTTCCATATAAGAAATGGGTGCTGCTGCTCTGCTCTCTTGGCCACTTAATTAATTTGTTTTGCACTACGTCTTTGGCATTTGCAGTTCATTAGCTGGAAAAGCGATGAGGTGGCACAATCGGCTGAAAGCTTTTTGATGTATCACAAATTCGGACATGTAAGTATTCGCTGCGGTTTTCTATTACTTAGTTAAAGCACACACTGCACACACACACAACCGTGTGTGTTATATTATACCCCCTCGTACACCCCTACAACCCCCGGTCAGTTGGTAACTGACTGTATATATGCTGTGTGTATGTGTGTTGTTTGGTGCTATATATATTGTAATATTGCATATTTATTTTCTCTTTATATATATATTTTTTTCTATTATATGTTTGAAATTTGCATTTCGATTTGAAAAACTACGAAAAAATATGCATATACGAAAAACCCATTTTGGGTAACGCGTAAATTTTTCCTATTCTATGAAAAACAAAAATATTTGTAACAAGGTCATGGAGGTAAACTTTTTTGTAAAAGTCTATTAAAAATTCATAAAGCGTGCTGTATACATCTCTCCTCTCTCCTACCGCTACGAGTGCTAACTTTTTTTGTTACCTGTTTTTGTTTTGTATAAATCATACGTATTTTTTATCCTGCCACAAAATATTTTGGCGCTGCAAGTCTTTAAAAATTTATCCAAAAAATAAGAACTCGACTAGTTTTCAATAGAATGCATCGCTTTAGTCTAGCAACTATAGGTTCTTTTTAAGCATGTTTATTTTATTTATATTTATTATATAATTTTTTATTTCTTTTATAGAGTGCGGTATGTAATCTCCCCATACAATCAGCTCAAATTGGCCTAAATATCAACTTCAAATTACAAAATTCAAAACGCTTAAGCGTAAAAACGCTCAAAATTTTACTAACTTACATTCAGATTTTTTATTTTAGCATGATTTTTGTAGCTTACGCATGACTGTACTTATTGCTGTAGTATTGTAAAACGCTTTAAAATTGCATTTAAATGTAAAGCTAACTAATGCAAATGTTTTTGTATTCGACAACACTGCTTACTGACAAACAAATATAATGCACTTTAGCAAATTATTGGCGAGAATCCGGATAAGGAGAAAATTGTGACCGAGTATCAGAAGCGTTTGCATCGTTCACTCAATAGCAAAAATGTTGGTCTCTACGTCAAGGCATTTATGAGGTAGGTAGCAAAAAAAGATATACGAGGTGTGTTCAAAAAGTATCGCGAATTTTGAATTTTCGCGCGTTACGTGTATTCGAATTTCTATTTTTTTGTGGCGTTATGTTGGTACTCATGTCTCTCACTTATGCCGACAAGCTCGGCCATTTTGAATGTTCACTTAATTGTTGACAACTGCTTTCCATCCTATTCAAAAAAATGGATCAAAGAACCTGTATCAAATTTTGTGTGAAAAACGAAATTAAGTGCGCGGATGCATTCCGAATGTTGACTGTGGCATACGAAGAAGCTACCTTGGACCGAAGCAACATTTATCGGTGGTATAAAATGTTCTCAGAAGGCCGAGAAGATGTGAACGACGAAGAGCGTGCCGGACGCCCCAGCACTTCAACAACAGACGAAAAAATTGATGAAGTGAAGAAATGGTATTAGCCAATGGTCGAATCACCGTTAGAGAAGTTGCTGAGGACCTAGACATATCGATTGGCTTGTGCCATTCGATTTTTATCAATGATTTGGGCATGAGACGGGTCGTCGCGAAATTCGTACCAAAATTGCTCAATTTCGACAAAAAACAGCATCGCTTGAACATTGCTAATGAGATGTTGGACTCTGTCCGCGACGACCCAAATTTGCTCCAGAGGGTCATAGCTGGTGACGATTCGTGAGTTTATGGTTATGACGTGGAAACCAAAGCTCAATCATCTCAATGGAAGCTGCCGCACGAACCAACCGCCAAGTTCGGTCCAATGTGAAAGTTTTGCTTACAGTTTTCTTCGATTGCAGGGGGTGCATCATGAGTTCTTGCCACAGGGTAGAAATAATGCCTACAAGTTATGCGCAATTTGCGCGAAGCAATCCGCCAGAATCGCCCGGAACAAAAATTGGCTTTTGCACCACGATACCGACCCTGCTCACACATCGTTGCTTGTGCGCGACTTTTTGGCCAAAAACAACACACTAATGATGCCGCAGCCACCGTATTCCCCAAATCTGGCCCCCTGTGACTTTTTCTTGTTCCCTAAACTGAAGAGGCCCATTAAAGGACGACGCAACGCTACGATTGACGAGATAAAGACGGCATCGAAGGAGGAGCTGAACAAGATAAAAAAAAATGATTTTTTGAAGTGCTTCGAAGATTGGAAAAACCGTTGGCACAAGTGTATAATATCTCATGGGGATTACTCTGAAGGGGACAAAATAGATATTCATGAATAAATAAATAATTTTGGAAAAAACACAAAATTCGCGATACTTTTTGAGCACACCTCGTTTCTATTTGTTTGGAGTATTTATTAACTCTTCTTTTTACAGCCGCAAGGATCTGACGCTCAAAGGTTGCAAGGTAGATGTTATACTCATAACGGGCATGTTGAGCCCTTATGCTTCCATGGTGGAGAAATTGCATCGTGATGTGGAGAAGGAACGCGTTACCATGTTAAAAATCGAACGTGCTGGTGATGTTTTGGCTGATGCTGTAAGTATCTAAAGGCGGTACATAAATAAAGGTTGGAAACGTGTTGTAGTCACAGCTCAAGCAGCTGTGGTTCCGGTAAAGACAGTTAAGGAAGGAGTTTAAGGAGTCCTTTTTACAACCAACCTAAACATCTTTTTATACAACTTTCCCGTAGCCCTTTGAGCTACCTTTGGAGCAGCTGATACACACTGGTTTTTGAGGTCTAACTTATTAATTGTAAAGTTGTGTATTTCTCCTGTTGATGCATACAGCTGTGTATCTTTGAAAAACATTTTTAAGAAGCTAAACCTGCCCACCCTGGCTGTCATGAGAGATAAAGATGCGTCTTGGGTGGCTTACTGACGTGCTTTTTATTTTAAAAGCCATGTTTTTATAACCAACGCCAAACACGTCTTTATTATGGCTCCACAGAGACGTCATGTTTGTTGATAGTCCTTTTCAGTCCGTTGCTTAAATAGCTCTTGGAAAAGTCCCACAATGTTCAACACAACGTAAAGTAACTTCTAGAGCTAATGTATGACTCTACAAAATAATAATAAATGTAACCAACAGCCATGATTTCTACCATAAGAAGTTTGGATATTGAACCAGATACTTGTAGCTAATTAAATAAGTTATAGATTAATCACCTTGGCAAAACATTTCAGTCACCTTATCACAATTTAATTAGCCATCCTTGGAAGATACTTGATTCAATTACGCGAATCCATTCTTTTAAGAAAAACTCATAATTAAGTTGAAAAAGAGCATAAGAGCAGCTTGAACGAAGGCATCCAGGTAAAACAATTCGTTTCACATAAATATAAAAGGGAATCCGTAAGAAATAAGTTGGAAGTACTTGTAATAATAAGAATAATCTTGGAAAAGTTGCACTGCGTCGCAAGTGATGTATTATGCAAAACTAAGGCCCACTTAGCTTAGGTATTTCTTGATTGTGCATTGCCCCTTGAGTAGCCTAGCCTTTGTCCTAAGGGCATTTCTTGAACATATTTGAATTATGGAACCCTTAGGCCAACCATGCCCCTCCAGTCTGCGCCTCGTCTAAATCTATCCTCATCTGTTAGCAGCTGTTTGTTAGGTCGAAGAGTTGCTAAGCCTGACGTTGGCCAGCTGTGACTTGGTCTTACCATTCCTCTCCAGCTAATCGGCTATTTTTTTACTGAGTATGTGCTTATGCATAGAAAGCCATCGAAGGAAACCATTATTCTATTAAGAAAAATGGTTTTGGTTTGGCTCTGGCTTCTTAAGCCAATTTGAGCTAATCATGGGAATGTGTTTATCGTGTTCTGACAGGCTAGAAGTTTCTTTATGTTCATACTAGTGAGCCCGGCAGACTTTGTCCTGCCCAAAATTTTTAATACTCTTAAAGTGAATAAACATCGTAAGATTCTCTAGTTAGCTTATCCAGAAAAATATAAGATTTTTAGATTAGTTTGCAGCTCGATTCAAACTTGCACCATTATTAGTCGAATGTCGCGCTTCACGAGTCTGTCTAAACCGAATTCTTTCACGTACATTGCGATCTTTACGTTCCTGGGCAGTACGATTAGATTGATAATTAATTTGATTCGTTGCATTTCTTCCAATTGAAATACATCATGATATGATCGATTAGGACGCGGCTTTCCCAATTGTCCTAATGCTTTATTAGCCATCGCCAAGCATAGACCTTCAATATGAATTAAAGCTTCATTGTAAACTTCCTGCGTAAATTCCATCACTGGATTAAGTTTTACTTGACGTACTCGAAACAAAAAATCTTCTGATAAATAATCTTGATATTTTATCCACAATTCAGATGGATTTGATGGAAAACATGCTGCAAAAATAATAGCAAATAGAACACATTAGATATGGATGAGCAGTAATAGCAGCATCTGCTAAAGTTAGATCCCAGTGCAAATCATTTTCCAACAAATTTAATTTTTGACATACCTCTCGATACGTTACACACAATACGTCATTCACTGTCCTTAATGATTGAAACGATGTTGGACCTCGAACATTGATTAACAACAATACCAGTTTTTGTATATATGGCAATATAACATACACGCAAAAACCGATATTTACAAAAATGTGTAAATCTCACGAATCAATACACACAAATACATCGCAATAGGCTTAAAACTTCCGTATTGACAACCTCTAACACATGCAAAAATCAGATTTTAAATTCATCGACACGTTCATGAAAACATCCATAACACGTAAAACATAAGTTTTTTTATATAAATAGATTTGGTGCTCCCATATATATATAGCACTTACTTCTGCTTGAAATATGCTGGTGTATTATGGCTAGACCTTCTGGCATTTTCGTTCTTTTTCCAACGACTTCTAGACCTGTGCATTCCTTAGTTAAAGACCCAATAGAGTGCCACATTAGGACGTATCGTTCCATAGCATGCATCTCTTCAAGCATAGTACAATGGTTTTTGTTACTAATAATAATAGCACTAAGGTTTCTGCCGAAGTCGTATTGTGGTCATCTAATTTCTGGGAAACATAATAAAGGCAACCACTTTTCACAGCTCGTTGACGTCACAAGCACTAATTATGTGGTTATGTTTCGACAATTCCCTCTGCTGTCCTTCTAAACAGTGTTGCTTTAATTAGAGACTTTAACTAATTTTTTGATTTTAAAGGCTCACATGGCTCCTATCATAAATACCCTTTACCTTTTTAGGAAATTTTGAACTGAACTACACTTTACCTTGCCTTCAAATGCAATAGCTCCGTAATTCAGCATCGAGATTAGGTATAACCAGCGAATAAGCATAGGTTATATTCCCATTTATTTATTTATTTTAGGAGTACTCAGTTGATGACCCTATATTAGAAAAATAGTATAATTTTGAGTAATGAAACTATAACCAGGAAAGGATATAGGCTAATCCGCGTCTTTAGTCCAGATGGGTAAACTTTTTGGAGATATGCTTCGACACACATCAAGAACTGACTAGACACTAGGAGGACAATAAAAAATGGAAAGCAAGGAAGTAAGATAAATATTAAAACTTATATCAAAAAAATGGGAAAGTTAAGCGATGTTCAAGTCTCCCAAAATATTCCACTGGTCAAGGATGCTCGAAGTGGCAAGTCAAGATAAGATAGTAAAAGTGATAGATTAAATAGATCGTTCAAAATAGAGAAAATTGAAAATTTTGTTATGGTCCTATAGAGATCCCCATGAGCCTCCCAGGGGTCAGTCTGTGAATTATATATTATATACTAGCGGGCCCGGCAGACGTTGCCCTGTCCATACTTTTTGAATAATCTTCTCTCGATGTATAAACATCGTAAGATTCTGTAGTTAGCTTATTTAGAGAATTCTAATATTTTTGGACTAGTTGACTTTCACGATTCTCTAAAAAGCCGTATGGACGAACATAAGAATTCTTAAGAGAATCGCATCCCTAATAAATTATTTAATAATTATTATTAAATCGGTCCAGCCGTTTAGGAGGAGTATGGGCAATAACATTTTGACACGGGAATTTTATATATAAGATGGAGTCTCATGTTCTATGAAAAGGATCGTGCAAATCTAATTTTCATACTTAAAACAATGTTTAATGTGTAACCTCAATTTCCCATTATAGCCCGGCAAGGTAGCCCAGTCCATACTACTTTTCTGCAAGGGTCAAGGACTACTCACTTCCGTTGTTATGCCTGGCGTAGATCGTGGACGCGCTTTTTCCACCGCCAGCTCCGGTTCCTTTGAAGGCGCCAATGGAGCACGTCGTCTATCGCGTGGCATTTCTATGGAGGATTACGACAAGCCCAACATACGCCGTCTTAGCATTATGAACAGTGAGTTGCCCAAAAAGGAGTAAAAAAACACAGACACGCATATATAGCGACAACTACAACAACAGCAGCAACAAAAACCAAGGCTATAGCTTTTTTTGTAGTGAGCATAAGTTATACATAAAAATGCATAAAACATATTTAAATTAAATTACATTAGTGAAATATATATTTTATTTAGTCTTAGTAATTCTTGCAAGCCAAAAAACAATACAAAAACACATATAAAAAATTTATGGTGTTAAACTTAGAGCCAAACAATCATACATGATGCAATCGTATTAATTTTAGCCAAATTGAAAATTGATGTTGCAACAAAGGAGCATTAAAAATTAAGCCAAATCCATTGTGTGTATTTAAGCAGCCAATAATCTCAAAGAAAAAGAAAAATCTGTAGAACGTTTGAAAAGTTTTTAGTATTAAATCCAAATCCCAAATGAAATTAAGTCCCACCTGTGAAAACAAAAGCAAAGCATTCATATCTTCTTCCAACTAAACGAACTTAGCGCAACTTGCTCCATATATAGTACATATGTACATATATAAAGTATATAAAAGCGAGCATCTATAAAATACCTCCGATTAGTAAACTGTACCTAATGCGAATACAACTAGTACTAAATCAAGTGAAACTATTTGTGAGTCCCCTTTTTGATTTGTTTCAAATTAAGTTTTGTACTATTTTTACAAAATTTAAAAGTTAAACAACTTTTGTGTTGTTTGATGAAATATATGAATATACACATAAACAGTTTTTTAGCATAAGTTTAAAAGCACCACAGCAATATGCTGATTTATTTATAAAATAAAAATTAAAAACAAAGCACAGCAAATATATACATATATGTATTAAAAATAAATGTAAAAGCAAAGCAATTAAAACCAAAACTTAAGCAAAATTGTAGTAATCAGGCTTTTAAAAGGCTTTTTAACATATACTCGTATAAACGAAAAAATTATAATTAGCGCATAATTTGATTGTAAAAGCAATCGCTTTTTATTTAAACAAGGCACTTGAAAGCTTGCTGCAACAACACTGTTAATAAAGTATATAAAGTAGTTAAAAAAAAAAATAATTTGTTGTTATTTAAAGAAGTGTAGTATATGCCACAAAGTCATAAGCTGAACTTATTTAAAAGGTAACTGGTTTACTGCAGTGGACTGCTTTAACAAAAACTATCGTTGACAAAAGCTGTGTAGTATAAAACACGAACAAGCAGTTCACGTACACTGCTTGCTTGGTTTATTGAACTGTACAGCACTGAAGTTGTGTATCGTTACATTGTTTGTTATCGAAACTTTGGCTTATCGCATTTTGAATTTAATTTTATGCAACAATTTACTTTTTAGCTTATTTCTTTGATGTTCAACTATAAACTTAATTCTTACTCAACAGTTCGGCAAGCAGTTCAATGGCTTATACATGGATGCGTTTCCACCAACAAAGCCACCACCAGGCCTTAAATATATCAAAAATGTGGTACATTTTTTTAAACCTTCATTGAAAAAGCTCTATAGAAATTAATGATGTAAATTTAGTAAATGATATGTTAAGTTTCTATTGATTTCTGGTAGCTATATTTATAATAGAAAAACCAATGCCTTCAAGATTTTTTTAAATATTATACATATATATATACATTAAGGTGGGTCAACTTTTTTCGGTATAAATGACAAGAATGGATTCCTCGACCCCTAAATACACATTTGGCTAGAGAAAAAATTTTGTTTTTTGGCAAATTCAATGCAATGTCTAAGTCTATTTTGGAAAATTTTGAAAAAACTTATTTTGCAAAAGTAGCAGACTCGAAAATCCTTTTAAGCTCTTAGTTCCTTGGGCAAAGTTGCTTAGAATGACCCAAAGAATCAAAATCGTCGTGAGCCAGAACGTTTTTTGGCTCCATACAAATTGACCTGCCTTAATGTACATATACAGGGTGGTCCATATAGTGTTTGGAATTTGAACTACCGATTATTTGACTTTTAAAACGTCAAATGTCATTCATATGTATATTGGTAAATATTTAGTTAAAACATTGACATTTACGAAATGGGACGCCATACGCTCGAAGAAAGTTGGGAAATATTAAAATTGGGCGGAAGATCGTTTGGCCGAAGATGGCGAATTTTATCGAAAAATCATCTTTTCGGACGAAGCTCATTTCCACCTCGGTGGAGGCTCAGAAAATCCGCAAGCGTTCCCCAGGAGAAGCCAATGCACCCACAACGGGTGACTGGTGTGGAATTTGCTCTGACGGCGTCATCGGCCCATCAATGGCGTGCGCTACCGCGCAATGTTGACCAACTGGTTCTTCGAACAAATTGAAGATGAAACCTTGGACCATATTTGGTTTCAACAAGTCAGAGCCCCATGCCACACAGCGAGCACCACAATTGATCTTCTGCGCACAATCTTCAGAAATCGCTTAATCAGCCGAAATGGCGTTGTGAATTGGCCACCAAGAAGCTGTGATTTGACGTCTTTAGACTATTATCTTTGGGGTGCGGTGAAAGATGAATGGTTTGCCAACAATCCGCAAACAATTAATGAGCTGAAGGACGAGATTGGAGCCGCTATTGCCAGGATAAGGCGCGAAACAATCGAAAATGTGCTCAAAAATTGGACCGATCGAGTGACATACTGCCAATCCAGCCGTTGTGGCCATTTGACCGAAATTGTTTTTCATAAATAAATGTCATAAACCAACCTTTCAAATAAAACTTTAAACATTGAAAAATATTCAACCGTTTTGTTTTTATAGCAAAATTAAATTCCAATTTTTATATGGACCACCCTGTATATATACATTTTATTTGGTGAAGAGTTAACCGTCTTTTTAGCACCTCAAAGTGGAGAAGGCCAAAAGTCGAGAGTATCAAAGATGCAAACTTATATGGAATATGTCTGCTAATTAGTCTTGCACTATAACAACCAAAAAGCAATATAAATATATGTCTATTTCATTAAGTAAAGTCGGGAAGTATAAAAATTTAAAGATGGGTTTTTATAGCAATCAAATGATTTTAAATTTAAGTTTTTTAAATTAACATGAAATATTTGTCTGTTATCTACGATTTGGAATTGTTGTTTTGTTGAACACACAACTTGCCAACAAATTCACGAAATGCTTAATTTTTCTATCTGGTTTTAGAAAATATTAACCATACACTCAATACACAAAAAAATATAACTTTTACCACCAAAAATAAAACGTTCTCCTAAAAACAGTATGTTTAAAATAGTGTAGAGGCTAATGGGTGTGAATTTGGAAACGCATCAGGATTTTGGCAAAAATATTCGTATCGATCTGAAATTTTATCACAATGGAGCTAGTTCCAATGCAACAGAACTTTTGATTTAAAAAAAAAAAATTCGAACTCACCGCAATTCCCCTACAAATTACAATTTAGATGATTTTTACATAGATTACGGAGCAGAAAATACTATTCAGCAAGTGTAGTGAGAACCGGACGTTGGAAAATTGCAATCCGGTAGTATCTCTCTCTGAACCTGATAGAGCCAATGGGAATTGGAGTTTGGTTTTCAACATACGTTATGCTACGACGCACATGGGCAGCCGCAATACGATTTTAATAAGAAACTTGGACTGAAAGTCGACTGCCCCAAATATGGATATGGTAATACAACTAATACAAACTCATCCCACAAGTTCTTTGAAGAAAACAAAACTACATCAGAATTAACTGGATATTATCAAAAGATTGGATATTTCTTTAAATATTCTGAACTGTAAGGAAAAAAATAACGGCAGCAAATTTGGAGAATATGCGACTAAGACAGCAGAGCTGCTAATGAAAATATCCGGGAAAGACTCTAACTCCCAAACTTTACAAAATTTTGGCACATGGCCAATCTATAACAGACAACAAAATCCAACTTCAACAACATAATGCGTAGTTCTTAGATACCTTATCATCAGATATGAAGATAGGCTTATATATAGCCTAAACATAACCCTTTTAGTTACAATTTATTTCATTCAAATATCTTAATTGTTTTCGAAAATATGAAAAAATATGTACATATTGTTCAAGAGCGAATATTGCACAGGCAACAAAATCAAACTTCCACAATATATTGCACAACTCTCAGATATCGTATCACCATATATGAATTTAAAGCCTAAAGATTTTTCTTTCAACTGCAATTTAATTCATAAAAATATCTCAATTTGTTTAGAAGATATGATTTTGACAACGGATTTTCAGCTTCCAAACCACTGTGCGGCGAGTCAAAACCATCAAAAGTTTGTCACGAGAACAAAATTTCAAAGCAAATAATTACCGGAATGGTAGGCAACCAGATATTTAGCCCTTAATGGCTAAAGTAACAGGGATTTCAATCAAATTATTATCAATCATCCATTCAAAATAAAATGTGTGGTTAGATGTGATATTTATTTTTTCCACTTACAATTCTCAACTCATTTAAGCATCGACTGATTGATGAAAATTGTCTTTTAAGTGTAGTTTTCAATTTGTAGTTATTCGTATTTACCTAATATTTTTTTTGCTAATTAAATAAATAATTTTTAACACCAAGGTTTTTGCAACGTTTTTTTCAGCTTTCGTGCCACTATGCAACGTCTCACATGGCGGAACTCTCAGCAGGATAGCGAGTTGTGCAGGAACATGGAAGGTGCTTAGAGAATTTCCAAAAAAAAACTTATATGCCTGACTTAAGAACTTAATATCGCGGCATCTTCGTGTAGTAGAAAAATTAGTACTAATTTATAAAAATCTCCGCTTTAAGCTAAGCTTAATTATAATAGCTAGCGACTTCCACATATCATACTTAAAACTAGATCGTCAGTCTCAGCTTTTCAAGAATTATGCTCATTTCCTCACTTTCTTCCATAAAAAAACTCACTTTTGTTTATTTATTTACAACACATGAGTTTTTACTTTCATCTATCTACCATAAGTACAAGTTAACCGGTTGCACCCGACAAAAAACAAAAACCACAAAATTGGCGGATGCTGCTTATATACTAGTAAGTATATAATATAAAAGCCGTTGTCACAGACAGCTTCAACCATTTTATTGCTTTTTCTTTTTAATTTTTTTGTTGTTTGTATTTTGTTGGTTTATTGGCGGCAATTTGCGTGTCGTTTTTTTGGTCACGGAACTTCAGTTAATGGCTGACAATGTAAAGACGATTTCATTAATGAAATTACAAAAAGAAAGCAACCCATTGAGAGTTATCAGACACAGCATGGGAACCCAAACCGGAAGCCATGCCAGCATATCACTGCTCATAAGTAAGCCAAAACATAATGCCCTTGCTGTAGGGGGTCTGCTCCATTATACATATTGACGCTGTTTTGACTCACCTAACAAACTTGGCTCAAAGCCAAGACACTTTAATTGGTTTTACCCATCAGCCGAATTTGCCTATTCTGGCATTTGAAGGCTGTCACGGCGTAGTTGAGTTGAGTTTTAAAGGCTGATAATAATATTATTAAATTAAAAATACTTGAACTCTATGAATCAGGGGAATGCCCCAAAAGAATCAAACAAGTTGAGCTTACAAAACCTTAAACTGTAATTGGAGCATGACAGAAAAATATGTGCTTAACCCTGCGTCTCCCCTATAATACATTAAGCAATTTAGCTGTTCGTCATTTATAGAGTATATAATATAATAAGCTCACTATGTATGTACTTAAGAGTTCACGAAAAAAAAGTTACGGAAAAGCTAAGGAATATAAAAGCCGAAGTTCGCATGCTCTTTGCCTAAGAATTTATATTAGTAAAGCGACTAAAATGTTTGAAGATCCGTTTGTTCGCTTTGGTTAAATAATGTAAAATATTGAGCTACGGTAAACAAAAAAAAAAATCTTGAGCTCTTAATTTAAAAAAATATAAAATAAGACTAACATTTTTTACAGCCTTGTCAAATATTCTAAGAATAATATTAATTATAATTATTAAAAATAAATAATTAATGCATTTCCATTTTTTTGTTCTTAAGTGACTAACAATAATTAATCAGACTATCAGACAAAAACTGTCGGAATTGAAATGAAAGGTGTTCTAGATTTAGATTCCGACGAGAGTCGACTCGTTTTGAAAAGTTTGGCTCTCAGCTGTCGAAATTAAAAGTATTTTGCTTAGTAAAGTAATGTAAATTCGAAGATAATTTTATTAATGAATGGCTTAAAATATGTATATTAAATAAATTGTGTAAAATTTGTAAATAAATTAAAAATATTTGTCTATCAGAAAGATGTTGGCCAAAAGAAAAAATAAATTAATAAAGTCGATGTTCGAAAACTTTTGGTAACTCTTTTTCGATAGCTGGCCAGCTGTTCTATACAAATGGTTATCGATAGCACTCGAAATGAAAACGATTCGAAGCTTATTCGAACTCAGTCGAAATCTACAATACCATTTCGGAATGCACTTGTTATGACTTTTCAAAAGGAGTCGAAATCTAGAATAAGCCTGTATATTGTAATTTATTTAAAAATATTTAGTTTGGCTGGATAGATAAAGCTTTTTAGCATAATAAAATTTCAAATTTTTCTTTTAAAAATGATTTAAATATTTTTTTTTTACAAATTTGTTTTTATTTTTAATGACAATTCCCTCTTAAGTCAAGATTTTATGGCTGATTGTATTTAATTTTATTGCTTTTTATTTAATTTAATTTTATTTTTAATTTTATCTATTTTATTGGGTTTAATTTTATTTTATTTTCAATTTTACCTATTTCATTGGGTTTAATTTTATTTAATTTTGTTTTATTTTATTTTAATTTATATTAATTTATTTTATTTTATTTTATTTTATTTTATTTCATTTTATTTCATTTTATTTCATTTTATTTCATTTTATTTCATTTTATTTCATTTTATTTCATTTTATTTCATTTTATTTCATTTTATTTCATTTTATTTCATTTTATTTCATTTTATTTCAATTTATTTCATACCGAATGGTCCTATGGGAGCTATATGATATAGTCAACCGATTTTGATCAAATTTGGTAAAGTGCTTGGGTGCTCTAAAAATCTTCCAAATTCCAAAGATACTCTAAAAAAATCCAAATTTGGGTCAAATATCTTTATAAACAAACGAAACACAACGAATTTAGTTCAAAAACCGTTTTTTTTTTGACGTAAGACCAATCGGTCAGCTTTATAGTATTTAAAACATATAGTCTACCGATTTTAATCAAATTTGGTGCTGTGCTTGGGTGTTCTAAAAATCTTCCAAATTCCAAATTTGGGTCAAATATCTTTAAAAATATGGCTCAAAAAACGATTTTTTGACTGATGTGTCCTATGGGAGCTATATGATATAGTCAACCGATTTTGATCAAATTTGGTACAATGCTTGGGTACTCTAAAAATGTGATTCCAATCTATTAACAAACAAACGAAAAACAACGAATTATGTTAAAAAAAATGTTTTTTTTTGCCCGATCTGCGCTATTGGAGATATATAATATAGTACAAAAATATATAACATAGCTAAAAACTGTTCATAAAATAATTTACAGTGCTTAAGTATTAGAAAAAAAGTGAAATTTTTCTCAATTTTCCAACATTTTGTCAAATAAATAAAAAAAAATTTTTTTTAAATGCACTAGAGCGCCCTCTGGCGGCTCAAAATTAAAAATAAATGTCAAAAATGGATTCCTCGACCCCAAAAACCCCTAAATACACATTTGGCTAAAGAAAAAATAGCGTTTTTTGGCCATTTCAATGCAATGTTTAAGTCGATTTTGGAATATTTTTAAATAAACCTATTTTGAAAAAGTGGCAGACTCGAAGTTCATTTTAGACCCATAGTGCCTTGGGCAAAATTGCTAAGAATGACCCAAAGAATCAAAATCGCCATGAGCCCCAGAACGTTTTTTTGGTCCCATACAAATTGACCCGCTCTTATAATTTACTATATTATTGACTGATTTTATAAAATTTTAAAGTTAAGAATACTAAAATAACAACAAAAAGACTGCTCTACTATATGGTCACTTTCATAAATCTTAGGTTCGGAAATCTTACTTCATGTATCGATATTGAATTTCAGAAAGCAGACTTGATAGGAATTAGGAACTTGTAAAATTTATAAAAGCGATGATAATACATTTTCTAAGATAAAATAACTCCAAATTTATCTTTGTTTGTGGTATTTCAATTCGAATAAAGGTGATAACTACTAATAGATAACTTATTGTAGGACTGAAGTAAAAAAAAAATGGATTTGTGCTTATCTAAATATTACCATTATTTCAATTTTATTTTTTTTTTAATTCATTTTTATAAGTAAATATGTACAGTATAACATAAAAGCAAAAAATTCCAAAATAATTAGGTAAAAGTTTATCAATTTGAAAACATCTCTGCAATGAACCGCAAAATCATTTTTTTGAGATACTGTTATATGCTATTATATTATTCGAGATTTATTATGTTTTTTTACAATAGATATATAGTACGCGAAAAAAAGGTTAAAGCCACTTGGTTTTTTCAATAAAACTCGAAAAGTTTCAAATATTTTTGGATGTCTTGACATATTGATTAAGTAACTATTTTAACGTATACAAAAAATAAAATTTTTTGTAATATGCATGTTTGAACATTTTTTTTAGGTTTGTTTTGAATTTTTGGGATTTTTTTGTGCGAAATAAGGTATGTGAGCCAAATAATCAAAAAAAAGTTGACCTGTTGCTAAGATCATGTTATGCATAACTTTTCGGATTGTTAAAAATAATTATTTGTTCAGAATATTTGAAAAAGCAATAATAAACGTCTAAAATTCCAAAATATTTGAAAGAATTATACAAAAAGTACATAATACTTTCGAAAAGAGTGATATTGTCAGACTTTGTCTTGAAACAAAAAATTGAAAGCTGAGGTCTCGAACTGGCTTGCGAAACTTAACCTCACATTTTTTTTAGTAATATTATATTATAACTTTAATCTCTTTGTAAGAGTACAAACAAAAATATAAATCCAAAATATTAAAAAACTAGCTACAGAGCTAATATGTAAATGCGTCAGTCAACAATTTGGGGGACATATGAAATATTTTTTTCTTTTTCAACATTTTTTTTATATTATTTTTTGCATATATTTTTTTGGGTTTTTACAAATTGCTGCGTCAAACATGTTCGATCGAACCAGACAGACGGCCAACAAGCAACAACTGGCGCGCATGGCTCTTAGGCCATGAAGCGAACTTTCAGCGCCTCAAATGAGCAACGACAGTCATTGAAGTTGCACGCGAATTTAAATTGCCGCGCAACAAAATTATAAAAAATACAATAATAATAGAGAAAATACGTTACAAGCGCGTAGAAATTCAAAGTGAAAACTAAATTAGGCACATCATATTATATGCATGATATAGTAATATGTATAAGAGCGTCTAAAAAAGTGCAGTGAAATTTGTGAAAATTGCAAAACGAAAAGTTTGAAAAAGTTGGTATTTTTTTTGGCTGTGCACTTGGATTAAAGCACGCTAAAATACTTTTAAACATTGCTAAACGAAAAGGCATAATTTCACTTTTTATTGGATTAACGGCAGTGGCTACACATCACGATTTATAAACAGGTTTGTTAAGCAACATTATTTATGCACATTAGCGTCATAGTCAAATAAATCACAAATTAATGTTAATTGAAATTAAAGCTCTAAAGATTTTTTGTGGAACTTGTCGCGCTTAGATTTAATGTTTACCATAAATGGCGGCAAAGGTGTGCAAAAAAATATTTCAAATACTCGACATAAATCTTGTAGTGAGTCTAGCTAGTCATTCAGAATCTCTGGGCTGGGTGTTTACTATATAGTATATCATATATGCGTAGTAAACAGAACTGACTGCAAAATGTGTTAATTGTGAGACGGACGACTCAAGGTGAACTGTTGACATTTTCTGAATCGTTTTATTCTTAACGAAAATACGCGTTGAGCTTGTTTATTTTTGCGGTTTCGTAACTCCGCAAAAGGCAAACAAATCTTCGTATGTAAAATTTACTTAAACAATTTTTGGTTTTGCATGCGTAACGAAATTATGTCAGCTCATCTTTGAAAGCGAACCAAGTTGACTCCGACTGTGGCTCCGACAGACATTTTGGGCACTTCAAAAGTCCGACATGCGCAATTAAAATGGCTTTAAAAAAATAACGTTAAAAAAGTAAGACATTAACTGCGCAAGACTTGGTCGCACCGTTAGTCAGGGGGTTTTGTAACTTGGCCAACTCAACACACACACAAAATAACTGTAGCAGAAAAATTCGCAATAAAAATCAACACAAAATGGTGAAAATATTGTACTCTATACATAAAACGTTAAAAGCCTAAAGTGTAGTTACAAAAGACTTAATTTTTTTTGGCTAGGTGTGGGTGTTTGTTTGTGTCTGGTTGGCTTTTATGCGCAGACACACTTTTAAGCCAAAAGAAGTTTAAAATGGTTCTCTGACTTTACAAGTTTATTATACAAATAAACAAAGCTTATGGCATATTACGAAATTTAGGTTAAACCAAGCGACTGAGAAATGTTGTGCAAATAGGTTAATGTTTGTTTTTGAGTAAGGTGTACTAAATATATTTTTAGAAAAAATCGTAAAAAGAGTGTTTAGTGCTGGTTTGGACACGGTCTGTATAGAAGAGTTAGTGGTTAGTACTTAAGAAAATATCGCAATTTATTAAATAAGTCAGCTAAAAATTTAAATCACCTGCTCTTATCTAGTTTCAGGTGCTCACTGTTATTCCTTAGTTCCCCACATCTATAATTTTAAAATACTCCGATTATAATACAATATTTCTTTCAAAATCTGGCCTCAAGAAGCCCATGAACAAAGTTCTTTAATTGATCAATTTCGAGTTATCAATTCATATCAAACCATTGATAATGAAACCAGTCCGAATTTTTTCGGAATATGGTACAAATTTTCACAAGTCAAACCCACCGAAGGTCAATCCCAAAATGAAGAGCACTATTTACTTTAGGGAAGTTTTGGATCATGCCATATATATGCCATCTGTACCGACTAGGTATCTTCGTTATTGACTTCCACAAAAATTTTCAAGATATTTAGTAGTTACATATGGCATTTTAAGATACATTTTGTTTGATTGAGCAACAATGGCACATAGATGGCGCCACTGAAAATATCCCGATAGGAAAAGTCCTTTTCAATTTGAGTCACTTTACTACATTTTTCAACCGAAAAAATTAAACTTTTCGGAATGTGTATCAAATTTTCGCAAGTCAAACCCACCAGAAGGTCCATCCCAAAGTAATAACGTCATTTTACTATAGGGAAGTTTTGGGTCATGCCATATATATAAATATGCCATCTGTACCGACAAGGTACCTTCTTTACCTACTTTCAGTATAATTTTCAAGATATTTAGCTGTAAAATTTTGAGTTATATTTTGTTGGTGACATCGGAATACAATTGAGCATCAATGGCATATAGATGGCGCCACCGAAAATATCCCGATTGGAAAAGTCCTTTTTGCTTTGGGACCGACCTTATATATTCGTTTACTTTACAACACGGTCTGAAAATAAAAACGATTTGTACAGAAGAAATTAAAAGCACTTTCCTTAGAGCGAATATGTTTTGTGAACTAATTTCGGAATCCCAAATCAAACACGTTCTGATTGAATATTTTTCATTAACAAAAGTCTCCAAATATGACAGACTCGTATAGATCTAGAATTTGCAAGTCAATGAAAATTAACATTAGAAATACAGTCAAAATTCCCTATATATAGGGTACTTCTTTGTAATCTTACTCTAAAACGAAATATTTGCATATACCTATACTGCTTTTCGGTAATTTTATCGTTATAATGTACAAAAATGTATTTTAAAAAATGTTAATACAATTTAATGGCATTTTTATTTATTTAAAAATGATATTGCTAGGTAATTGGAAATTCCTTGATTACACAGCCACAAAAAAAAAAATGTTTTCGGGTCTGGAGGTGAGCCCATTTTTACTATATGATTTTGTGGTCGTTGATTCCGAATTCGAGATCCAATAAACCACATCACGTCGAGGTTCTGATATAACATCAAAAATCCTCATACAAAATTTTATTCGAGTCCGAATAAATTTTTTTTTTTGTGTGCCTGTGTTATTATTATAAAAAAAAGTGCACAGCGAGAAAAGAATTAGAAACTGTTCCTTTACCAATGTTATAGTGCAGCGAATAAAATCTTCTCATGGCAAATCGTTTAAAATCATTTTTTTGAGGAAGGAATAAGAAAAAATGTAAGGAAAAAAGAAAATAGTTTCTTTTAATAAAAGTTCAAAAACAAATAATATTTTTCTGCACAACGAATTTTGTATATAACTACCTAAATTTCGGCTCTCGTGCGAATTTGTTCGAGCTTATTTGTTCGAAAATTCTTAAACCGATTTTGGATTAACAGATTTAAAAACACAAGGAACATTGTAAATGTATTAATTTTCAGTCGACTGTGTTTCGGAAAACGAATCCGAAAATTTTATTCGGATTCCCTTTTGATAGGAATAGCATAGCCATAGATAATTTCTCTCGAAAAGTATAGATCTGTGCTAGTAAATGGTGACAACAAAACATACTGATTTGGGAGCAAGCAAAATCAAATCCGAATAAAGTGGTTCGTTTTGATTTTTTCGTTTTCCGGAGCAAGACCGATTATTCAAGCAAGCACATACCAGCAAAAAAAAAAAACTATATTCGTTATAATGTTATCTAGTTATAATTTTTTTTTTTAATATTTACCTCCAGTGCTATCTACAGTATGCTTCCATTATTTTAAAACATAATGCAACTATTATGTTGAGATATATATTATGTAAAACATTGGAGCGTTATGCATACCCAAAAAATACTTGTTAAAAAGTTTTCCCCCTCTTTTGACACTTTACTAACAACTATAAAAAAATGTACTTCATTGCTCATTAATTTTGACCCACGCATAAATGCCACATTTTTATGCATAATCCACACCCCTTAACGCTTAAACGCCCATGGCTATCCCCCAAGTTGTCAAATTGTCGAGTCGTCAAGTGACCTCATTTTACCAATGGTTAGACTTTACACTCTACTAACTGCGACTCTTGGTTTCTGGCCATGCACAAAAGGCATATTAGGCAGGCCAAGCATATCAGTTAATGTGACAGGGTCATCTCTGTCAGCACACACACACTCACACACGCACATGCCACAAATTAACCGCTAAATACAACATTAGCCGCACTTGACTCTACAACTACAAAAAAAGCAAACAACAAAATACTTGAAAAAAATACACCAAAACCGAAACCATTTCAATGACAAACAATAAAGCTGAATACCACCAAATTTTGCATGTGGTGGGGCACCGATACTACGGTGAAATCTGTTTTAGGAGCAGCTTGTGGCAAGCTGACACCAAAGGCGCACCGCCAAGTTCAACCAACTTGACTTGGCCTGGCTTTAGCTTATTTTTTTTGTATTTTGCTTTATTTTGCTTTGGTTTTGCTTTTGTTTAAATGGCCGCTTCGAGAAATTTCCAATTTGCTTTCGCATTTGGAGAGACCCAGTGAAAATGCTGAAACTATTTTGGCTGCCTCTTTGGCCCCGATTTGCAGAACTTCGTCGATGACGTCTGTTCAAAAATTCGTACAGCGCTAAGTTCCGTGTTAAAATTTATTTTCATTTTTGTTTTCGCCATGTCTTTTGGCTTAAAACTTTTCAGGTTAGCCATTTTGTTGTTGTTGCTGTTGGCTTGGTGAAATGCGCCAGTTGCAACGCTTTGATGACTCATTGCTATCACGAAAATGAAAATTGGAAAATAACAAAAATAAAAGCTTTTTTTTCCAGTGTATTTCCAGTTCAAGTCGCTTTTTTTAGGCTGAAATTTGTACCAAAAACAAATGACTTAGGCAACAAACTTTTACAAGAAATAGTAGGTTAGAAATAAGGTCTCGCATTAAATTTAAAGTAGCTAATTTTTTGCGTACCATTTTATATTAAAAGCTTAATTCTTCACAAAGTAAAAAACTTTTAAATTTTTGTATACATATGGCGAAATTTAAGAAAACTGATATGAATCTGGGTTAATCTATTGTTTTTATAGTAATCTATCGTCTATATGTACTATACAGTAGAGGTGTAGAAGTATCAATAGTACTATCGGCACTATCGATGGTTGAGCACTATCGAGCTGCCAGACTCTTACGATAGTGCTATCGATAGTTCTCCGATAGTTTTCACATCACCAAGAAGTACAGTTTGCGCATTTATTTGTGGCGTCTGCTAAAGAAATATTTGTGAAAAAATTTATTATAACAATGATACCTCAATAAAAAGAAATGGATCGCTTTCTTCGAAGAGGTATAATGCTTACTTTTAAAGTACAGTATGAACTCGGTAACCGCAACTAATAGAAATCTAGGTAATTTAGACTCGTCTCACGAAGCTCTTTCAGAAATAGGAAAAAAGGTTACAATGCTATTTTCCTTAGTGTTGCAAAAATCCATGAATTGCGTGTATCTAGGGTTGCGATTACCGAGTTCATACTGTAGTTATGAAGTATTTTGACTATGTGTCGAATTTAAGGTAAACGTCCCTTACACTCAGTGTGTCGAGGGCTGAAAAGCAGGCATGCGATTGCAGCAGCACTGACTCGGAGAAAGATTTGGCGACCGAGAGGCAAACACAAAAAAAGAAAAGTAAAATCTCACAAGTTTGGAAATACTATAAAACGTCAGATGGCAAAAAAATGGCAAAGTGCATTAACTGCGGACAGGAGTACAAAGCCAACGGAAATACTTCAAATTTGCACGATCATCTGAAAAGATTCAACACTGGCTTGGAAAATCATGTCCCAGATTTCAGCACTCCAGCTGCAGGTACTTCGGCGGATTCTGACAATATCGCATTGACAAGCGGCAGTTGTTGATCGTCGATGCATTCTGTAGCTCCGCCTAATTGTTTTGGAGAGGCGAACCAGGCTCATTCATTGGCCCAAGTTTCATTTTTAAACGTATCGTTGGTACGTAGCTATGAAATGTTTTAAATGGATTCCACAAATTTTTTTTTCTGGAGACTTTTTGCTCACTCTCGTTGAAGTTATGGCTATCTATATGGGATTTTAAGCC
Organism: Chymomyza amoena; assembly: GCA_037043745.1. Taxonomy (NCBI): domain Eukaryota; kingdom Metazoa; phylum Arthropoda; class Insecta; order Diptera; family Drosophilidae; genus Chymomyza; species Chymomyza amoena. Next base: position 625,796 of record JBAMAX010002216.1, on the reverse strand, counting down.
CCTGGAGCGGACAGATAGAGAGATCAACTGGCACCCTTTGTTTCATTCAGCATCGCCCAATCTTTGTTGCATGAAACATTCGGCTTACACAAACTTAATAGGCCCTTTTTGACTTATAGATACAGGGTAGAGAAATCTTCTACTTGACAACGATTTACGATAGGTATTAGCCTCCAGGATGGTTTAAGAATGCCATAGTTACCTCCAAACCCTGTCCTCCCCGGAACAAAGCTCCTGGTAGCTTACCTATCTGGTCACCATACTGTTAGATACCATCTACAGAAAATTGGCCTATCGGACTCTTCAGAATACAGACTCTGGTCTAGACAGACGATGAAACCACCAGACATTTTCTCTGTGTCAGCCCAGCGCTGGTATGGGACAGAGCCTGTCGCACGGAACGGATTAGTCCCTTTATCTTAGGTCAATACCAACAAAAGACCTACTGCTATTCATGCGGAAGCGGAATATGCCTTATTGCTGTAATTTATGGGTATAGGGTACAGAAAGTTCTCTCTAGTACGGAAAAAAAATACTATGGAATGTTTAGTACCAAATCTCCTAGTCCATATCCATACCGAATAGGTTTAATTTGAAGGACAGAACTCAACAGCACATATGTATTTAATGAATATTTGATAGGGCTTAAATTCTCTTGTTAGAAATACCCCAGATAATGCGGGTTATTTTGGAAATCGTTCCAGTTAGAGATCTTTACAGGATTTAATATAAAATTTCAAACATATTGATTGTGACGAAAAAGTTTCCGGAAAATTGTTTTCTTCGATATTCGTGTTCATGAGGGATAAACGGTCAATAAGGAGTATTATGTGACTGTCCGTCGTATTCGCCGGAATTGCGGGCCGACAATTCGTGGATTTTGCACGACGATGACGCACCATCTCATCGAGTCTCGATTGTGAACGCATTTAAGGCAAAACTCTCGATAAATAGCTATTGACCAGGCACCATACACTAAAGATCTGTCCCCGTGTGACTTTTTCCTCTTTCCAAAACTAAAATTGCTACTCCGGGGAACCCGTTTTGACTGTATACCGACTATAAAGTAGAATGAGACGAGAGGGCTGAACGCTATCCCGGCCAACGCCTATGAAAATTGTTTCGAAGATTGGAAGATGCTTTGGCTTATGTGTATTGCTTCAGAAGGGGCATATTTTCAATGAGACAAAATAAATATTGAAGAAGATTATCTTTTTTGCGTTTTATTTAGAAATTCCGGAATATTTTTTGTCACAATGTATCTTATGAAACAAGAACTTTAACGCCCTGTAGATATTCTTGAATCTTTATGGCTACAAAAAGGCCCAGTACATCCTAAGGATCCGAAATCAGTAAAACATAATTATAACAATTTGTATAATATATTTACGAGGTGTGTTCAAAAAATAAGGTGACTTAAGCAATTTCGCGGGCAACGTATTTTCGATTATCGATTTTTTGTTTTGTTGTGTTGGTACACTCTTCCCGAACATCTGTACCAAATTTCAAGTGAATGGCATTTTTTGTTTGGCTGTGAGAGGCGTAAAGGTTATACGTGTTTTGCGTGCTCGGCGATTTTTTTTTCGGTCTTGGCTCTTCTGGCCGCTTTCATTGGGACGATTGGGCTTTAGTTTCGATATCATAACCATTTGAAACCTTGACCTTACTTTTTGAACACACCTCGTATACATACAATTCAATAATTTCATATAATACGCCCCACTTTTTGTATTGCCTCCTACTATCATTATTTTTATAAACAAGTTTTTGATATATGGTATGTAGCTTCCAGCTTTGCTGCCAATTTCGCCACAATGTCCACTAAGTTTAATCTTAATTGCACCAAAAGCAATTTTGTCAGCACTAATGTGATAGGGAGCTTCGTTTCCAAACTATACATTACATAATTGTCAAATAATTAGTGAAAAATCTCTCAGTGCATTTTGGTATCATTGTGATTAAAGTTGGGGCTACCAACTTGCCATTTTCAGTTTGGACCGGAAAACATACAAAAAAAAAGTGAATTTAAAAAAAAACAAGCCAAAAACAAAAAGAAACCAAATTCCCTGCCTAGTTGACTGGTTGACTGACTGTCTCGAGTGTTTGCCGGCGCTTGTTGGCGCTGTCTCTGTCGCGGCTGCTGCTGTTGCTGCCACCAAAGTGAAAGCGCGTCGCCGTCGACGCCTGCGCAGATATTAATCACGCTACGGCGCTGCTTGCATCGCAGCTGCGTCTTTCGGCAGAGTCAACAGCAGTTCAAAATAAATACAAAAATGGTTGCAAATGATTTCTATAAACTTATTCGTTCGATTGTTAAAAGTTCATGATCCCAAATGCTGCGTGATGTAGCTGAACATTGCATAATAAATTTCTGTCTTAATTATGCACATAAATTTTTTACTTTGGATTTGTGTTTGAGTATTCTTAGCATAGCACAAAAACAAAATATTTTAAACATTATCATTTGTTTTAAACACATGTAAATGAATGCCACGCCAAAAAATAATCGTATAGATAGTGAAAGTGTTATAGAGGCTTTTCGTGTTTAAATATTTACTTATTTAATGATGGCTTAGTGACGTCAAATTTTAGGTAAAAGACTGCATAGAAACTTTTGTATGAAGCTAGCAAAATTAGAGCTTCGAGCTGTCAAAATATTTTTGGTTTTATATAATGTAGATTTTAGATAAAAATTAATTTTTTTCTGTAGGAAAGAGAAGCTACGTTTACAAACGAAATAATGAAATCTTGAATTTTTATATTGTAACTAAATACAAAGTTTTTACTTTACTGAATTGATTTTTAAAAGAATATTTTTATACTATTGAAACTATTGACCCTTATAGGAACAAGCATAACTCAATATGTATATCAATTAAAAAATGTTTAATGAATACAACTAAGCTATAAAATTAATAATTATATTGTTTGTTTATTTGTAGCCTTATTTTTAAATAATAAAAAAAAATATTTAAAAAGTTAACATATTTTACATCAGTTAAGCAAATTATTTAAATAATTTTTTAAAGTGTATGCTAAAATTTAATTTGTCTACGAGATTATTTTTTTTAAATTTATAATATATATAACAAACTTTAAAACGATACTTCACGGGGGTCCTCCACTTCTCCCCAAATCTTCAAGGAAGCTATCCTGCAGCTTATGTTCCACACCTTTCCACAAATTCCGTGGTGCAAAACCATCCTTGTTGCCCTTCTCTAGGACACCAAGGAGTATCTTGTCCCTAATAGCCTCGGCAAAGGTGCAGCTGAGATGCTGCGGTCGCGTCCTTTTCGGCGAAGGTGCAGGTTCCTCTGCAGATCTCTGCCTCGTGACCTGTGCTTTAGGTTTTCCTGGGGCTGCTGGCTGAAAGCCCGGCAGGATACCTTTGGCCCAAACTACTAGTTTCTTACCCTCCGGTGAGACTTCTGGAGTGGTTTAATTTTTTTTTTTGAGAATTTCTCCTGCCCGTCGCCATGACGGTTTTGCTGGTGGTGGCATCTTAGGAGTAGCCGTCTCTGAAGAGTTAGCGGCCAGCCGTACCTTGGACGAAGAAGCGAAACACTCTTGTTTTTTTTTTCTTTCTTGCGTCTTAGGATGGGTTTGACTGCCTTCCCCTAGAATCTAGAGAAGACGATGGGTTTGCCGTCTTACCGTAGCCGGCACAGTCCGGAATGGGAAGGACACCTGCTGGTTCCTTCCTCACCGCGCATTGAGCTATGTTTAACAGGAGCTTAGTCCCTTCCGTACTTTGTGGAGTTACGTTCTCAGGTTTTTTGGTTTTTGTATGTTTTGTTTGACGAATTCATAATTTTGGACCCACGAGTAGTCGGGAAGGGGTACCCGCGGTATAGCCCGGGTACCGCGGGAAGCCATTTATTAAAACTGGAGTTCAGCAGGTATCCAGAGTTCGCAGACCCCTCAGCCATGCATCCATCGGCATTTGCTGTTCCACCTTTGATTTTTGGTAATTTTATAGAGTTTTCATCTCCCGCCCGAACTACCATTAGTCAGCACCCAGAGACATAACCTTACCATGGGCCTGCTGCCAGCCGACCCTTTTTTTAACTTCACAAACTTTTTAAAAATTTGTCAAATTTCTGACTATCCCTAGCCCACCTACAATAATGTTAACAAAAATTGTATGGTTTGAATTAATAATTTATTATTTGGCTTTAGTATTTTTTTATTATTCTTATTTTTTCTTATTTCTAAGCTTAGAACGACTTACCCTATCAAATGAATAAAATTGCTTTATCTTTTATATATGAGATATTTTTTTGATAGCTTCTTTATGGTAAATATGTTGGGGGAAATATTGAAAAATAAGGTAACAACTTCAAAGCTTTACTTAAATGACAGGTATGTTGTGCTCTAGTTTTTAGAAGCCATATAAGTTTTTAATATAATGAAATCTTGTATGAGCCATTAAAAAAAGTTAAGGCTAAGAGGTTAATGCCTTAAATTAAAAAAAAATTAAAAACTTAAAACTTGTAATACAATATTAAAATTTCTGAGTGTACTTTTGAATTATCAAACAAAACTTAATTACATATAAGCAAAAAACACCCCAATGATTGATGGTATGTCAAAAGCGTGTTATTTGTGACATGTTGAAATTAGTCTTTTTTTGTTTTTCCTGTTTTTTTTTTTTTTACATGCACGTACCCCATTATTGCCACACAAATCTCAATCAGATTGCTTGGCAGCATGTTGTTTATGTACGACGCTCATATAATTTATGTTTGTATCTTTTGCAGCGCTCCCAAAAAAATAAAACAGGAAATTTTTGGATGCCTTTGCCTGAAAATGGCGCACTATGATAAACGTTGGCTAAAGTTGTTTACGTCTTGGCTGCTCCTTGCATTGGCTGCCACAGCATTCGAAGGCATTACAGCCAAACGCAACAATGGTAAGTAAAAAAAAAGGGTGACATAGGGACCCATGGTTAACCACGGGGCTTAAAGCCAAGTCAATGACTGCTTTTATTTGGCCAAACAGCTGCGCCGGTGAAATCTGTGCGGTGTACGCTTCACTGTGTTTTCTTTTTTTTTCTGAGCCAACATATTTTGGGCAACTTTAATATTTTTGGCAAGTCAATGAACTGAGCTGGACTATGTGGAGCAAGTCGGCTGTAAATGCACGCACGCAAACCAAAGTATATAATGGTTATGTATATACAAGGAGGGTAGGCTGAAAAGTAAAAGGAAAAGAAGTATAGTTTCCCCATAGAAACTTATACGTAATTCAGCAGTACTCCAATTTTCTTACGTTTACCAATAATAAATATTTTAACTTCCTTAAAATAGGTTGGTTTTATAGATGACCATGTCTTTTAAAGAAAATTGCTTGAAAAATAACAAACTTCCTTGTGTTTGAAAATAGATTATTGGCGTAGAGCGTTAAATCCGGGAAATAAGTTGTATAACCCGTCTAGCACTCCTTTCGTGCCGATTACTTCAATATTGGTGCAACATATTTTCCACACATTTGTGGCATAGATAATCTTTCAACTTTATCGGCCTAGGAGGTTCTCTTGATTGATTTTCTAGTGGAGAGTCATTATCGAATTAGTTATTGTTTTCCAATGTCCACATACATAGCTGAGCGATATACACTTTTATTAATTATCTTAACACAAAGTTGATCTCTATCGATTCATTCAAAAACTACGCAGGGAGACCGAAAAAATCGGATAACAAACGAATTCCTTTCAACCTACCCTCGTATCAACATAAGCAACCATTAAGAGGCAATTGCAATACGCGCCATAATGAGTGCGGCTTGCATGCTTTGCGCTCTTAATTGCCTAGCCAAAAGTAAAATGTGTCGAAATTTGGCCACAAATTGGGAGCAACTTCGTGTAGAACGACCAACAATAACAACAAAAGAGTACCATAAAGGCATCATTAAAAAACGCTTAGCAATGGGCCAAAACAAAAGACTTAGAGCACGAACTTGAAACATGCTACGCCAAAAACCGTTACACATAGCCAAGAAGAAAAGAACAAAGGCGAAAGAAACTTAGACTTCAACTGCCACACTGTGTCAGTCGGTCATGCGTCGACGTCGACGCCGACGGCAAGTACCTCAGCAGCGCAGCTCTGGGCCTGCACCTAGGCAAGTTTTACTTACAGACCAGCTCCAGACTCGTTGCAGCTTTGATTTCGTTTTCGTTACGCTGTGAGAGTGTATAGAGCTATGTGCATGTGTGTGTGTGTGTGTATATGGAAACGAAAGACTTAAACGACAAACTTGATTTCGCTGACTAGAATAAGACGCTACTGCTGCTGGCGCTGCACAGTGGTCGAAATGGTTAAAATTTTTTATTTCATTAAAAACGGTTCTGAGGCTTAAAAAAATATTTGTAATACACAAATAAAGAATTGAAGAATTTTTTTTTTCTGTTGATTTAATTTTGTAAATAATTAACAACTTAAAATTTTTATGTACTAAGTTCCGTAAATTTACTAACTAATTAAGCCATAGACTATGTATTAGAGCTGGGCATCGATTCGATTTAATCGATTCTTTTTTCGGACAATAAAATCGATTTTTGTTTATTGATCATCGATCTTTTATGTACATTACGCGGATCAATTAAATAAGGTAGAAAAACGGCTTAAGGCTCTCAGCGATTTTGATTCATTTTTTTAAGTATTTTAAACTATGGTTCCAAAATAAATTTTGAGTCTCACACTTTTATAAAATTCGTTTTCATTTTCAAAATATGCAAAAATCGACTTAGAATGGAAATTCTACAAGGTAAAAAAACATTATTTTAAGAATCAATTTTTTCCATCTATATTTAATTCCACCTGAGGACGCTTTTAAGTATTATATACATTTTTTTGGATTTTTTTGATGAATTGACAAAAGATTTAAAAAAAATTAAATAAATAGTGACTAAATTCTACGTTTTCTCGTATTAAGTTTTGATGTTTTTATTTTACTTTGAAACCAACGAATTTTTAATTTTTCGGTTTCTTTTATCAAGCTTTGAATTTTAGTTTTTGTTATTTTAATTTGGGAAATAAATTTAAGTGAAATTTTATAAATTTTATTTAATTCCACCAGAGGACGCTTCTTTGTTAGTATTTTATAAATTTTTTTTTTTATTTTTTTGATGAATTGACTAAAGATTTTAAAAAAATTAAATAAATGGTGACTAAATTCTACGTTTTCTCGTATTAAGTTTTGATGTTATTATTTTGAAACCAACGAATTATTAATTTTTCTGTTTCTTTTATAAAGCTTTGAATTTTAGTTTTTGTTATTTTAAATTGCGGGAATAAATTTAAAAGAATTTTGTACAAATATTTTTCTTTTTATATAGATTTCCTTTCCTGTAATTTTCTACGGCTTTAACATGTTAACGCCTACCGTCTTATTCCGATTAATCGATTAAATCAATTTTTTGTGAGAATCGGTCGAAAATATCGAATCTTGATTATTGAAGAGCCAGCTCTACATTTCATTTGGGGCTGATTTTTAAAATTTATTTTATGTGTTTTTTAAAGTAATTTTTTTTTAACTGAATGAAAAAAGCCAAGAACATTGCTTGATTATTTTACAATAATAACGTAAAAGTTAATAAGCTATCTACTAGTAGTATTATTATTTAAGAAAAATAATATTTTATTCATACTGCTACATATTATTGCTTTTAATGGAATTTACGTTTACCATATATTCATTAAAAAGTTAACGTACTCTTTTATGTAAGCCATCATATTTTTCTTTTTGGATGTGGTTTTTTAGTACATAAGACCAATACTCGTATCAGAATCTTGTTTTTTTCGCTAGATCATTATTTTTTCAATCCTGCTAATACGAACCTTTTTTTTGAAGTGCATAAGATTTGCCATTAACTAACAATATGCAAAATATATATATTTTTTTCAATATTTCGAACTTTTGCAGCAAAATATTTGTAAATTATTTAAACTTCCCTGTAACGTACAATAAATTTTCTATGATATGTTAAAAGTTTTTTTTAAACATATATAACATGATGTAACAAATTTTCGAATCAACGAATTTTTTGCTCGAAATTTGTCAAGAAGTACCTATAATTAATATGTATCGGTTTAAATATATGGTTCTTGACCAAAAATAAAATCGATTTTCAAAAGTTTGAAAGTTTTAAAGTTAAATATAAAATAAAATTTGAACACTTCAAAATACCGAGGCTTAAAAAAGAAAAGAAAAGAAGAAAATTAGAAAAAAATAAAGCTTTTACATCAAATAATCAAATTTTTGCATTCTACTTAGATCCAATATTTCGACCACTGTGCAATGTCCCCGTTGCTTCTGTTGTTATTGTAGCGCCTCGCTCATTATTTTCATTATTGGCCACTTTAATTGGTTTGTTCCAGTGCCAGTTGTCGAGCGACTTTTGTTTTTATTTCATTCATTGCCAAGCAAAAATTTTTTGAAAACCGAAAGCCATTTTCATTTGTCCAAACAAAAACTTAAATTTATGGCGCATAGCACAAAAACAAAAATTACCAAAAAAAGAGTAACTTTCATTCAATTTCTAGCGAAAACGAGAAACAAACAGAAGGAAAAAACCACCGCAAAAAAGTAAAACTTTATTTTTTTTTTTGTAATAAAAGTGAAGATTGAGGCGGATGTGAATGCAAGAGCGGTTGACGGCTGATGACGCGCCACACAGCCAACACCTTGATGGCCAATAAAAAAAAACATGCGAAACAATTTGGTTGGGGCCAACTGCAGAGCTTAGTCATCGTTGTGTAAACTTTGAAGGGGAGACTTTCGAGACAAACTTTGAGGATGGGTAGGGGGGCGTCCGTCGTAAGTGAACTTAATGCATTTTATTGCATAAGACTAATTACTTAATGAGCACTGAAAGTGCATTGAAAATGCATTTGGCGTGGGAGCGGGGTAATTGCTGACATACGAATATGCTTTAAGCCGCAGGGTTGCGAGACAATTTTAAAATGAACTGGAACTTATCAGGGAGTGTAAATATGAGACGAATTAATGAATTTCATCAAATGGCGAAATAAACGAAAACATAAAATTATACTTTGTTATTTGAATTCCATGTTCGATTAGTTGCTAAATTTTTTTGATTTTCGTAAATCCATATAAATTATAATATAAACCAAAAGGGCATCTTTCTCTTTTTTTGAAAAACCTTTATATCTTAGCTTGTTAGCGGTTTCATAGAACCAACTCTCCTTGGCTTATCCGTGATTTTGTTTTCAAAAACTTAAGAATGATTTGAACGCATCTGATAAAGACTTTATTTCGATAAAGTAAACTGTTTTCTAGCATTCAGTTTCCAAAACCAAGTTTACTCCTATTGCTGCCACTACGTTTGGGCGTGTGACTTCTTTTTTTGAATAAGTTTCTCCAATATATATTAAAAATTATGTTTAAAGCCAAATTAAAGAAAAAGTAGTCGATTACAATGCTTAAGATTCTAAACTAACCTAAACTGCTATTGCAAATTATAAATTATGCAGCACTAGATGTCTTTATAGAGCCATCAAGAGCCAAGCCGGATCTTAGGGCCGGGTTTGTACCGGGCCTCCTATAAACTAGTATACCGGTATTGGCAGCCCCGTCTCACAAAGCTCGAGTGAACCAAGAATGGCTGAAAAACAACGTTCCGAACTTCATAACGTCCACACAATGGCTCTCGAATTCACCAGACGCGAATCCGATGGATTATTCTCTTTGGGCCATTTTGGAGAGCAAGGTCCGAACTAAAAGATACAACAGTCTCGAGGCGCTGAAAAAAGCCATTGTCCACGAGTGGGCCAAAATACCTGCAAGTCACATTCGGGCAGCTTGCGATTCATTTTTGGACCGTCTCAAGGACATAGTGAAGGCAAAAGGTGGCCATATTGAGCGAAAGTAAATTGTTTCTAAATTTTGTATTATTTGAGCAAGATGGTTATGGTAAGGTTGTGAAGACTGGAAGTAGAAACTTAAATTTATATTTTTAAGTCACACTGACAACAGCTTTCTTTTAATTTTATATATCACGATTTTCATACCGCAAAGCTCATTAATGAAAAATCGACACATATCAATAATCATAAATATGTCTTTACCGTGTCAGAAGACTTTTGCTGGCTTTCACCAAAAACTTTAAATTTCAGTTATACTTAAAGTTTAAAGTTAACTGCTGCAATTAAAATCAAGATTCAGAACATATAGAAAGTAAATGTGATGGAAAGTTAGTTTGAAAACCGCACACGACTTCATAATCTATAGACTTATTTTTTTTTTTTACCAAAAGTGGAATTGTGCCAGTAAACCTGCAACAACAAAAAAAAATAATGAATTTTAATTGATACATTTATCATCGGCCATATTTCATATTAAGAGTATGTGGAACTAACACATTTGGCATTTTTAGGAGTCAAAAAATCACAGGTCTTACAAAACTACGCCTATAAGTCTTTTTGTAGGTTATTGTCATTAAATTATTGGCATATGCACGCACTACCAACCCCCGGGCCCGGAGCTCTCGGAGGGGCTAAGCTCGAGAGGAGGAGTTTCATGAAATGCATTATTATGATTTTATCAAATCATCAATTCTCTCAGCTATCATTTCTATAATTTTTTTATGTTCATGAATTAAGAAAAATTGATAGGTGCCCGGATCCGAGATTTCCCTCGGGCCCGGATATTCTCTATACGGCCCTGACCAGGGGAATTATTATGAATAGGCAATCCTCCAGTAGAAATCACTTTACTTTTGGCAAGGCTCCAGTTGGGAGTTAAGAGTTTCTACATCCAATTTACATTAAACCACTCAGATGTGTTCCTTGGCTGTGCAGGTGTAACTTTAGAAATTTTTACAATTCTTGGTTTCAAAGCAATTTTGGCCAATCTTTTAGCTAGGTCCCATGTGTTTGTACTCTCCACCTTTCTAAAAAAAAAAACTTTACCTTTTTCTGTATTCTCATTTTTCTTACTAGACAGTCTAAAAGCTTTATGCTTACAAATTCATTTACTAATTGTTACTTTAACATTGACTTTTAAATTTTATCTTAAGAAATACCTATAATTAATTTGTAATAAATGGCTTCAAATCATATTGATTTGATTGAGTGAAATATCATATCATTATTATAAGATATAAATTGCCGAATCACTAAATTAAATTTCGAAACAAAATTGCTTATAATTTGCTCATAATCTTCTAACAATTATGCGCGTTAAGAAACAGCCATATACGGTATTAGTAGTATCGAACTTTTGAGTATTAGTGAATATGTAAATTATCTTTATATAGGGTGGGCCATCTGTTGGTTTGTTTGTTAATTGCGCTTATTTAACATCAAAATTGGGCAAATGTATGAAGCAAACGCAAATTTGCAACTATTCATTAATGTATATAAAATAATGTCGACAAATTGGCCACTGCGGCTGGCTTCAGAGGCGCGTATGCGAAAATCGTAATTTTTGGATAACTTTTTTTTACGAGAATTCATGTGTTTTCCTATATATGGAACGAAATTCGCGGCGCTGAAATAGTCTCTGGACTTCAATTGTTGCTTCATTTAAATCTGATAAGCGAGGAAATAAAGATTTACATGCGAAATTTGACGCCAAATGGCTACCTAGCAAGGCGACGCGTCGACACTGGTCTTTAATATATTTTTTCACAGAATGACCATTTCCACAGTCCCTATAACACTTTTACGTGTTGTTCGGTTGTTAAACGTTCCATGACTAAAATTGTATAGTTTTAGGCGGGTATGCTCCGAATAATGAGTGTTTAACAACCAAACCAACATATGGCCCACCTTATACGAGTATATCGTATATCCCTCTATGAGTTTTTTATACTCATCTTTTTGAAAGTGTAGAACATGTTGTGTGTATAGCAAAAAATATTTGTTTCTCATGTTTTTATAAAGTAAGGAATTTAGCGAAATGGACCTCAAGCGGGAACAGATGCGTAAAGCATAAAAAAAAGGGTTATAAGAAGAATAAAGAAGTAATTTAATTTCTATTGGGCCCAACTGAGCCGCTTGCGTCGATGTAGGGGTGTGGGGTGGTGAGCGAAGCGAGCAAGGGCCGGAGCTCCCTGGTTTTAAATATATATTTTTTTTCTTGCCATTCTTTTCCTTCAGTGTTAAATATCCCAGTTCAAATTTCTGTAGATAGAATATCCAAAAATAAAATCGTATAGTCATATTTAGAAAGTTTCTTTCTCTTCTGTTTGAAAGATATTTACAAACGTTTTTTTACGTTAATTGAGGCTTACATTAGTCCTAGAATTTTCTTAAAAAGTCATATTCATTTGAGCAAGCGAGCAGTGTCAGGACTCGAAATGTTTAACTTCCAACACGCAACAGCATGTCGCAAAAATTATTTCAAAATATCAAGTCCTACATTTCTGATTCTCAAAAATGTCTTCAACCAAAAAAATCCGAAAATAAGTTTGGCAGCCCTGGTACAAAAGCAACTTGCGCCTTTATTGTCTAACGGACAAACCGATGCCAAACGCAGTTTACCAAAGCTCAGTGAGCGCATCGGCAGCTTGCAACACTATTCCTATATATGTACATGCTTACGCAAGCAACAACAAACTAACAACTAAAACAACAATAGACACTTAAACAACGTTTACAAACACTGACGCACAGTGTAGACAATGAGTGTACCTTATAGAGCAAGTCAACAACCAACAAATAGGCAGAATATAATAAATGAGCCTTTTGGGCAAATTGCGCATACGCCGCGTAGTCATCTCAATCAATATAAACACGCAGCTGGCATACAAAGCGCATTCAAGTGGTTCAACTGGCCCTGAGACAAACGGTTTGGCATGGCCAGTAGCAAAAATGGCAACATATAAAAAACAAACAACATAAGAGGGCAGGCTGAAAAGTAATGGAGGGCTCACTTTCAAAGTTTTCCACGCCGATTTCGACTTGCAGTTTGTCGTTATAGATGCGCGAAGATTTTTCTCTATAGGCCTGGCCACCGTTTTTTTGCTACTGTTCAGCCTGCCCTCGTATAAGAAATAACAATATAGTCATTACTTGGCTCTTTGTAATTTTAATTTGAATTTGTTTTGAATTTTGCGCATGCGTCACATTTCGAAAAAGTGAAATTGAAATGGGCAATGGGAATACTTTATTATAGTCTTAGTTATTTTGCGCCATGGGCTTTGCCAGCCAATAGTTGAATAACATGAAAGTATGTCAACTTTTCCTAACTGATTCACACTCTTTTTTTTCTGCCCTAGCAAATCTTACGGCTTGTCAACATTTGAGACGTGCCGAAACGCGACGCTCGAAGGCTTTGCAAACAACGACTTCCATACGCATTCCACGCTGCAATAAGAGCGGCGCCTTTGAGCCCATACAATGTGCCAATGAGCGCACTGGAGAGGATTGCTGGTGCATTGATGAGTACGGCGTGGAGCTACCCGGTACACGTAATGCCACCAAATCGACAGTGCATTGCCAGGAACCCAAACACTGTCAGGCAACGGCTTGTCGCATGTTCTGCCCCTCGGGCTTTGCGCGCGATGCTGAGACTGGTTGCATGGTGTGCCGCTGTCGCGATCCCTGCGATGGCTTGGTGTGCCCCAATGGTCAATCCTGTCAGCTGCAGGAGGTTAAATGTAAAACCGAACCTTGTCCGCCTCTGCCCACCTGTAAAAAGGCGCGTTCCCTATCCAACTATTGTCCAGCTGGTCTGCCTCTGGCCATTGATGATAGCGTGCGTCCGTTTTTGTGCGGCCTGGATGCCGGCAAACCGCAGTGCCCACCACTCTATCAATGCATGGTAGAGTCTGGCAATGATTACGGCGTATGCTGTCCCAGCTCTTTGACTTTCCAAAAGCCAGGCATTTGTCCAGCGCCCGAAAAAGCGGAATACACCGAGCGTACAGGCTATATGTGTGGCACACCCTGTGGCCATGATCTGGAGTGTGCCAATATGGAGAAGTGTTGCTTTACCAAGGGCTGTCAGTTTAATTGCCAACAACCCACTAATGTGACCAGCTGTCATCAGGCGCGTGCCTTGGCTGATGTGCTAGCCATAAATGAACGTGAGGGTCGCGGCTATGTGCCTGATTGCAATGGGCCGGGTGGTTTGTTTTCACCCAAACAGTGTTCACGCAATGGCTTGGTTTGCTGGTGTGTTGATCCACGAACAGGACATAAGATCAAGGAGTCCATGGGGGCGGCAAATAATGTGAATTGCGATGGCTGGGAGAACATGATCAGCCGTTCCTACGCCAGGAGCGTGCAAATGGAGCAATGTGATACGAATATTTGCGCCGCTGTGTGCGAATATGGATTTAAGGTGGGTACATTGGAAAACTGTCAGTTCCTTGTCCATTCTTATTGTTAAAACAATTCTTGTGTTTTCCCACAGAATGACCATAATGGCTGTCCCACCTGTGAATGCTCCGAGCCCTGTGAAGGTTTTAAGTGCGCCATAGGATCACACTGCGAAGTAGCTACAGATCCCCTTTGCGAATCCGGTTCCTCACTTTGCGCCTCTTGGCCAGTATGCAAGCCTGATTTGGTGTACTCCAATCCATGTGATGTCGGTACACCACTCTCCGACACTGTCAGCGGCGAGGTAATGTATTGCTTCGAGGAGCGTCAGTCGCGTGCCTTCAAGCCTACGGCCTTCTTTGAACCTGAATTGGAACCAGAGGCCAAACAAGGACGTTCGATGAGTAATCGCATTACATGCCCGGAGAAATACAAATGTACTAAACTTCACCGCGAAACAGAGAATGTTTGCTGCCCGGTACCTGACCCAAGCACTCAGACGGATGAGCAAACCACGCGTCAGCAAACAAGTAGGTTCAATAGGTCCTTAATCCCACTGAAGCCCGTCTTAAATTCAATTTGTTTTCTTTAGTGTGTGAATATCTGCGAGATTTCTCGGAGCGCATGGAAGGCACGGAAGAGGGCATGCAGCTAGCAATGCCTGGTCCACGCTGCACGGATGATGGTGATTATAAAGCGCGTCAGTGTAGTCTGCGCAAAATACGCGTATCCCGCTCAGAACAGCGCAAGATTTTGGAAGAGAATACCATACGCCGCATGCGCATGCTGTTAAGCAGTGCAGCGCCAGTTGGCAAACAGTCAAAGCGCACCCGTCGCGAAGCTGAGCGGCTTAAACTCTATCGAGTAGAGGACAGCGCGCTGAAGGTGCAAGTAGCAGCCCCTATTATGGGACGAAGCGCCAAGGTTATAGACATAGGCGCGGAGCGTCAACAGGGTCTTGGACAGCTTTTCGAAACGGAGTTTAAGAAAGTAGCGTCCGCTTCAAAACGTCCTACAACAGACACAGAGCTGGTTGATATGGAGGTGGAGGAGTGCTGGTGTGTGGACAGTTTTGGGACGGAAATACCACGTTCGCGGGGCTTCAATTTGACCGATGAGACTTGCCAGCAGCTAAGGGATGAGATTGACTGTTTGGATTTGACTTGCCGCATGGGTTGTGAATATGGTTTTGCATTGGATCCTCATACACGTTGTCCAGCCTGCCAGTGCCGAGATCCCTGCGAGGGTGTATCCTGTGGTGAGGGCAAGGAATGTCGCATTGTAGACGTCTCCTGTGATGAGGAATATTGTCCACCCGTGCCGGCTTGCTTGCCACGCAAGCCCGGGCAGTGCCCATATCTAGTGCCCCCCGGTCCCGATAACTTGGATGCCAATACCTGCGCCTACGAATGCCGCACGGATGCTCACTGTGATGGCGCTAAACGCTGCTGCTCCAGTGGCTGTGGTACGCAATGCGTGGAGCCGCAAATGAAAACTGCGTGTCAGCATTTGCAGTCGATTCAAATGCATCAGAGCTCAGAGCTGGGTATTCCCGCACGCCAGATGCACATAGCTCAATGTGATGCACAGACGGGCAAATGGGAGCCGGTGCAATGTGGGCCAGATGGCAGTTGCTGGTGTGTGGATGAGCGTGGACAGCAAATAGCGGGCACAAAGGTCAAGGGCGACTCGCCAGTTTGTGTGGAAAATTCCAGCTATGCCTGTGCCAAGAGTAACTGCAGCAACAGCTGTGAAAGTGGCAACCAGTTGGATGCCAATGGCTGTCCAAGCTGCGAGTGTCGTAATTTCTGTGATGAGGTTAACTGCGCCAGCGATGAGGAATGCCAATTGATTAGTGTTGAGTGTGTGGACAGTCCTTGTCCTAAGATGCCTATTTGTGTGCCACGTCGTGCGTCTGTCTGTCCCGAAGGTAATCCGCTGCAGCAGGGTGATCTAGACGTCAGTTGTGGGCCACACAATGAGCATGAGGCATGCCCCACTACGCATAGTTGTCAACTGAATCCTGTAAGCAATCGTGGTGTCTGCTGCAGCAAGACCAGGGATGTCTGCTTTGAGTCTATGGATAATGTGTGTTCAGCCAGTGGCAGTTCAGAGCATAATCTTACACGCTATCGCTTTAGTCCCAAGGCCAACAAGTGTGTGCCTATCAATATTGATGCTGATGCAGCTGCCTGCCAGACCAAGAATCTCTTCCACAATGAGCTGGCCTGCAACTCCGTGTGTCCAGGTAGGTTTATGAGCTTATCATATGACGCTTATCTTATTTACTATTTTAATCCCTTTTTAGTGCTCACCCAATGCGAACGTCTAAAGCTCAAGAATGGTTTGGCTGCTCAACGTACTGGCCACTCCTCGGTCTGGTTCCAGCCACGTTGTGATCCAATCACTGGACATTGGAGTCCGGTTCAGTGTCTAGGCAAACAGCCGGCTCTGGCGCATACACCACAAACAGAAGTCATTAGTCGTGCCTTTGCCAGCAACGCAGAGGATTTGCCCAATCCATATGGCGTATGTTGGTGTGCTGACAAAAAGGGCGCACCTTTAAAAGGCACCCTAACAAGAGATATCGAACCCATTTGTAATAGCAGACAAGGACGCAATCGCAAGAACTTTGATATGGGTGATCCTATCATGGAGCAGCTTATACGTCAAATGACCTTACTCAACGATGTTGATGCGGAACTCTCACAAGGTCTAGATTTTGATGAAGTAGCAGCGACAAGCAGCAATGCCGCCGAACTAAGCGTAACCGAGCGCGTGCTAGAGCTGGCCAACTCACTGCTGGACTCACAGTTGAGTGTGGAGTCTCAACTAAAGCCCATGAAGGTAAAAACCACACGCTGCCGCGCCTTGGTAGCTACTGCCACCTTCCCGGTTAGCTGTGATGAACAAGGCGCCTTCCGACCGCTGCAATGCAATGGCAGATCCTGCTGGTGCGTGGATGCTGCTGGCAATCAGCTAGATGCTACACATATGTTTGGTCAGGGAGATAAACACTGTGCACCAGTGCCCATTGATTCCGTGGCCATTGAGCTGCACATGGTCAATAACAGCGCCAAAGGAGTGCGCAATGTCTATGATACCATACGAGCTGAGCTGCATCAATTACTCGGCGAAGCTGTGGAGAATTTGCGCGTGCAAGAGAACTTTGATGGTTCCGTAATTGTGCGCTTTGAGCTGCACAATGAGTCCAAGATTGACACGGCCTTTGCCATTGAATCGGCCATAACGTCGGGTGAACTGCACTTGGCTGGCGGACACTTTAGGCCGGATATAACGCGCTCACATTTTGTACATCGCAGCGCTGTGCCACCAGTGGCTCAGGCAGCCACCTCACAGGATGAGTCCATACAGCTAGTGTTGTTCATTATGGCCACCAGTTCGGCATTTCTGGTCAGCGTTTTTGTGGTCTACATCATGCTAAAACGTGGCAGACGCAAGGTGGTGCATAATAACTATATGTATCCCATATATGCACCTGGCAAGGGCAACGGCGATAAAGCTGTGGACTACTCGGCGCCCATCTTTGTGCTGAGCACGGCCACTGAGGCAGATAGTATTAAGGCGGAGAAAGCTGAAAAGGCGGAGAAGGCGTAGTTGAAGGGAAACCTTTTCATTGTTGTTGCTAATTTATATTAATATCTATATAAATCAATTTGTAAATAAATGAAGCGCACGTATGTTTACATATAGATTTAGCGAGGGACTCGTTCCCCCAAAAACACTTACGGAATACTTTTTAGCTTGTTAAGAGACGACTAATTTATAAATAAAGCTTTAAAAACGAAAGTGTACACAGTTTATTGCATATCCAGAGTTCCAATGGAGACTTTCTTTGAAACAACAAATATGGGGATGGTCTTTAAATGAATAATTGGAAACCGCACAGGAGTATGGTGTACCAGGAAAGCTTTAGACCGTCCACGGATGTTCGGCAAGGCAACACAAGGATGCCATTTGGGGCATCCAAAATTTTACCTGGATCCACCACCGCTAAGTCCCAAAACATTACTGAAAGTCAGTTAAAGTTATCTAGTACGCTATGATGAGCTGAGTCCAACGATGAGCTCCCAACAACCAGAAATGCAGCGATCTTATAGGGGAATTGACACCGGACCCCCAACAGCTGCAGAAATCAAAACTGCGATCAACCTCTTAAAAATTAACAAATCAGCTGGACTTGATGGCATACCAGCCGAATTTCTGAAAGCCAATCCTGATACAACGGCCTGTATCCTTCTACCACTAATACAGGCTGTTTGGGAAAACGAAAAAAACCCCAGGGACTGGAAGGATGGAGTTATTGTTAAAATACCCAAAAAGGGAAACCTTAAGAACTGCAACAACTGGCGCGGTATTACCATTTTGTCTGTTTTCCCGAAGATAATGGCAACTATCATTCTCGAACGGACAAAGGACAGGATTGAGAATACGCTCAAGAGGCATCAAGCGGGCTTTCGTAGTGGTAGGACCTGTGTCGATCACACCAACACCCTGCGTATAATACTCGAACAGTCAACTGAGTTTACGTCACCGCTGTACCTTATGTTGGTAGACTTTGAGAAGGCCTTTGACCGAGTTAACCGCGAATGGATCTGGAAATCTTTAGATAGGAGAGGGATTCTCCCAAAGATTGTTGCTGTTATAAAGGAGTCCTATCATGCCGCAAGATGCTTCGTTCTACATAATGGACAGCTTTCTGACTCTTTCAAAATACGACAGGGAGTAAGGCAAGGGGATATTCTATCGCCAATCCTGTTTTTACTGGCTATAGATGATGTACTGACTGCCACCGTAGGTACAACTAAGAGACATGGTATCCAATGGAAACCTTTTGTGAGGCTAAGCCACTTGAATTATGCTGATGATATCTGTCTCCTGGCAAGTAGCAACATCAGGATGAACGAGATGTGTCAATCACTGCAAGTGAATGGAGAGATGGCTTGTCTTAGGATCAATTGCAACAACAGTTTTTTATCGTCAGACGTTGGAACGGATCTGGATGTTAACAGCAGAATAAGTAAAGCCCGCAGCGCCTTTGGAATGTTGTCATCAGTATGGAACTCTAGTCAAATTTCCCTACGCACCAAGTTAAGGCTCTTCGAATCCAATGCCAAATCTGTACAGCTGTATGACTGTGAAACCTGGAAAGTCTCTACCTCCATCACGAGAAGATTACAGGCATTTGTAAACCGCTCAATACATTCTTAAGATCCGATGGCCGCAAATTATATCGTATCAAGAATTGTGGCGCATAACGAGTCCAAAGCTTTTGAATGTCGAAATTAGACAGCAGAAGTGGCGCTGGATTGGCCACATGTTGAGGAGACCAAACGACAGCATTGTGAAGCCGTCCTTCGAATGGAATCCTCAAGGTACACGCCGAGTTGGTAGACCAAGAACTACCTGGAAATCAACAGTATTGGCCGAAGCAGCAACACAGCGTAAAACGTGGCCACAGCTGAAGTATCTGGACGAAGATCGGGAAGGATATGCTCCACCCGGGGTTGAAGGACTTGAAGAAGTACGCTCATCCCATTTGTTTTGACTGACTTTAAATTTTAAAGTCAAAACGCTGGGATTTCAGCGAATAATAATAATTCATAAAATAGCCTATCCAAGACCCATAATTCAGAACATTGGAAAATTGGCGAATCCATTATTTTATTTATTGCTAGTTTATATTGAAGAGTAATGGAAGTTCTTGGAATTTCCTTAGTCAGTAAAGTTATGTATATTATAAATATTTTAACGAAAGTGAATCATTATTATGGTTAGGCGAATATGTCTCATAGCTGTTTGATGAATTCTTATCTTGCTTGTTGGATTGTTAAACTAGGTAGATCTCCATGAGTATAAAATTTCTTATAGAGTTTAGAGGATTAAAAAACAGCTTAAATAAAGTACACGTCACTTTTGTCAGCAAACATTTTTTGATTTTAATATTTAATAATACAATCATTTTGATGATCATTAACATGATCATTATTAGCTTCGTAATCATAAACATAGTTAGTACATAATACTAAATAATAAATTTTGGCTTCATTTCATTCTCAACTCAAACACAAACTGTTTGTTTTGTTTCATTTTTTGTTTTTGTTAAACATCAATCAACATCAATCATTTTTTAACGCACAACTCCAACGAGTCTGGCTATATGTGTATATGTATATTTATATTTTGTATATCTTCATATGTATGTTTTTGTATATATATATATATGTATGTAAGCTACATGCTAATTTGCGCTGGCTTAAAATGCCAAACGACGCATTGCTAATATCTCCAAAATATTTTGTGTGTGTTTTTTTAGAGTTAAATCGTATTTTTTTGTAGAAAAAAGAAAATGCAATACTCATTGTTACAATTTTGGAAAGATTTTTTGTTTCACAAATGCAATTGCGATATTAATAGTTATAGTTTAGATTTAGTTAAATTTAAAAACTTAAAATTTAGTTTAGCTCGTTAGATATTTAAAATACAAAAAAGAGTGAAACAATTATGGATTAAGCTATTTGAGCAATTTTTTAACTATTGTTAGAGTTTGAAACATTTGGCTTAAGCTAAGCATGCAATTAAAATTTTAATATCTTTTTTTTTGTTTTTTTTTAAAAACATCTAAGCTCAAAATTAGCGGCCTGTTTAAGTTTTTACTTTTTCATAATAATATGGAATAGTTTGGATACAAATGCAAGTTGCCAAAGGTAATACAAATTGATAAAGCTACATTAAAAAACTATTTACAAATAATAAGCATAAAATACAATTTTTTATATAGTACAAATCGGAAAATAGATGACCCATATTTTTCTTGCTTTTGTGCTAGTTTACAATTTCAAAATACAAATTTTTTCAAAGGGAAATTATTTTAACAAAAATATACAAATAATTTTTGGCATCCCAGAAAAATTGATGTGACATTTGATTTCTTAAAATCCCTAAAGAAGACTCGAGACTCGGCAACTTTCTTTATGACAATTACTTGCTTCTAATTAAATATAAATTATTAGATATTAGAGCAAAAACTTAAACAAGCCTTATTTAATTCTTTCGTATAGTGCAAAAAAGAGAATTATTTAAAAAGCATGCGTGCGGTTATTTAAATATCTTAGTGGTTATGTATTACATATATGTATTTGTTTATGTGTAGTATGTGCTTGTGTATGTTTGATATAGAAATGTATCCCATGGAAGTTACGCAATTTTATGCGAAAAATACATTTAACAATTATTTGGTTTAGTTTTCACACTTAAATTAAACGAATTTCTCAAAAAAAAAACTAAACGACAAAAATCGTTCATTTCGATTTTACCGAAAAGTTAAAGCTCTTCAAGTTGTAAAGAAATTGTGGCAATTTAAATTTGATGTTCGTTGGCAAAGTTTCCTGGATTAGGATTTTATAATATACAGACGGACCAGACCTAATCTTATTATAGTTTTTAAGTTCTGTTTTTTACGACCTGAAGAGCCTCTAAATAATATGTATATATGTTTATGAAAAAAGATTTACTGCCCAAGGCCGAAAGTATTCTAGCAAAGCTCAGACAGTTTTTTTTACGTATAACTAATGCAGAGTAGCGACTAAGTTTCTATTATCCATTTATTTGGCCGCGTTAGCATTGCCTCCTCCAGCTCCACCATTATTGTTGTTATTATTATTATTATTAGCATTGTTTCGTTGAATATTATTAAATCCACCAAACGGTATGGCCGCGCGTTGATCCTCCATGCGTCCACTCTGCACTTTCATAATCAACGAGAAAAAGTCCTCATCGGGCACAGTGGTGCCACGCCCAGAACGTCCACGTGCGCCAGATGCAGCTGCAGCTTCAGGCGCCTGAGGTTGCGGTGCTTCTGCATCCATGGTTACATTTGGTCTGGGCAGCTCAGAACGTTGCTCCTCCAAACGTGAGCCCTGACAACGCATAAGCATATCGAGGAAAGCATCATCTGGTTGCTGTGTAGTTGTAGCACTGCGTGCCAGCGGCGGATGAGCTGTTGCTGTGGATGGCGATTTAAGACCTGGCAAGTTGCCGGGATCCGTAAACAGTGAGTTTTGTTGCACCAACGGCTTGCGTGTGGCGCCTGTAGCGGCGGCAGCAGCAGCCGCTGGAGCCCCGGTTCGATTGAGTTTGATAGAGCAGCGCTGATCATCCATGCGCTTGGACTGCGAACGCGAGAGCATTTCGAAAAAGTCGTCATCTTTGGGTTTGTTTGTAGCTGTATTGCCAGCAGATTTGTGCTTCTCCTCCTGCATGCGCTTGCCATCGGGTGTGATTTTAATTAAATCCAATTGTTCCATGCTCTGACGACGTACGCGTATCTGCGAAATAGGGAAATCAATGAATAAATAGACAATATTAGCGAATGGAGCTGTTCGGTATGACAGCGGAATAAAAAATTTCCATAAGTTTACATTAATGGCAATTGATATAAACAATTGTTGAAGTGCATGTTTGGAATTCTATGGTCGAATTACATTTATAAACAAATGACAACTTTTTGCAACATTTTACTAAGCAATAAAAATAAATAAAGCTTTTAATAAATATTGCATATTGTAGAAGAGTCAGCAATACAAGCGAATGAGATTTCTTTCCCTATAAGGAAATTTTTCCTAATAGGAATGGCGGCAATATCTACTTGGACTTTCCTTAATATCGTATTTTTGTTTAAGATGGACAGAGCCCACCCAATAAACGCAAAATTTTCAAAAAGTAACTATTCAACAACTCTAAATTTGCAACCCTACTTACCATTCGTCCTTGCGAGCTATCGGAGCAATCCGACTGATGTCCACTAGCCGAGTGATCCGACGCGCTGGAACGCTCTTCGGCTTCTGAGGGCGTTAGTGCCAACTCGGGCAAGCCCAAAAGTTTACGCAAATCTGAGATATTTACACGCGCTGTGCTCTCTCCAACCGGATCATGCAGTTCCTTTGCCAATTGCAAGTGTGAGTCTGCAAAATGTAGCGCCTTCTCATGGTTACCAATGGCTGAATGAGCGTTACCCAGAGACCAGCAAGCACGCGCTTCTCCAACGCGATCGCCAAGCTCTTGGGCTATGGCCAAATGGCGATGATGATATTCAATGGCCGTAGTGAATTCATGTAGCAACGTATATGTATTTCCCAGACTATAGCAGGATTGTGCTTCTACCTCACGCTCGCCCAGCTCTATGGCTAGGGCCAATGTGCGCTTATAATGCTCGGCGGCATCCTCAAATTGGCCCAAAAAGATGTGTGAGTTGCCGAGATTACTATTAGCGCGTCGCTCAGCAGCACGATCGCCAAACTCGCGTGCTATACGCAAACGCTCTTGATGATGTTCAATTGCAGACTGGAAGTCACCCAGCAGATAATACGTATTGCCCAGGTTGCCACAGGCGCGTCCTTGAGCGCCACGATCGCCCAAATCGCGCATTAATTTAAGATTCTCCTGGTAAAACTCGACGGCCTTGCTCAAGGCCTCTTTGACATCATCTCCAAATTTGCCTGGGTTGCGCTGTCCCATGTGCTTGCCCTTGGCATGATAGACATTACCCAGATTGTAAAGCGCACGTCCCTCGGACAAACGATCACCTAATTGGCGCGCTAGGGTCAAATGGCGTTCGCAACAAATGGCCGCCTCATCAAAGCGACCCATGACCTTCAATGTGTTGCCTAAATTGCCTGAAGATTTAGCCTCACCCAACTTATCATTCATGGACTTGGCCAGCGTCAAATCATGTTTATGATACTGCATGGCTTTGGCATAATCTCCCAGATAAAAGTAGGCATTGCCTAATTGTGAGTATATGGCTGACAATGTGCGTAAATCATCTGTGCCCGCTTGGATGGCTGCTTGAAAAAAAGCAACACCTGCGCGACAATCGCCCGCTTTGCATAGACGCTCGCCTTCTAGGGCCAGCTCCAGGCACATGCTAGAGCCACCATCAGAGCCGTGATGTGAGTTTGAGTCTTGACCAGCGCCAACCCCAAGTGTGGAGACATTTTCAGCTGATGCGGACAACGAAGACATTGCTTTGTTGCTGCGCCTCGGCTTTTACGAAAACTGGGAGTTGTTCGCGTTGAATTTTTTCGCTAGACTTTCAAAGCGCTAAATAAACACAATGCTTTCACTACGCACACAAATTTTAAAGTAAAAATCGCGCTTATTGATTTCACCTTAAAAGTGAACGGTATTTTTAGCAATTTATTATAATTATAACCACTTTTCTGTGCCGTTTTGCAATCCAATTATTTTTTTCGTTTATTTCGTTCTGATTCACAATAGCGATGTACGATAAGCAGCTGCACTACTGTCAGCGATAGGCTAATCGATATTGTGTGCAGTGCTAATAAGCGCTAATCGATGGGTTGTGCAACTTATCGATGTTAAGCATTTAAAAACGACAGATAAGTGGTAAAAATATTTTAAATTTAATTTGTAATTTAAATCAAATGATTTTGAACAATATCTTACTGCATATTTAGAGCATAAAAATGGCTAAATATTAATAAACTAATTAAGAAAATGTTTATGCAGCTTAATATACATGACAAAATATGGAAATGATGAAAAGCAGTTTGATTTGAATAATTAAACAAAAATCCGAGCACGTAATAAAACGTAAGAAATATCTTATGAACTTAATTAAATTCGAAAGTAAATCCTAATTAAAAACAAATTTTCTAACAAATCGAAATGCAATTTATAACTGAAAACCTTTAAGAATTCTATAAATTATGAGCAAAACGCTGAAATTTAATTAATTTCAATAGTTTATAACTGAAATTGCTTAATTAATTATCATTTTTGATAAATTAATAGTTAATTAAATACAGTTTGCCTAACATATTAAAATACAATTTAACTGAAAACCTTTAAGAATTTTATAAATTATGAGCAAAACGCTGAAATTAAACTAATTTCAATAGTTTCTATATAAAATTGCTTAATTAATTATTATTTTTGTTTTTGTTAAATTATGCAGTTTGTGGCTGCATAAAAATTCAGCTAAATTTATTTACTACCCCTCTTTATTTATCTATGGCCATGAATCACCCTGTTGTACACCCTGTGCATTAGTTGTTTTACAGCACTCAAAATTGTCTGAACGTGTCTAGCCAACTTTAAAGATGGCGTCACTTTCTACTGTGTGAAACCAAGGAAGAATTGAGTTGCCGCTGGGAAAAATTTAAATTTTCTTATTATCTAAAATCAGCAGCTGCATTAAAAAGTCGCAAAGTGTTAATGCAAGTGTACAGCATGATTTGCAATTGATCTAGTGGCAAGTGCGCGCTGCAAACAAAATACAAAAAGAATTTTTGTGCAAACGCTCAGTGAAAAAATGCGAATGTCGTTGTCGTCGTCGTTGTCGTTGTCGCCGCTTTTGTAGTGTACGTGCGCCGCGTTTTGCACGGCAGCTGCGCTGCTAACAGAATAAAAGGTGTGAATTTCAGCATTTTTTTATTGTTTACAGCGCCTATTGGAATATTTCGTATACAAAAAATATTGAGTGAAATTGTTTTGTGTCTCGCGGCAGTTGCTCAAACATTGTGCTAAAATTATATAAAAAAATTTAATAGGCGAAAAAGGCAGCAAGCAAAAATAATTGTGCACTTAACAAAAAATTCTGCGAGAGAGCGCAAGCAAAAAGTACGCGCACAAACACACACTCAAACATACTCACACACACACACCACACAAGCACACCAAAAGCTGCAGAGAGCGAAAAACAATCATTTGTGGTGAGTGTTAAAATTTACGTTTATATACATATGCACATACATACATATATATTTAAGCGATTTTAATTTATGGCCACAAATTGTACCGGCTGCAATTTAATTGTTTCCAATAGGTTTTAAATGCATAGTTTTTTTTTCTTATTGTAAACGTTTATATTATGTATGTATCTAAGCCGGTTGTGTAGCACATAAATTCCTTTAATGCTGCTACCCTAACCCAAATCTTGCAGATTGACTCATTTTATGAGCTTTTAATTTTATGGCTTTGAGTTTGCTTTTAGGTTGTCAGCAACGGTATTGTTATCACTTGAATTAATTAAAGTGCTCATTTAACTGCTGCTTTTGATTTTAAATATAAATAAAAAATGATGATGTTTCTGTACATAAAATGTATTTTTTTTTTTACAAAACTCACCACACTCTATTGGGGCACAAGGCTGGCTCTCTGGCACACACACACACGCATAATTTTTGGAGCACTCTGCATGCGTGTGTGTGTGATTCACAAAAGCAACAACCCCAACAATTTATCTACTACACATTTTTGCTACTTTTACTATACAATAACAACAAGTTACGCCGCCGCTGCGCTGCTTCACCTGTCATAGTGTTGCCGTGCTGCAAACATAAAAAAAAAATCTCTGGCGTTTTGCTGCTTATAGTTTTCTTTGTATTTATCGTTTGTCGTTTTCTGCTTTTTTTTTTACGCACAATTTTGCTTTACTTTGGCCTGCGCCGCTCTTGCTATTTTTTGCGTCGTTGCTTTGCTCGCTGTTTCGTGCAAACGCAAAGTGGGACTCGCTTAAGCTTTAGGGGAGACAAGCGCGCACACACATATACACACGCATATATGTATATATACAGTGTGCAATAAGAAAATCTTGACACAGCTTAGAAAATGTTTTAACTATATAAATGCTATCTACTATTATTACAAAATAGTAATTAGAGATGTTGCTTTTGGTGTAGATATCAAAAAACATCTTACCTTAATTCCCATCAAGTGTCATATTACACAAATAAAAAACAGTTATTTTTTGCACTTATATTTATTTAAATGTTTATAAAAGCCAGCCTAAATAAATAAATTTTAATTTTGAAAATACGCTGTATCAAGACTTTTTCGATTCACTGTATATATGCACATATATACATACACTTACTCATAAGCAGCAGAGAGCGCCAAAGCGAAAAAAAATCGGCTTTCTTTGTGGCGACGACGTCGTCGTTTCAGTTGCCGTACGTCGCTGTCGCCGTCGGTTGGGTGCAAAAAAATAAATTCTTAACTTATACATATTGTGTGCTTAACATATTTAAAAAAAAGAAAAAAAAAAACAAAATCAAATTGTTAAAAAAATGCAGCTCAATTAGATGCAAAACTAAACAAGTGCGCAGTAAAAATACAAAATAAATAAATTAATTTGTAATTACAAATCGACATACCCACCACACGCATACGCACACACAACACACACACTAGGACTATTTGATTACAATTGAAATTCGTTGTAGTATCATTTTTTTATTATATATTTTATTTTTTCGTATTTTACTTATATTATTTTTAGAATATCGATTTTGTTGGGACTGCCAGCAGCAGCAAAAGTTCTTTTAGTAGTCACACGCTGCTTGCTGCTTTTGCCCATCCGCGACGTCTGTCTCTGTGTGTGTGTGAGTGTGTGTTCATATGTGTTTAGCGTGTGTGTGTGTGTGTGTTAGTGCGTGTTCTCTTGTGTTGTCTGTTTATTTAGAAAATATTTATGATAAGTGTCAGACCGTTAAAATGTGTTAAGAATTATATATGTACTAATTATGTGCTTATATATACTCTTGGTATTACCTAACAGCCGTGCAAAAATAAAAGTCTGTGTCAGTTCCGTCCAGCAGCAGCAGACACAACGGCAGAGAGCAAAACAGCTTTGTCGCCATCTAGCGCTTCGATCTTCGTTGACTTAGCATCAAAAGCAAACATTGCGCGCTCTATCGCTCAATTGCTCTCTTTCTTTGCGCTTTTGCTTAAAAACTTCGCTCTCTTGAAATTCTTCTAATATTTCACCTACATTATTTGCATACAAATACACACAGACGCGACGTGCCATAATTTTAATACACTATAGTAGCCATAGCTATAAGGGTATTATAGGTTAGTGTAATGTCTTTGATCTTTTAGTTGAATATATGATGTGGTGATTAAGTTTTTTACAGATCATGAAAAATTAAGACAATTTTATATGCGTTTGAGTGTATGTAGTAGAACTTCCCATATACAACTTAGTAAAACGTTTTTTAAGCAGTTTTTATGTGATAAAATCGATCGTTGAGTGATGTGACCAACCAATTAGTGATTCAACCACTTTCGACCCTAATAAAATAATTTTTATTGTTTCGAAACGGAAAGCTTTTATTAAGGAAGAATGTTCAACTTCCGACAAGATTAAATGACTTACCGCAGTTTTTAAAACCAAGACTTCCTCCAAAAAAACCGTTTCTTCTATCATTTTTGACTTGAAACTTATTTTGAAATTAAAGTAATACGACGAACGATAGCTCTGAGTTGTTCTCACTTAATGTGTACATTTCAGATAATCTTTCCTATAAACAATTATAGCATGTAGAACTATGAAAGCCCAATCTATCTATCTATATAAAGGGTTTTCCAATAAGAGGTGTTATTTTGGTATTCAAAGAAAAATTTAATTTTTTGAGATAAATGATCGGATGTTTATTTCATAATAAAAAGGAAGGTATGCCGTTAATAATGAAAAACAACATCAGCCAAATGGCCACCACAACCACGCTTACAAGACCATATCCTTTTCATGAAATTTTCCAAAACCAAATCGCAAAGTGGCTACCCTATGTCCTCGATAGCCTCACGAATTCTATCTTTGAGGTCTTGAATCGCAGCTGTTCTGTTGACGTAGACCTTAGCTTTCACGTGGCTTGATGATCGGCCAGTTTTAGTTGTTGTGTTAACTGAACTTTATAGGCCTTAAGACCCAAGTCTTTATGCAAAATACGGTGTAATAACGTTTGTGGAATGCCCAATTCCAAAGAACGACGAGGAATGGGCAAACCTGGGTTTTCTTCAACTCTTTGGGCTACAGCAGCAATATTCTCAGTTGTTCTTGAGCGACGTGCACGGGTTTTATTCTTCACATCACTAACTTGTCCCAACAGCTCGAATTTTTCCACCAATTTCTGTATTGCGGTCCGACAAGGTGCTTCACGTCGACCCAAAAATGCTTTAGTTTTGCGAACTGTGACTGCAAGATTTTCACCATTTTTGTAATAAATTTTAATAATTTCAATGCGTTGTTGAAGCGTGTATCGTTCCATTTTTAGTAATGGCGTATTTCTACTTGTCAAATGTCAAAGAATAAAAGCTTCAAAAGTGACAGCTACCGAAATACCGGGTGATTCAAAATATCACCTCTTGTTGAAAAACACAGTATATAAAAGAAACTTATGTTTTACGTGTTACGCATGTTCTCATGAACGCGTCGATGAATTTCAAATCTATCTTTTTGCGTGTGTTACAGGTTGTCAATACGCAGGTTTTAAGCCTATTGCGATGTGTTTGTGTATAATGGCTCTTGAGATATACGTATTTTTGTGAATATCGTGAATATAGCATAGTAGAAAATTGTTCAAGACCGGGTATTGGACATTAAGTGCAGACAGAAGCGTAATCTCAAAGGGGTTGAAATGTTGTTTCTGTGGGGCATGAATTTGTTAGAAATGCGAGCTCTCTTGAGAATTCTTAAGTTCGTCCATATGGATTTTTGGAGAACAATATAATGCAGACCTTTTTACAAAACGAAACAACCTATAGTAGCCAATATGCCTACAATCTTCAACTTATCAATACACTGTTAAGAAAAAGTAGTTAAGAATCTAAAACCACATTAATTGTAAAGTCATTTTTGAGATTCTCTAGGAATAGCATAATCAGTTCGTTCCGCAATTGCAGCATCATTCCAGTTGCATGCTTTGTAATTCTAAAAGTGTTGTAGTGTATCCTACTAGCTGCTTCTTATACAAATTTTCGGGCTTTTCGTTTTAACAAGATCTGTGCTGCCCGCTGCTTTTGCTCTGCTCTGCCAGCTTTTAAGCAGTTTGTCGCTGCCCACATCGCTGCCACAGTCGCCGTCAGTATCTGTCTCACATAGCTCTGCATAAGCTTATAAGCATGTACACTATATACACAATCATGCACATATATATTTATTTACATGTATGTTTTGCCCCCTTGCGTGTTGGGGCATTGTTTTTGGCATACACTAACAAATAGTGCAACTTGTGTGTGTCAAAGAGCAAAATTGTTTTAATTCAATTATGCCACAAAACGTATTTCTAGTGAGAAGAATAAATAAAAACAACAACAAAATTATATATATCAAAAGTAATTGAGTGTATATGTACTTTGTAAATACATAATTGATAATAAAAGTGAATTAATATACTATATGGTATATGCGCGAAAAAGTTACCAATTCATATGTGGCTCAAACAAATACAGGTATGCATGTTTTATTTACTAAATAAATCCGCTTAAACGGATGTAGCCCACAAAAAGCGTTCCATTTTGGGTGTTTGAGCGTGTGTGTATGTGTGTGTGAGAGTATCTGTGTATTTGAATTTGTTGTTGATATTTCCGTTTTAAATGGTGGCCAGTTTACACATGCAAATGTGCTGCTAGCTAAAGTGAATTGACTTTCAACCAAAATACAAAAAAAAAGCAAAGTAAAAAAAAAACTGGTTCTAATTGATTGAGTGATTGGGCGCAAATACAAACACATATATAGTATCTGTGTGAATATATCGCCGTCGTTTTACAAGAGTTTGTCAAATTTGTTGCTGCAAATTAACAAGTTCCAATTGACACATATGGCTAGAAGTTCGATGAGCTTATCACACTCACACACACGGACATAAGCTAATTAGCATTAAAGTGTAAAAAATGTTACCAATTCGATAGGGTACAGTAAGTGGTTCCAAACTAGAACTTTTTGTTTATATAAATAAAGCTTTTTTATTCTTAATACGGAAAAGTTTTTGATAAAAAATTGGGCTTTATGATACAAGTGTCACAAAGCTGCTGGCCAAACTCATAACCAGATTTTTCTTTTTATCTCTAAAGGCAGTTGAACTAGTACTGAACTACTCGATGTTATTACACTAGGATTTTCCTGCTGTAAAAAGAAGGCTCGTTAGCATTATTTTGATCTGAGTTTTTATAAGCTCAAGTTGTATATGAGGTGTGTTCAAAAACTATCGCGAATTTTGTGTTTTTTCAAAAATTATTTATTTATTCATGAATATCTAGTTTGTTCTCTTCAAAGTAATCCCCATGAGATAGTATACACTTGTGCCAACAGTTTTTCCTAACTTCGAAGCACTTAAAAAAATCATTTTTTTTTATCTTGTTCAGCTCCTCCTTCGATGCCGTCTTTACCTCGTCAATCGTAGCGTAACGTCGTCCTTTCATGGACCTCTTCACTTTAGGGAACAAGAAAAAGTCACAGGGGGCCAGATCTGGGGAATACGGTGGCTGCGGCATCATTAGTGTGTTGTTTTTGGCCAAAAAGTCGCGCACCTGCAACGATGTGTGAGCAGGGGCGTTATTGTGGTGCAAAAGCCAATTTTTGTTCTTCCAGAAATTCGGGCATTTCTGGCAGATTGCTTCGCGCAAATTGCGCATAACTTGCAGGTAATATTCCTTATTGACCGTTCTACCCTGTGGCAAGAACTCATGATGCACCACGCCCTTGCAATCGTAGGAAACTGTAAGCAAAACTTTCACATTCGACCGAACTTGGCGCGCTTTTTTCGGTCTTGGTTCGTGCGCCAGCTTCCATTGAGATGATTGAGCTTTGGTTTCCACGTCATAACCATAAACCCACGATTCGTCGCCAGCTATGACCCTCTGGAGCAAATTTGGGTCGTTGCGGATAGAGCCCAACATCTCATTAGCAATGTTCGAAATTGAGCAATTTTGGTAGGAATTTCGCGGCGACCCGTCTCATGCCCAAATCATTGATAAAAATCGAATGACACGAGCCAGTCGATATGCCTAGGTCCTCAGCAACGTCTCTAACGGTGATTCGACGATTGGCCAATACCATTTTCTTCACTTTATCAATTTTTTCGTCTTTTGTTAAAGTGCTCGGGCGTCCGGCACGCTCTTCGTCGTTCACATCTTTTCGGCCTTCTGAGAACATTTTGTACCACCGATAAACGTTGCTTCGGTCCAAGGTAGCTCCTCCGTATGCCACAGTCAACATTCGGAATGCATCCGCCCACTTAATTTCGTTTTTCACACAAAATTTGATACAGGTTCTTTGATCCATTTTTTTGAATAGGTAAAAATCGAAGACGAGCCAAAACACGTGCAAGCAAGGCAGCTGTCAACAATGAAGTGAACATTCAAAATGGCCGAGCTTGTCGGCATAAGTGAGAGACATGAGTATCAACATAACGTCACAAAAAAATTGAACTTCGAATATACGTAACCCGCGAAAATTCAAAATTCGCGATACTTTTTGAACACACCTCGTTTTTA
This sequence comes from Chymomyza amoena, assembly GCA_037043745.1. Taxonomy (NCBI): domain Eukaryota; kingdom Metazoa; phylum Arthropoda; class Insecta; order Diptera; family Drosophilidae; genus Chymomyza; species Chymomyza amoena. The sequence goes on along the minus strand of JBAMAX010002216.1, from coordinate 593,187 downwards.
AGAGACAGCTTTGGGTTTTTGAAAATTGTAAAGCAAGTTTTATTTTTGGTTTTTTAAATGAAAAACAGTTTGCTTTTACCTCTTTGGTTGCTTAGTTGTATTTAATCTTACCAAATGTGATCTTGCCTAAACCCTTAAATATTACCTATAGTCTAAAAAAAACTTATTCTAATTAACGTGCATCTACTGTACATCTAATTATAGAGCTAGGCAAATTTGTCAAGGCTAAATTTATGCTCAAATATTAGAGTTACATTTATAGCGACTATAATTATATCTATCTATACAGTTGAAGCGCCGTCTAATATTTACTTATGATATTTCACAAGCCGTTAACATTAATTTATCGTTTGCCAACAATAACTGCAACTACAACAAGCTACAAGCCATATATTATAATAATTCATAATTTGCTAATATTTGAAAGCACGCCAAGCAAAACTTTTGCTTGCCATTAAGCCCCCGCCCAACCCCCGACAATAATACCCAATCCCCTCCTGCCTTCCTCATTGACATTGTCACATTGAACGTGACTTTCAGCCAGTGGTGGTAGCAGCAGTTGACATTTGCTATTTGCGCAATCAAAATTTTTCAAACAAAAAACAAAAAAAAATTTATACTATACATATACATACATAGTACTATCTATGTATATCAATTTTAAAATTGTATCTGTGTCCGGTTGTAAGTGTGTATGAGTGGCAATTCGCACCTTTCTGCCAATTGCCATCGCCTCTCTATTGACTTTTTCTTTTTTTTTCTTTCGTACTTGTTTGTCTAAGCTTCGCACATTTATTGTTGAGTGGCATTTGCCACATTTAGACATTTATGCCACAAACATGTACACACACACACACACACCAACACACAATTAAACAAGGGTGAGTGCGAGTTGTTGGTGCATGTCATGTCTTTTGGCTTTGTTTTTTGAACTTTTTATTTTGACGTCATGCAGCCAACAACTTAAAAATTCCATACGTAATAACGTACATTTTCAAGAAACGCCCAGATGTACGAGAAAAAAGAGCATGTGCTCCATAAAAAGGTTGAACCGATTTTAATAGCGATGGGTGTAACTAGTAGATACAAAATGAGGTAACTACAATAAGTATATTGAAACTAAATCACACTTTAAAAATTATATTATAAATTAAAATTAAGGTTTCAACTCCGAACACTACGCTAAAGTGGCAACCTTTTCAAATTTCTTGATTGTATAATATTTTACATAGCATGATAGCATGATCTGCAGATTCAGTAAACTTCTTAATTTTGCAGTTGTGGTGTGAAAATACACAGCTTCTAAAAATTTGTTTTGTACCCCACTAATTTTCACAGTTTTCTTGCTATTTTGACGTGCATTGAAATTGCGAAGTTTTCCACAGATTATAATATAAACATTTACAAAAATAAATGAAGGTCGAGTTTAATCCAGATGTGCGCATGTGCCGGAAAAAAACTAATTTTTTCCATTTTATTTTAAAAAGTCGGTTAAGAGGTTATATAAATGAGGCATATATCATACTATAGGGTAACTCTCGAAGAATACAGTTTGGTGCTTTAATTTAAAAAAAATATTATTTATTGTTGATATCGATCCCGAAACGTCTTTTTTTGGAAGACGCTTGCGGTGATCACGATAGCACATGAGCAGCTCAAGAAATAAAAAAAAAAGTTTTTGCAAATCGGTCAAATAGTTTTTGATAAATAATGATCACCGCGACGGTACTTTTCAAAAAACACGATTTCGAGATAATCGCGTTTAAAAATAAGACCCTTAAATTATAAAAAACCTTCGAAAACAATATAACAGTATTCAAAAACACTTATTTCTCAATAACTTTCAATATACAAAACTTGCATTTTGTTAAAAAATTTATTTTTTGTAAGACCATCTTTCAATGTAATTTTCAATTTCTAAAACATAAAAATTTCGAATTTTTGCGTTAACTTCCTTCGACAGCTTAAATATTAAAAAAGTCGCCCTGTCTCTTCTAAATCTAAAAATATATAGCTTGCGAATGTGACTGCAAATGGGCGTGTAATCGTTCATAAGCGATGTGTCCTATATGTAGGAAATTAGGCATAAATGGGCTAAATATGGTAAAAATTTAGTTGTGTGAATTTTAGACCAATATGAAAACGCAGGAAGCGATAAGAAATTTCTTCTGTTTTTCTGATTTTAGTGTAAACTTTTCTTTTAAAATATTCTTGTTGAATTCCGATTTTGTTGAAATTTGGCACATTGCTTAAGTGCTCTAAAAAATTTTAAAACGCTAAATTTGAACAAAATCGGTTGACTATATCATATTGCTCCCATAGGAACGATCGGTCAAAAAATCGATTTTTTAACAAAATTTGTTGTATTTCGTTTGTTTTTAAAATATTGCGACCAAATTTGGCAGTTGTAAGTTTTTTATAGTTCTTAAGCATTATACCAAATTTGGTTACGATATCTTCATAAACAAACGAATCATCCATCTAAAACCTTTTTTTTTGTCGATGAAAGTTTAAATTTCTTGTTTACAATAAGCGTCGTAACTTAAGCATTTATCGACCGATGAACCATGACTTTTCTTACTCGGAATTAATATTTATTTAAGATTAAATGTAAAAAAGTAAAGGTGTTTTAACAAAATGTTATATAAAAATTACTTCAAAGTGTGAAAATCGAAAAAAAAGTGTAAATCTTAGATAACTTTTAAAAATCTCGTAGTTGCTTTGTATGAAGTATAAACAAGTGTATATCATCTTAAAGCTTGAATCTTCTTCTTTCCAAAGCCGTAAAGCAATCGAAAATCGGTTGAAAAATGGCGACGTTGTGATAGTGGGAGTGATCGCAGTACCCGAAAAACGGTTTTTAAGCGATAACTTCCGATTTTGGGGGTGTTAGACAATTTTGAAAAACACTATCGTGATCTACTCGTCAAGACCTACAACGTACACTAGGTCGCTTGAAAAGTTCTAAATCACTGTTGGACAGTGTAATTAAAGGTTTTAAGCTCATTCATTTACCTCTAAACCCTGTCCTCCCGTAAGAAAGTCGTGCTATGTTGGGTACCTGCAGACTCAAGAGTGGATGGTAACACGATCGCTGATGATCTAGCACGACAGGGTGCCTCCACCCTGACTACATCTCCTGCGCCATTCTGTGGTATTGGTTGGTCCACAATCAAAAAATCATAAACAAATGGGCTGCAGGAGAACATAGGATAGATACTGGTTCTCCTTACCGGGGCTACGTCAAGCAAAAGTGCTTGTCAAACCTCTCGACGCGATCAAGACAAAAGGGCTTGTCTGAGCGGACTTAAAAGCTCCTGGTAGCATACCTATCTGGCCACCACACTGTTAAATACCATCTACAGAAAATTGGCTTATCGGACTCTTCAGAGTGCAGACTCTGTCTAGAAGACGATGAAACCAACAGACATATTCTCTGTGACTGCCCAGCGCTGATATGGGACAGAGCCTGTCACATGGGAAAGGAACGGATTGGTCCCTTCCATCTAAGGTCAATACCAACAAAAGCCCTACTGCTATTCCTGCAGAAAGCGGAAAGTCTTTTGCTTTATTGGTATGGTACAAAAGATTTTTTGGGCGCAGTGCCCCACCTCTTTGTGAGGAACCATTTCGAGGGAAAAAAAGCTGATTCATAGATATTTCTAGCATGTAAAGGGGCTGCGAAAATAGATATGATATGGGACAGAGCCTGTCACATGGGAAAGGAACGGATTGGTCCCTTCCATCTAAGGTCAATACCAACAAAAGCCCTACTGCTATTCCTGCAGAAAGCGGAAAGTCTTTTGCTTTATTGGTATGGTACAAAAGATTTTTTGGGCGCAGTGCCCCACCTCTTTGTGAGGAACCATTTCGAGGGAAAAAAAGCTGATTCATAGATATTTCTAGCATGTAAAGAGGCTGCGAAAATAGATTTCTGTCACTTCTTTCCTAAATATTTTTTTGGTTTTTTATAAGGGAATTCCAAGTTTTTTACAACTTTAAATTTTGCATGCCATGCATTTTTTAAAAATTCGGAAAGTCTTGAAGCGTACAATCCAGTGTCTGGCCCTTTTTCCCCTTTCCAAAACTAAAATTGCCACTCCGGAGAACCCGTTTTGACTCCAAACCGACCATAAAACAGAATGCGACGAGAGAGCTGAACGCCATACCGACCAACGCCTATAAAAAATGTTTCGAAGATTGGAAGAAGCGTTGGCATATTGCTTCATAAGGGGCATATTTTAAAGGAGACAAAATAAATATTGAAGAAGATTAACTTTTTTGCATTTTATTTAGAAATTCCGGAAACTTTTTTGTCACAATAAATATCTATGGAAGTTATAAGCCATATATAATATTAAAGCAGTCTATAGCTTGAAAATCCAAAGAATCTATTGATCTTACACCAGTCTTAAATCTTAATATATATCATCTCATATTTATTCATTATAGAATTCGTATATGCTCTTAAGATGTTATGGATTTCTTCAAGCATGATTTTTATAGGTATGACATTTTTTTTTTTTTTTAAGTTTAAATATTTCTTTTTATTGTGGATTTAAATAAATATTTTTCATAAAAAACACTACACCTATTCATACCTTTAAAACTTCACAATTTCATTATTACAAATTTAAATATGTAACGTGCGTGACACTTACATGTCGTGGCTGGAAAAGTCGGGGAAAAACCATTGAATCAAAACCGCCCAGTTTTGCATTTTTGGGTAGACTCTAGACTTGACGTTCAAAATTTTCCATCTCAAACCGCAAGTCACAAGATTTCTTACTATGTCTCGCCATGCCTCCCTCCATCCTCACAGCCTACGCCCCATATTTGTGGCAATTTTCTAGCTGTTGTTGTTATTATTATTATTGTTGTTACTGCTGACGTCTATTATAAAATTGCTGCCGGTTAAAGCAGTTGATATGCCCCGGGCGACCTGCTTAACGTATGTTCACCTGTGCGGCAAGCCAACGCACTCTGCACCAAGTTGTTGTTGTTGCTGTTGTTGCAGCCACATTGCAACTTTAACTTCAAAAGCCGTGTTGTGTTGCCCGTGGCAAAAGTTAAAGAGCGTGCTAAAAGTCAATTTCCCATAAGCTGGTTGTCGGGTTATACCTTTCCCCACGTTGTGGCACCTCATCAGCAGTCCAAAAGTCTCCAACTCTACCAACTCTTGTGTAGCGTCGTCTCAAGTTGTGTTGTTTTTGCTGATTTTCTCTTTGTAATTTTTGCAGACGCCACGGATACACAGATACAGATACATATGTACATAAATACATACTTAAATAACATGTGTATCATGTTGAACGTACACACATTAATGAAGTCTGCTTGACATAACTGACCTCACTTTTTTTTTGCTCTTTTTATTTTTGTTGTTTTTGTATTATTGTCTTCTACGCTTCACTTGGTAATTCGTTGTTGTATTTGTTGTTATTATGCCTCTCCACCTACTTTTTTTGTAGCTTGTTATGTTGTTGTAGTATGTTGATTGTCATTGTATGTTTTTCCCCCCTCGAAAAAAAAGTTCCCTAATTTTTTTCGGCGTCTACCCCCAATTGGTTTCGCATTTTGGACTTGTTTACAGTGGATTTTTTTCATACTGATTTTTATACTGTTTAAAAAAAAAAACTGTCTGTAGGGTGTATTGGCTATTGGAAGTCTGAACGGAACGTAAAAATGGTGAACATAAAGAAAGGGGGTAACGACAAGTGAGTGGTCGATGTTTTTATACGTTTAAGTCCACACCCAAATTTTTGGAAGCATTGGACGACGCAGTGCGGCTCCATTTTGGATTTATTTTGTATCTGTAACAAAAAAGTACTTAGGAACTAAAGCCCACTTAGATTTGTGTTTATTTTCTTCCGGAAGAACTTATCGATTGATTCGACAATCCTTTATAAAGTTAAATCTTGATCCACATTTGCTTCTGCCCCGTTTTCCTTGTCTTCTACGCCGTAAAAGCCTTGTTGAAAGAGATTCTTCCAAAAATCATCTTCGATTTGAAACTGAATATAAGACGAAAAGTTCATTCTTTGAAGATTAAGCATCCCGACTTATGAGTTTCCCTGAAAAAGAAGATAACAAATAATCAGTGAACCTGAAAAAATATCGAATTTGATAAAGTTATAGACTGTATTATAAGGAAAATTCGAATTTATATAAAACTAAAGTGAATAAACATCGTAAGATTCTCTACTTAGCTTTTGTGGAAAAATATAAGATTTTTAGATTAGTTTGCAACTCGATTCAAACTTGCACCATTATTAGTCGAATGTCGCGATTCACGGTTCTATCTTAACCCAATTCTTTCACGTTCATTGCGATCTTCCCGTTCCTGGGCAGTACGATTATATTGATAATTAATTTGATTCGTTGCATTTCTTCCAATTGAAACATTATGCATTGATCGATTAGGAGACCGCATTGCCATTCCCTGTTCTCAATGATTGAAACGATGTTGGACCTCGAACATTATACACACAAAAACCGATATTCATAAAAATTCGTATATCTCAAGAACCAATACCCACAAACACATCGCAATAGGCTTAAAACCTCCGTATTGACAACCTCTAACAAAATCAAATGTAAAATTCATCGACGCGTTTATAAGAACACCCGTAACACGTAAAACATAAGTTTCTTTTATATATAAAGAAGATAATACGCAGTACAGAGTATTTTAAAGTTCCAATAGGTCAACCATCAATTTCTTATTTGATTTTTTTATATATTGTTTTTTAATACAAGCGGACTCTGACGTTTGTTTGCTTTGCTTATTATGGCTGAATTCGCTGTGGAAATGATTTTATTTATACGCTTAAAATAAAACACATACGGTGCACAGCCAATATATCTTTCAACTTCATTTGGGAAAAATCGAACTAAATTGGAATTTGCTTAGTTTGTTCTATTTAAAGTTGGCCAGGAATGGGAATACGATTCAAATCCAGCAGCTACAGCTAGCAGTTCAAATAAAAACGAATATTTAGAGAGCCAGAACTTGCAGCTAGCATTGAAATTGAATTCCAAAGTATCTATTCAACTAGATATTGGAAGCAATTTTATGCATTTTTATTGAAATTTTATTTTGCAACTCACATAGCTAACAAATAAAGTGCTTAAAAACTATATGCAGTATATTTGTTGAGTTTTTGTTTGAGTGCTGAAATACTTCGAGAGAAGTAGAGAAATTTGAGAGTATGCCAACGAGTATGCAAATAATTTTCCCAGTCATTTATCAACTATGTCACTACAGTAAAAAAAATAAAATAATCAGCCAGCAAAATGCTTCTAAATAGTAATTAGATAATTGCTTTCAAGATTGCAGACATCATGAGACTTCTCAGAGGGCCAGACCAAACCAGGCCACACAGCTAAGTTTTGTTTGTTAAAAGTTTTTTTTTGTGTTTGATTTTTTTTTATGTCTGAATTTCTATTCTCATGAAAAATATGCTGAACATTAAATAAAAGTATTAGGCCATTAAAATAATATGATAGTCAGACGGAGTTCGATAGTCTGATACCCTGCAGCACTGTTTCTTGAAAACATAGCTATTGCCTATAGTATAGAGGCAACTTAAGTATTTATAGAAATTGTTTTTTTTCTAGCATTAAGGATTATAGTTAGTTAAAGGGTTACTTAAAACTATTCTCCCGAAAAACGGATATTTTTAGGAACTTATTGGGACCTTGAATTAATTTCCGTACTTTTTTTTCCATTATTTGTTCTGAAAAAATGAATAAAAAATTTAATGTTCAAGTATCATCGCTAGCCACTACTTTTTCCCATCTTTCTGGTATTTTCGGATTCCGGCTCGGAAGAACGACTCGTCTTTTGAGGCTATCCCAATTCTTGGTACTTTCATAAGGAGTGAACCGCTGGTCAGTCAATGCAAGTGCCATCGATCGAAATAGGTGGTAATCGGATGGGATGATGTCCCGAGAGTACGGTGGGTGAGGTAGGGAGGTTTTCACGACTTTCGTGACATATGGCCGAGCATGGTCATGTTGCAAAATAACTTGATCATGTCTTTGCTCATATTCTGTCCGTTTTTCTCTGAATGCATGCCTCAAACTCATCAATTGGAGTCGGTAACGGCCCCCTATGATCGTTTCATTCGGTTTCAAGAATTCATAATAGATAACACCACGTTGGTCCCATTAAATACAGAGCATGAGCTTAGATCCATGAATATTTGGGTTTGCCGTTGATGTTGATGGCTGGCCGGGCTTACCCCATAACTTTTTGTGCTTGGGATTGTCGTAATGGATCCACCTTTCATCGCCAGTAACAATACGATGAAAAAACCCTTTCCTTTTCTTTCGTTGAAGCAGCTGTTCACATGAGAAAAATCGGCGCTCAAAGTCTCTCGGCTTCAACTCATATGGAACCCAATTTCCTAGCTTTTGTATCATTCCCAAGGCCTTTAAACGTTTGGACATGGTTGATTCATCAACATTCAATGTTTCTGCCAACATTTTGAGCGTTTGACTCGAATCTTCATCGAGTAATGTTTCCAATTCTTCATCCTCAAACTTTTTTGGCTGCCCCGGACGCTCTTTGTCTTTTACATCAATATCACCACTTTTAAAGCGTTGAAACCAATCAAAATACTGTGTTCTTGATAGAGAATATTTCCAATAACCTTCCACGAGCAAACGAGGGCTTTCAAGAGCGGGAAAAAGTGTCCCAACAAACCTTCCCGCAAATGATGTTTTTTCGCCAATTTTCAAAATTTTCCATCATTAAAAAAAATTTTGATACGCGCAAACGAAATAGTTTTAACTGAGCCTGGCAGTTAGTGAATGTATCTTTTAAATAATGTATGTGTAAATGGCGACATCTATTGTTGGAGTCCGAAAATTAGTTCAAGGTCCCAATATTTGCAATGGTTAAACAGTTCTTTGAAACCCCTTTCTAAGCATATCTGATTATAAAAGTTTAAAGTTTAATTAATATAGGAAAATGCAAAAACAAAACATTTTGATTTGTTTTCTACGTTTAAACTTTTTATATAATATATGTAAAACGGATTTCAAGTTTTTGAATCCTTTTGCTATGATAACATTCAAACTTTAGCCATTTATAAATTTGAAATTAAGTCTTTTTTGGGCCTCGAATTAAGCGACCCGAAAAAACATAAAAAACAGCTGAAATCCTAGCCTTGCCAAATGTAAAGATCAAACCAATTTTAATTTTCTGTGGACCTCTGTAGTCTTTCCTTTGTATTAGAATTTTCCTTAAGAAATCTTATACATTTTTGCAAAAGAAGTTGCTTCGATAATTATAATCAAAGTAAAGTAAAATCGGGTCACCCTGTGGTGTTTATACAGCCGAAATCGATTTTATCCCGACTCACCTTCTCTTGGCTGTAACAAATATGGGACAGATATAGAAATACCCTTAACCCTACTGTAGCTTAGTGTATAAGAACAGACTACATTTTAGCACACCACAACCAGCAAGAAATTGGTAAAATTTTCACTTGTTTTCTTAGTTTTTCCTATATACATATAATAATTTTCCTAGCCGGCAATTAGTGACGTTTGTGTAGCGCCCTCGTGAATATAAATTTAGAATAGAACATTTTTATCGTAGCATTAAACGAAGCATAAAGCGGATGAAAAATTTACTCTTAGCTATTTGTGGTCTGCAGGCGGTCGGAAAGAAAAAGGCTAAAAGATTTTGTTTTTTTTTACCAACTCAAGTGCACGTTTTAACTGCTGTTTGTGCATTTAATTTAAAAATTCTTAAAATATTGTGAATATTTATAAATTGCACGCTTTTTTCATTTTTTTTTTTTTTAATTCTTGATAATTTTTTTATTATGAAATCAGACGTTTGCCTTAAAATAATTTTTCTTGACTGGCCTTGAATTCAATTTTTGCGGCACACAAAAAACAAAAAGATTATGACTGTGAAATAAAAAAACAAGAACTTTTACATACACACGACGCTACAGATACCATATAATAAAGGTATATGATTTTTGTATTATATATGAGTTTGGAACAGAGTGTGAATTGTGTGTGGCAGGTTCGGTTCCTATTGTTGTGGGTTGAAACAAGTTTGTTGGCGTCGCAGTTTTCGATGCACATATGTACATACATATGTACCTACAATATATAAAACTTGTATAAATCAATAAATGAAACTTTTGTGCTATATAAACAGCTGCTGTATGTACATAGTTTATATAATGTAAGATAAAATAATAAAAACTTCAAAACCATTCAATAAATACAAGAAAGAGTTTTAACATTGAGCAGCTTAGGTAAGGTAGTTAGCAGATGTTTTTCAACACTGTAAACAAAGACGGCTAGAACTTGTTTTTATAGCCCAAAGCCAAAATGTTAGTGCACGTGACTTTAAAATGGAAATGGGGCCAGCAGACATAAGAAAGAGAAAAAAAAAATACTTATGGCATGAACTATAATAGATAGAAATTATAAGTCAAGACGACAAGTTAGTGGTTATGATAAAGTTAAAAAGATATGGTCAAGTTTTTTTGGTTTTAACATGGACTGTATAGTCAAAGAAGTCTTTGCTATAAGCTTAAGAAATGAAACTTTTATCTTATATATATATAAAAGAAACTTATGTTTTACGTGTTACGGATGTTCTCATGAATGCGTCGATGAATTTTAAATCTGATTTTTGCGGGTGTTAGAGGTTGTCAATACGGAGGTTTTAGGCCTATATATATATACGCATTTTTGTGAATATCGTGAATATAGCATAGTAGAAAATTGTCCAGCACCGGGTATTGGACATTAAGTGCGGACAGAAGCGTTGCCGCAAAGGGGTTAAAATGTAGTTTCTGTGGGGCATGAATTTATTAGAGATACAAACTCTCTTAAGAATACTTAAGCTCGTCCATACGACTTTTTAGAGAGTCATGAAAGTCCACTAATCCAAAATTCTTATGATTGTCTAGATAAGAAAACTAGAGAATCTTACGATGTTTATACACATTAATAGTATTCAAAAAGTTTGGGCAGGACAACGTCTACCGGGCTCGCTAGTACTATATACATCCAATTTATTGATTTATTTTTTCTATATGCCCTAATAACACTGCGTTAATCTATAATGTTAATATTCTCCACTCGTCTGTCTGCGCACTCCTTCTCTGTCTGATAGTGACAAGTTAGGTGTCCTAGGCTTGGTCTACCCTTACTGCATCATGGAAATCGTCACCGGAATAATATTGGTCATACAGAGTACCCTCTTCTCAATCACTAGTCTCTAGGGTATCTCCATGAGATGTGCTTTCAAAAAAAAATGGGTAGAATGAGTTTGTAGAAGTCTCTTACCTTCCTAATTTATAAATTATTATCCGCTCTTCCAAAAAAGCTGTGAAGGCTTCGTTAGTATCATTTTTGAAAGGTTAGGCTTATGTTAAAATCATCTGCATAGGCAAGAAACTACACTTCTAAAAACTTGCATTCTGTAAGCCGCTCTCAATGGCCTGGTTACAAATAATATGAATTCTTTTGGGAATATAATTCAATAATAATATTTGTTTCAAGAGTACAATTACACAGGTATCTTAAAGCTGGCGGCGTCATTACCAATAAATAATAAATAAATAAACATTCGCAGAGAAAACCGAGCTCAAGTTCTCATAACTCTAGTTGCAATTAAAAATTTTTCCTTTGAAATATAAAGAGGTTTCTCAAAATAAATAATGTGTGTTCAAGTCACATAAACTTTTGATAAGGAATTAAAAATTCCTCAAGAAAATTCTTTGCATTAAAATTGTTATTAAAACTGCAACAGTTTTTATGCAAAGTTTTCTTTTGAAATTAAACAAAAATTTGGTACCCAGTATTTTGGGGTGGTGCCTTTGGAACTACGAAAATTTAAACGTATCTTTCTTTATCTTATCTTTACTATACAACGTTGACTTGAGATAAATTTTTTGCGTATTTATATTTTGTGCTGTTTATGCGACATTCTTATTGTTGTTGCTGCTGCTTTGTCACACTTTGTTTTGTGACTGATTACCACGCCCACGCACGCCCCTTTTGTTATCATATTTTGAATCGTTTGCCGTAGCAGCTAATTAAAAAAGTCAAGGAAAACAAGCAAGATTTTTATAGTACATTGCGAAATAAAGACTATAAAATACACTGCCAGCATTGTTTATTTTAATATTGCGAGAAAATGAAGATTGCTTAGGCCAGCATGCAAAATTTACGAATGTAATCAAAAAACATTGCATTAAATTCGTCAAAAAACTTGACATTAAATACGTAAATACTGCGTATGAGCCTTTAAAAGTGAGCTAGCGAATTGTAAGCCAAGTTTTTTATGATAAACATTAATGTAATCTTTTTATAATAGACTATTTCCTATGTAAATGGAAAGTATTAGACTCCGGATATATAAATCTGAAAAAAAGTTTATTATGAACTTTTGGAAAATCGTTTCTTTTTTCCTCGAAATGCTACCTTATAGTCTTAAGAATACACGAAGTATATTAATTTAGAACAATTTGATTGGCAAAATGATATTTTGACACTTGAAGCCACGCAGTTCGAGTCCTGCTCTTAAACTTTAAACCGATGTTTCTCGAAACGACGTTATTTAAATCGGTACGCAGTGCTACTCTAACAATACTTGACCGATTTAAATGTTTTTTCAACCAAAATTTTCGTAAATCTATCAGCTTGTGCCTGACGTAGGATATTCACGTTAGAAGGAATACTTCCTTTTCTTTTATAACAATTAGAACAATCAGAAGTATAGATGAAAATGAAATTTTTGGTGGAATCCTTCGCAGTTTTCAGACAACTTCGAATTTCAACAAAATCTTATGTCAGGCTATAGCTAATTGCCTATTTATAATAAAAAAAATTTGTTTATTGCAATCAGAAGAGAATTGTGCCCACTACACTGCGTACCAGTTGTACTTAACCTCTTGGAGAGGCTTTGATCAAATGACCTATTTTCCATTTAAAAATTCGAGAAATTTTAAATAAACACACTAAAGTACGAGGTGTGCTCAAAAAGTAAGGGGACTTTTCAAATTTCGCGGGCAACGTATTTTCGATTATCGATTTTTGTTTGTTTGTTGTGTTGGTACACTCTTTCCGAACATCTGTACCAAATTTCAAGTGAATGGCATTTTTTGTTTGCGTTGTGAGAGGCGTAAAGGTTATAAGTGTTTCGCGTGCTCGGCGATTTGTTTGCTATCTGAAAAATATGAATCAACGGATTTGCATCAAATTTTGTGTAAAAAATAAAATTAAGTGCTCCGTAACTACTTGAATCATGACTTGACAGTAGCATACGGACGAAACTGTTCTGAGTAAAAAAAAATGTTTACAAGTTGGTCACAAACTCTTCCAAGATGGCCGTGGAAGAGGCCAATGACTGAGCCTCGACTCGTGACGCACAAAGCACGTATACTTATTGAAGCTATTGTTATGAATTTGCTTAACATTCTTTGGTTTTTATTTAAAAAATCCCTAATATATGCTTTGATTTTTGGTCGTGAAGGTGGCCTAACCCCTTAATGAATACCAAAGTCCAATTTTTGTTTGCAGACTTTGCTTTGCGAACTTTATTTTATTTCCAATTAACATTATCAAAATGCATTAAATTAGTTTAATTAAAGTAATTAATATAATCAAAGTAGCTAAATTAGCACCAACACCGCAAAGGTTTCTAAAGCTAATTTACAAATGTAAACAAAATCTTCATAAGAAGCGCAATGTCAACTCATGAATTAACAAAAAGGGCGTTCACGCTCTAGCTAGTTGAGTTTTTGTGCAACTTTTTAACTTCTCAACTAAGCAGCAAGGATTTATATCTCAATTTTTGTGATTGTCTTTAACTTATCACCTGGTCAAATATAGAAAATCGAATTATATTTTTACTTTTTGCTGGTTTTTCAACATAGAAACATTTGTGGTTAACATATAAAAAAAAAATAAATAAAAAAATTCAATTGTTTCCTAATATGGTTACATATATTTAGAGTAAAGCTGGACTTGATCTTTTTCAATCATCTTTACGACGATAGCGCGCAATTTAAAACCGCCAAAAATTACAGGAAAGGAAATCTATATAAAAAGAAGAATATTTATACAAAATTCACTTAAACTTATTTCTATAATTTAAAATAACGTAAACAAAAATTCAAAACTTGATAAAATAAAAATATAAGTCATCATATATTTAATTTTTTTTGAGGTCTTTTAAAAATTAAAAAAGAAAAATTTGTAAAACCCTCAAAAAAGCTCATCTGCCTTCTTCGACCCAAAATACGCCAGAAGAAAAATATTGTTTTTGGCCTTTTAAATGGAAGATCTAAGACGTTTTTTAAAAATTAAAAAAAAAACCTTTTTAAATAAGTAAGCGGCTAAGGACCCATTGTTAAAATACTTAAAATCGCTAAGAGCCTCAAACCGTTTTTCTACCTTTTTGAAATGATGTACGTCAAAGATCGATGCGTATTGTTCGATTTTATTGTCAGAAAAAAAGAATCGATTGATGCCCAACTCTAATTTAGAGACCGTCTAGCGATTCCGCTCGACTGAACTTTGGATCAGTCTTCATTGTTATTCCCACAAAACTTAAGTTTTTTCTGTCCATTTTATAAAAGCAGTATATAAAAATCAAAGGCAAGGCAGCGCCAAATGAGTGAAATGTGGCGACGAACCTTTTGCATGCGACTAGAACAAAAACTTCCATACATTTAATGACATTGAATTTGCAGTGCCATCTAATTATACAACAAAGTGTAAAAGTGTAAGTATTTGTGTGTACGTGAGTGTACGTGAATAGGCTTATGGCGTTCACCTCACCTTTTGTCTCTCTATGGAATTGTGATAAGCTTGCGAACATTTCATTGAACTGCGCCTGGGCAGGGCAGGGGGGACAGAGACGAACATGGCGCGTGTTTTTTTGCCTGCCGACTTAGAAGTAAATTTCGCAATTTATATTTTAAATTTTATAACATTTTTTTTTTCTTCGTTTTTTTAATTAGTTAAACATTTGTGTCTCATCATAATAAAGAAATAAAAATTGCTCGTTTTATTTCTTTTGTTTTAATTATTTAATTAAATTTTTTGTGTCTGCTGTGTGTCTGCTTTTGTTGCGCTTTGTTGCCTTTTGTTTGGATGTGTGTTATTATTTTTTATGCGCCGATTTCATCATATGAGCCGACGGCGACATCTACCAGGGATTTTTGTAGGTCTGTGGGGCTTTGGCTTATTTAATAATGTCATAGCCAGCAGTCGGTCGCCATGCATTCATGCCGTCGTTGATGCAATTAGTTTCGACTACCTTGCCAACTATACAAATACTATATACTATATAGCATGTAATTTGTCACTTTCCCTTTTTATGATGATATGGTTTTGTTTTTTAGGCTTAGGTGATAATTTTCCGGTAATTCATGGGCCGTGACAGCTGTAATAGCGTGTGCAAGTTAGATAATCTATCATTTAGCTGTCAGTTTGTTCTACCAAACGTTAATTGAGATGTAAAAAGCTTCGTTTGGTTAATTGCATTCTATAAATGATGATATGATTTTTCATTTTACAAATTAAAGCTTTGACTGAGCTTATCTGATTGTTTTTCAGATTTTTCTAGCCATATCTTGTTTATTTTGCTCAGTCTAGTATAATTTTGTTAGAAATGCTGTAAGTCGGGGAAATCGAATTGAAAACAAGTTGTAATGCTGTGTTATCTAAGATATTCCTTTCCAAAACACCCAAAGAACCATAGTTAAAAAAAAAAAAAACTTATAGGAGAGCATTGGAAATCCTAAAGAAAATCCATTGACTAATGTGTTTTTCAAGAGAATTTTAAAGAAAATTTACAAAAATCGCCTGGGACACATTAAAAAAAAAAAATTCCCTCTGAAGATTATCATTTTCTTCTCAAAGACCACGGTTTATAAAGTTTATGCAACGAGTGGTGTTTCATGTTTGAAATTTGCTTATTTGTACCTAAAATTTAGCTTGACTTCGATATTTCTGTAAATAAATTTTGCACAAAAAACAATGCCTAAGTCAAAGTGCCGCAGTGTAAGGGCGTAATATTCGAATTCGAAAGTTTTTCGAAGAAATACTAAATTTTTTTTTTTCCATTTAGTACTCCTCCAACCTGGCACAGGACCAAAAGGTTGCTAGGCTGCACTCTCTTGTGTGGCCAGCCAGTGTAACCTAACCTTACCTAGTGCTCCTTCAGGGAGCTTAGGCCTTCAACAAGAACTTTCCACCGGACTCTGTTTGGTCGCAGTTTGCCTCTGCTTATAAAAATGTCCAGTTATTCAAGCCTTTAACAGCCATTTGAAGTTGGAAAAATAAATTTGGATCCGATTTACATGATTTTCATTCTTGAGCTCCTTTTCGCTCTAGGACGTCTAGTTTCCGAGCTATGGCCATTTGAAGTTGGAAAAATAAACTTGGTCCGATTGAGCATAATTTTGTTTTTTCTATTATTGAAGATTTTTTTATTTCTAAACCAACTTTATTTGGTTAAGAATGTGCCCCGGTTCGAAACTCAGTATTCCAAGAATGCTTCTCGTTTTGGGGTTTCAGGTGGTACTGTAAGAATTTGTTTCTTACTGCTTTCAAGATAGTCTGAATTTAAACATTTAAGTAAATTATTTTATCAGCTTTTTTTAATTTAATGTATATTGAAAACAAATTTCTTATTAATTTTTTTTAATTTCTTCCTTTCAGGTAAGATCCATATTTAACATTTAGCAGTAAGTATAAAAAGTTGTTACATACAGTATATATACAATATATCATTACTAGCCCAGGGCAATGACAGAAAAAGTGTTGCACCGTCTCCAGCTCCTCCTCATCGCCACAGCTTCTACAGAAGTCATGGTGAGGAGCCTTCAACCTGGATGCGTGGTTTCCCACCAGTCAGTGTCCCGTGATAACACGGATAGCAGATGAGCACTGTGCTCTATTCAGACAGCAAAGTTCTTTGGTTCTTTTACTACAGTATGTCGGCCAATTTTGCCTCGAGATTCTGCACGTGTTCGATGTCTAATTCCAGAGAGTGAAAAAATTTCATATTCTCAACTTACAGCTGGCCATGGTTATACCCCCTCTTGTTTTGAAGGAGGATGCTGGAAGTTCCTTGTCTAGCCAGTTCATCCGCAATATAGTTGCCCTCGAAGACCCTATATCCTGGGACCCATATGTGGTGAATTGAAAACTGCTTAGCCATCTCCCCAAGAGACGAGCGGCAGTTATACACTGGCTTCATACACAAAGTCATCAAAACTAGGGACTTAAAAGCCGCTTGGCTGTCCGAATAGATAAAAATGTTCTTATTTCCAACTTGTAGGCTTCTTCTTGTTATTAAAGCCTCCTGGATTGCAGTGACCTCTGCCTGAAAAACACTGCAGTGGTCCGGGAGTCGAAAAGCAGAGTCAATGTTGAAATCCTCAACGTAGACGCCTCCGCCTACACGGTCGTCTAGCTTGAAACCGTCCGTGTATACTTTTATCGAGCCCGCTGGGCCTGGTACGCCAGTACTCTACTTCTCCCTGGTTGGAATAGAGGCTCTGAATTTAGTTATTTTCTTGTCAAATTAGGCGGCATCTAAAGCTAATTACATTGACTGCATTAAAATTTACTGTACAGTACTTCCAATGATTCCATTTACTTTACAGCGAGTGAACTGCTCATATTGAACTGTGTAACATTGTTTCTGCAATTTATTGTACACTGTCTCGGGGACAATGCCAGAGCTACTTGTTACATATTACAATGGATGCAGAAAAATCTAAAAATTGCTTGTTCGTGCTATATAAAAGGCAACCCACGTTCATCTTTAATGTCACAGTGACTAGGGAAGCTTTCCTTTGATTTTTACTTATGCTTTTCAATTCGCTTTTATTGACTGATTTTCAGATGAACATTTATAGAACCCTCACTTTAAACCATTTACCATTCATGTAGTTGTTGCAAGCTTATCCAGCTAGCACACTCATTGACATTTCAAATAACCTAGAATTCAATTCGATTGAGTTAGGGGGGTTCGCTTTGCTGCTTTCTTCACTCCCAGTCCTGCACTCTCGCTTCCTGTTCACTATAATTGCTGCTACCGCGTAACTTTATGACATGTGTCTATCTTTACCTGCTATATATAATCAGTCCACCTTGAAATTTCCAATTGTATTACCGTCTGGTGACCTGCACCCACTCTTTCTGTCAATTGTTAGAAAACGCTGACGTCCTTTGAATACCATTGACTACTACTAAGTTATACTTCGTAGTAAACGTGCCAAAAATAGAATGCATAGAGGGTCGGGTCTATTTATAAGCCTCACTTTACTGTTTAGCAGTGGTTCAACAAAGCAAACAGAACTCTCCACATGTCGCATGTTGCGTGCCTCTGACTCATTAGAAATTTTTTTGCTAGGTGTTGCCTAAACTTTTTTTCTTTGGATCTAGTGTTGTTGGGTGTGTTGTAGGTCCTATCTTAGTTTTCCATGCGTGCCTCCATTAATTGAAAACCAGTTTTGTGCGTCAATTTGTGGCCTAGCTGTCTATTGAACACTGGGGTAAGCTTGTGGGTGGCACCCGTACTGTCTTCTAAAGGAACGTTAAATTGCAAAATGTATTAAGTGGATTCCGTATGCTCTTTAAAAATGGAGACATAGAATATGCAGGACGTAGCGTTTTCGTACGGGATAAGTTAAGTGTATTCCGTAGCTCTATAAAAATGGAGACATTGAATATTCAGGACTTAGAGTTTTCGTGCGGGATAAGTGAAGAAGTTGAAGGAAGGGTTATTATTATTATTGGGTGTATAAATGTACTGCGACCCAGGTGGATCTATTGTACCCCTTTCATGGCTCTCCCAAGAGCTCTCCCAAAAGTCCGGCATGTATTGCAGTATTTTGTTTGGACTTATAGTAACAACGATCTCCGGTGGGAGAACGTACATGGCCAGGAGCTTGTTTCTTCAGAAGGCCCGTCACGATTCTCACGGTGTTGCTTCCCATGCGTTATCATGACTTTGAACCTCTTACGGTTGTAGTTGGAGAGAAGGGTTTTTGACTGTTTAAGCCCTGGTATCTGCAGCCCAGTGAATCAGTCATTCTTTATTCTCCTCTATTCTCAGCAGTTCCCGTACCACGTGGTTACCAATCCCACAGTGTGGTTCAGGAACGATTAGTGGTGTTGCTGCAACGGTTCTTGCAAGTTTATCTGCCAGCTCATTTCCAGGAATATTGTTATGTCCTGGAACCCATCTAATCGTGAGCTTATTCCTGGAAGGAAGGGATACTTAAAAAAAACGTTGTTAAAAGGCGTCAGTAAGTTGTTTCTAAAATTTCTCAAGAAATTACTTTGTAGGTGATAAGCCAACTACAAATTAATATGCCTGAAATGTTTTTATGTCTCATAGATTAGACTACTTTTTAGACAAACTCTTTTGACCAAGTTTTCTCACAATTTTTGCATTCATCTCATATCTCTCTATTACGGCTCAAAGTTTATGTCAATCAATAAAAATGCATGAAATGAGCAAACTGAAAAGCTTAAATGTCAGCAGTGCAATAAATTCAGTCTGGACGTGCACTGATAAGCTTTTAGTCACAGTTCAAGGCTTTATGCGTTTTGGGCCAAGTTGGGGAGATTTGCTCAGTCATCTTTATTTTGATGCTTCCTCCCTGAGCAACCGGCTTGCTGCAGTTGGGATTTAAAAATGCAGCTGATGAAACTTTGCTGGAACTGGTTTAACTTTTGGCATAGAAATCGATACTTTTATTGTTGGTCATTGTTTGTTACTATCTGTAAAACTTTTCTACCATATTGTTGGCAATATGTTTGTTTGTGTCTCTGCCTTTTGGCAGGGATTTTAGCAAAATTCCAAAGAATTATCTATTTACGTTAGCTCTTTTGTGTTTGTCAGTTTTGAATGTCATGCATTTTTAAAATGTTAAATCCCATCCTTTTTGTTTTTTTTTTTGTTGTGTATGTTTTACGAAAAAGTTTCAACTACGCAGTATCTTTACCAAGCAACTGACCCAATTCCCAGGAACGTGCGTTGGTCGACGTGTTGGATGTATTTAGTTGCCTAGGCGCCTGGTAGATGGTCGTTCTATGCATAAAAAGAGTGCTAATTTTTTAGAATCTAGACTGAAAAAGTTTGTGTGGGTGGTAGAAGTAATGTCATATAATTAATAAGCGTAATATGGTTAAAATTCAGTCTTTGACCTTTAGTAAAGTTATTTAAAGCCACAAAATGAAAATGTCGTGGTTATAATGAAAAGAATGGTCTAGTTAGAGCTGGCAGCTGTCAGCTGTTTTGTATTTAACTTGGTTTAATCATAAATAAACTTACCGAATAGCATATATTTATCATCAGTACTCATGTGGTTTCTTCAGCTGATTACGTCAATTTTATTATTCAACAAGAATGACACCATTTCTGAATCATTTCTGATGAGCTACAAAAAAATTCACTGTTTGACGCGATTTACGGGCAAGCGACATCTTCGTCCTACGACTAAAAAGAATCTTCAAAATGAAGTCAAGGATGATGGTCATAAACATATTTAAAACGAATATTTCACATTTTTATATTCTCCTTAGGCAAGCTTATAAAATATCCGACTTGATAGTCTAGATATTTCGAGCAAAAATATATCTGTTTATACATAAAATGGGTTGTATCCAAAACACCACCTAGATCATATACTCTGAAAGCAGGGTTTCGAACAAATAATATATAGCTAGTTGTGAGTCCATAATTTTTATATGCGGCTGCATCAACATACAAGTAAATCATCACGATATACACTAAAGGGCGAGTGTACTCGAGAGAGCAATTTTTATTTTCTCAGTAGCAACATGCTACAAAATCGTCATCACTTCAGACCGTATCTGAATGATCTGCCGATTGCACGAGATTGTATATTCTGTACATAGGCTACACGTATATTCATTGAGAGTTTGTACACTGTACAGTAGTGCTGGATGTTACATCGATGTATTTTATTTTTTTCCGATCATCGATATTTTTATTTCGATCATCGAACAAAACAAATCACACAAGATCCGAAATAGTTGACTCAGTTTTGGTACAGCAGAAATAAGTTTTGACAGACATGCTGTAATGTTTTAAGGATTATCCGGAAAGTCTAAAATCCCCGTTCGATTTTCACTGATTTTGGCATATGTATGAGCCTATTTAGCTCTAATTCTATAAGTCGTACACAGTAATTTCCGGTGTGAAAAAATCCAGTATCGAAATTAGATCGTGCCATGGACGATATGCCCATCGAAGTTCATATGTTAGGCAGGTGGAGCATTCCAAAATGACTGGTAAGCCAATTTTCATCGGTTAATCAATTTCAAATTCTTTTTTATGTTTAGCAACACATTTCCTATCAGTAATATGAACTTAACGAATTGTAAAGCGACTTTAAAATAATTTAGTAATAATTCACTCCATGTTTGTTTGATGGCATGCTTGAACGATTCGACATGTTCAAATTCTCGTCCTCCTTCATACCACATTTTTTTCGAGCCCTTTTCATGCATTCTCAATAATATTAACATCATTTTTTATAATGCATCCACTCAACTCCAGAGACATACTGATTAGCAATCTACGTATTTACTAATCGAGCAATATATATTGAATGTATCTTACTGAAAAGTCCAGGATAATTTCCCAGAAATGATTGGTCAATTGGGGAAGCCTTTTCGAGAAGCTGAGCAAGTGGCCTACAATTTGGAAAAAACAGCTCGTTTCGACGGCCAAAGAAGCGCTCGCGTTCTACACTATTACGCCGTCGCTTACGACTCCGGACCGACGGGTGGTCAGTTAAGTCCTGCATAACATTGGAAATAATGCTGAAGTTATCTGCTTTTATCCATATTGGCCAGCATATTTTCGTCCGAACTATTATAGTTATACTAACAACTTCCATGCAATGACCGAGCAAAACAGAACGAGCCACGATCTTTTTGATGCGGCGCTCTAACACTGGTTTCCCCCCTTGAACTCCCGTTTTAAGCGGACCATCGCAGAACACAGGTCTAAAGCCTCTTGGAGATTCTTCGACATAAGTTGTAATTGCTAGTCTATGGGAGTCGAATTCTATAAGTCGATACACTTAAAAAATGTCCAACGCTGCTCCATAAAAACTTTCAATGCAAAATGGTTGGCAGGGCTGTTTCGATCGCCATTTTGTTTTTAATGTATATAAAAAAATTGTAGATTTTACTAAAATACAAAAGCAGAGGCCGTAGTAAGGGCTTTAAATGAGACGGGACATCCCTTATGGATTTCGAGCAGTTGAATCCGAAGTCCAAAAAACCCGATCAAAGGGTTCTTAGATAATTTCCAAATTGTCGCTGTTGTGTGGGATTTTTTTTTGTGATTATCTCATAATCCGTGTGTAAAAAAGATTTTTTGGACAGATAAATTTCTGAATTAATTTAAGCATTCAAAAAATTACCTCTAAATATAGTTTGATGTATCGATACATCGATTTTTTAAGCTAAAAATGTCGAAAAATGTTAATAAGTAATTTTTCGAAATTTTTTGCTAAAAAAATCGATGTTAGCCAATATCGATCTTTCTCCAGCACTTTGGTTGTGCAGTAAATTAAAGTGAAGTTAATTCAAGTACAGCGCAGTGGAATATAAAAATTAATTTAGTCAGGCTTAGAGTCCTAAATAAGTTCTAATTCTTAAAGAAGCTCAGTAAGTAACTTATATACATATATCACGATTAACTTTAACGCAAATTCTTGTGAATTTCCCGAAATTTATTTCATTTTAGCTTTTGAATTAGGGAGTAGTTGGTTTAATTTAAACATTCACTATTTCTTCTTTGTTCACCCTCCTGTTTAGACGACATGTGTGTAATAAAAATAAAAAATGCAGACACGTTTCAACACGATAAGAAAAGTTGGCCCCAACAACGGAGTTGCCATTTCTGCAACGACAATCCCCCTCCTGTTGCCATGCAGTATTGTTGTTGCATTTTCCCCCAACCGAGTAAGAAGGACTTGAGCACTGCACGGAATATTGAGCACTTTCGCTGAAAATGTTCTGCGCTGCTTTTGTTAATGCAGTTTCCATTTGGGTGCAGTGTTGATGAAGGAAGTGCTATATGTGGGAGTGGCAGTGGGGGATCGTTGCCTGCATACCTTCCAGTAAAGCGCACACAAAATCATATAAAACTTATTGTTCCATTTCCTTTCACTTTATGTAAATTTAACAGCGCATTATTCTTGCACCAACACACGCTGTTACATACAGATGCACAAATACTCACACTCAGATAATAGCATACACACAACGACTGCCCATATTTGCATATGTATTTGTTGTTGCAGTTGCGTATTTACATTTTAAAGCTGCGTTGTTGCACATGGCATGTTGTCTTTCTTTATAACCTATGTATACATATACATATTTATATATGCGTTTGCTCAAATAAGATCGGGTTAAGGGGGGGTTGACGTGTATGTATATGTATGTCTGTATATGTATATACCCCTTGAAGTTTATAGCCCGCTTGGTGATTTGATTGATTTACTGATTGAGCTTCAGCAATGCCAACAGTGTACGCTTTGATAAGGTCAAGGTTTTTACACATACACGTATACACACCTATTTTTCTTATTTACATTAGGGCCGCCTTAATGGGTTTACTTCAGCCTAATTGTAATGTTAACTGATATACTTAATGAATGGAGGGGAAAGGGCGTTATTTGTATTGCAGTTTGTAATCATTAAAGTAATTTGCTGCATAGCTGAAATAAAGCTGTGAAACTTATTTACTTGTGCTTGGGTCAATTTAAGCAATTGCTTTTATGGTTTCTATGATACTTGAAATGATTAGGATGTGAGCTGCTTATCAAAGATGACTGCAAACGAAAAAAAATTATTAAATTGCTTAGAGATAAAATTCTTGCTCTCTGGAACGTTACTAATCAGAAACCAGCGCCAGTAGAGTTATGACGAGCGTAAGTGGCGATGGATTGGGCATACCCTTCGGAGATCCAACGAGAACCTCGCTCGACAGGCACTTTGTTGGAACCCTCAGGGGAGAGGTCGTAGCGTTGGTGCGCCAGCAAAAACATGGAGAAGATCTATTGACCATGAACTACAAGCCGCCAGCTACTCATGGAATGATATCTGCCGTGAATTCCAAAAATAGAGTTCGCTAAAGAGGATGGTCGAGGCCCAATGCTCCACTGGAGTCGAGGATGACAAAAAAAGAAGAAAACTCTTGCTAAGGTTTATGAAAGTTTTTCTATGGAATTTGATTTTACACACATTTATTGTATGGAGCTCAAAAGTCACTACGAAGTTCTGATACGATTATTAACCAGAAACTGGCCCCTGTTAAAAACTTTTAAATATTTTTGAACTTAATATGGTTAAATGACCACATCATACTTTTAATGTATGTAAATATAAGCGCTGTTTAATGTGTTGTGCAGAAATGCAAAAGTGCCTGACTGACGTAAGCCGTCCTTATAACTATAAAAATGTGCTGGACTTAAAACATAATCACAAACTTCAGCTGTTCGCTTTGTTTTTGTTTAGAAACGTTATTATGCAAAAAATTGTATTAAAGAGCAAACAAAATTTTCTCTATCTCCTATCCGAAACACAGGGCGTCAAGTTATCCGAGGCATTGGTGACGATTCGTTAGCAAAAAAGTTTCGAGATTGTAGGGCGCTAGCCTTCATTCTCTAGTTTGGTGATAGGGCTGCTATCTTTGCATCCAAACCTACGTGGGGTTAACAGGCCGTCTCTAACCTGAGATCAGACGCCTACCGGGGGGCTAACTGGCTTTCAGAAAGGCTCCAGGATTTTAATATTGTGCCACGATGCAAGTCCTCTTTCAAAGTTTTAATTCACTGAATCCACATCTTCTTCACCGTTGGGGTCTACAGACACGATAACTTTGGCCTATGACCGTGCACCGCTCTCGATTACCTACAAACTGTGGTTACTATACACCGCTGCCCCGTTCTTCACGGAATACATCGTTCGCGGTAGAATGCATTGCCCAGGATTTGCTAGCACAAAGTGCTACTAGGAGGCTGAGAGAGGGGTTTACCAGCCCTTTAAAAGTAAAGAGACTTTGTTTTGGATATTTACCATATTAAGTTTGTAGAAATAGACATATGCAGCAAGAAAATAGGAAGGTGACACCGGAGACCCAAAAATTACCTTCGATATCATCCGAAAGACAAAAGAAATTAATCTAGTTCGTTTTTATGAGCGCTTAGGATAGCCAAAATGAAAATTTTAACTGCTTATATTATGTCACTCTCCAGATTCAAGATAAAATACACGAATCTTGGAGACTATAAGAACTAGAATAACCAAATTTGTAATTTCGACCCGCAAGTGACTCCAGCCAAGTCCAGTTTATGTATTTTTTCTGCCACGTAGCCTACTGCCCCCAAATAATTTCAAAGCGCTATGTTTTCTTCAATTTCTAATTATTCTTTACTGTACTAAAAAAAAATTTCCAACTTAATTTTGTGACAAGGGTATACAATCACACATGACCTAACCTAGACCACTTGTCTTTCCGAAGGCCCGTTGTGATACCACTTGAGTTAGCCCTCTACTCTTCTGTATCCTCTTCTAACCAACCTGTCGATTTAATAAACGAATTAATCTTATTTATTCTGATTTCTGCGAGTTCAGTAATATTCCCAAAAGTTTCGGAGCCCAGTGTATTCGGTTTCCTCCTGCATAGTGTCATGCGTCCACACAGGAGGTGCTCCACTGTTTCTTCCTCTTCTACCTCCTGACAGCAACGACCCTTGTCTAGTCTGCTGAGTTTTAAAAGTAGCTTAGTTCTATTCAAGTACTAATAAGACAGGAACTTATTTGCTCCCATCTGTAATTGCATCATTAAGGATACTTCTATCTATTAACAATTTACACGTTGCTAGTATAGATACCAACGCCTTATCCGGCTGAAGTGGTACCGTTGTACCCCGTCTAGCTGGTTCATCTGCCTTGCAATTGCAAACGATATCTCGGTGGCCTGGTACCCAAAGCAGATTTATGGTGAAGAATTTAGTAGCATCTCGTAAAAGCTCGTAACATTCCATTACTGTTTTGTATGTGAGCCTACCTGACTGCAGTGCTTTTAAAGCAGCTTGACTGTCAGAATAGATCTATATTTCCCTTTCGGTTAAAACACGATTATAGCTATGACTTCTGCTTGGAAAACACTACAATGATCTCGTAAGCGGAATGATTCGTTATTGCCCAGCGATTCCGAATAGACACCCCCTCCCACTTGATCATTGAGTTTAGATCCGTCCGTAAAATGGTAATCTTGCTATTGAAGTCTGGTATACCATTGTCCCAATCTTCACGGGAAGGGAAACTTACACTGAACGGTTTGTCCAAGAATAGCTCCATTGAGTTAAAAAAGTCAGTGGTTCTAGGAATTTGCGGAAATTGGCGCAGAATAGTCGAGTGTCCTCTAGAACTTATGGATAGCTCCGAAGATTCTCTTAGCCTTAAGGCCCATTTACCTGACATAACCTACTATATATCTTTTTTTCTGTGCAGAATAAAATCGTTCTTAATTGTTCCGTTTAAATCTGAATCCTTTATTTTCTTACCTTTCTTAGCTGTTTTGCCTTGCATACTTGTTCTATCCCTATTCAAAATTCAAAATCTAGCTTAATATCTCTTGGGACACTGCCTATTCATGCCATCGTAATTGACCAGCCATGACTAAATATGCAACTGCAATAAAGTCAACCGACATTTTGTGCTGCACAGTCAACATGCATCCAATATGTTATATCTACTATATAAATCAATTTCACGCACGAGACAGACGTTTTGATAAATCAACTGGCAGTTACAGTATAAACATGAAGTGAGCAAAAGTGGAGCACCCAATGTTTTTGAGAGATGGAGAGATGAAAAAACGGCCACATAAATTAGCTCGCACGCACAAACAAGCCCATATCGTAGTCTCTACTACTAGCACACCAAAGTTTCCGCGATTTATACTTGAGCATGTGAAAACTAATCTCCTCCCCGCCTAACTACCTAGCCATCAGATACAGTCGTCGCCGACTGTTTTTCGCTTTTCCCCTACGGCTCGAGACACACTCACAAATACACAACAATTTGAATGCATTTTCACTTGGCGAATTTTCACGATTTTTTCTTCTTTTTCGTTGCGGTCGCATCGTTTTCCATAACATGTTCCATGCCATGCTTGGCTGGTGCTGACAGTCGCGTCGCCTACGTCGACGTCGCTGCTGGCGTCGCAGCTTGTGTAAGGCGTTCTTAAGTGTGTGACGATGATGATAATGATGATGATGATGATTATGTCGTCCGCCCCTGACTTGGAACGAAGGGTTTTGCTTATGCCATATGCCGCACACATTGTTCACTGCGTAGTTTTTCTTCTCACTTTCTGGGCAAGCTGCTCCCATCCCCCCATACCTTTGACATTTCAAGTACGCACCAGTATTTGTAATGAAAAAAAAAACCTTAAAATGCACGCGGGGATTTTCCTCGTTTTTTTTTTTTTTAATTTCATCACGCCACAGTTTGCTTCTTGCCCTTTATATACAATATATTTCCTGTGTTGATTTCAACTCACACTTGGCTGGAGCCCCCCCACATCTTGCCTGGGGGTTTGTTTTTGCAAGAAAATCTCTCTTTTTTCGTCCCCTCTCGACTTCAACATAATTGCTGTGCGTGTGTTAGTATGTGTAAATTTTCTTTTGAATCGGGGAGCGCAATTAAACGTTACCACTAATTAGTGCGCTGGCAAACCTCTAAATATTTTCATTGAAAGCAAAGTAACTTGGGTTTCTTTTTTTCACTCTAAAAGGGCAAGGTTAAAGTGCAACAAAAACTGAAACACGAATTTCTTAAGAAAAATAAGTCTAAGAAGAACTAAGTCTTTGAAAGAAAGTTTTGCAAAAAATAAAAATCAATTGAAATGAGTTTCGAGACTTTGATTGACAAACAAAATCTATAACAATAATCGGCGAAATCAAAGGCTAAAGCAATAAAAATGTTTAAGGAAAATTTGATACATAATAATAAAAAAATTTGTCGAGGCATATAGAGCGAGCTCTTTATTGATTATTATTTTTATTGTATGGAAATACAGTCAAACTTCGCTATAACAAACTTGCCCATAACATATCATAAATTAGTTACCAAAAAATATTCTACCTTAAAGTCAAGACAGTGTCAATATACCCCATCAAGAAAAACTGTATAGCAATACTTGAAGAAAAACTAATAACTAAAGCGACACTTGAAATGTAAACGGGCAGAATGGCAAATAAAAACTGTCACTAAATGTCTTGGAAAATAGTTCGTCTAAAGAGGTTGGTTATTGCTTGTTTAATGTCGTCGTTGGGAAAAGTTTTTCCTTGCAAAAGTTTTCTACTCAAATAATTTCACTTGAAATGTTGCAATATTTTTTAAAATCGATTCTGGGTGGAAAATCAATATGTGCGCGTGTGACAGACACAAACAAAAATATTATAGGTATAGTGTTGGTAGCAACAACTTTTGGTTGCTTGGATGGGCCTAAACTGGGTGGGAATGGGAATTTTCGTGTGATTTGGGAGTGGGAATGGGAGGGTGACTGCTGCTTAGTCATTAGCGAACGACGACAACGATGGCGATGACGCTGACCGCAGCAGACTTTGGCTTAGACTTCAAATGGCTTGGTAGCAACAACAACACAAACAAATATGGGCTCATTATTTTTTGTTCGTCTTGAGAAAAATTTCGCCTTGCTGGTATTTTCTTTACATTTATTTTCTCTTAGTTTTTTTTTTATTTTTTTGTGGTAAATAAAGTCATAAGGTCAGGCTGCTTAGAAAAATAGCAACACACATGCAAGCAACTATAACGGGTTTGTCTATAAACAGTCATAGGCAGGGGCACACGAATAGGGACAATGAAATGTTAAGTGTTAGGATTCACTCGTAGGGATAAGGCAAATTGAGTCGAGAACATTTAATTTCTTTGTCAAAATATACAGAAAACAGCATACGTACACCATATGTCAAGATTTTAAGACAGTCGGAAAAAATTAAATAGGTTTTAATAATTCTAATTCTAATTTAAATATTTGCCGACCCTATGCAATCCATAACTTTTTTTCACAATAAAAAAAAAATATATATTAAATGCGATTGTGATTGTCAAATCAGTGCTCATATTGTATATCTGTAAATATAGTCTTAATAACGAACTATGAAATACATCAATGGAATTAACAATTTCGACATCTTCGCAGTGGACTAATGAGTATTAAAAATTACCAAAACCTCTTTCAAACACTTCTTATTCACAGTGACTTTACGTCTCGATTTTTCAGCTGCGATATTCGCGGATGCATATCTTCACTAACCGATAGATACCGAAACAAATCAGTGACTGCTATCGTTAACAACGCAAGAGCATTCAGTTTCTTTTCGCACCAATCGAAGATCTGAGATAGTTTTTCACGCGTTTTAAAACAGAATTAACTGATCCTACTGCGCTACAATTCGAAATAGGAATTGAAACAAACATCTCGCATACGTCATATGTTGCAACATTAGGGTAAGAGATCTGTCACCGATAATCCTGTCTTCAGCATTTTCAACAGTTCCAGCGGAGAATAATTTGAAATATTCTTTTCGATGCAGTATGCCTTGAAACAAGACCATTTCATTTCCCAAAATTTCCTCAAAATCTTGCATGTAGTAGTTGCTCAATATGATGGATTTCTCACGTAATTCTTCGTTGCGCAGATGTTTCATATCCAGTGATGAGAGAAAATTTCGAATAGATTTTTTGATATGCCTTAAGTTTTGCGTGTCAATTCTGTCAACAGTACGGTACCAAGATAACGTTGAATGTGTTGACACGGCCACTCAATTGGATACTATTGTCTTTATTTTCACCAGGTTGTAGATTTTGATTTCTATCGACGCTGCCTGAGTGTTTTGTATTCCTGAATTGTGCAAATATGGACGAGCTTTCTCTTCATATTGATCGAATTCTTCACTAAAATTGTTTTTTTTTTAAATTTAGGTGACTCGAATTTTGCCACCCCTTAATTCTGCCACTGATTGTGAATATTTTAACTAAAAGTATTTTTTCACTCCTTTGCCCATGAATGCAACCAAAAGCCAAAACTCTTGTGAACTTTAGCAGATTAAGTATATTCTCTTTTACTTTAACGAGTACTTCCATTACCGCTTAATTTAGGTTTGATTCTTTGGTCAAGTACCTAATAAAATATTGTGCTTAGTTTGCCCATGATAATACTTTTTTATATATATTTCCTAGAGTTCCAAGGTGGAACACAAGGCCACAATGAATTTCTTAAATTCATCTCTGTTTTGTACCAGTCTCTGTACTTCATTCCATCTAAGACGCGTGGCACGGGTTTCCGACTCTACCTGTCGCCTCCAGGTGCTCGTTGACCTTCCTAGTCTACGGCTTCCTTCGAATATAATATTTCTTTAGACGTGTATAATTGTATCAGATACATCCCTCAAAATGGTGGTCTGCCAGGAAATGAAGTTATTGCAATCTTTTTTCAAGCTGTTTTATCAACACTAATTATTATGTTTCGCCGTTTACGGCTTTTAGTGCTACCGTCTGCGAAATCCATCTCTTTCGTCCTCTAATTGCATTAAAATTATCGACAATTACATATAAAATCCTTAAGGTGCTGAAAATATGCAAATCAGGGAACAGGGAAAATCGATATCGCTGCATTAATTTAAAAACAATTTAAATAAGCGCGATTCTTCAAAAATGTTTCATTACGGTTATTGATTATTTCAAATTGAATCAAGCATTCAGGCCCGACGAGAGAGATAGGAGTGGGGCGGATCGGGGACTTATTCCCCGGTCCAGGAGTTCTCGGAGGGGCCCGACCCTTGAGAGTCATTCGGGAAGTTTTTTTTTGCTTTAAAAATTTAGTAAATTATCATTCTACCAGAGCTCCGTAACATACTTTTTTGTTTAACTATATCGAATGTTAGTATTATAATTGCAATGATAGAATATAATAGATATCCTATAGCATCTTGACGGTTATTGGGAATCATATGTAAGGCTAACTTAGTTAATAAAAAATTCAAACTTCTTTGAGTTGCGTTTTTTTTAGATCTGCATTGAAAATTATATTTAATGCATTATTATGATTTTATCAAATCATGAATTCTCTCAGAAATCCTTTCTATACTTTTTTTATGTTGATCTCACACTTTTCAACAATTATACGTATTTTTATGAATTAAGAAAATATTGTTATGGGCCCGGATCTGAGATTTTCCCCCGGGGCCCGGATAATCTCTCTACGGCCCTGCAAGCATTTGTTTCTATTCTAGTGCACAGCAGTGTTTATAGGTATAAAACGGCTATTGGACTGGACATTGCCTAATGGCTACTGTCATGCATCCTTGTTGTTAGTGTTGCTGTCGCTTTGTAAATGTTATTGTTGCTGGTCATTTGTCTTAAGGCCTAGTAGCAGCCATTTTTGTTATTACCTACAATATTATGGGCACGGCTAGGACTGTAAAGCGCTCTCTTAGTGTCTCTCGTAGTCTCTCGCTCTTTATAGCTCTGGTCTTATATACAAACTAAAATAACATAATAAATGTCCTACACCAAGACGCTCATTTTGTATAAATGTCATGGTATATACTATATATATAGTATAAAATGTGATGTTTGTCGGGCAGCAGAAACCCCTAGTGTGTGTGTTTGTGTGTGTTTACTGATGTATTTGCCCCGGTATTTCACAGTTGTCACGGAGGAGCACCAAGCTAGTACTAACCCAACCACTAACCGTGCAGTCATTCAGCCGGCTCTTATTGAAATAAATTGAAGCATAAATGTATACAACATATATATGAGCTTTGCATATATGTTCTATGTACATAGAGTACATACCCTGCAGGAATTCGGTGTCATTTAAGTGGCCTCAACTACTCTAAACGTTACTAGTTCGTATATGGTTCAAATAAGAACTGTTGTGGAATAGGAAAATGCGGTAAACGAGAGCGCGCTTCGCTCACGGCTTACGCTCTCAAATTTGTGTTCGCTCAATTGAGCGAGCTGCTCTCTCGTTTTTTGTATTTTTTTAACGCAACAAGAACAAACAAGCATTCTTTAAGGGTGGGTTGTGGCTATTTGGTTCGTGTTATTTTTCTGCGACAAATTTTGTGTATGCATAAAAACAACAAAGGAATAAAAGGCAAAAGAAGCTGCTGCAAAAATTAGGCGTCAGTACAAAGTGCAAATCAGTGCGATCGGTTGTTCTTATATTGAAAATCAATTGTTTTAATAATTTAAATAAGTAACAATTTAAAAAGCAAATCAGTGCGGTAATAGAAAAACAATTATTTAAATATAATAAAAGAAAAGTTGCCAAAACACAAGGTGAGTTACATATTTGCTATTTATGTTTATGCAAACATACAGTGTGCCACAAAGGTCATAGTACAGCAGGCGATTTTACACTTAAATGCGAATTCCTCCCAAATTGTTTAAATTTTCCAAAAACTAATGATGAGGTTTTCTTAAATATATATTTTTAAACAATAAACAAAAAAAAAAACAACGTTTGCAGTTAATAATGCACATTTTGGCAGCGGAAATTTCCCACACGCGCATACAAAAGTAAAGCAAAGCATATACAAAAAAGTCCCGTTACAAAAACCCAAACAAACCAGCTGCAACAACGTAAATTCGGTATACCGTCTAAGTGTACTATGACATTATACATATATATTTAAGAAAACCTCATCATTAGTTTTTGGAAAATTTAAACAATTTGTGAGGAATTTGTAAAATCCTTCTGTACTATGACCTTTGTGGCACACTGTATGTAGATACATTACATATAATTGCATTGCATGTGCATAAATAATGTTGTAAGTAATATTTGTAACAAAATTTTTTATCTGCAGTTAAATTCTGCTCACAGACGCATGTCAACTAAGGTAAGTAAAAATAGCAATAAATTGTTTTTTTATTGTTTAAATATACATAAATAAATATGAACGTATTTATACAAAAATTGTTTTTTGTGCTCTATAGAGACATTTCTTGCATCTATTAGTTGATGGCTATGAGGAATCAGGCCCGTCATTCCGTGCTTTGATATTTGTGTGAGATCTTGCACAAAGACGTTTTAATGGAGCTTTACATATGTATTTGGGGAAAAAGTCTCTAAGCCATTTCGAAAACTTTTGTGGCATTATATAAGGTAAGCATACTATACATTACGAAATTAAAAAAATAAATAATAATTAAAACTCTCTTTACAGAAGAAATACAAATTCAGTCGGCAATATTAAATCTCTCGGACAACAGCTCCCCAGAACGGCAACTAATGAACAAAAACTACCTTATAGTATTTTTAAGTAATAATAATTTTCTTATTTTAAGTTGTATTATAAATTATTTGTTATGTATATATAATATAATTGTATTAATTTTGTAATTTAATTAATTTATATTTTTAATTTGTATTTAAAATTAATTGTATTCAATATTTTAAGTATAATTGTATGTTTATATGTTAAGATAATTTTTAATGTTTTTAATATAAATTGTTATTATTTTTGTTTAGTAATTAATTTTATTTATGTAACTTGTATAATAATAATAATAATGTTCAAATTGTAAATTTAAAGTAGTTTCATTTTTGGGCAGTATATTCCAGTCTGGAACAAAAATTACTAGTAAAATTAAAGACCATATTTACCAACCTACAACTAAATGCAAAGAACTATTAATTTTCTATATCAAATGGACTAGTTTTGAATTCGTTAGAAGCGACTTGTTACATTCTAATAAGCTGCTACTAGTTTTGTTCAATATGCTCCGGACCAGTTTGAAACCAGTTGAACATCATACCCGAAAATTCTGGTTGCCTGCAATGACAGCCCCATGTTAAACATACTAGAATTTTCAGAGCAAACATACTAGGTTTCGGACAAACAGTTGCACAACGGGGCGGTTCAAAACCAGTTTGCGACTGTAATGTTTTCCTGCAGGGTATGAGTAAAAGACCTTGTTTGTGTGTGTGTGGAAAATTCAATTATTTGTATTTTGCCGCAAGAAAATGTCAAATACTTGTAGAAATGCTCAAGGAAGATGTCATCAGGCGTTTGCAATTTAATGATAAAAACATTTTTCACTTCATTGAACGCGTCACAGCTGTGATGGGAGAGTGCAGTAGCCAGTAGCCTAGGGGCACAGCAGACGCTCATTTCGATGATTTATCAAAATATTAAGAAAAAGCACAAATAGAAGTTTGGGGCAAAAAAAAAATCTTTAGATTATACTTTTTTTTCCATCTACTATATTGAAGATTATGTTAAAAAATTGATAGATTTAAAAAAAATTGGTGTAAGGCAAAGTCGGGCGCGGACGACTTTGGCATGTATCCTGTACCACTAGCTTGCAATAAAATCCGATTTGATTGCCAAATAAGCTTACGATACCTTTATAATCAACAAATAGCAGACGAATTTTGAACCAATAATTTTTTGGACGGATCGTTCCGAATTTGGTAGAGTGCTTTGGGTACTATAAAAAACGATTGAGCTCCAAATTTGGTCACGGTAACAAAAATTATTCGCCTAAAACTATTGGCTTTATTTCGATGTCCTCTAAAACACGCGTATGGGAGCTACATAATGTAACTCCGATATCAAAAAAGTAAAATAA
The DNA here is from genome assembly GCA_037043745.1 of Chymomyza amoena. Taxonomy (NCBI): domain Eukaryota; kingdom Metazoa; phylum Arthropoda; class Insecta; order Diptera; family Drosophilidae; genus Chymomyza; species Chymomyza amoena. The sequence goes on along the minus strand of JBAMAX010002216.1, from coordinate 558,447 downwards.
ATTTGTCTCCTATCACCTGCTGTCTGGTTAGACATTCAACCACTAAAATTACAAAAACAAGCTGAATACCTAGGTGTTAACCTTGATAACAAACTGTCTTTCAACATATAGAAAGCCAGTCAAAAACTGCCGGCTAAAATGAACTGGCTCATGAACCATCGCAGCCGTCTTCCACTCCGATGCAAAAGAGCCTTATATAAAATGATAGTAGTTCCAACCTGGAGATACGCTATCTAGATCTGGGGTATGGCGACTCGCTCGATTCGCTCACGTATTCAGGCACTACAGAACAGGGCCTTACGCCTTATTACTGGGTGTGAATGGTATGTAAGATTCGACCTTGAACCACGACCTCAGGCTGGAGACCGTCCACCTCCAGATAAATAAGCACACAAGCTGCTACAACGAAAGGCTAAAAAGACACCGGCTGGCAAAAGGGCTCCCAAGCGCCGAGCTGAAATGAAACGAAAAGAAGACCGACAGAAAAGCGGACCTAATGATGGCCTCCTGATTGACAGGACTTGATGCTTCTAATACATCTCAAGCTAGACAAGCTGGATTGGCGACCTTAAAATAAGAAACCTGCAATTGCAATTCTTAAAAATATATGTGTGGCCGTCGGTGGCGTAAGTGGTAGCGAACTCGCCTCTAAAACCGAAAGTCGGTGGTTCGATTAGTAGCACTGGTGCATTTGCCTAGCACTGGCATAGCTAGCTATTTTGCCATGAAAGTCTCTATTAATTAAAGACACCGCCGTTCGGATTCGGATATAAACTGTAGGTCCCTGTTCTGTTCGAACAGTTATTAATAGAGATCCCCTATGCCCCTCCTCCAAGGGGTCTAACAGGGAATTATTTATTTATATGTGTTAAAAAATTTGTCTCCTATGGAATAATAAGAGATTTAATACGAAAGTTTGGTTACTCTAGCTCTTACCATCTCTGAGAGTTAGACATTCATACGGAAAGACAGACGGACATTGGACTACTCCTCTAGCCTACTTCTAGGTATCTTTGGGGGATCTCCAACGACTTCTCTTCTGTATGTTGCATACATTTTCGGCTTGCACAAAGTTAATATACCCTTTGGACCATACGGTACAGGATATAAATATAATCAATAGTTAATATTTATTAGTTGCTCGGTTCTGGCCGAGTGTAGTCCATTGTGACGTATAATAAAGTCAGTCCGTGGGGTATACAAAGCGCTGACATGAGCTTTCATGACAAGGAATTATCAGCGCAAAAAAGTCAAACACAATGTGGTCTATGAGAGCGTGTTCACAGCGGCTGACCGCGCTGATATGTTCATGTCATGTCAGCGCTCCTAAGCACATAAGCTTATGTGGAAAGGAATTATTATCACTTAAGGAAAGAAATTCTTTGCTCTGTTTAGAATAGGGATGCTCGATACCGAAAAAAAAATCAAATCGAAGTATTGAGTATTCCAAAAATCACAATACCAATCCGATTCGCTTCCTCCTAAAAAGAAATCGATATTGACGATATCTGTATCGACTTTTTGAATAAAATGAAACTAAGAATGATATTAGCTTTTTATTTTTACGCGTAGTGGTTCATTTTAATTACTGTGTTCACTCGTTTATTATATTTTTTGGAAATAGACCCAACTAGACCAGAATATCGAATGGACGACCTTAAAGGGATCTTTTAGAAATTAAATTACAAGCGCTAAATGTCAAATACGTATCTCGATAGCGATACTAAGCAAATTGGTATCGCATTGACGATTAATCGACATTCAAAATATTAGTATCGAATATTCAGTATCGACTTTGATTTTCTCGATATTCAAAATATCGGATCGGTATCGCGCATCACTAGTTTAGATTTTTTATTCGGGATATTTGCAAAACTGCTGAACTGAAGTTAAACTATGATTTCAGGTTATCCTCGAGCTACTACGAATAAATTGGCTGTTTAAGGGTTGGTCATCAGAATGCTAAAAAATTCGGCATAAAACTTTAAGAGCTCTATTTTAAAAAAAAATCTTACTGTACTTCAGTTCTAATCTTTCAGTTACGTTTATATTACTTTTGAATAATTTTTTTAAGACTATTTGCTACACATATTTTTGCATTTATTATTATTCATTTCATATGCTTTTACTATATAGGTTAGGTTTATGTACGCTGTGGTTGCGTTTTACAGTTGCAAATTTCAAAGTTCCGGTTATGCCAAAGCTTGTCATGATTTGTTTATGCCAACGACCAGCCAAGCAGCGCCCACGCTCTGTGGATGTATGTGTGTGTGCCTGGCCAGCTTTCCAAGTCAATAGCATTTACCTATGTTTGTCACTCATACGCCATGTGACCGCACTCTTGTGGGTGTCGTTCTACATACATACATATGATACGTATGTTTTGTATATGTATGGACGCTTATGAGTGTGTGAGTGTAAGTGTAACATGTATGACATGTTAAACATGTTTTTCCTTGGCACGTTGTAGTCGCTTTTCGCTTGTCGCATGTCCATTGGCTTTGGTTGCATGCGGCGGTTCCGTAGCCAGCCGCTTGGTTGAGCGTATTGCTTGACTTCTCTGCTGGAGAAATACGGTTTGGGATCTGGGTCTTGGTTGGGTGGGTGGTTCTTACGCGCATGTCCTCAACTGAGTGAAACTCGGAGCATGTCAACTATGCATTTGACACAAGATGGCGATTACGACGACATTCATTATGATGCGGAGGACGATGATGATGACCGACCAGCAGATGTGTGTCTTTGGCAACGCTTTGCTGCCATTTTGAAGTTCACTATTTTGTTTGAGGTCAGGCAGCACAATTTCACTTTATATAAATGGAAACTGCAAATGTTGCAGGAAGCATTAGTTGGGGTGTGCACGTTATGACGAGCTCTGCGCCGCCCTATGTCGTTTTTCATTTCCGTTTCAGCTAATGGCCAATTTCAAGCTAGCCAACTAACACCTTTTTTCAGCAGCAACTTTTCATAGTAAATAAATTAAATCTTTTTTTTTTTTGTAATATTTGTGAGCTTCATTAAATTAGCAAAACCCCAGACCGGAAAGAACTGTGTAACTGGTTGACCACGGCGGCTAGTCGACGTCGTCATCATCAGTTGTGGTTTGCAATTCGAGTGCAAATGTTGAGAGCAATATGCTGCAGCAAATGACATTTCCATAAAGCCATCAACTGGCCATCAAACGATCGATCAATCCATCAATCAGGCAAATCGAATTGTGTGCAAACCAATATGTGTGTGTTGGCATGACATCAATCAAAATGAGATTTGCTGGGTATTAGATACAGTATGAAAACATTTTAATACGCCCGAGTTGGAGCAAGCGTGGTACAAAAAAAAAACACAGAGAGTTATAATGCTTAAGCGTGTAAGTTTTCATTAGAGCTGGTTGCGGAACTTGTGTTTTTTCTGCTTGTGTAAACGCTTTTAAAATAAGCTGCGATAAATAAAGCGAACTTGTTGTATACGCAATATGTGCAATGTTTTAAAACGCTCAAATAAAATCAAAGGATGGTACATTATATAGCGCATTCACTCTAACGTAAACATTTTTTAGCCAGATTCAAAACGAAGCTTTTGAAGGTCTTCATCTTCTCATTTGACTCTTCCTCATCACAGCAGAATCTGCATGTGTGCGAAACCGATGTACCTATTTGTTGCAGGCGAAGTGGCTTGTTAGTGCTCCAGAGAGTGTCTAAACTCTTCCTGTTTAGGGTGAGCGTAATGTTCGATCTTTATCTGAGAGTATTTTGATCTTAACTCTCTTGAGTCCTCTTTTAGATATAAGCTTCACTGTTTCCATTATTGCGTACAGTTTCGCTTGGAAAATTGTCGTGTCATTGCTTAAGGTGATTGATTTGTGTGCTCTGGGGCCCACTACTCCCTGCTTCTACCCCTTGGAGCGATCTGTGATCCATCTGTGTACCATTTCTGTGAGTCGTCATGTAACCAGCTTGGGTTAGCATTCCATTCCGCTCTCGATGGAACCCACTTTTAGGTAATAATCTTGAAACTTAGCACGGATTTTCCTTTTTTTTTTATTTCCGCTCCTCTCCATATGCAAAACTTTAAATTTATACAGTTTTAGAAATTTTGGAGGCATATGGAAAAATTACAAAATTTAAAAACTATTTATCGCGTTCCAACTTTATTTATTTATTGTATGGCATCCTAACCACACCATTAATTAGATGTCCACTTACGCTCTCATGCAAAACGTCCTCAAACGCAGATCGCCTGAGGGGCCGACTTACAATAGCTCATCCCTGAAAAGGGGTATCCAGAGGGTACCTAGCGTAAACCTGGAGGTTGTGAGCTACGTGAATCGGCCAGTTACGGAATCGTCGCTGGTCACTCCCGAATGACGATGGGACAACTTTCCGCGAAAGCGCACCCCAAAGACCGACCCCGAGAATACTACGAATTCGAAATTGAAGTGAACACCACCAACACCGATTGATAGAATTTGTATACTTCAGTCAATAGGTGTATCCGTATTACTTTGTTCTGCCTGACAGTTCTCCTAGCCATATTCTATCAGTTGATCAGAGAAATTTTCCGAATAAAAACTGCCTCACCTTTAAAATTCACTTTTGGAGATTGTCGTGCGAATCCGTTACATACTTTTGGTTCGTTTACATTTGGAAACGTTATAACCCACTGTATTTTTCAATAACTTTTTAATAGTTCTGCTAATTAGGGCCGTAGACAAATCAAAAGATCGTAAAAGTCGATACTGCCGTTTTGAAGATTTGAAAATTGATAAGAGTAAGGGAAGAGCTCTTGGGCCTTTAACGAACACGCAACATATTTTGTGATACATTATTATACTCGCTCAAGTTGACATATTCTTCTTCTATGGCGCGACGAACCCGATTTGGGTTTAGGCCTGTATCGCTCGCCTCCATTCTTCCCTGTTCTCCGCTTTGTTTTTCAAGTCGCGTACAGCGTCAAACCATCGCTGCTTCAGTCTACCACGACGTCGAGCGCCAATTGAGTCGCTATACAGAGCACCCCTCGTGGGGCAGTTCTTCTGCATTCGATGCACATGCGCTAGCCATCTTAATCTCCACTGTTTCATTTGGGAGATAATTTTGATGTTATTGTATAGACCATATATTTCGTTGTTGAAACGTAGCCTTCATTGGCCATTCTCGCAGATTGGGCCGAAAATCCTACGCAGAATTTTTCGTTCTTTTACAGCTCTATCTTCATGCTTCGAGATGTTGTTTTTGAAATGAACACCTTGCTCGTATAATTTCGAGGGTGCTGTTGTTGTTAGAGGTGACAAGTGAGACGAGGGATACGACGAACTGCTTAACCACTTCGAAGTTGTAGGGTTCGAAGGTGATGTTTTGCCCCATCCTGTGTTTCTAGAGGCAGTCCGTATTGCCACCATGTACTTGGTCTTGCCTTCGTTTACCTTCAGACCCATTTCTCCGGCGGCTATGGACTCAAGTTGTCATAGCTTAAGTAATATGTCTTGACAAATGAAATTGTGGTTCTTGTTAATTAGGTAGTTGACTCTAGCTTTTATGCGCATATAAATTTTTATCTATTCACGTTAAGAAATCACTGCTAATGTTACAGTTATTATCTACACACACGCACACACATGCACACGTACATATTTTAGCCAAAAACAAAGTCGATTAGATATAGCCATAATTGTGTGTGACTTTTTGGTTATGGTTACCAACCCAGTGATGTCAAATGAAAGCTATTTGTCAAGTTGATAAAACGAATTTTACTTTATAAAGTGCTAAAGATTTCGAGTATGATATTTTATTTAACCACATCACTATCTCTCTTGTCAATTTCAGTGTGCATGTGATGACGAAAATCAAAACGACGACGATATAAACAGTGGGAAAGTCTACAGCTACAACAATTACAAACAACCAAAAGAAGAGAAAGAAGAAGAAGAACCTACCGAAACAGTGCAGAGAGATAGAGGAGAGAGATAGCTAAGAAGAAACAAAAGCAACCAACTAACTAAGTCTACTATCAAATACAACTAGAGAGAGAGTGCCAGAGAGAGAGAAAGCTTAGCAGAAAGAGAGCAAGAGGAGCTATAATATGTGAATTCAAAATTGCAACAGTTAAGCAAGCAGCCTCATCAGTTCTTATCAATTTGATGTGCCATTTAGCCAACAGCCGCAGCAGCAGCATCGTGTCAAGGGCAGCAGCAGCAGCGCAAAACTTAGAAGCTAAGCGAGTATTACAACAAAAGCAACAGATCCAACAACAACAACAACATCAATACCAATAATACGCATCTAACTATATATTGAAAACAACAACAACAAGCTAAAAGCAACAATCCCTCCATTAAACAATACAACAAACAACAAAGTCAATGAGCAGCGCTGCAGGTAGGTAGGTTTAAATTGAATTAGAAATTAGAGATGGCACAGATTCCATCTAAAATATATTGTGTACGTTATTTCTAAGAGAGAAATCGGTAGCAAATCGAGAGCAAATGTATCGGTATCGAATGATCAGAAGCGATCTCTAAATGTTTGATTTTCAAAATATAGGATATCCATATCGCATAATCCGATATAAAATTTAGTATTATTTGGCTATTGCTTCCGAATTTCCTGACCGATTTTTACAGCATTTTTAACCGCGATTTTGGTAGAGAATAAATACTTACTTATATGCATACCAAATACCTACTAATACGTAAGAAAATATATAGTATCTCGTTTTTAAAGTAGTCCGTGTTATTCAGAATACCTTAATCCATAGTACTTTGACTATTGCGTTTCTAAGCTCTTGTTTTAATTTTGAAAACGCCATAAACTGCTATTAAGAATGGGGCAAATTCAATTTATTTATACGTATATTATTATTATTATTAAGGACATATTCATAATTTAAACAATTTATAAACGTAGTCATTCACATAAGTTATTTACATAGGATTTCCAATGATCTCTGTTTCGCGCCATTGCTCGAAGCTCGATGATGGATTTCCCGTCTCACGGTTGAGCGTCTGCCTCTGGATCGATTGCCTTAAGGGTTCCATTCCAGAACTGCATGCGGTATCCCATCATAATCTTTGCGCAGCGTGTGACCCAACCAACCGTATTTGCGCTTGCGAAGTTCCCAAAAGCGTACATTGCTAATGGTTCGGGGCCACCATATCCGACATCGATTGATAAATGTTTGGAGCTTTTTGAGAATAATACTGGTAATGAACCATGTCTCACAACCATATAATAGCACCGACTTTATGCATGCGTTGAAGACTCGTATTTTGGCTTTTCGCCAGATATTCGGTTCTCGCCAGAATCTATTTAGTTGTCCAAATGCAGCTGTGGCTTTCGTATTCTGCAGTCTACATCGTCCAATGCTCCTCCGGATGATGTAACTTGGCTTCCAAGATACTCGAATTTGTCTACGTTTTCAATATGCAAGTTGTCGATACTAAGGTCGCTTGTATTAGTGGGGATTACCCCCGTTGAGTTTAAGACCAAGTTTTGAGGCTTCTGTGGCGAGCCTATCTAACTGGGTTTGAAGGTCCGAATGATGGGAAGAATGTAGTACAACATCATCCGCAGATTCTAGATCTCCTAGTTTACTGCTAAATTTCCAAATACCAAATCACGACAGTCTGCATCTCTGTTTGTCCGCCGTGCAAAACTCGGCTTGAGGACCCAGTATACGACGCTTTTATGATATTGATAATTTTGTCTGGAATCCCTCTAAGCTCGAAGTGCTACCCAAATTGCTTCCCTATCAAAGGTTTCAAACGCTTTAAGAAAATCTATGAGAACTAAATATATCGTAGAGTTGAATTCCTCGGATTGCTTTACGATACATACAGTGTTTATTAGATCTATACAAGATATTTTAGAGCAAAAGCCAGCTTGATTTATACGTAGACGTTATTAAGTGGCTCGGAAATGCGGCTTAGTATGATCTGATTAAGGATTTACATAATGGTTGGCAGGATAGAGATACCCCTCCAGTTAGAGCATATTTGTCGGTTTCCCTTCTTCGGAATCTTGATAATTACCGATTCCTTCCAAGATTTAGGTACATTTTCAGAGATCCAAACAGCTTCCAAGATCGGAGCTTTTGTGCCATCATGTGAGCATGCGTCTTAGTATGATCTGGTTGAGGATTTTCATGATAGTTTGCAGGGGAGATATACCCCTACAGTTAGAGCATATTTGTCGGTTTCCCTTCTTCGGAATCTTGATAATTACCGATTCCTTCCCAGATTTATGTACATTTTCGGAGGTCAAAACAGCTTCTAAAATCGGAGGTGACGTTTCTCCCATCATGTGAGCATTCTCTTGGAAGCATTCAACGGCGATTTTATCTGCTCCCGGAGCTTTGCCTTTTTTTAGGGTGTTGATTACACTCTCAATTTCTTCTGGTATGGGAAGGCTAGTTTTTATTTGCCTGTTTACATTATGCCTCCTTCGGATGGGGAGAAAAATATATATCGTTTTTAAAGTATTACATGTTCGGAATATCTTAATCCGTATTATTATGACTATTGCATTTCCAAGTGAAGTTTTTGTTTTCATTCTGAATAACTTTTTTGTTTAATACATTTTCTTTTTTTATTTGTACCTTTATAAAAGAGTTTTTTTTCGGCTTTCATTATTTATGCTGACTGACCTCAGCTGTGATTAATCTTTATCAATGAATCGAAAAGAAACTTGAAACGTATTCTTTGTAATAGATACGAACATTTACTCATATTGCGGTTTGAAATCGTTTTCGTTGTAGTAATATTTATTTCGGTATACCCTATTAACCAATGCAAAATAGAGTCTCGTTTCGCTAGTCAGAAAAAAACTTTGAAAAATTTGACTAGTTCTTTTCAAAAAAAAAGTCAAAAATACACCCATTCAAATTTTTGACAACTTCCGGAATTCAATTCCGATTGAGATTGGTCGTTTAAACATATCAGTCAGATTATGAATCGTAGTGCTTCTAATACGTTCGAAATAAAAAAGGAACATTTATTACTATTTGACAGTTAGTTCAAGTATGAAAGAAACACATTTCATTACAATTTAAAATAAATATTTCGGGTTCATTAATTAGTTGTTTTAACCTATCAATTAGGCAGTATATGTTGTAAATAAAAACCTAGGTACTACACATTTATTTTTCTTTATTTATTATTTCAATCATTGATCACTGTTCATTTAAACACTAATTGATGATTTTGTTTTACTGCTTAGATCTAATAACCTTAAAAAACTTATAATTAATTGTCATATTTTTATTCTTTCAGTGTAAATAATACTATTACGAATTTATAAACGTGGAAGAAAGCAAGCTAAAACGGCGCAACAACAAACAAGAAGCCAGCCAATAGTGAAGATCAATCAATCCGCAACGACGAGAACAAATTATATCCCGCAGTTCCCATTTTATAAATGCCAAGATAAGTCGATACCGTTTTAACACCGCTATCAACATTACACAACAACAGAAGCAGCAACAACAACAGCTGCCGCAGCCACAGAAACAGCACACCAAACAGCAGAAACTACAACAACAACAGGAGGAGCCACTTTTCCAATCACAACAACAAATAATACAAGAGGAGCCACAGTTGTCGTCGTCGAAAGGTCAAACCAATCATTGCAAAACGCCAAACTCAACCGCAAAAGTCGCCAACATAACACATAAAATTTTCGGTTGGCTACGCAAATCACGCAACAAAAAACCCGTCGAAATCCTAACCGGCGGTTTCGACGAAGACGGCGACGAGGGCGACGAAGGCGCAACAGCAGCCGGATCAGCAGGGGCGGCGGTGGACGATAATTTTTCATTTTCAAACGTTACATTTAAAGCCGGCAAGCTGAATACCATAACGACAGCCACGGAGACCGCCATCGATTCAAACGATCCCAAATCTGAAAAGATGTCATCGGGCACGTTTGTGGATCGAATCGACCCGTTCGCCAAACGTTCATTAAAAAAGAAAAGTAAAAAGAGTCAAGGTTCCTCGCGCTACAGAAACTCTCAGGATGTTGAGCTGCAGCAGTTGCCGCCTTTGAAAGGTACGAATCGGTGGCATGAAATATTTATAATAACTGCTTAAACTTATTGGTTTTCATATTTTAATTATAGCTGATTGCTCCAGCTTGGAACAGGAGGAGTTGTTTATACGGAAATTACGTCAGTGTTGCGTATCATTTGACTTTATGGATCCTGTAACGGATTTGAAAGGCAAAGAAATCAAACGTGCCGCACTTAATGATCTATCCACCTATATAACACATGGGCGCGGTGTGCTAACAGAACCGGTTTATCCCGAAATAATACGCATGGTCTGTAAAAACCATAATTAATATATTAAGAAAATAAATAAAACAAATTGTATCTTGCAGATTTCTTGTAATTTATTTCGCACATTGCCGCCCAGTGAAAATCCGGACTTTGATCCCGAAGAGGATGATCCAACATTAGAGGCCTCATGGCCGCATCTACAGTTGGTTTATGAGGTGTTCTTGCGTTTCTTGGAATCGCAGGATTTCCAAGCGACCATTGGCAAACGTGTGATTGATCAAAAGTTTGTGCTGCAGGTAAGTAACAACAGCCAGCATCTTATGGAAACTATTCAACCAAGTTATTCTACATTTAAAGCTGCTGGAGCTCTTCGACTCAGAGGACCCCAGGGAGCGTGACTTTCTAAAGACCGTTTTGCATCGCATCTATGGAAAATTCTTAGGCTTACGCGCTTTTATACGAAAACAAATCAATAACATATTCTTGCGATTCATCTACGAAACGGAGCATTTCAATGGCGTCGGCGAACTTTTGGAGATACTGGGCAGGCAAGTCTAACATCGTTTGATGCACTGGAATTATTAATAATATGTTGTGTTTTCTTTTACCTGCAGCATTATCAATGGCTTTGCCCTGCCCCTAAAGGCAGAACATAAACAATTTTTGGTTAAGGTTCTGTTGCCGCTGCACAAAGTCAAATGCCTATCGCTATACCACGCCCAGCTGGCATATTGCATTGTACAATTCCTAGAGAAGGATCCATTCCTCACCGAACCAGTGGTGCGTGGTTTGCTGAAGTTCTGGCCAAAGACATGCTCCCAAAAAGAAGTCATGTTTCTGGGCGAAATCGAGGAGATACTTGATGTTATCGATCCGCCGCAGTTTGTTAAAATACAAGAGCCATTGTTTAGGCAAATTGCCAAATGCGTGTCGAGTCCACATTTTCAGGTTTGTTGGAAATACTGTATACATAAGTTGGAAAAGCTAAGCTAATGCTGATCTCTTATTAAAACTGTCCACAGGTTGCTGAACGCGCTTTATATCTTTGGAACAATGAATATGCCATGTCACTGATAGAGGAAAACAATGCAGTTATTATGCCCATTATGTTCCCGGCGCTATATCGCATTAGCAAAGAGCATTGGAACCAAACTATAGTGGCGCTGGTCTACAATGTCTTGAAAACGTTTATGGAAATGAACTCAAAGCTATTCGATGAGCTGACTGCCAGCTACAAAGCAGAAAGGCAAAAGTAAGTTTGTAAGAAATATAAAGACTTTATTATATTAATGTTTTCCCGTCTACTTTGCAGAGAAAAGAAACGGGAGCGCGATCGCGAGGAACTTTGGAAGAAACTGCATGAACTTGAATCGAATCGTGGTAGACCGGGGGGCAATGCTGCTGCTGGCGGTAGCGCTGCGACAGCAAACAATGTTGGTCTAACGGCGGGAGCCTCACAGCAGTCAGCGTACTCCAATCCAGCCGCCGCACTTAACTCTCATCAGCAGCAACAGTCGAATAGCAGCAGCAGCGGCTCCCTATCTAGCGGCGGCCCAGGCGTTGACAATAATCCTGCGACAGCAAATGCAAAACTCAAAGCAGACAAGGTCGACAACTAAGCAACGCAAAGCGCGCTAGGAACTAACAATAAATATATACATAGAAGGAATAATAAAAGCAAAAGCAAGGCATAAAGAAAGAAACTTCTATCATACAATAAAAGAAAATGAAAATGTCTGCCGAAACGCCGAAGCAAAGACGATGCTGCGCTCGCGTAAACAAAGATAAAGGTTATACTAAAAAAGAAATGCAAACAAAAATAAGAAAAACATATGCTAATACTTTATATATATGGAAAAAGCGGAAACACAAATAAGAAAAAAGAAAATAAAAACAGAATTGTATACTCCAAGACACCAAGCAAGCTGGCGCTGATTTTGTTGGCTTAATATCTATATACCAATTGGTGGGGCGTGGTGGCTAAGGTTTTTGAACAACAACAACAGCAGCAGCAGCATAAATCTAAATCTATATAAAAAACACAAGAACATAATGTAACTTATACACACACACACACAAAATACACACACATATTATGAAATCATATTATATTACAAGTGAAAATATTATTAATTATATTTAAGCATACAATTAAATAAAGAGCAAAAGTGTTAGTAAGTGAAAAGTAAAAGAAAAAAAAATGAAGTATAAGCGAAGACTAGCTGAGTTGATTGTTATTCATAATTACGCAGCAGGCATTAAATATTATTAACTAAACTAAAGCTATGCGTTACTAACTTAGATACTTAGACTTAGATTCAAAACCCAAAACACACGAATACAACACTAACAAACAGACTAACAAAGCTCTTTCAAATACACATGAAAGCCTTTTTTTATATATACATATATATGTAAAACACACCGAAACAGACTACAGGCCTGCAAAATTTGTAAAATCTTTAAAACTATGTTTGTACTTCTAAAAGCTTTTCTACAAAACGCCGGCGTGTGTTTAGGCCACTTTCTTAGACCAAGCTCCAAAACGAAAAGAAAAAAACAGTCAAAACAGTAAATTCATTGTATATACTAAACAAAACAAAAAACTCAAAAACTATTGCTAACTTTGTTACCTAGCTTTAAGTGTTATCACACGCCGTAACTTTCAGTACTGTCAGCTCTAGAAAACCGAAAACCCTTTAAGAAGTTCACTATAACCCTGCCCAAAAACAATGCTTGATGCCTTGACTTAAAGCATATGCGCATATTTATACATACAAATATATATATATAACTGAGTATATATATATAAATGTTTACCACACAGCTGGTGTGCCTAAAACTATGTTACTTTAGTCAACAAACTAATATTAAACTAGTGGCGTTCAAATAAATAAAATAAAACAAAAACTAAAAAGCTAAGCAGTTCAAATAGCCAAGTTTTTAGTACCTTGTTGAAATTGCTGCTAAAAAAAAGGCTAGGAACAAAAACAAAAGAGAGTAAAAAAATAAACAGCATAGCTTATAAAATTAAAAAAAAATAAATAAAAAAACAAATATACAAGTTTATACATATACATAAAGTAAATTCTGATGCTGATTCTATATATTATAGTATATATGTGAATGTAAAAGTATGTATGTGTGCGTGTTGCCGTTTTGTTAGCAAAAAAAATATCGTACTGTGGCAAAATATTATGAATAATGCACGCCTAGTAAATGCATATAAAAATTGGTAATATATATATAAATAAAATATGAAAAGTTTGTAAAAATGTTTAAGCTAAAGTTAAAAAGTCGTTAGCCTATAGTTAAAGTAAAGCAAAAACACACTATATGATAAATTCTCACAAATTGTCATGTTCTGAGCAAAGGTATATAGTATATAAAAGGCGTGTTCCGATTTTCGATTTATCGATTGCTAGCAAGTTCGAAGAAATTTACGATAAACCAGCATTTTTGCTTTCAATGCAATATTTTTGGATTATAACGAACATAATCGTATTTATTAGTTTAGCTAAAAAGTATATATTTGAGAAACTTAAAAAATTTGTTTAAAGCAATGTCATGCAATTGAAATTTAGTTAAATTATTAAAATATGGTTTTTTAAAAGTAAAAGAATAGTTATTTAATTGCAAGCGAAAACCGGAACAGCGTTAATAAAAAGTTATATACTCCATAAAGAGAGCAACGCTGCATACTTTCAGGCTTTTTAAGATCTTTCATAAAAATGCGCACAATTTTCCTAAATTTTCCTATTCGCTAGTTAAACTTCTCATTGTAAATAAATTAAACTAAACTCCTAAAAAACTGCAGCTAGCTCCAAACAAACACACACATACATATATACATACAACTTAGGCGCACTCATACTAACAAATGTCATTAACAAAAACAAAATATACGAAAAGTAAAATTAACAAATCAAATATATAAAAAATATATGCATATATATTAAAATAAAAACAAAAAAAAAAGTACATAAATTTATTTGTATGTTTGTTCATAAAACTCACACGCCCATTACAAAGTATCGATTATCGATATGCATTAAAAAATAAACCTAAAAAAAAAGAGCAAAAATATATAAAAAATGTCTGTTTCAAGCATACGAGCATAAAAATAAATTAAAAAATAAAACATGCCAGACGTTTTAGTAAAGTAATTTAAAAATTATAAAAATAAAATGTGTCTGTGAAAAGTGAGTTATTGTATTTAAAGCATACGAGTAAAAAATGAGCTAAAAATGCAAGTTAGCGTTATTATTAAAAAAATATGTTTATAAAATGTCAAACAAATAAACCAACAAACAAACAAACGCGTAAACTAAAAAATAAACGCATAAATATGTATGTATTTAAAATCAACCTATGGCCTAAATACTAAGCAACGTGTGTAAGAAAGTTTTGCATCTTTATATTAGCGTGTAACTATTAAACCTAAAAAAAAGAGGAAAAACCCAACAATACAAAAAGAAAATTCATATGATACATAAAAAAAGTTAAAAGATTGGCATCAACAAAACTTAGGCTTCAACTTATAGCAGTTACTTGGCTAGGCTGGTTCTAAAAGTTAGCTAGAAGAAAGTTGATGTAGGTACTAAATTTTAAGCGCAGCACACTTTTTAGTACACTTGCAAAAAGTATTAAATATTCCAACCTACCTAACGAAACAACAACAACAACAACATATATCTAACATTAAGCCATACAAAACTTTTTGTTAAAAATTTTACAACATTAGAGCCAACTCCAAAAAGCAGCAAAATACACAGCCCAGCCACCCCGCCCCCTAGTTAACGTTGAAATTCATCTAGAAATGCCAATCAGTGAAATAAATATATATATATATAAAGATTATAGAGCTAATGTATAAAAACGAGCAAAAAGGAAAATGTTAAAAATGCCTAAAAAAGTAATAAACAAAACTGTTTTATTTATATATAAGTACTGTGTCTTTGTTTTTTTTTATTTGTTCCATTTTGTGTAAACTTTTGTTGCACTTTAATTTAAATTTTAGCTTGCTCTAAACTTAAAGCCTTTAATTTAGTTTGTATGTATTAATGTACGAGTATGTAACAATGCAAAAAAAATATCGTTATGTACTTTTAGCACACAATTGTACTAAATTAAAAACTGCATTAAACAAGTTCGAGTAAACATAAAAACAACTGCAAGTAGTTAAAGCGCTTATTCAATGTATCTATCTATCTAATATATATATATATATGTATATGTATACTTATGTATAACAAAAAGTGCATATTTTCTTATGTTTTAGACTTGTATAAAAGTGAACTTAGTATATGGCATATAAGTACTGTACTAAAACTTTGATTTTCGTTTTTTTTGTAGTGCAGTGTTTTTAAAGCGCAACATTTTTTATTTAAAGTTTAAATTTGTTTAAATAACTACAGTAAAAAAAATTCTTATGCGCAGCTGAAAAAACAAAATTTAATTTACACTAAAAGCATAATATAATTGAGATAAAGAGTATATATATATTAAAAATAAAACAAAACACTTTAGTTGGCATTATATATATATATACAACATATATATATATATATGTGTGTGACAAAGCATATAATGAGCAAGCATAATTAAGCTGGTGTATTGCAAAAAATACTCCGATAAAAATAATATATATATATATATGAGTATAAAAGCAGCGCAGTAAGCGTCGTCATATAAAGCAGCAGCAGTAAATTAATAAAAAAAACAGATTAAATTAAAAATTGCAGCAGAGAACAAAAAATTTAGCTGCAAGCAAAATTAACCAAAAACTGAAAACATGAAAAATGAGAGAGAGAGAAAAAAAGCAAAAAGATCAATCAACAATAAAAAAATTAATAAAAACAAGAAAATTAATAAAAAAAAAATGCATATATCTTAAATTTTTTATGATAAAAGAAAAGTGAATATTCGTATTCGTTAAAGCAGACTTATTGACTTGAGTTTGCCTGGGTAAGTTGTCTTTTGTACCTACTGATAGAGCTGGGCATCGATTTGATTTAAAATCATTAGATCGATTATTTTTTCTGATAATAAAATCGATTCTTGTTTATTGAGCATCGATCTTTTATGTACATTATGGTCAGGGTTGCCAGTAAAAGTTACGGCAGTATAGCCATCTGGCGGACGGAATATAGCCAAAAGTAGCCAACTTCCTATATAAAATAGCTAAAAGTAAATAGCCAAATTATGAATCGAAAATTAACTCTCATATTTATTTTCTAACCCTTTTTTGATAGTTGAGTACTTTTTACGCAATACTGTGGATATTAAGTTATGTAACAAAATTTTTACATACATACTTGTTAGTAATTATGTTTTTCGTAGTTATTGGTGGTAATTATTTTAATTTTGGGATTGGGTAATTACTTTAATTTTGGGAATACGACGAAAAAATTCAGTGCTCTAATTTTTTTATTGGTCAAGTCACAACCTCAAGGAACATGGATCGCAAAGAATCTTAAAGTTAACAGAG
The DNA here is from genome assembly GCA_037043745.1 of Chymomyza amoena. Lineage (NCBI taxonomy): Eukaryota > Metazoa > Arthropoda > Insecta > Diptera > Drosophilidae > Chymomyza > Chymomyza amoena. The sequence continues at coordinate 541,688 of JBAMAX010002216.1, read as the reverse complement.
CTAAATTATCTTCTCTAATCTCTGTTTAAATATCTGTGCTTAGAAGTACAATAAATCTTTGCTTATAAACTGCTTAGACTCTGCTTAAAATCTCCGTCTACAGTACGAACTCTGCTTAAAGTAATAAATCTGTGCTTACAACATATTTTGAACTTGTATATGATGTATATTTTTGTATATATGCGAAGAGAGTTGATAAGTGACGAAACGCGCGGGAAATCAGAATAATAGCCAAAAAGTAGCCAAGATTTTGAGAAAATAGCCATTAAAATAGCCATAGCCAAGAATGATATTTTTTCTAGCCACAGCTGATCAAATATAGCCACTTTGGCTATAAATAGCCAATACTGGCAGCCCTGATTATGGTAGATCAACTTGTATGAGGCAGGAAATCGGCTTAGGGCTCTTCTTCTTTTCTTCTTCTTCTTATGTGGCCATAACAACCCGATTACCGGATTACGGCTTGCCTTAAAACATCTCTCCAGGCGCCTCTGCATTGCGCGCGCCTTCTCCAGTTGGTCACACCAAGAGAAGACGGGGCCCCTTCCACTTGGTCTTTTCCAACGCAAACACGGTCGTCCTCTCCGCCGACGGCCGCTGACTACCGCATTGAACACACGTCTAGCTGGAGCATCCTCGTCCATCCTAACGATATGCACGAGCCAGCGCAGCCGTTGAAGAGCTCATACAGCTCCTGGTTGGTACAGATGCGGCAGTCATCACCAACTCGAATAGGACCAAAGATCTTGCGCAGATCTTCTCGAAAACTCCCAAGGCAGCTGCATCAGTAAGCAACACGGTCCAGGCTTCCGCGCCGTAAAGAAGCACTGAAAGGATGAGTGCCTTGTAGAGTGTTAGTTTTGTTGCGCGAGAGAGGTCTCTACTACTCAATTGCCTATTGAGACCGAAATAGCACCTGTTGGCAAAATTGATTCTGCGCTTGATCTCCAGGCTGACATCGTTGTCGGTGTCTTTGGGCTCTTAGCTATTTTAATTCTTTGAGTCATTTTATACTATGGTTCCAAAATAAATATCGAGTCGTCCATTTTTTTTTAAATAGCGTTTTTTCAAAATATTCAAAAATCGACTTAGAACTTCATTTTCTTCTAGCCAAAGTTTTTTGGGGGTCGAGAAATCTATTTTTCCAACATATTTTTAATTTTCAGTGCCGCCAGAGCCTTCTTTGACATTTTTTTTAATTTTTGTTTTTGAATACGGACAAAAGATCTCAAAACAAATTAAATAAATTGGGACTTAATTTTTATGATTTCTTCTATTAAGTTTTGAACTTTGAATCTAACGAACTATTAATTTATTTTTTCCATTAAGTTTTGAATTTTAGTTTTCGTTTTTTAAATTATGAAATTAAGTTTAAGTGAATTTTGTATAAATATTATTCTTTGTATATAGATTGCCTTTCCTGTGATATTCTTTGGTTTTTACTTGTAACGCTCACCGTTTAAGTCGGATTAATCGATTCTCGGTGAGAATCGGTCGAAAAGATCTATTCTCGAAAATTGAAGTTGGAGACCAGCTCTACCTACTGGTATTAGTTTTCTATCAAGCAAGTTGTTTGATACATAGCCATGGGAGACAGTGGCGAAGCGAGAGCGTTGAATGTGGGGGATGAAAAGCCTCAAAATGCCGACTCGATTCAACAAGTACCGACAAATAACCGGCTCTGAATTTTTATTTCTCGAATATTGCGTGAAATATCCGTGATTTGCCGACTGCTGGATGTTTGGGGGGTGTCAAACCCCCCACACCCCCACCTCGCTACGCCCCTGATGGGAGAATGTAATAAATGAAGTCTGGAGAAGAGCATGCAAGATGCGCCTTGGCATCTGCCTTGGGATCATCCATATTTGATTTTCGTCAAAAAAGAACCCCTCTCCCCCTTGTGACACAGTAAAGGGATATTTTTAAAGATTTTCCATATAATCTATGTGCCTCGTGACGTTTTGTCTGGTGAAACCCTCCTCCCCCTGGAGCGTCACGTTTATAAACGATCCCTTACCAGTAGGCAGTTGAGTATTCAAATCTAGCCGCTAAACATTTCCGCCTACGCTCTCCGCCATTTTCTAACTTAATCAACACAGCAGTTAGCTTTTGTCAGCTTAAAAGCTTTCAAGCAAGCTTTCATTTGTTTGCGCTGCAACATAAAAGCAACACAATAATATTGCAGTTGGCTGCGCGCTCTTGAGAAACTCGGAAATCGATTCGGTTAAAAAATTCGCAATTAATTTTACATATTATTTAGGCGGATTTTAGCACGTGCTGCCTGCCGCATCATGAAGTGGGAGAATTATTGCGACTTCGTTGCGGGTTGCTTTGGTGGTGAGTGCAAAAAGCAGTTTATTTATTAACCTTGCGAAGAAGATTTGTGCCCCACGGTTTCACATCTGGCCCAGAGGATGACGCAATCCCTGAACTATGTTTTGCTAGACGTCACGACGTCAGCTGAGCGCCACTTGTTGTTGTTATTGTAATGTGCAATGTAGCATTCGACCAGGCCAATTCAGATGGTCAAGTTCATGCACGGCGCCCCTGATCTGGCGCGTATTTTGGTAGTTGTCAACGTTTTACTTGTTGCTTTTTTTGTTGTTCAATTTTTTTTGGCAACACAAAGCGGCAACCTGTGCATGTTGCTATGCTTAAGTTATTTTGTCTGCTATTAGGCTACAAGAATTTTTAATTATTATGGCGGAAATTTGAATTTATAATGATTTTTTTGAGGAGAATATTTTCGAAGCCAAACTTGTAACTAAAAATTTAAAAATACGTTACTTCCCATTTTTAATATTTTTTTTTGTAATGTTTACCAACTATCTTTTATTCGTAAGATATTATTGGAAGTACAAATAGAAATCCGCCGTTTTCCCATAGGTGGCGCCAGCATTGCCAATCGGTCGTGTGCGAAAATGTCAAAATTTGAGCCGAACAGGGTCATTTGCGGGAAGTGTTGCTTTTTGCATTTCATTCGAAAAAAAATGCAGCTCAAGCGCGTCGAGTGATTGCAGAAACTTATGGTGAAAGTTGTATTAGTGAAAGAACGTGTCGGGAATGGTTTCAAAAGTTTAAAAATGGCGAATATGACGTGCCAGACAACGATCGTCCCGGAACCGTGAAAAAGTTCAAGGGTACGGAATAAGAGACTTTACTGGATGAAGATGGTTGTAGAACGCAACAGGAACTTGCAAATTTATTGGGCGTGACTCAGGAAGCCGTTTCTCATCGCCTAAAAAGCTTAGGAATGATTCAGAAACTAGTACATTGGGCGCCGTACGAGTTTAAGCTGAGGGACATCGAACGGTGCCTTTGCACATGCGAACAACTCCTCCAACGGCCAAACAGAAAGAGTTTTTTGCATCGAATCGTGACCGGCGATGAAAAGTGGATACACTATGACAACCCGAAGCCGATAAAATCGTGGGGGCTTTCCGACCATGCAACAACTTCAACAGCGAAACCGAACATTCATGGCTCGAAGCTGATGCTCTGTATTTGGTGGGACCAGTTCGCCGTAGTGTACTATGAACTCTTGCATCCAGGCGAAACCATTACAGGAGCCCTGTAACGGACGCAACTAATACGCCCGAGTCGAGCGTTGAAGGAAAAACGCCCGCAATACTCGGAAAGACACGATAAGGTCATACTTCTACATGACAACACTCTGCCACATGTTTCCAAGGTAGTGAAAACATACCTGGAAACTTTGAAATGGGACATCCTACCCCAACTGCCGTAATCTCCTGACATCGCCCCTGCTGATTTTTACTTATTACGATTGATGACGTATGACCTGGACGAACTGCACTTTCGTTCTTTCGAAGAAGCCAAAAATTGGATCGATTCGTGGATCGCGTCAAAAGAAGAACAATTTTTTCGACGAGGAGTTTAGAAGCTGCCAAAAAGATGGGAAAAAGTGGAGAAATGGAAATTATTTTGAAGAATGAGTATGTAACGATTTTTTTAACAATAAAGCCTCAAATCATGAGAAAAAAAGGCGGTTTTTTATTTGTACACCCAATATATGAAAACATTTCAAAGAGATTTTTTTAAATAAATATATAACAAATATAATAAGAATATTGCAAATCTAATCTAGTGTCGCAATACCACCGGCCCCTAAGTTTCACGTCACATCTGTTAGACATCTGCTGTAGCTAAATTTTAACCCCAAATAAATTCCATGATGTGTTTGGAAATTCTTTAAAAAATCTTGAAAGTGTACCAGAAAAGCTTTTGACGAAAAATTTCCAATGAAAAGAAGTCTTAAAAATGCTTAACCAAAAAATAACAAATATAAGCCCCTTGATTAAGAAGATCCATTAAAAGCTGCGTGAACTACTACGGTGTTACAGGGTATTTAATAGTTGGGACTCAAATTCTTAAAAACTAAGGAATGGCGGTATGTGTCACAGTGAGTGGGTTGGCATGCCAAGCAGGAACCCCCTTTTGTTGTTATTTCTAATTATTTAGATTATTTAAAAAAAATAATGTCTGATGCGATCTGATTCCAACTTTGTTTTTTTAGTAATAAATTATGAGAACATAGTTTTGAATTGATTTATGTCAGGCATCAGATGGCGGCTAGTTGCCAGATATATTTAGCTTGGAAAACATTTTAATTGAAAGCTCAAAAAAAATGCATCAGGAGAAATGAAACCCATGCGTTATTTTTTTTTTAAGAAAAATATTTTTAAACTAGCAGACAAAGAGCATCTAATCTTTGGCGCCTCTTAATTAGTATTCCAACATCATTATGTTTATTTTTATGATTTTTTTTCTTTTGTTGGCAGGTGCCTGTGGTGTGTTGGTAGCGCATCCGCTTGATACCATCAAAACATGGCAGCAGGCATCCAATACCTCGGTCGTAACTGCTGTACATCAAATCTACAATCGCAACAATGGGGTAAGTGAGCAAAATTTTTAGCCTTTTGGCAGCCAGTCAGCAACGCTTTAAAGATCAACGGTTTTTACAGGGGTATGTTCTTTCCCTTAATCTCCACCGGCGCCATAAACTCCATACTCTTTGGGATCTATGGAAATCATTTGCGGCAATTGCGACGCGTTTGTCACAGCGACTATCAGCGGGAACAATTGGAGTATCACAATATGTTTTTGGCGGGTTCTGTAGCGGGATTTGTGCAGTCTTTTATAGCATGTCCGATGGAGCTGATTAAGGTGCGACTACAAACGCATTGCTGTGAGTACAGAGAAGGTACAAGTTAAAGGAAACTTGTAAAAACAAACTATAACTCTATTTAGATTACAATGACTATATCTATGGACAGCGGCGTACTGTATTTGGAACCTTTAAAAAAGTGCTTAAGAAAGATGGCATATCCGGTTTGTACAGAGGATTGCTGCCCATGATGGGACGGTTAGTACTTAATCATATAATCAAAATATATCACTCCGAGTCCTTGCTTGAATCTTCGATGTATACATGATCTTACTGCCTAAGCTACCATTCTAATGTGGATTTTTTTCTCAATTTATACAGCGATGTGCTGCCCTATGGCATATATATGTTGGTCTATCGCCAGACTGCAGACTACTTGGACAGGAGCGAATTTGTGCGTAAGCGACGTGCTCAATCCGATAGCTCGAAAGTGCATTTGGTGGTTACAACATTGGCTGGCGCTTGGGCAGGCGTCATCTCCTGGGTATGTGTCATTCCATTTGATGTGGTCAAGACCCTGATGCAAGCAGATGAAAATCATAAATTTCGCGGTATTATACACTGTGTTATGGTCAACTACAGAGCTTATGGTTTGCGTAGCATCTTTCGTGGTAGCTGGATGTTGGTAGCTCGTGCAATGCCTTTTAATGCAGCTACATTTTTGGGCTATGAATATGCTATGGACTTGTGCCAGCCGCCTGAACAAGATACGTTTGCATGATAGTTTTTAAATTATGAACAAATTGTACATATCACTTAAGTGCTTTAATTAGTTTAAATGTTATATAAATGTATATTGATATTTATTACAATATGTGAGCTTTTTTAAATGACTGATGTCTTTTAATGTTTTCATTGGAATTAAGCGCTTTAAAAATAGTGTGGGAAAATGCGCCGATATTTTAGTTAAGAGCATATCGATAGTTTTACAGTAGCCGATAACGAAACTGTCAGCTGTCAGTTTAAGTGAAAAGTTTTTGTATCAATTTTTTAAACCTTTTTTACTATTTTGGCCACGTTGCAGTTTATAAATATAATTTTTTTTACTATTTTTAGCGCAAAAATATTTTAGTTAGAACTTGCGCACGCAAGTATTTTTATACTAACAACAAGGCTGTATAATTAACAGCTGCTGGATTTAATTTACTTGCACAAGTAGTATGTACACACTGACATGTTACTTAACAGTCGCATTGTGCCTGTAAGCGCGAGATTTGTGTTAACATTTATACAAATTTTAGCTTGCTGTACACACTGTTTTTAACATATTCACAACATTCGTTCAGTTCATTCAATCATTCCGTCATTCGCATATGTACAAATAAGTTTCGTCGCTGACGCGCTTTTAATATTTTTTTTAACAAACCAAAATTGTGTTTGCTTAATTTTGTTTTCACATTAAAAAAACAACGCAAATAATTATATCGCGTTTCGTGAGTGCACATTTAATGACGCGTTTTATTTTCAATACAATTCGCATACGGGAGCTCATTTTTTATGCACACAAAAAAAAGTTTAGTTAAATTACACCAATACAAGTGCAATGCGGCTGCTGTAAACAACGAGATGTGGATTGCCAAAGGTGCAAGTGAATTAAATTTTAATGGCGCACTATTATTATTATGTGTCGTTTATTGTTGGAGCGCGCAATCTTTGGCCAAGTTGATGGCAGCAGGCAAATTGCGCTGCTGCTCCAATTAGCGGGAACGTGTCAGCAGCAGCGGCAGCAACAACACCAAGGAAGAAGCAAAGTGTATAAGAAAACGAAAAGAAAAACAAAATAACAAGGCCAAATCGAAAAAAGAAAAACAACAGAAATCGAAAGAAAAATACAAAGTATACAGTGAAAAATATTAATCGAAGAAGTGGTTCAGTGTTTGTTTTGGAAAAGCCAACAGTGGCAGCAGTCCCAGCAACAACAACAAGTTTGCGTGCCCGTACTGAATGCGTCGTACTGTACTGCCCCCCGTTCGCAATTTACACCCCCGCAACCATTAAACATCCCTTGTGGCAACATAACTATAGTAGCTCGTACATAGCTAAGGATTAGCTTATAGAGTTATTCCACAGCTCAACCCTGAAAATGTCATCACTCAAGGTTGCTGTGCGGGTTCGCCCCTTTAACACCCGGTAAGTTTTATATGCCTACCATATACAAATACATGCAAATTTGCTTATATACATCATCATGCGATAAGTGCTTTAATACGCCCCCAAGTTTTTGAAAACTGTTGCGCTTGTTTACCAAAAAAATTTTACATGCTCTTTAACCGTCCATAAGCCATAAAATCCATTCACTGCTGACGTTGCAAATATTTTGTTTTTTTTTTTTTTATTTATTCGTGGAAAATACCAAATGAAAACTTGTAAATTAACAACCATAAAGAGAATGGGAAATCTGCTTCCGGGCGTCGAACTTAAGAGTTCAACTCAACTTTATTATAATTAATATTTTTATTTTTTTGCATATAATTCAAACTAATAACTTTTTCTTGCATTTTACGTTGTTGTTATTGTAATATTTGGTAATTTGATGTTTAAAGTCTCGTTAAAAATAGATTTCAAACCGCATGTCTTGTTATTAAGCCGCAATTGACAAATCACTTTAAAGAAAAACCGCATACATAGCTTAAGTTAGGAATTATGAGTGGTTTGGTCCATTTGCTTATGAAATAGTGGTTCGGTAATAATGAACCCAACAAATGTTTTGCTTTTCGGAACTGTAAGTCTTTTTATAACGAGTTCCAATTAGATAGACATGGAAATAACTATTAGTTTTAGAACAGATGATCAAAGAGCCCGTCGCAGTGTTTTAATGCGTCTTTTGTTTGAGTATAATGACTTACTTTTTATCAGTCATTATACTATATATCTTTTTATCGGTCTCTGTTAAATATTACAAATTTTTTAAGCGATTTCATTTTTTATGGTTCAAAAGCTATGAAGCAATTTGATTGTTTTAAAATATCCAAAGAATTCTTTCAAAATCAAAATTGCGGAGTTTGTCCTATAATTTAAGTTCAAGACTTTGTTAGCTTTGAATCGCGCCCTTCAGAGTGTTTCTATTTCTGATCATGTGATATCGTACTTTTTCTTTCACACATATTTGTTATCACAAACAGTAAAGTTAAACATATAATTATCATTGTCCAATGTTCATGGTAGTTTATTTTTTAGGCAAGTATTGCTTTTATACACTATCTAAACTTGGAATATCTTTTAAAAAACAGATTTTCGATTATCAGCAGGGAAATTTTGTTTTACGATGCTTTATCGTTTTTAAATGAATCATCCATATAGAACTGCAAAATTTACTTTTATTTTAGTAAAGAATAGTTAAGATAAGCGAATCATTTTTAAGAGTCATTATGTGGAATGAAAGACGAATTTTGTCCTCTCTTGTTTTCTATTTTATATGATTAAATAAATATATACTTTATCCGATTTTAACAGATTGATCAAATCAATTATCATTCAAGCATGATCCAGACCCTTGCCTTCTCTTTAAATTGGGTCGTTCACTAAGTAATTTCATTTTTATACCCTGTACCGTATGGTACCAAGGGTATATTAAGTTTGTGCAAGCCGAAAATGTATGTAACATATAGAAGGAGACGTCGGAGACACCCCAAAGTTACCTAAAATATGATCAGGGTGAATAGAGAAGTCGATATACCCATGTCCGTCTGTCCGTCCGTCCGTGTGAACGCCTAGATCTCAGAGATGGTAAGAGCTAGAGTTACCAAACTTTCACATTAGATCCCATATTATTCCATAGGAGGCAAGTTTATTTTATTTTTCTGATATCGGGGTTAAATTATATAGCTCCCATAGGGGTGTTTGAGACGACCTCGACAAGAAAAAAAAGTTTTAGATGAATAATTCGTTTGTTTATGAAGATATCGTAACCAAATTTGGTATTCGAAAGTTTTTTATAGTTCCCAAACACTGTACCAAATTTGATCGAAATCGGTTGACTATATCATATAGCTCCCATAGGACCAATCGGCCAAAATAACTTTTTTATACAAAATTCGTTATAATATTTTTAATAAAGATATCATTATTAGATTTGGCGTTTGGAAATTTTTAGAGCACTTAAGCAATGTGCCAAATTTGAACAAAATCGCTTAACTATATCATAAAGCTCCCATAGGGCCGATCTTCCAAAAAATCGATTTTTGAACAAAATTTGTTGTGTTTGGTTTGTTTGTTGAGATATTGGGACCAATTTTGATATTCGTGAGTTTTTTATGGTTCCTAAGCAATGTACTAAATTAAGTCCAAATCGGTTGACTATATCATATAGCTCCAATAGGAACGTTTGATCAAAAAAAAATTTTTTTGCTAAAAAATTCTTCTGCTTTTGGTTTTTTGTGAAGGAACCGGATTTTATTGCAGGGTATCCCAAAGTCGTCCGCGCCCGACTTTACGTACGCCATTTTTTTTTTGTGTAAAACATTTTATGAAATTATACATTCTCCATTTTGATCCAATACCCTTTGCCATCTTTCGGTCAAGAAATTGATTCCACGCTCATAAAATTTTTGATCCTTGCAAGCAAAAAACTGGTCCAAGTGGCTTTTCACCTCTGATTTGAGGTGAAGGTTCTCCCAGCCAAAAAAATTTTGCAGAGATCGGAACATGTAATAGTCCGAAGGTGCTAAGTCTGGAGAATATGGTGGGTATGGTAGCACATCCCATTTAAGCTGCAAAAGCTTTTGGCGAGTCATCAAACTTGTATGAGGAATTGATTGATTCTATTGATCAATTCTGGCCTCTTCTGTTTGAGTGCACCACTCAATTTGTCCAGCTGATCACAATACACTTCAGAATTAATCGTGGTATTGTCGGGCAAAAGCTCTAAATAAACGATCCCTTTGAAATCCCACCAAACAGACAACATGATCTTTTTTTTGATGACTTTTGGCCTTCGAAGTGGTTTGAGCTTGTTCATCCTTTTTAGTCCACGATCTCTTGCGCTTTACATTCTTTTATACAACCCAATTCACGCGCTTCAAAAATGGATCTCTTCTTGGACGTTTGATAGGCAAATCAGAGTCGTTAATGCGACGAAGTAAATTTCGTTCTGTAAGAATATGAGGAAGTCATATGTCAAGCTTCGCAATTAATCCTAGACGTTTCATGTGCTTATGAACTGTCGCGTTAGATAAATTTAAACTTTCAGCAATCTCTCGAGTTGTTATTCGATGATTTGCATGGACCAATGACTTTATTTTATCCACATCGGCTTTAAGAGGCCTTCCTGAAGGTGGTGCATTCTTAAGATCGAAATTGTCGGAACAAAATTTTGCAAACCAATTTTGCCATTGGCGTTCAGCCTACACATCGCATAATGTGCGCCTTGCAAAAAAGCGTTACTATATCAGCTGTTCAAATATATGAAGATAAAGCGGTTAAGTGTGAAGTTGGCTGCGAAAAAATTCAATAAGATCAGCTGTTGTCATCAGACGAAATTACCTAGTGGACGACCCAATAAATAGAGTAACATAAAATGTAAAACACACTCTTTAAGGGTATACAAATTAATATAAATAAAACTTGTTTTAACATACCCCTTACCTTCAGGTGCAGGGTATAAAAATTCAAAACAAAAGGTAGCAAAAACAATTGTGTGCAACCGTAGGGGGCCGGACCAAGTTCGACTTGAAAACTTCAAAGGCATTTCGTACATGGTTTTGACCTCTTCAACTTGGTGCTGGTTTTGTTTTACTACTTCTACTTACTTCTTGTTTAACTGGCCCTGGCGGTCATTGTACAATGAACAAAGACAAAAGTTTGGAACAAGCCCAGTCAGAGACAGCCCAGCCAACAAAGAAGATGAAACAGTAATGATGTCATTCATCTCGGGCGATAGCCAACAGCTCGATAAATACATACAATACATATGTATACAACAAAGATACTAAACGCAAAAAGATACAAAAAAATGAAAACTGAGTATAATACAATACATTGCCAAATGAGCGGTTTTTTCGCTCTTGCTATTCTTACTTTTAACTCTTTTATACATTTTTGTTTGCTTTAATTGAGCAAAAAGTTCAGTTTTTATTTGCATGTAATAACAGGTAAATTGTGACATCATCGTAGCCCATTAATAGCTTTTGCTTATGCAAAATAGATGCAATATTTTATGTACTTGTATATGTGTGTTTTGTATATATAAAAGCAGCTCACAGTGTGGCATCACGAATGTGCCACAAAACGAGTTTGCCATAGTTTCCTTATGCCAACAAACAACTAAGTACAACAACATCAATAACTTTTAGCACATTTTTTTTTATGGTCATGCCAGAGCGAGCCTCAAATGGCGAATACTTGTAGATACAAATACATTGCACCCAAAATTTTCGTTATGATAAATAGCAGAGGCTAACATATACACACAGATACAACTACTCCACAGATACAGATACAAAAATATTTTATGAGCATTAATAATATGTGTGATTTTTGCACGATACAAACAACACGAACAACTTCCACCATAACAAAACAAATTATAAGGTGATTGTTATTGTTGTTGCTACTGTTTAGTTGCTGGCTTTTTGGATGAGTCAAGCCTAAAAACGAATTTTGGCCATTATTTGCGCTTTTGTTGTTGTTGTCTTTTTTTGGCATGGTTATTTTTTTTTAATTGAGAAATAAATCATCGCAACAGAGTAACGGCGCGCCAAGTTTAAAGTCAAGCAACAAAGATTAGATACTCTTGTAGCGATAGTAAGATAGTAATGTGTACTAAGTCAATTTTTTTGAAAGTAATGACAAGAACTACAAGAATTTACAAATAATTTCGTATAAGTAAAATTATATTTACTTTGCTTAATTTAAAATCAATTTCAAAAAGTTGTCCAAACAGTCGCTTTTGGTGTGGGCTGGTAACAAAATGCTTTACTTGCAAATCGTATAGAAAATTTAAAATACTCATCTAGTTTGCTTCAAATCTGAAAGACATGTCTAACCACAATCAGGAGTTTTCCAAAGATATTTAGAAAAATACATTTTTTTAGAAATATGTCATACCATTTACCTATTAAATACAGATCTCTTCAGCAGGCGTATAAAAACTAAGTAATTTTTTTAAAAAATCCGCAATATGCAATAAATGGTTTGCCTACAAAAAGTAGAGCCCATTTTTCTACAAGAAATTGGATCCAATAGGAGCATTGTTCGATGATACTTCTTTGCGTAAGGATAATTTATTGTTTTACTTAACGAGATTTAATATCGGATTCGAACACATGCAGATTCTGCTGTGATGAGGGAGTGTCAAGTGCAACCAGCCAGAAGAAAATGACACTGTTCTTCATTTTCTTCGTGGTCTTTGGAAGCAGAGAATGAACACCCTTGACAGATCGCTTTTCAATGGAGCTGGGGAGCTGGTGGAAATAACTATCAACGAGCTCCAGCGGTTCCCAAATTCCATCAATGCCCTGCTCTTTGGAAGCAAAAAATGGACACCCCAGGAAGGTCGCTTTTCAGTGGATTTGACGAGCTGGCAGAAATAAACATCAGCGACCTCAAGAGGTTCCTCAACCATACGTGTTGGATCCAACCAAGCTGTCTATACAAACAACCAATTAACGAGTTGGCAACGAGGATGTGGCAACAAAACGGTGCGAAATCGCTAGTTGGGCTCATGGACTGAGCCACGACCTCAATCAACTAACCCACTAACAATGGAGAGAGAGAGTACGGAGAAGCTAAAAAATTGTGCCTAACATCTACAGAATTGAAAGGTTACCTATACACAAACTGTGAGGCGCTAGGCCGCAGAAGACACAAAATTTTAGGTGGTTACTTACTACAAGATGAAGGCCTTCAAAAGCTCACTGTGAAGGATCTGGTCAGTGTCCTCAACATAATGAACTTCTAAATATAAAGGGATCCATAATAGATCAAACTGTTCGATTATTACGAGATTTGAAACGGTGTCCATTTCCGTCAGCAGCCAAATTGGTGCTGTAATGTTGGCAAAGTAAAATGTATATATGGATCTTAGAAAAATTTGTTATACCCCTGACTCTATGGGTACTGTGCGGAAAAATGCCACACACTTTTTTTCGGTGCGTTTCTTTTTGTAAAATTTTATCATGCTCTCGGCAAGAGTAGCATTATAATAAGAATGAGAGAATCAGAACCCGCAGCAAAACTCGTTTAAGTCATACAGATTAAGTGTTGACTCGAGTCTCTAGTATGTACTTCCCATTGTCGTCGTCTGTATTGTGCGCTCTCCAACCAGCCCAAGGCACAGATTATAAAATTAAAACCCACTTGTTAGGAACTTTCTTCTAGTTTTGGGCTTGTGCATTTGTGCTAAGCGGGCATAGAGCAAGCCAGAAGAGGAATGACCTAAAATTGTCGCCGCTTAAAATGGAACAAGGCGGGTATATAGTAGAAATATTACAGTATATCATGCTATGTCAAGCATTGAGTCACTATTGCTTTACTTACTGACTGACTCTGTCTGACTCTGTGTGTATGTTTGTATATTAAACGAGGGCAGTTTGATAAGTCGGTGATTTTGATTAAGAAAATATTTTTATTTTTCGGCTATAAAGCGTAACAGTTTAAAGTAGCTGGGGAATAAAACAGAAACAAATGCTACGTCCAGGATAGCAGATTGTAACCCAGTTATTGGATGTATTATTTGGATACTGGAACGCTGTGTGACAGATTGATTTCACAATGGAAGAGCACTATTTTCTTTGCCAAATGTGGTTATATTTATACAATACATATATCAATTTAAAATCCGTCCCAACAGCTCTGCATAATATTGTGATAGTGTTACTAGTTACTACGAATTCTGAACTCCTAAGTGGTAACATATAGTCTCAACAATCAACTTAAATCTAACTGTATAACTGGCTTTGTCGCATTTCTGCTTCGATCGTACGCCTCCATGTCCTAGCTGGCGTCCTGGGACGTTCAACCGAACCTGAAGTGGTGCTCTTCCAGCGGAGAGCTTGTCCGGGCGATGTTGTTGTTTGGTCGTCTTAATGTGTGGCCGATCCAGTTCCATTTGCGGACCGTGTCTAATAATACGCTACTCTGTGAATTTGCTCCGTGCGTGACCATAAGATCGTTGTTTGACAATTCTTTCCTCGTTACGACACCGGTTTACAAACACCTGAATCGTAAGAGATTTATGCTGGATCGTTTCTTTCACAGTGATTCGCACCCGATAACAACGTCACCGACAGACTCTCACGTTAGAGTTCGCAATATGCTGAAAGTTTCGTTTTTGTGCGCAAGTTGACTACATTGTGGCGCCCAATTGATGCAGAAATGCGAGAATCTCACTTATGCAAATGGAGTGATGTTGACGTCTTCGTCCGCACCGCTTCTGTTGGTATACTACGCTGCCCAGATACACGAAGGATCGGTGGATCTCACTCAGCCGTTCAAAGTATTGTAGTCGTCGTGATGCGTAGTATATTCATTTCGATTTTTGTTTCATCTACGCTTACTAAACGGTGCAAAAACTGCATTCGGATTGCATTTAAACATCACCTATTTGGCCATCGGTAGCGTAGTGGTATCGTATTCGTTTTGCAATCCGGTGGTTCGATGGTCCCCGCAGAAGCACTGAAGAATTTGTCTATCACTGTCTTCGCTTTCCCAAGAAAATCTCTATTAATTCAAGACGCAGCCGTTCGGATTCGTCTATAAACTTATAGGTCCCTGGTCTCTTCGTTATTAGTAGGAGCTTCCCCCCATGCTCCGCCTAAGGGCGACTAATAAAATAATCAGTCAAAGAAATTATAAATTGAAGGGATCACAGGGTTATGTTTCTGGTCGGGTGGTATATCCAGTTTTTGATGTACCAACAGCTTAAGTCACCTTACGCTTCTTTTTGCATCAAAAATAATATAATCTAATTATATTATCAACGATTTTTTGGGCTACCTGACGCTTTTGGAACAAGTGCTTGCGGCAGATTCTACATATATAGTGGTCGTCGCGTTGGTGCACCAGCAAAAACATGGAGAATATCTATTGACCATGAACTACAAGCCGCCAGCTACTCATGGAATGATATCTGCCGTAAATCCCGTAACAGACTTCGCTATAAGAGGATGGTCGAGACCCTATGCTTCAACGGGAGTCGAGGATGACTGAAGAAGAAGAAGAACACTTGGTGACATTAGAGCTGGTACATGCCCAACTTCATCAAAGAAAATTGATGAGCACATGGAAGTCACTTATAAAACTGCCCTCGTGTGTGCATTGAATTGGGTGGCATTTTATTTGATGATGTCGTGGTTTGTCTTCTCTGACTTGGTGTTGCTAGTTGGATGCCCCGCTTTGCGGCATTCGCTGTGTTGCACTGACACATTATCATTCTGTCTCTGTGTCTCTCTGTCTGTGGGTTTCTCTGTCTGTTTATTATGTATGTGTGTGTATGCGTGGGTGGCACACTCAGTTGTTGCATGTATTTGTGGGCTGCCATGAACTCAAGTCAACCGGTTCAGCGTGCTCCTCTTCCTCCCTCTTGGCAGCCCCCACTGCGCTGCCACGCTTACTAAACGCTGCCAGCATAAACAACAACAAATGTTCCATGCCTACAAAGCTGTAAGTTTTCTTTATGGTTCTTCTTCGTTTCTACCATTTATTGTTATTGTTGTTTTTGTGTGCGCTTTCTTTTTGATGTTGCAATCAAGTTTCATTTGATTAGAGCATTATATAAAATATCGTATATAAAAACCCGTCTAGCAACTAAGGGACTGACACACAAATACGGCAACGATCTACCAAATTCTATACAATTGATGCGTCTTTTGAGATGTTCGTGTTAATGCCATGCCAAAATAGTATATATTAGTCTATATACTGTATATAATTGTATACATAAGCTGTATTACCTCAGCTAAATACAGCTACAAATGCTCACAAAATAAGGTTGTTCACTTAAGCGAAGATGATGATCTGTACTCAGTTTTTTTTATTTTTTTCTATGAACTTTCAAAAGTTAAAGTTGGCTTTTGTTTAGGGTTTTCAACCTCGATAAAATCTAAAGCTGCATTTTTGTGAAAAATGTGTTTGACATTTTGGGTGATAAATGCAGCGATTTCTTTTTTTAGTTTTTATTTTCATTGATTTCTCTGTAACACACAATAGTGATTTAATTTTAGCTGGGAATTGTTTATTCTGAGTCTTTGCCTAAAATTTTTGGTAGAATCTATTGTAATACTAATGGTTAATTTTAAAAAAGCTCTCGATTTTGTCATATATTACAAATTAAATTTAAAAACCATAGAAAAGGAGAAATTTTCAAAGGGCTTATATATATATAACATATATACAGATAACCCTCCTACAACGCGGGGAATAGGTTCCCAAAAAATACCGCGTTATAAGAAATAGTGTTGTAGGGGGTATAAACTCCATATAAAAATCAGAATTTGGTTCCAAATTAAAAAAACTTTTGAATAAAAAATTGGATAATAATAAAATTCGATTGATGAAAGACTTCTTTTATTTAAACAAACACAAAATAAAATTAGAATTCTACGTATCATATTCATGTTGAAATAACTTAAATTAATAAATTAAAGCAAAAATAGAACCATAATTTCCTTCTCCTCTTCATCACTTAGTATGATTTGTCTCGAACGTTTTGTTCGTTAATCCACTTCAGATTCGGGCATTCTTTCAACGATTATTGGTTTGAAAAAATCTTCTAATGAGGTTTGTTTGCTCTTATTTCGTAAAACTTTGTAAATTTCTTGATAGGGAGTTTTGAAAATTTTGTTTAAGTATTTCTGGTATATCCCTTAAAAAATCGTTCTTCAAAATATATTCTTCCAACTGCTTAGCCATATTTAAAACTTTCTCGATATTTTTTAGTGAAAAGCTTTTATTTTCTACATCGGAATTACTAGCTACAAATTGATAGTTGTCTTCTTCGATTGACGATTGTCCTATTTCCTTTAATTAATTAAATATTTTAAGTGCTTTATGCTAAATTATATTCCCATCTAATGGCAGGCAATCGTTTTTTCGTCATATCTTCCATTCCATTAGAAAATTGTTCCGTTTTCTACATTATCTTTGGTCCAGGACGAACAGTTATCCAGATCCTACCGAACTTCTATTTTTCTATCGTTTTTTTTTAATAGCTCTTATTAAGGTCTTAGGACTCATTTAAGTTAAATATTTAGCAATATCAATTATCTTCTCTTGATAAAAATTTAACATGCAAACCTGCAACAAAAATTCATAGTTCGTAAAAATCGCGTTGTAAGAAAATTTCCGCATTTTGGGAACCACGTTGCAGCGAAAACGCGTTATAGAAACCCGCGTTGCAGAAGGGTTACCTGTATACCATATTATATCTAAACTAGTTTCTCCTGAGACAAAATGATATATACACGATATTGCTAGCAAATTTAGTATTTGAGGATCATGGAAGCTTAATAAACAAAACCGAGTTAAAATCCAATATTTCGTTAAAAACCTTATGTTCAATAATAGGATTTTGTTTTATTTTAAAATCGTTTAAAAAGCTACTCACAAATCTCTAATTTAAACAGTAAAAGAAATTCGTTTTAGAAACATGGCCGTTACTAGCTCAGATATCCCTTGTTTTCGAAAAGAACGACAATATTTTAACAAAAAATTGTTTAGAATTATAAATGCTCCTTTCAAAAACCAGCCAAAAACTAGATTTTTTTTTAAATAGCAATTTATCTTCAAATCTTTTAAAAATTAATTAGCTTGTACTGTTTATTAAATATAATGAATACTAAGATTCCTAGCCACTACTAAAATCTCATACTGTGCACTGCTTGTTCAATTTGTTAGATAACTCGTTCTGAATACACATATATATAAATATATACTGTACGTAAAGAAAACATATTTTAGCTATTTTAAGCCCCACGTAAAGGAAAAACATTCATTAATATACACATTAAGTTAGCCAATTTACCTTAACAATAGAAATTAGTCAACGTCGGCAAGTTAATTGCAAAAATTTATGTGTCAGCTGTCCGTCAAACTATGTCAAACTGCTGAGTTTCCCTTCACAGACAATTAGTTATTTGTTATTTTTTTTTTTAATTTTTCTTCTCTCCACTTGCAGTGAAAATGACATGGACGCACAGCTCATCGTGGAGATGGAGAGCAAGAAGACCCGCCTACTCAAGCCTCGCCTACAATCAATTCGTGATGCCGGACGCGATAGCTTCCATGATTTCACCTTTGATTATTCCTATTGGTCATTTGATGCAGAGGACCCGCATTTTGCCACTCAGGAACAGGTGTACAGTGATCTGGGCACCGATGTCGTCGATTGTGCCTATGAGGGTAAGTTGAATGACTTTTTGATTGTTTTTACACGATGACTTTGACATGAACATAAAACACTGCGTTTGTGACGTCACATTGTGCGCGTGTTTAATGGCTGACGGTGGTGTTTACGTGTTGGCGTTTTTTCTATTGCCCGCCACCCACAGAGATTACTCAGTACACCCGTCTAATTACCAGCTTTCTATCAACAAATGTGCGTTTTCTTTATTTTTATATTCAATTTGTGTACATTTGTATATGTACTCTTTTAAATGCCTTCAGTTTGACGTGCTTTAAATTAAATTAAACATCCGATGAGGTGAAAATATGTTGACAGCATTTGGGATTGCAATTCCTATATTTAGCCAAGATACTAATTGAAAGATTGCTGTTTAGAAAGCTTGCAAATCTGAAGATAAACACATGGTATGATCCAACAATTAGAAGGCCACGGAAAGCGCTGGTTTGTTATTCCTGTCACTCTGAAATAGAGACCACTGTTTCAATTCTTATATGGTAGCCATACCATTTTTGATCAAACTTCACACAAAAGTTCAGATTAATATAAGACATAAAAATACATCAATGTGTGGAAGAACTTTTTTAATAATAAAAAAATATAAGTCAGTTGCATTTTGAAAATTATTCTATTTGTATAGTAAATACTTGAAAATTCTGTAAGAATTATTTAAAACCTAGTCATGAAATTGGGCATAATTAATTCTTTATTCATTATTCGTACAATCAATACTTTTTACTTTTAAAAACAATTACAAACGAATTTGTTTGCACGACTTATATATCTTGTTATAATATAAAGAAAATTTTGATGTAAAAAATATTTGGATCGAGTGGCCACATATAGAAATAAGTGTATATGCTTCAGACCCTCTTCCCTACAATCGTTAAGATGCTTTTAGCTTTCTCCCATTAATACATATGAGTCTCCCAACTACTAGTGATCTTCAGACTCAACGTACTAGGTAAAAAATGTACTCTCGTTGGGTTTTTTTTATAAAAATTTCTCATCTCTTTAAAAAGAGAACATATGTCAAGTTGTAAAAAAAAAGTCCTGAAGCAAACTTTGTTGTAACATTTTCTCTACATTTGGCCGGAAATATTCAAATATCTTATATGTCCCTTTTAACTTAAAACCTCTATTATTATTATTGGGTGTATAAATTTACTGCGACCCTGGTGGATCTATTGTACCCCTTAAATGGCTTAGAGCTCTCCCAAAAGTCCTGTAAGGGCTGTATGTATTGCTGTATTTTGTTTGGACTTATGGTAACAACGATGTCCGGTAGGAGAAGGTACATGCCCAGGAGCTTGTTTCTTTTACCGGCGAGTGCCACACATTCACATAATACATGCGAAGAAGTTTCTTCCTCCATGCTATAGAAGCGACATAGTCCACTATCCACTATGCCAATTTTGTTGAAGTGGCTGCGGAGCCTACAATATCCCGTCGGAAGGCCAGTCAGGATACTCACGGTGTTCTTCCCGTGCGTTTCCATGACTTTGAACCTCTTACGGTTGTAGTTGAAGGAGGGTTTTTGACTGTTTAAGCCCTGGTATCTGCGCCCAGTGAAGCTGTCGTTTTTTATTCTCCTCTATTCTTAGTAGGTCCCGTACGACGTGGTTAACAATCCCACAGTGTAGTTCAGGACCGATTAGCGGTGTTGCCGCACCGGTTCTTGCAAGTTTATCTGCCAGCTCATTTCCAGGAATATTGTTATGTCCTGAAACCCATCTAATAGTGAGCTAATCCTAAATTATCCAGTGACGTTCTCATTTCATTAACCAGCCTTGATGTGATCTTGGCTTTGCTTAATGCCTTTATTGCTGCTTGACTATCAGACAGGATGGAAATATCCTTGTTATGGTAGTTCTTTTGCAGATTGAATTCTGCACATTTTCCACTAGCACAGACTTCAGCTTAGAAAATGCTGGTGTGCCTACCTAGGGGTTCGTAATATTTGGTTCTGGGTCCTACTGCGTCCAGGCCACTTCCTTGATCAGTGAGGGATCCGTCTGTGTACCACTTATTGTATTTTTTTTCATAGGGTGAACTGCCGCAAGAGAGCCAAGCCTCTTTTGTGCTGCGTTTGGTATCAAAATTTTGATTGAACCTTTACTCAGCTAGCATTTGATCCCTTGGCTGCAGAAGTATAGACATATCCCTTGCTATATCTTCACCATCTTTCTTGGTAAGGCAAAAGTCTTTTTATTCTTATTGATGTAATTAACTTAAAACCTTATGTCGATAAGATATTTATTCCGTAAGTGCATCATCTGAACATATTTATTATAGTGTACACTGTCCGCCAGGAACATATTGTAAAGAAAATAATTGTTTAAAAATAATTATAAAATTTTTCGGTTGATTTTCGACCTTCACCTTCAACACTGTCTAAAATTGAGGGTAACGCATTCGTCACATATATAAAATGTATATATGGGAAAACTTATCTAATGAAGATTTACAGATGGGTTTTTTTTTAGTGTCTATACTATGAGTAGAGCTTCACTCTGTTTTCGCAAATAATGCTTTGCTGGCATTTTCTCGCTTAATTGTTTGCGAATAATTTTTCATTTTTACGCAATTAATATTTTTATGATGCGAAATAATCGGTTTTTATGGAAGAAAAAAATATAAACATTTTTAGTGCTTGTAGTTTAAATAGGAACTTGCAGTCATACAAATTCCATACATAGTCTGCCAATATTTATTTATAAAACCATTTTACATTAAGTGATCATAAACTTTTGTACATGCGAGTGTTCTTCACTCATTCGTTTATTTACTCAATCATTACTTGCATACGCTGCATTATTCGTTTATGTACTCAATCAAGTACTCACACGCTCAATTGTCTCTTAGTTCATGCAAATTTCCGCATTTCCTCAAGCGGGCTCGAGCTTTACCCTTGTGTCCATTCCATTATTCTCTTATCTGCATTTCTCGCTCTGGTCGTAAAGGCAAAACTGACCGGCGTGGCGTGGCGATTTGTTTTGTTTTGCGGTTGCAATGCCTCATTGACTAGGCAATGTCATTGAATTACTTGATTGATTGCTTGATTGTTTGACTGTTTGACTGCTTGATTGTTTGATTGTTTGCTTGTTGAACGGTGTTACGTGCCAAATAGCAAAGCAAAGATTTTCTTATTTTTCGTATATATCTAGCGTTGCGGTTGTCTAGTTTTTCACGAGCACGCGTAATTTTTCATGCGCTTTCACTTGCCAAGGTAACTCAAGAGAAGAGAGTGAAAAATATAAAATTAAAAAACAAAAAGTCGAAAAAAAAGAGTTTTTTTTGCTGTGCAAATACAAATTTAATTTCAAGCCGGAAAAATACGGACACTAAATCCAATGTGCAACTTTCGCCCACTATACAAATTGGCAAACGAAATGGAACAGCTGTTGACTTGGTTGGCTTAGTTATACCCTGCTGTCCAAAGGGTAAAAGGTATATTATCTTAGGACAAAAGAAAAATAAAACAAAACGAGTAAAATAATACAATATATTCTTTGACCCATAATAAATGGATGAAGATAGTTGGATACAAATTAATAATTGGTCGCAAAGTAAAGAAAAAAATGTTGTTTCATTTTCTAATTTCTATTTTTATAAATAAGAGAATCCCAAAAACAAATTTTCTCGAATGTTTGTAGGACTTTTTTTTGGGAACGTCATCAAAATTGTTCTCTAATGCTCTTTTTATTTTCATAATTCGTACCTCGATGTGATTGCTTCTGAACAATGATTCATATTGAATTTTTGTATTTAAATCAATAAAAAGCATGTGACGTCACTATCAAAAACACGAATAAATTACTAGGTGGTTTGAAAAGTTTTCATCGAGGGAGATACACCAATTATAGCGATATTCCAACTTTTCGATACCATTTTTATAATACGATTTCTCATTAGCCTTAAAATGGGCCTCCGCGTGATCTTCGATGCGCTCTTCATTAGAGCTAAATCTTATTCCAGCCAGCATTCTTGAGGTCTGGGAACAGGAAAAAGTCGCTGGGGGCCAGATCTGGAGAATACGGTGAATGCGGTAGCAATTCGAAAACGTATTCATGCAATTTTGCAATCGATTTCATTGATTTGTGACACTGCGCTTTGGGTCGATTGTGAGCCAGCCACTTGGCACAGAGGTTTCTCTTTTTCTTCACGCTTCAATTTTGGAGACCACTTCTTTGCCGTTGATTTTGCTGGAGCAGAGTCCGAATAATGTTCATCAAGCCAGGTTTTGGCTACAACAGTATTTTTTTTCGCCAAAAAGCGTTTTTTAAAAAATGCACGAAATTTGTTATTATCCATGTTTTTCATAATAACAAAAATAGCTTCACTCAGAATGGTGTATCTCATGAACAAATAGTCCGAAAGCTGCCAAATTTATACACGAATCTTTTGAAGGATTGTACTAAATAAAACTCTTATAGATTTAATTATAGTAACGTTATATATGGGTTAGCCCACGAACTTTTCAGCCCACCTGTTATATGCGCTCAGCTTATTTGCTCTACTCATATGATTCCATTAAGTATTTTGATAGACAATTTATAGATTTCAGAGCAGAATAAAAAAATAATTATTTTCAATCTATGCGCGCCAAGAAAAAAAAGAGTATATTATAGTCAGCATGTCTCGAACACCTTGTTGTTGTTGTTAAAACATTTGTTTCTGTCTCGTTTTGGCACGCTTTCAATATCAAATTACTAGCCAAGTTGGATGATGACGACGCAAGCCAAACAACGTTGCATGAATTAACTATGACGTGAGCTGAGCTGCGGCCAAAGACAAAAAAAGTAAACAAAACAAAAAAATTGCAATCGCTTTTGGCATCAGCTGAGTGTGGTGTCCACTTGACTGTCTTGGATTCACGCTGACTAATCTCAGTGGGCCAAGTGGTTGGTGGAGGAGTCAAATGTGTGGTGCATCGGTGTGCAGTTGCTGTTAAATATTGCGCCACTTGTGTGGTCTATGGCAAGCATCTGGCAGGAGAGCAGATTCAGGCAAACCGATAGTTAGAGTGCTTAGTCTAGACAGCAACCATAGATTCCCTAATCGAATTGGTACCGAACCACACAGCTCTGTTTGGCTTAAAATTGTAAAATGAATTTGGCTTTAAAATGTAATATGAACAAATTTACAACCGCTATAAATTTTTTTTACAATTTGTTACCTTTTTTAACTACTATTTTATGCTCTGTTGTGGTAATTCGCATTTGTGGTTATAAAGTATTTATTACTATTATGTTGGTTGGAAATTAAAAATTATCCGACCTTGCAGGCATAATATTTTGTGTTTATTGTAAAAATCTGTAATAAAGTTTTAAACAATTTAAAAATCGGTGCTTTGGGGGGAGTTACATGACAAGGTAATGCGATTTTATAAATTTTATTCAGTGGACTCTAAAACTTTGGTCATAATTCCTGCATAAACAGATATATTAAAACTATATATGTATGTTATGTAACTCCGATATCGAAAAAACAAGTTGGACTTTTTTCCGCGACTTAAAATCTTGAACGTTTGGTTGCAGTAGCTCTTGTCAACTCCAAGATCTGGGCATTCAGACTGACTTTGTACGTGCAACACGCAATATGAAGATTAAGTAATTTTATAGGAATGTAATTCAAACTATACTAGTTCCAAAATGGTAATTCATTGGAATTATTATTTCAATTATCTAATAATAAATCCCTTAAAACGTTTATTTTTTATGTGTCTTATGTAGCTTTATATCAAATTTTTGTTCCCAAAATTGGTTCAATATTATATTTATAATTGAGATGCAATCTCCTAAACGCACCTAAAGTAAATAATACTTTTTTTTATACCCTGTACCGTATGGTACAAAGGGTATATTAAGTTTGTGCAAGCCGAAAATGTATGTAACATATAGAAGGAGTCGTCGGAGACACTCCAAAGTTACCTAAAATAAGATCAGGGGTACTAGAGAAGTCGATATACCCAAGTCCGTCTGTCTGTCCGTTTGAACATCTAGATCTCAGAGATGGTAAGAGCTAGAGTAACCAAACTTTCACATTAGATCCCATATTATTCCATATTAAAATATATTGTTAGCTCCCATAGGGGTGAAACACAGACCTAACAAAAAAATTAAAGTTTTAGATAAATAATTCATTTGTTTATGAAGATATCGTAACCAAATCTGGCATTCGAAAGTTTTATAGTCCCCAAGCACTGTACCAAATTTGATCAAAATCGGTTGACTATATCATATAGCTCCTATAGGACTGATCGGCCAAAATAACTTTTTTTATACAAAATTCGCTATATTTAATTTTTTAATAAAGACATCGTAACCAGATTTGGCATTCAGAAGAATTTTAGAGTATCCAAGCATTGTACGAAATTTGAACAAAATCGATTGACACGAATCGGCCCAAAAAAATGATTTTTATTCAAAATTCGTTGTTTCGTTTGTAAAGATACTTAAACTAAATTCGGCATTCAGATCATTCTTAAAGTATTAAAGCACTGTGTCAAATTTGATCGAAATCTGTTGACTATATTATATAGCTCCCATAGGAATGATCGGTAAAAAATTTTTGCCTTATAATTCTGTTTTTGGTTTTTTATGAAGGAACAGGATTTTATTGCAAGCTAGTGGTACAGGGTACGCCATTTTATATGTCTTATGTAGGTTTATATAAAATTTGTGTTCTCAAAATTATTATATATTATAATCTTATATTTATAATTGGATTGCAATCTCCTACATGCACCAATTTCCACGTTCGTTTTCCCACCTAAAGTAAATAATACTTCTTTTTATTTCTTATAATTTAAAATGTTACCTTCTGACCTAAAACCGCATGAGTAAAACTTTCGTGTTTATGCAAATAATCTTATTTTACTCTATGACGTAAATTTTTAGAAAATACTCGAATTTTATGCGTTTTTTACGCTTTGAAAATGTATGCAAATGGCAGTTTTCTACACACTATTTAATTATTCATAAAATTTTACGTAAAAATGTTAATATATTTTAAAGAATTTGTATATTTTATAATTTGGAAATGTGTAACATTTTTTTCAATCTTAAAACTTTACTGAATTATGAAATTATATAGTTTCATACTAAACGAACAATGCAATAGATGCAATAGTTATAAAACGAATTTTGAAGCGTTCTTGTAAATGAGAGATCTTTAGATGGCAATAATAAAGTTTACCATGATCAAATTGTAGATTTCATCTTCGGTTAATTCTAGTATAATTAAATGTCAACCCAAAAAAACCTGCAGCGTAACGTGTCTCTTTTTAGCTACATTTCATTTGTTTAGCCTAGACACGAACCTAACGCGAGCTGTTGATGTATTCAAATGGCATACATAGAAAACCAACTAAAGTCATAGACAGGTCATTGCAACGCCTCCTGGGCGTACCAGGCACATCTGCCGCCGCTGTTGTTGTCGTCATCGTCATCGCCAGCGTCTTTGTTGGCTGACTCTACTGTTGACTTGCTGACTGGATGACACTCTGACACTTGAGCTGTGTGGAAGTAAAAGTGCGCTCCAGCTTTGATTGCGGCAACTTGCTGACATGCAATGCAGCTGGCAATTAGCTGTCATGACACGCTTGAGCGACAGCCCTTTTAAACATTTACCACCTTTTACTTTCAGGTTACAATGCCTGTGTGTTTGCCTATGGCCAGACCGGCTCCGGCAAGACATTTACCATGATGGGTACGCCCGGCAATCCTGGCTTAATACCACGCATTTGTGAGGAGCTCTTTGCACGCATGCGTGTTGGTCAGGAGTCTGGCACGGGCTATCGCACACATGCTAGTTATCTGGAGATATACAATGAGCGCGTCAAGGATCTGCTGGCAGCACAGAGCACAGGACATGGCTTGCGAGTGCGTGAACATCGGAGTTTGGGACCATATGTAGAGAATCTGTCACAACATGCGGTATCCGATTTCGATGAGATACAGGTAAGGCGAAAATTAGCTTTTCAATTAACTGTTAATGATTTCTAATGAGTGTTTTTCTTTTAGGAGTGTATTGCTCGTGGCAATGCGCAACGCACCACGGCCAGCACTAATATGAACGACACAAGCAGCCGCAGTCATGCCATCTTTACGATAACATTTGTGCAAGCCGTCTTCATGAATGACATGCCAAGCGAGACTGTCTCAAAAATTCATTTGGTCGATTTGGCGGGGAGGTGCGTAAACGGAGCATAAAGCTGTGCTAGATATAATAAGAGTGCCCTACAATAGAGTTTGTGCTTTATATGCGCTTTAGTGTGATAGTATTATGGGTTTGTCCGAAAAGCTTGTTCGTCCATAATGTGTTATGTAATTATGAATTTTAGGTTTCTGGGCTAATGAGTCAGTCTACTTTGTAAAACTATTTGAATCGTATTTCAAATTATCTAGTATGAAACGGAATGTATTTATACAATCATAGAACTTGATCCAGAAATTTAAAGTTTTGTACAAGAGAGCTTATCAAGTCTAGAAGAATTTTAAATTTATTTTAATTTCTATTTGGAAGACATATAAGATCCGCTCTGGAATAATATGAGATAAAAGAGTATGTATTATCTATCTATTCAGTCTTGAAAAGACTAAAGAAATTGAGTGATTTGAGATAAAAGATTATCTAATTTTGAGATTTCATTTTTCTTACTTATATTAGGTCTGCCCTGAGTCAAAAAAAAAGACACTATTGTACATAATAGTTAAAGAAAGCTACCGCTTTGAAAAAATCTGTGGCAGTTTCTTCCCAAAATTCCTTTATATCGTTCCATACCATACGAATAGATGGATGTTAGATTCTCAAGTTTGTTTTTTTGTGGTTCGGTTTAAGTAAGATTCTTTTACTCTACTGCTTCTCCTGTTGGTCATTGATATATATTAGCGTAAAAAACTTATCTTAAATAATGTTACACATTTTTCTGATTGCTACTGATTTTGTCCTACTTTGTTGCAGTGAGAGGGCCAATGCAACAGGCGCTACGGGTCAGCGCTTAAAGGAAGGTGCCCACATCAATAAATCGCTCGTAACGCTGGGCAGTGTAATCTCAGCATTAGCGGAGCAAACAAGTTGTGGCAGCATCAGCGCCACGGGTGCAGCTTTGGCCACTACTCCTAATAGTGCCACAAAACGTGTGCTCTATATACCCTATCGTGATTCCATACTCACCTGGCTGTTAAAGGACAGTTTGGGTGGCAACAGTAAGACAATCATGATAGCAGCCTTATCGCCAGCTGATTGTAACTACAGTGAAACCTTGAGCACATTACGCTATGCCAATAGAGCCAAGAATATTATTAACAAGCCAACAGTGAATGAGGATGCCAATGTGAAGCTTATACGCGAGCTCAGGGAGGAGATCAACAAGCTGAAGTCAATGCTCACAGGAGATATTGTAAGTAATAAAAATTGCTAATAATGACACCAAAAGTAAAACGAATTTCTTTGCAGCAATCATTGCAGCCCTCTCTGAAAGTTTTGGCAGACTTACAAAAGAAAGAAGCGCAGGAGAAAGTGCTTACCGAGGAGTGGACTGAGAAATGGAAGGTGGCGCAATCCATTTTACAGGAACAGAAAAGTCTGGGCCTGCGCAAGTCGGGCGTTGGCGTTGTACTAGACTCGGAAATGCCGCATCTAATAGGCATTCATAATGATGTGACCACAGGCGTTACTTTGTACAGCCTGAAAGAGGGAGAGACTAGCATTGGCACGGATGACGCTGACATAGCGCAAGATATTGAGCTAGCTGGTGATGGCATAAGACCTCAGCATTGCAGCATTGTGCTGAAAGCAGGGGTGGTCACTTTACATCCTTGGCCCATGGCACAATGTTGGGTAAATGCGCATTTAATTGACGAGCCTAAGCAAATCTCACAGGGTGATATTATATTACTTGGTCGCACAAACATCTTTCGCTTTAACAATCCCGCCGAAGCGGCCAAGCTACGTAAGGATCTCAGTCGTTCACAGCTGGACATGTCACGTTTATCATTAATAACATCATCACGCGAGAATTTGTTAAGTGCTGATGATGATGTTATGACGGGCAGCACATCGTCGCCTTATAGGCGGCCCGAACGACAATATTATCCACAGCGACCCATGTCACGCGATGATCCTGAGCTACAGGATGAGAATCGCAAGATCTTGGATACTATTGAAAATGCGCTCAAACAACTGAATGTGGTGGGTATTGGTTTTCTTAAGAACTTCTTTAATTACCAAGCAAATAATACATTTTTTAACTTGTAGGAACGCGTTCAAATGCACGATCAATACAAGACCAAGGTGCGCAAGCTAACCGAAGAGCTCATACGCCTCGAGCAGGAGGAAATGGATAGCATGGAACTGCTTAATTGCCGTGAACAGGAGTTAATAGCTCGCAAGGACATGTTGCTTTGGGAGAAGAATAACGAAAAGGTTCAGGTAGGTCTAACTGTTATCATCAAGAATTGCATGCAATATGGAAACTGAATGTGCTACCCAAAAATCTGTGCTAGTTGTATGCATCATTATCATCTTTTTGTTTCAATTGTTTCGCTTGTCTTGATCTTGTCTATATTCATTTTTTTGTTTTCGTTTATTTGCATTTTATGATTTCTGTTCAATTTTCGTTTTAGATCGACATTGTGTGTAGACAGATTTCAGCGTTTCAAACTCAGCTCGACTCAAAGAAACGTGATTTTTCTGAGTATGTGGCTAAAGAATTGCAGGAGCTGCAAGATTGTGGCAAACTTGACGAGGTTTGTTATTTAGTTTTGTTAATGCCTAGAGTTTAGTATTTAAACTTTTGATTGCCTATAAATTAAGTGCATGATTTAAAACATAGATCAATTTTACCATAAATATACATTTTTTTCACAGATGGGCATAAAGATTGATGAGGGTACGCCCCTAAATGACGAATTGCTGCTGCAGGTTTCCGACTCTCTGGATCTATTTGCTGCGCAATATATTAAGGATACAGTAAGACGAAATGTAAGTAATTACAAATTTTTAGTACCCTGAAATCTTTCTCACACTGTCATTTTCTGCAGAATGAGGAAATACGCAAGCTGGATGAGCAAATAGCTGAAAAGGAGCGTATTCTCAATGCAAGCACCAGCAAAATAGCCAAAGTGGATGAGACCATGCTGGAGATTCAAGCTCAGCTGGAAAAATTGCGTCAAGAGCGTTCTGAGGGCGAGGCCGAAAGCCAAGCGTTGCGTGCCAAAAAACAAAACATGAAACTTAATCTCAATAAATCTATGACAACTTCGACTAGCACAAACGATGATGTGTCCAAGTCGGATACGATCGAAACCTGTGATACATCTTACCATACTGCGCAATCAAACTTTTCGCAAATCTCATCCCCCACTATCACTGAGGGGCAGCAGACACCGCTAAGTAATTGCTCTGGAACCTCGTGTGAGGCTGAAGACGAGGCAGAAGATACACGCAGGGATGAACTTTCGAACATATCCAGCGGCTCGGAGACATCGCGCACTTGCACTGCTGGTCCCAGCAGCGGCACTGGCAGTCCGGCGGTGCCCAATGGCCTGGGTAGTGCAACGACAGCAAGCCTGACTCCTTCCTCGCAGGCCATTATGAGTGACAGTGGTGTCTGCTTGGATAGCAGAAACCAGGCACTGCTTGGCAATGGCAATGGCAATGGCTTTGGTCACAGCAATGTTTATAAATCATGCGTGCGCACATCCGATGAAGAGACAGGCTCTTGTTCCTCATGCGAGCTGGGTCGGCACTCAGAGCAACCAAGGCCGTACTGTCCATTACATGCGCTCCGTCGTAAGATTGCGACACAAAAAGCACTGATTATGAAAAATCTCGAAATGGATGTTGACAAAGCGCAGCTGGATGCGCAAATTGCTGAGCTGCAAGAATTACAACGACGCTATATAAAAATGGAACAGGAAATACTCTTGACCACGCAAGACTTGGAGGCGCATTCGCAATGCTGCGCGGAACGTACTGGTTTGGAGCGGCAATACGAACTGGCCAGTTCCATAATGCGTTCCAGCGCTATGAGTCCAACTAGCATGGAGGAGTCTACCAATGCCTATTCTCCCAGTATGACGCGCTCTTGTCCGTCAATGCGGGAATTTCGTAAGTTGCTAATTTTTGCTTCTAAAACAGTGTTAATAATAGTATTTTTTAATTTTAGCGGCTGAGGGAGAGCACTTCATTACTATACCTGGATTTGTTATGCGTGGTGCTGGAAAGCAGACCCACTATGAGTACGACGTGCGCATTGCCTTGCCTGATGGCAAGTTGAATATTCTCAGACGTTACAGTCGCTTTCGCGACCTGCATTTGTGCATGAAGCATTGTTATGGAGCAAAAGTAAGCAACTAAAAAATACAAATCACAAACATTTCCTAAAAAACTCCCTCTCACAGATTTCCGCCTTGCCGTTTCCACGACGCGAACTATTTGCTTCCAATAGCGAACCAGTAGCTAAATATAGACGCCGGCTACTTGAGCTTTATTTGCGTCGTTTATTCGTAGTATGCTCAAAAATTCCACAATGCCCGATCTATGAAGGACCTGGCGGTCCGGGGCTGACGCGTGCCTCACTTGTGCAGCTGTCGCCTTTTTTCAAGAAAGGTCTGTTCGAGAACGGGAAGCATGGGACGGGATAATAGTTAACCTACTGCTGAATTATCTCCTGCCTACAGTGTGTCTTTTTATTTATATGTATTATTTATTAAGCTATATGACCGACGACCTAGAAATGTATTAATTAGCTAGCTAAACTAAAACTTATATATGTACTCTATGCAAAATTCTTGTATGTAAGACCAACAGTGTCCTTCCAACATGTTTTTTATACCAATATTCTTATAGTAGCTAAGATATATATTATAGCGAATAATAATGCTAATGAGCTTTAATACAAATCTACTGCCAGTGGCAAAATTATTGAACTGGATTTGTAAGATGGCATCATGGTAATTATAAGTGAAGAAATTCAGATTTACTTTGTGTTTTTGTGTGCTTGTTGTTTATACAAATGTTGAGGCCTCTACAAAAATGTTGGCGCATTTTAAATAGTTAATTCTTTGCACTAGTTAAATATATATGTGTGTGTGTGGAAAATCCACAAGTTATTCCAGTTATTTAGTCTGTGATTATCAATTGACAGTTATAACGTAAAATCCAAAACAAATGTACGTAACTGAACATTTCACAAAAACGTTTAATACAATAGTAATCCATTACTTTCGTTAGTTTATGGGATGTAACAGAGCTTAATACTAAATACTAAAAACTTATAGACGTAGTAATATACCTTAAATAGAGCACTGATGGGTCTAGGTGGGCAGATGTTTAGCAGTAGGTTATAAGCAATATAGTCTGTAAGTCTAGAATTTAAGCAAGTTAAACGTCGTCACAATTATACAACTACTAAACTTATTTTGAGTACAACTTAAAGAACTTCCAGTACCGAAACATTAAATGTTATTTTATAAGAAACTCAGTAAGTGTTTAGTTTAAATTAAATATGA
The DNA here is from genome assembly GCA_037043745.1 of Chymomyza amoena. Lineage (NCBI taxonomy): Eukaryota > Metazoa > Arthropoda > Insecta > Diptera > Drosophilidae > Chymomyza > Chymomyza amoena. The sequence goes on along the minus strand of JBAMAX010002216.1, from coordinate 509,644 downwards.
TATTAAATCGATGGGTAGAGGTGTAATTAAGCAACAATCAATAATAGTTTAAATATACTTATAAATAAATTGATTTACTTTTTTCTGCAAAAGAGCAAAGCATATATGTGTGCGTTGTGTATTTCTAACAATAGATGGCGCATATAGCGCTGCTTAGCTTTGTAAAGCTTTTTCAGTTAAATTGTGACGTAGTTTGATCAAAAAGTTTTTTTGCAACTCGGCTTGCATTTTGAATTGTATTAAAATAATCACATACGTGGATATGGTAAACACCAGCTGAAATTAAGAAAAGAGTGAATACGTATTGTATATAATAATAGTCTCCTCTTATTATTAATACTTACGGCCGCGAAAAATCTTATATTGATGTCAAATAAGCCGCCACAGGTAAAAAGCAGTTTCAAGTGTTCCATTTGAAGCGTGTATTCTCGTACCCGCATCGTCAGCGTTGTCTGCAAACATGGGCAGCGCAAACTCTGCAATATTCCTTTGAAGCTGTTGTACTGGCAAAAAAAGTGAATATTATAAATGGAAGATAAATTGCTACCTAATAAGGACAATGGAGAGTAAGAGATCGGTGAAAAAATAATGCCATGGAAAAACTTTTATATTATAGAGAGACTTTAAGTAGTTTAATATACTCACGGTGTTAATGCAGCATTGACTCAGGCCGCAAGGAACCAGCAGATCAATGAGCAGTACAATAACAATTCCAATACGCGCTGCAATGTAAATTAAAGAAAAAAGTTTAACGAAGCACTATTTTACAATCTAATTTTTGAAGAAACTGCATACGTAGATGAGGCTTTTAAATACTGGAAACTTGGTGCAATCAATCGGACCCTATCAGTGCGGCTTCAGGCCTGGTAAGTCCATCACAGACCAGATCTTCACTCTACGCCAAAACCTGGAAAGGACTCACGAGAAGCAGATCGATACCTATCATCTCTTCATCGATTACAAAGCTGCATTCGATAGACCGATAAGGGATCGCCTATGCACCACCATGTCTGAGTTCGGTATTCCAGCAAAGCTGATTCGTCTTTGCAGAATGACATTGAGCGGCACTATCAGCTCTGTCAAGTTAGGAACGGACCTCTCCGAACCTTTCAATACTGTTCGAGGTTTCAGACAAGGCGACCCTCTATCATGCAACCTCTTCAATTTCGTGATGGAAGGGGTACTGCGGAAGGCCGGTGTACATCGCAATGGACCTTTTTTTTACAAGAGTGTCCAGCTTCTTGCATACTCTGATGATATCGATATCATCGGGCGTTGTAAGCGAGATGTTACTGCTGCATTTTCCGCAATCGAAAAGGAGTCAGCGAAAGTGGGTCTGGCGGTAAACGAGGGCTAAGACGAAGGAACACTCTACAAGACGCTCATCTTGCCCATGCTCTTATACGACGCAAAAGCATGGGTTGTGTCACGGACAGATGCAGCTGCTCTTGGGGTGTTTGAGAGAAAAATTCTTCGTAAAATTTTCGTTCCCGTACGTTTTGAGGACGACTATCGCATACGGATAAACCACGAACTGTACGAGCTCTACGACGGCATAGATGTTGTCCAGCGCATCACAATACAAAGGCTGCGCTGACTTGGCCATGTCGTACGTATGGATAACGATGCTCCAGCGAAAAAGGTATTCGAAACGAAAGCCGGCGAAGGAAGACGAAGGGGACGATCACGACTCCGATGGGAAAATCAAGTGGAGGAGAATCTATCCTTCAAAATTATAAATATTAGAAATTACTCACAGTAACGACAGCAGTCCAGTGGATTTATCCGCTGAATATACGCCCAGTTAGTCATGTGCAATATGGTCACTCCATTGTACAGGACCAAAGTCAATATGGGCAGTTTAAAATAGCTTTCAATCTCATCAACTAGACTCCAAATTCGCGATAACAACAACTGATTTTCACGTAGTGCTTTACACAGTGCCTGAAACAGCTGCTCCTGCTGGCACTCAGCCAACTCCAGCTGCAGCTGTTGCAGCGTATGACGTAATCGGAACAACAATTCCTGCACCACCTGCACGAATACACAATACTCTACATTCTTTAATTGCATTATCAATAATATGCACTCCGTGGCTAAAGTGCTGCGCAAGCTGATATAGTCAATAAGACCGGGATATGTAACTGGCGGCACTACAGCTACAATAAAAAGTAATAAGAGCCCGCTTCGTAAGGCCAAACGGCAGCGAAAACTGTAGCGCTGCTGCGATTCCCCGTATCCTTGAGCAGCATGAGCAATGTCCTGTTCCAAGATAGTTATGTGCTCATACAGCCGTCCCAAGTGTGCGGAATAGATTAACATATTCAGATAAATGATTAGCAGCATCAGCATTTTGGTAACTTTTTGCGCAACACCCAATACAATTGTGAAATCTTCCAGATGGTGCACGTCAGCCTCTATAAAGAGTCCTTCTATATTACTATAGGCGACATATAACCCAAGCAGTAGTATGAAGAGCACGTAAATAATAAACATAGTCAACAAAACGTAGCGATTACGTCGGCTGAGTCGCGAATCATAGAGAATCGGCGGCGGAGTTATTGTAAAAATTGCACATATTTGCATGTAAGGATGCACCTGGTGGCAGAGCTGGGGCTGCATGTTAAACTAGACTACTAAAAGCACATAGCGTTATATTGTATTTATATATTGAAAAACATGTAATTTCATCGGTTTTTTTTAATTAGTTATCTTTTTTTAGCCGCTTTTATTATAATTGCGTATACGCCACGTGGTGATAGATAAGCTGTTCGTGTGGTGCGAATAAAGGAACTGTCATTTTCTACGTCACCAATTTTAATGAGAATATCAGAGTTCCGCGATGGTCAGTAGGTAATAAGTGTCGGCTCTGATGGCTTCTTGGAGCCGAGATGAGGTCCTGGAAAAATCAAAGATGGCTCTGATCGCCATACCGCAAGCCGATTATAAAAATTAATTCGAGGATTGAATCATTAGCGCTGGCATAAGAACAGAATATCAGTGAAAGTGGAAATTTAAGAAAAAAAATACATCTAATCAGATGAACATAATCAGTGGCGGATTTAACAGGTGGGCAGAAGCGCGTTTACCCAGTGGGCCCCCGACGAAAGGTTTCAGGGCCCCTCTTGCTGAAAGTTACACCTTCCATTTCCTTTTTTTTATTTTTTTGTTGAAAAAATGTTTCAGTGACAACACAAGTTCAATTTTCATTCAGGGGCCCCCTGTTATCTGAATAATTGATTTGCTTGATAACTATCGTAAATTAAATATGAAATCAAAGAACTTTTGTAATCAATCAGTTATTTTAAACGTCTACGATTTTCTCAAAGTTGCAGCAGCAAGTTTTCTCAAGAAAGCTGATATCAGTCATCAACTAAGTCAACAAATTAGCGAAGATGTGAAAAAATGGCCTTACGCTCCTGAAAATTTTTTTTGTTACCATTTTTGTCTGGCTTGGGTGTCGCGTTTCGAGGTCATCATGAAAAAATGGACGAAAAAAAAACTGGTATATATTTGGCTATCATCAAACCCATCTCCCGACATAAATCGACTCTACATGATCACATCGAATCCTCGAATCGGATAAAGTACTTGAGCAAAACGATTATATTCGAATTATTGAATATCTTGGCTGATCAAACGCGAAATTTTATTTATTATTAATGAATGCAAAGAAGCAAAATATTTAACACTGATCGCAATTGATGTTGCTCACTTGGACCAAATGGCTATATTGGTGCGATACGTTACAATCAAAAAAAATGAGACTGGAGCCAAGAAACTATGCATCAAAGAACGTTTTTTATGCTGCATTCGAATCAAAATAGGGGTTGCTATCTCGATTTCTCATAACATTATTGTTCGAAAAATATCTATTCGAAAATATTCATCTATGCGGTCAAGCTTTCGATGGCGCCCCTTATGTCAGGAGAGCTACTGAAGAAATTTTGCCAACTGGGCCTTTTTCCTTAAATCCGCCACTGCTCACAATCAAGTACAACTTAAAGAACTTCTTGCAATGCATTTTATTTTACATTTTGCTAGTTAGCTATTGTATTTATTTATTATTTCAGTACCGCAACATTAAAGATTATCTATATTAAGGAAGTATTAATTAAATAAATAAGGAGCAAATAAATTAATTAAAGCAAATATTCATATATTGATAAGTGTTGTATATTGTTTACAATAGATGGCGCCAGCATGTGTGAAAAATTGCAGTTTGTTGAAAAGCTTATAATGCTAAGCTTTGTAAATCTGTTTCAGTTAAATTTCTACGAAGTTTGGCATAAAATTTTGCTTCCAGATCGGCTTGCATTTTGAATTGTATTAAAATAATAATATAGGTGGAAATGGTAAACACCATCTGAAATTAAAAAAAAAAATTAGTTTATAAGAAGAAAACAGTAATAAATTGTCTTGTTGGTAATAACAAAAACGATTGGTTTTAAAAGTTGCTACTTGTTAATACTTCAAAGGATTCTAAAATTGGAAATCATTTCTAAGATACAAATTTTAAAGTGTATTCAGGATGATTAGGAAAAGCAAGCAACCTTTCATTGATTGCAACATCAACCATTTCGTTTTCAGAAATGTATTAAAACCAAAACATTTCTCTGGAACACTTTTTAGGTTTTAAACAACACTTACTCCGGCAAAATATCTTATATTGATGTCAAATAAGCCGCCACAAGTGAAAAGCAGTTTCAGGTGCTGCATCTGAAGTGAGTATTCACGTATCCTCATTGCCAACATCGTCTGTACACAAGGACAACGCATGCTATGCAATATACCTTCAAAGCTATTATACTGAAAGAAAGTTAATAAATATTGTAGAAAGTTGTCAGGTTTCTTCAGGATTTTATTGGCTCTATACAAACAAGTTTCATGCTTCATTTGAGAAATTTGTATTTTTTAATCTCTATTATATTTTAAAATGTCTTAATTTAAATCATTGCATAATAAATTAATTAACGGTATAAAGTCATGTATTTATAATCTTTTCAAGAATGTTGCAGCTTCAAGAACATTTTGGGATAGAGCGATATTGTCGCTATTAAGACTTTTCCCATACAAAATAAAAACTACGTTCATCTTTTTTTATGAATAATGCTCATACTCACAAATAAAAACAAATTTTGTTTTTTGAGTTTTAAAAAGTAACTTTACTTACTGTATTAATGCAGCATTGACTCAGCCAGCATGGAACCAGCAGATTGATGAGGAGCACACAAATAGAGGCAAGTCGCGCTGCAAGGTAATTTTAAATTGTGCTAAATTAATTAGTAGTAAATTTTAAATTAACGATTTTTTTTTAACATTTGCTAGCTAGAAATGGGAAATGTAACAGTTGCTAAAATTCATTGCTAATGGTCTGAGTTTTGGGACCACCCTAATTCAGACTGGAAACAACACAGCAACGGTAAAAATCACCGTAACATCGTATGTTCTGATATCCGCTTTGTGCATGCTGTTCTTTCAAAAGCTCGCTACTGCAGCAACGCATAGAGAGCTTTTGAAGTGCAGCATGCAGATCTGACCAGCCAGTGACAATTGACAAAGCGAGAAGAGCGAACGTATTTTTTTAAAGCATCTTGTTCGTAGTAATACATTACATTAAATAAATATTTTAAAATTAAACCATCTTTGTTACTACGCAAGTGCTGATAGAGTACGGAAGCGAATTTTCGCCACAGTTACAAAATTATTTGAAATTATACTCCTTTTATAAGATAATGTTGCTATACCAAATTAAAAGCAGAGCGATTATTATCGCAGTAGGTTTAAATAACTAAGACGTGCCCAATAACATAGTTCAGAAAGTGCTTTCAAATAGCTTTAAAATCTATTCAAATATGCTCACAGTAACGACAGCAGTCAAGCGGATATATCGCCTGTACGTAGGCCCAGTTAACCATGTGAAATATGGCCAAACCATTGTACAGGACCAAAAACAGTATTGGCAGCATGAAATAATTCTCAATTTCATCAACCAGACTCCAAATTCGTGAAAGTAACAACTGATTTCCACGCAATGTTCTGCAAAGTGCCTGGAAGAGCTGCTCATGCTGGCACTCAACCAGCTCCAGCTGTAGCTGATGCAGCGTATGACGTAAACGGAACAATAATTCCTGCACCAACTGCACAAATACGCAATACTCTACAGTCTTTAATTGTAACACCAAAAATATGAACTGAGTGGCCAAAGTGCTGCGCCAGCTGATAAAGTCGATAAGGCCGGGATATGTAGCTCGTGGTAACATGGTTACCATAAAGACTAGCAAGAGACCGCTGCGTGTGGCTAGACGACATCGAAAGCTATAGCGCTGCTGCAGTTCTCCATATCCCTGAGCAGCCTGCGTAATATCCTGCTCCAAGGTGGCAATGTGCTCATAAAGGCGACCCAAGTGTGCGTAATAAACAATCATGTTTAGGTATATTATGAGTAGCAGTAATATTATGTCGACTTTTTGTATAATGCCCAGTACAGTCGTAAACTTTTCCAGATTCAATAAGGCAACCTCTCTAAAGAGTCCCATTATATGAAAGTAACAGACGGTAAAGCCCAGCAGGAGTACAGCGAGCACATAGATGATAAAGGCTGTCAATAAAATATAGCGATAACGTCGACTGCGCCGCGGCTCATAGACACTCGGTAGCGGATTTATAGTAAAGACTGCCAATATTTGCAGGTAAGGATGCACCTGGTGCAACAGTTGTGGCTGCATTTTAAACTAAACTATCGTGAGTACTGGAAAAAAGGAGTTCACGTTAAAAAAAAAAATTATAAATGGTTTATCAATTTTTAGATGCTTTTAGCGTAATTACGTATACGACACGTTGACGCCATATAACATTTATTTTGTTAACTAATTAGCTAGATTAGCTGCTACAAAGATACCATCTATAGGACACCATCCATAGGAATTGTGTTATAATCAAAATGCCAATTTGCATTATTTCGCCATGTCACCAGCACCTCCGCGTAACTACAGCCGCTGCGAGAAGATGATCTGGCGGGCTTGGCAGCTTATGAGTATTAAATATATTAACAACCCGACAAACGTTGCTTTGTCTTATAAATTATTTCTAGGTAATTTCTAGTGTAGAAAAAAAAATAACTAACTTATTGTAAGGATGTTTTATATGAGTGAAAGAGGTATGGAGCGCTGTGAATGGTGAGGGAATATAAAAATAACAAAACAACAAACATTAATTTGTATAATTTATTATAATTTATTCCTTAAAATTATATATTTCATTAATTAATTACGACAGTAACATTAAAAAAATTTGTTCAAAACTTAAAAAAAAAAAATGTTAGTGTTGGACAACCCTTATCACTTAGGGTTATCAAAGATAGATGTTGGCCGATTCTCACATCTACCCAATAGGCACACAATATTTAGTGAGAATCGTTCCAGCCGTTTCGGAGGAGTATGGTAACTAACATTGTGACACGAGAATTTTATATATAAGATTAATTTATTATTAACTCATAGTTTAACATAAAACTTCGAGGATAAGAAATCCAATAGCGATTGAGATTTGGTAGTTTGTAGTTGCATCCAGACTCTCTCATTCAATTTATTTTTTTTTGTTCGCACAGAATTGCATCATATGCACATACCAGGAGTCTGGAGTCTGGAGTAAGAGCATTGTTGTCAGGCTCATCATATCAAGCGAATTTTTCTCAATGATCTGATTTCCAAACTACAGAAGTAGTGTAAGTATGTTAGATTGTTGTTTTGGAAACAGTTGTGGTTAACAATATTTTTTTTTTTACTCCGCAGAAGAGCTGGGGACTAACAATGAGTCTCTGATTGCAGGCTGGGCCATGGAGATTGAAGAATTCCAACTTGTAGTGTCTCACGCTGATATCACCAAGTACCTAGAGGAATTCAGCTGCAAGAGCTGCTTATGAAGAACTCCAAATTGCGCAATACCAAGGTGCCAAGTAAGTAAAGCAATTTTTAAGTGACTACTGTAATCAGTTACTAATATTTGATTTTTATCCACAGCGGGAACGTAACCTTCTTTAATGGCCGTTTAGGGCCTGAGCTACCTAGTGAACTTATGCTACCCGTTGGCAATGCTATTGGAAAATTACAGTGGCAATGGCAGAAACAAGCTACGCTCCTTGCATTGAAGAGATCGCCAGATTGAAACAATAGTCATCATGTCATCATCATCTTCATAGGCTGCATCCAGAAGCCTTCGAGAGTCGTTTCTGCTTTGATCGCACTGACGCCAGTTACAAACAGCAAGCCTAACCGGGTTAGGATACCTGATCTTCCCATTTAAAAAAAAAAAGTTAAATGTGCGGCTTGCTTTCGTTCGGACAGAGAGGGCTCGACTTCTAGCTCAAAGAAGCGCCTCTCGGCAACATCTCAAGGCTGACGTTGTTTTTGGTGTTAATACTGGCTGTTGAAGAAAACGCACGAAGGAACCTTGTATCAAATAGTTGGGAGACTATGTCAGTAAGGTTTATTTTACTTAGCATTTAAAATGTCACAGATAAAAATTAAATTAAAAATGTGAAGCTTCGAGCCTCATAAGATCTCCCAAAGATAATCCTTAAGTAAATTTACATGAAATCTTCATTAATAGTAATGTAAAATCTATAGTAATTTGAGAATATTGTAATATAAAGTTTTTGTTCTATAATATAATGTTTCTTTATAGTCACTGTTTTTTTTTTGTAATTTATAATTTGACTAAGCTGCCTTCTTAAAGCTGTAGCAAACTAATTTAATTTTATCATTTAATCAAAAATAAATATTAAAAAAATATAATCAAAATTAAAAAAATTAAAAATTAAAAGCTTTAACCTAGCAAAAAGCCCTGTAATATCTAATATCTAGTTATTGAAAAAAAACATAATTTAAGTTTCATGTTATATTTATTTTTTAGAAAAATGTATGATATATATAAAATAATATAAAATAAATAGTATAAAATAAGAAATGTATGCATTATATTAAAAAATATACCTAATATTATAGTATGCCTACACACATTGTAACATAATTTAAGCTTTATTTAAATAATTTAAAATATATATTGTAACTGTAATTGCGCAATAATTAATAAATAAACGCTCTCAAAATTTAATCAACAAATGTGTTTTTATTTTGAAAGCAGGCTGAATTCTAAGGTAAAAATATTCTGCATTCCATTTCATTGTTATCGTTGAAATTTCAAAACAACAACAACAAAAAATTACAATAAAAAACAACATAAAAAAATACCATAGCTGATTTGGAGAAATTTTTTTTCACTCGATTTTCGCTAAATTTTTGGTCTACCCGGAGCTGAGATACCAGGCGAACAGAAATGTTCAGCAAGCGGCTACAGAAAAATTTTTCTCTAAATTTGACACTAAAAGTATGCTACAAATTTTAAAAGCCACAAATAAAATTTTGACAAAAAATAAATGTAGACAAAAAAGTGTAGCATACTTTTAGTTGCGAATTTTAAGATGCTTTCTGGTTTTCATGCATTTCTGTTCGCCTGGTAGTTGCAGCTGGTATCAAGCCAATTTTTTAACAAAATTTTACAATAATTTTTTTTCTGATGAGTCATTATAAGATTTTTTTTCAAAATCTTTCTAAGTGCCTGAAGCGCTTTGGTGTCTTTTTAGTCGATTGTTTACTTAGACGTCTCCAGGCTTTTAAAATAATAGATAGTTTTTGATTCCATTTCAAATGGATTCAGATATAGTAAGAAGAATCTTTTTGTTCCATATTTTATTTACAATTAGACAATAAGTAAATAGCTTGAGGCTAAATTATTTTCGTGGTTGTAAAGTCTTTACGAAAGTAATTTTTAAATCTTTATGAATGCAAGCATTAGAAACCTTAAAGATTAACAATCGATCGCAATGTTTTGGATTGTTAGGGCTGCAGAATTTCAATATATGAGTTACAAGCAGTACCCCAAAGTTGTATAGCATATGTCCACACAGGCTTTCGAATAGTTTTATACAGGCTCTTTTGTTTTCCAGGCTAGTTTGAGAAATTAATAAGAATCTATCAGTTTTAAAATGAAAAAAATCAAGTATTTGTTTTTCGTATATCGTTTTTATTTATTTGTCTTATTCTTGTTGTTGTTCATGCGCATACTGTAACTAAGACTAGTTGTCTTACACTAAGCTACAAGCTACAAATATTTAACATTTAACAAATACAAAATCTATTTACAAAATCTTCATTCTATATATATTACAATTAGAACTTAAAATTAAGGCAAAAAACAAAACTAAGCAAGTTAAGCTAAGCGCGCGTCGTATATCGATACTAAAATTAGTTGACTTATATATTAGGCAGATCTTAAAAATTGACCCAGTTACAATTACAAACAAATACGTTAACATACAGCAAATATTATTTTTAATATAATGCCACACATGCAAATAAAGAGCAAGAGCATAACAATCATACGCACTGTTGTTCGTTCTATTGCATTACAAAAGTGTGACCAGCTTAGCTAAAATAAATTTGTATTTCATTTGTGCAATTTTTTGTATCTTTCTTTTTGTTTTGTGTGTGTGTGTGCGTGTATGTAGCTAAGCAGATATGGCTCTTTGCTGAGCTTTGTTAACTTTTCGTATGTAGATTCTATTCACCTTTTACCAAACTACTTTCAATTGTGAAACCAAAACCAATTTCTATTCTTATTAATTTTGCATTTGGCCAGATTGAAAGCACTTTTCTTATTCTTTGAGTTGCATTTGTTTTTCCCCTTTTGACTCTTGAGAGCTCTCTCTTTGCTATTGGTTTGTCATCTTTTCTCTCTCTCTTCTAATCTCGTCCACAATTCTAGTTGACTTTCAGTTTCTGCGCCGCTGCCGCCGCCGCCATCAGCTCAGCGCTGCTGCAGTTGTTGTTGCTGTCCGCCTTTGGCTCCGCCACATTCGCTGTCAACTGTTGTTGTTGTTGCTTTTGCACAGCTGCTGCAGCCTGCGCCTTGGATTTCCTGTAGCTCTGCATGTAAAAGTTCATGAAGAGGCAGAAAAAGATGGAGGCATTCAGTAGCAGAAGAGCGGAGATGAACTTGGAGAATTGGCATTGGTTGCTGAACAGAGCACGTGTTGTGTGCACAATGCAGAGCACAAATTGAGCCTAGAAGAGAAGAAAAGAGGAAAAATTAAATATATAATTATGATGGGAAGGATTTCAAGATATCAAGATCAATATGAGAAAAACTCTCCGAAAATCAATTGTCGGTCTTAGTGACATCTTTCTTCGGTTTAGTGTTCGGAATTACAGCCAATTTAGCTAATTTGTTTTTAAATTTTAATTAACAAATAAAAAATATAAATTTTTTCTGCGGTTCTGGAATAAAATTATCAGCTTAATTCAGTTAGTACATTTGCGATAATCAAGTTAGCCAATGCATAACAAACGAGTGCCTGAAAAAACCAGCTAAATTTAATAGAACCTGTACTACAGGTAGAGCGCTGCAATTTGATCTGATTTCAAAGTTTTTATTATGTGTACATATAGTACATGTATTTACTATATATGCTTCATCAAACATGATTCATGATTGTCATTTCTAAATCCAAATAATGCGTAAATTCTTTAAAACAAATTTGAATGCGTATTTGTTAAAAAGATTAAGATTTAATTCCAAATAGATTATTCGATCAGCCGGAAGGCCTACGTTGTTCTGGCTGCAAAACCTTTATAACTTAGAATTAAATTCTTCTTTATAATTATATAAATAGATTATTCGATATTCATAGATTAACAAATTTATGGCTTATTCACGTTTCGCTCAAAAATCAAAGGCCTTGTATTTTGAAGCTAAATCATAATGATATTTATATAATACTGTTGCGATTTTGAGTCATTAGAATTATCGAAAGAATAAGCTAGGAGCAGGCCCGACGAGAGGGGGGGATCGGGACTTATTCCCCCTGGCCCGGATCTCTCGGAGGGGTCCGGACTCGACACTTTTTTTTTGAGAATCATCAATTCTCTCAGAAATCCTTTAATTGATGATAGGGGCCCGGATTCGAGATTTCCTCCGGGGCCCGGATATGCTCTCTACGGCCCTGGCAGGTGTATAACCTTATACAAATGCGTTGCCTGGAAGACCCATCTTCTATCTTAGGTCTTGTCTAAAATGTTTAAACAAACATCTTATAAATGTTTCTTATAAACATTAAATTAATACAACCTGATGCCGCTTAGTCAAAAAATACAATTTTTTTTCATGTTTTTTTACTTAAAATCAAAGTGTGAAATAGATGACGCCCTAAGAAAACAAATAAAAATTAATCGATTAAATAATATCATTCAAATTTGCAAGTTTCTCATGCATTAAATTTAAAAAATTAATATTAATGTAATTTCTCTGTTATGTCATACGCCCAAGTCCTATTGTTCGTCAGATTGCAAATAAATAAATACGATTAATTTTATGAAATTGGCTGAAATAATACAAAAAGTTAAGCAAATATGCACGAATTTGAACTAGATATGATGGTCCCAAAAAAAGTTTTACAAAAAGGTTTGCATACAAAATCCTATTGTTAAATTTATATTTAGTATAATAAAATGCAAAAATGGGACGCAAGTTGAGTTCCGATTCGTGTTTTTCGATACGATATTCATTCGCCGACTTAGAGATACCCAAATGTTGGTTGGTGCAACTCGATCTGGGGTTTTACGTAGACAAATGCTCCTACAAGATTTTAAGGTCTCGTGATATATTACTGGATGTGACTGGTAGGTGTGTCACTCCAGCTTTTTTTACGAGCTAAAGCTGTAGAGTGTTAGAGTCGACTACATATAAAAAGGCTTACTAGTTGTTATAATAAAATTTTTTTCTTCGTCTCCAGACCAATTGGTCAGCGGTAAGGTGCGTAACTCGAACTGAGGTTGAAGACAATAAGATTGGACTAAATCTTAAGAGGTATACTTGTTGTTTCAATTCAAAGATTGGTGATGGGTCTCACTAAAGACAGTCCAAGAAGGTTTTGTCGCTCTACAGGCAAAGCATATAGTCTTGCGAAAAAGCAAAATGTTCTTGGCACAAAGCTTATTGAATAAGGTAGATTAGGTTAGGCCGAGTTGGGACTGACGTCCGAACTCCCATAAGCCAAGGATAGGCCCGATGCGATACCGCTAGAGTGAGCTATTTCACCACTCTTCCCCACTTTAGAGGTCTCCTATAAAAGGTGAGGATGCCATACGGCTGCCTGAATAAACCTTAAAAGGCATTTTGGACTCTGTTCAGAGAGCTATAATAGGTGATGATGCCATCCGGCTGCCTGAATAAACCTTTAAAAGCATTTTTGGCTCTGTTCAGAGAGCTGAGATAAATCGTCAAGAAGAAGTTTACTGCCCAGTCCAGAGTAGTGACAGAAAAAGTGTTCCACCGTCTTCAGCTCCTTCTCATCGCCACAGTTTCTACAGAATTCATGGTGGGGAGCATTCAACCTGAATGCGTGGTTTCCCGCCAGCCAGTGTCCCGTGATAGCACGGATAACAGGTGAGCACTGGGCTCTATTCAGACAGCAAAGTTTTTTGTTTTTTTTTTATCGGCCAGGTTTGCCGCGAGATTTTGCACAAAGAGCGAAAACAATTTCGTATTCTCAGTTTACAGCTGGCCCATAGGTATACCCAGGCCCTCATTGTCTTGAAGGAGGATGCTGGTAGTTCCTTGTCTAGCCAGTTCATCCGCAATACAGTTGCCCTCGAAGTCCCTATGTCCTGGGACACATTTAATGTGAATTAAAAACTGCTCAGCCTTCTCCCCTAAAGACAAGCGGCAGTTATTCACTGACTTCATACACGAAGTCATCGAAACTAGGGACTTAATAGCCGCTTGGCTGTCCGAGTAGGTACAAATGTTCTTACTTCGAACTTGTAGGTTACTTATTGTTATTAAAACCTCCTGGATTGCAGTGATCTCTGCCTGAAAAACACTGCAGGGGTCCGTGAGTCGAAAAGCTGTTCTAATGTTGAAATCCTCAACGTAGACGCCTCCGCCGGTCGTCTAGATTGGAACCGTATGTGTATAACTCTATCGAGCCCGCTGGGCCTGGTACACCTGTTTTCCACTCCTCCCTGGTTGGAATATAGGCTCTGAATTTAGTTTTAAAATGTTCCTGCGGTATGCAGTAGTCTGTGCTTTTGGAAATAAGTGGGTTTCCCTTAAAAATCTTTGAATAAGGTAAATTCATAGAAATATTTATGAATTATAGAAATACTTAAAATATACTTTCCATTAAGTCTTAGGAATTTTACCACAACAGTCAACTGTGTGTGGCTTACAGTGGATAATTCTATACGTCATGGAAAAGCATTTAAGACGTGTGGAGATTAAATAGAACTAGAATAAATGTAGAATCAATAAAAATTTTATTGAGGTTAAGCCATGCATGGCAAGAAAGTTCATTAACATATATGTAAACCCCTAGATTACGGAAGTTATTTAACCACGCGCGTACTAAGTATTATGGCACAGAATAATAACAGCTTTAGGGCGTTACACTTATACCTACTAAGTAATAAATAATTGCAATTGACTTGGTAAATAATTGCTTAGTTAACTGTAAGCATATAGTACATGAAAATAGCCTTTACTTAACTACCAGCTAACAAGTTCGTTGTTTAAGTCTTTTGTTTTGATTGCTTCGAAATGATGCTGCTTCCATTGACCTTTTTTTGTAATATGTATTTAAAAATGACATAAGAAATTTATTGATATTGTAATCGATTTAATCGATTAGAGTGCAAGTGCGTCAAGAGCGTAATGCAATGTCGACATGAGTAAAGACACGCCTAAGTAAACATTTCCAGTGCCTTACTTTATACGATGCGCTGCGTCAATTTCAATATGAGCAAATCTTGATAGTGACTAGGCAGTCTGTACGTCTGTCTGTCTGTCTGTTTGTCGTTTGTTGTTAGCTTTTATCTCTTAGCCATTTGTTGCTGACCTACAAAGTATTACGTTGGCCAACCAAGCGCTGCAAGTTTCCATTAACACTGCAGTGCAAATCGTGGCAAAGTCACTGAGGCAAGGAGGCAGTAAGGCAGACAAGACCAGGTAGCCAAGTGGCAAGTCAAGTGGCAGCCAGTGGCCAAGTTGGTAGTTGGCTAAGAAGACTATTATTGTTAGTTTGTTGCCTGTTTCTTGTTGGCCAAGTTGCTGCTGCAGCCTGATCGTTGAAAGCCGACGTCAACGCTCAAACGCTTCATTGCGCATACGTCGTGTATGCTGGTTGGTATCCGCACAGTGGTGTGCTATTATTTTTTGTCGGCCAAATTGTAGCCGTATTGTTGCCCCGAACTATTTATTTCATAAAGCCAATAGGGCAACTTTATTGAAATCAAAAACTTTGAACAAATATTGATTTGCTAAATGCATATTGACTTTTGGCCAACAATTTGGCATAAAAACTGGTTTTGCGTTAATTTGCAATTGAGCTTTGATTGTACGCAATTATGCAATTATTGCTGAACTTCAAAAAACTACCCGCATATTAAATTTAAATGGTAGAGAATAGCTAGCAATTCATTTATCGGAAATACTGAATGAAATTTTGTAAACACAATTACGAAAATTAATATTAGGCGATTGAAAAGTAATAGAGGTATTCACTCTTTGAGTTGAGTTGAGGAGTTGAGGACTTTTACAATAACAAAATGAATGGAAAAATGCAACCCTGTGTTTCAACTCCTCAACTCAACAGGAGGGATTCACGCTTTGGCCTGTTTCCTTTTTCCTCTGCTCCTAAACTCAACAAAAAGCGTGAATACCTCTTCTATGTTACTTCATGTTGTGCAAATCTATCTGTCCATTTATATGGAACTGACCCGAATATAATATAATTGACTTAAATTGAATCCCTTAAATCCCAAGAAGATTTTTTACTTTTTTGGTTTAGTTGAGAGTTGAAACGCAGGGTTGCATTTCTCAATACATTTTGCTTTTGTAAAAGTCCTCAACTCCTCAGCTCAATCGTGAATACCCCTAGAGTTTTTACTTGAAAATTGTTTTATATTATAGAGACATAAAATTAAAAAAATTAAATAATTTAATTCCACTGACTTTCTTAAAACATTTTTCACTTTACTGCTATTGATAACCACTGTTCCAGCATCATCTATATGTATTACACAATAACAACAACTATCGTATAATGCAGCTCCTCTGCTTGTTGCACTTGCAACATGCTCGGCTGTTTAGTTGACCGTAAAAGTTGTTCGATAGCAATCGAAAGTGACCCATTGCCGAAGACTAGACTCTTACTGGCCAAAGTTATGCACGCAAGCTCAGTCGGCGACATAGACACTGCCCCATAGACAGTGGCACAGTGGGCACGGCACGATGGGGCAAGTTCGTCCGTCGTATAAAAAATGAAAAGTAAAAATAAAAAAAAAGTGAACGCTCAACTGGCTCAACATTCATTGCCGTTGCCGTTTGCTGCTTGCAACAAATCATAAAACGGAACAACAAAATGTAATCGAAACTGGTCTCGCGCTTGCCACATGATTTGTGCCCCACAACGAATGAAATGTGGAAATGTTAGGAATTGGCGCGGTAGTTATATGGATTGGCGAGCGAATGTGTGTGTAGTTTTTTTTTTTCGACTCGAAAGGATGTTGCAACTAAAATGCTCGCTACGTCTAACCAATGGCGGTTAATATGCGAGTAATAGCATTTAATGGTGGCAACAATCGGCAACTCTAATCGGTTCAACTTCAACTTGTTGGGATGTTGGCACATTGTACAAATTGGAGCATGCTACTAGCTGTTAGTTTGTTGCAAGTTGTGGGATCTACTAATTTGGCAGCGGCTGTTGTTGTTGCTGTGGCTTTGGCTTATAGCGTGGAACTTGCCACAAGAGGAACTACGCTGCAAAGCTTTGGAGGGCAAATTAATTGAATTAGCTGAATACACTAGCAGAGGCTACATGCATTTTGGGATGTTAAAAGAAAATTATTTTTTGTTTTAATTTTTATCGAAATAAAATAAGTTGAAAAATATTTTTAAAAAACTTTTTGTTAGATCTCCGTTCTTGACTTCATTGCGCATAGTTCTAAAATGAATTATTGCGGAAAAAAATGGGAATCAAATGAAATTTCAATAGAGGGTCGATAATAAATAAATGCTGGACGGAAAAAACAAATTTTTTTATTTTATAGAGTTTCTAGGAAGTTATAATCATCTTGCTTTAGCAAGAATATTCTTTCCATAAATTGCTTATTAAAATGAGCTGCTTCAATGACTCGGCAGCTGCTTAGGCGCAGGTTCCTGAAATTTTTTAACGTATAATAAAACTTAAGCCACAGTATTTCTCAGAAGTTTTGTTCAGACGAAATCGTTTAGCACTTTTAACATATGTAATAAAAGATATATAAGTTATTAATAGGCTGTTGACTTTATTTTTTTTACTAAGATGACCCTCAAAAGTTTATCTTTTATCACAGTGCATTGACACTAGTTCGTTAAGTAGGTTGTTTTTTTTTTTGGATAGAGGTGTGAAATTGGCGTATGTATGGTAAAATTACGCAATATTTTAGAGGAAGTGACATAAATATAATACTTCCTTTGTTTTTCTTTGGGGTAATGTGTCGGTCACAGAGATTTTTATTTCATTTTTTTAGACTAGTTGTAAGTTTAAATTCTTTTTGAGAATAGATTGAGTAATATAGAACTATAGCTAGAAAAAATACTTTTACACTAATAATCTTTCTTTTTTTAAATTATACTAGTAAGCCCGGCAGACGTTGTCCTGCCCAAACTTTATAAATACTCTTAAGAGGAATAAACATCGTAAGATTCTCTAGTTAGCTTATCTGGACAATCATAAGATTTTTGGATTAGTTGACTTTCATGACTCTCTAACAAGCCGCACGGACGAACTTAAGTAGTCTTAAGGGAGCTCGTATCTCTAATAAATTCATGTCCCACAGAAACTACATTTCAACGCCTTTGCGACTACGTTTCTGTCTGCAATGTCCAATACCCGGTGTAGAACAATTTTCTACTATACTATATCCACGATATATCTCACTAACCAGTACACACAAACACATCGCAATAGGTTTAAAACCTCCGTATTGATAACCCTTAAAACATTCAAAAATTAGATTTGAAATTCATCGACGCGTTCTTGACAACATCCGTAACACAAAAAACATAAGTTTCTTTTATATATAGATTACATCCTTTCAAGTTAGTAATATCGTGCTTGAGATATATTTTTATATTCCTTTTTTTTGGTAATACTTAATGGCTAAAATTTTATTTTTTTTGATGATATCGCTTTTTTTTTTTGATTCGGTAATAGCTATGGATATAAACTCTCTTAGAAACTTATATTTTTCTTTATAAGAATCGCATTTCTTTCTTTTTTAAATAAATTCTTTGGCCTAAAATTTTTATGATTTTTGGTGTGATTTTTTGAATACTTTTTATTTTACCTTTTATTATTGACAGTTTAAATAATATATTTCCGATAGCTCATGTTGAGCAAGATTCCCAACAATCGAAAAAGGGTATTTCCAAATACGCATTCATAAAGCAATTATAATTATAAGGTGCAATAATTGCTGCCGCTTCCGTACAAAAAAAAATATATAATTGGTATAGGAAATGTTTTTAGGAGAGCGCTACCTCGAGCTTTATATAGCTTTATAGTATATAGGAACAAATATCTGCTTAGAAAAAATATGTTCTAAATTATTAAGCATGAAGGATTAGGGAACGCAGTGAAGGTTTGAAATTACACTACACTCAGAAAAAAACCAAATTTGATGTGAATTCAAATTATCTTAAAAGGAGAATTTTTAAAAATGGTCTTTCTCGATATTTATAAAAGCGACTCTACTTAAATTATTTAAAACATTCTCAAATTCAGACCTTCTGTCTACAAGAAAAGCTCTTGAAATCAGTTATTTTAGTAGTATTTAATCATTTGTTTAAGTTTTGTAAGCAAGTAGGGCGGATCGGAGACTTTTTCTCCCGGGCCCGAAACTCTCGGAGGGGCCCGACTTCGAGAGTCATTCGAGAAGTTTTTTGCTTAAAAATATAGTAAATTATCATTCTACCAAACTTCTTTGAGTTGCGTTTTTTTTTTAGATCTGCATTGGAGTTTTAAGAAATTTTAAATATCAATCATCAATTCTTTCAGAAATCCTTTCTATAATTTTTTTCATGTTGATCTCACACATTTTAACAAAATATACGTATGAATATAATGAATTAAAATAAATTTATAGGGGCCTGCATCCGAGATTTCCCCCGAGGCCTGGATATTCTCTCTACGGCCCTGGTTGTGGAATAAAAAAATTCCAATCAAGGCCTCTGTTTATCATGCCGCGTAACGATAAGTCCAGCAAAGAGTCTGAGTCGCAACTATTTTTTTTTTCAAATATCTTGCATGTTCTAAACAACATTGTGTCTCTTTTTTAATCTGGACTGTCTAAATTTGGACTGTTCTTGGACATATTTTACAAGAACTTGACTATGTGAACATTTTTTCTTGGTTGCAGCTGCTAACTGTGCTCAATGTTAACGACTTGTTAGTTGTAAAAAATTCGGCTAAGAGCATTTAAGTGAACTTGTCTTTTTAGCCAAAAATGCAAATATGAAAAGATTTAAATGGATTTCCAAAGTGTTTAAATTTCTTACAGCGAATTCTTGCGCAAAACTCACATAGAATGAAGGAAGTAGTCTAAAAATCAAGTCAAATTTCTTCATATCAATATTATATTGGTGCCCTTTTAGTGTGTCTAAACTTCAGCGCATGCAAATAAGTTTAGCTACAATAACTCCAAAGAGCCATGATTGTCATATCTATAAGATGCGTTCATGCTACGCTGACTAACTAACTGACTACTTTACATTTGATATACCTTGCAGCCTTATTAAAGTTGTCAGCAGCAAAAAATCACAAAAAAAAAACAATTGGAAAAATCACGAAAAACATGGCCAGAAATGTTTAGATACATTTGACGACTATAGTTTTGCAGCTTGTCGCAGAGCTTCAAGGCAACACACAGATACACACACATACTAGCACATATGAGGCGGCTCATATGCATATATGTATATATGTGTGTATAAAAGCAGGCCAACAACAATAACAACATTTAGTACAGCAGAACAAACTACAAACTTGGCGTGTTTCATGCGTTTCAAGAATTTCGAAACTTTAAAAATTGCAATGAAACTTATTTACCGACTAGTGAGCGTGTGTGTGAGTATCTGTGTGGCTGCATACTGTATGTATCTTTATTTGTTCGTGTGTGTGTGTGTTTGTATTAGAAGTATTGCTGCTGGAAAACCGTTCGAGTGGCGCGAATGCCGCTGCTAATAAAACGGAAAGACAACCAATACAAAAAAAAAAAATAAAAATTGAAACTGAAACTAAAATAAATTATAAAGTGGAAATACGAAAGGAAAACAACGACGAGGGTTGATAGAAGAGTTAAAAAGTTGGCAATCATTTGGTTAATGTTATACATTTTTCTTCACTCGTAATATTCATTTTAGACAAGTGCAAGTGAATCATGCACTGACAAAAAATTCAAGAATTTCTCGTTTTATAGAGATTAAATTTCTTACATCAAGTGTTTTTTTTTTGGAAATTTCACTTGGGAAGTGCTCTCACATAGTATTTTGTTCTCATTTATTTAATGTAAGACAAATGAAGAGAAAATTCAAAGTTAAATTTATATTGGAAATTGTCTGCCGAAACGGAACTGGCTTATTTCGAAGGAAAGTCAAGGCAGGTCTGACAAACGCCATGAAATTCCATAAATCTCTCTATTAAGTGGAGCCCCCACTCACCTTGAACTTGGCCACCCGATATTAATAACTGAGAGTTTTCACGCGTGACGGACGGACATTCGTACGTTTTTTTCTGAACATTTTGCGCGATGGCTCAAAGACCAATAAAATTGATACTATGAATCAAGTACTGAAAAAAGGAGGATAAAATTTACTAACTAAAACCGGGTTTAAAAAATTATTATATTTAGGCCAATTATTTATGTTGATAAGGACGTTGAAAGACGGAGCGTAACGGACGGACACAAAAGACATGAATATTCCATGCTTACTATTCCACTTCATAACTCTGGGAAATGAGATGTATTTTTTTGCGATTAAATCGATATTTTTTCAAGTAAAAGAGAGTAAAAGAGCGCTCGTGACGGAGGGACAGCGAATCGTGATGGACGGACATTTATGATATAAATACTGTGTTTTTACTGTATTGGAATTCAGGTCTTTTTTTTTGCAATCAGGTTCAGATTTATTGAATTCAAGATGTCAGTAATAGAATGTAGCCAGAAATACACACCGGAATTTTTTTCTTGGACTGAATAATGGAATGCATTGGATTGTTCACCTTCGAAAAGACAGTGTACTATAACGTGCGTGGAATGAGGATTAAAACTACTATAGATTTAAATTTTTAACGGAAGCCAGCAAAAAGTCCAGATCTCAACACAATAGAAAACGTCTGGGGTATACTTTCCAGCAAAGCTTACATGCATCTATTTAAAAGAACGAAGTAATGATTTGATGCAAAAAGATATATATGTATATATAGATATAGGAAACATACATATATTATTTTTTGGCATATCAAAATTTCTTCACTGCTAAAATAAATTTAGTGTTTCCACGTCAAATTTATTCAATTTATTTTAAATAGCTTCTGCCAAATATCTCCTTAGCCTACCCTCGCAAACGGCAACAACAACAACTAACTTGAATGGTCAGTGCGTAAATGTTGCCGTTGCCTTTGCCGACAGTTTTATTATTGTTGTATTTAGTTGCTGTAATAGCCAAAAAAAAATACTAAAATAAAAACCGGGTCAATTTAGCCGTAATTCTCGTTGTTAATTTTTGTTGCTTTGGCGTACTAGAATTTCCAGAGTGAGCTTTACCAATTGCAGCTAATACAGGTAAGAGCGTGAACAGCTCAATGAACCCGGGAGTAAAGATTTCCGACAATAACTCTGTTGCAATTGACTTTTAGTTACGATATAGCGATAGCTGGCATTTCCTAGAATGTCTAAAAAATTAACTGAAGATTTGGCCTTTGGCCAAAACTAAGAGCTAATAAAACTGCAGCTATCTGGCATTTATTTGGCCAACTTTTTTTTTGGCCAAAATCTTTGTGAACACCATTTTGGCAGGCACCATGACACATACTAACGCACACCCGAGGCAGCCTGGCGCATTGCCGGTTTAACAGGTTTAACACTCGAGTCTAAGCTATGTCCGAAAAAAAAATTGTCAAAAAAATCGCTGTTTTAAGACTTAAGCAAACTTCTAAACAAGTTTCGTTTTTTGCTTAAGGAATTTTGCGCTGAAATACGTTTAATTAGTTACTTACAATTTGCAGCTCAGTCATATATTTCTTCCACCACAGGAACTTGGCGTATTCGGGACCCATGGCGGACATCATATAGTAGAAGTACATGCAGACATGCACAAAGTTATTCAGCAGATTTGGGAAAGTAGCATTGCCGCCTAAAAAGTGGGCGTATATGTTTAACACAAATCTTATGTATAGTAACCAGCCATATACACACCTGCCAAGAACTTGACCAACACCCAGGTCTCCAATGGCGTCACGGAATGATGATAGACATGCAGCCAGGTTATTTGCGAGGATTTCTTGCGCAGCACAAAGAACACCGTATCCGCAAACTCGGTCAATTTGGACAGATAATAGATATAGCAGAGGTTAAGCATCTGCAATAAGAGCAAGAAAATATATAACGCGTACCAAGAGCGCGATAAATGAAGAGCGTGATTTATGAAGAGCGCGAAAAGATGCTTAAACAAGGTTAACGTACGGTATATTGCATAATTTGCCATTTTATTTATTTTTTTTCATGTCAATCTTAAGTTCTGCTACCTTTAACCACATTCAATGACCATGTAGTTTTGGCCAGTTTGAGTTAAGTAAAAAATCAAATAAAATGCTGTGTCAACACTTGAAGCAAATCTCGTATTAACCAGTAACAACAAAAACAACAAACAGCACACTAACAATATAGTAAATATTTACTGGGTAAAGTTTAAAAGATTTGTTGCAATGACATTGACAAAGAATGTTAACGAAAGTGAAACGTGAGTTGGCGATTTTATTGTTTTTGAGAAAAACGTGGGACAACGTTGCGTATGCGCAACGTAAACAAAAGTAGGAGCACGTTTATTTGGGTGATAAATAGCTTTTAGATTACTTAGGGCGTGGATATAGAGAGCTGCAGAACACCACAATTATATAGATCTTTTGAGATTTCACACATTGAATATGAAATTCATATTGTGGCTATGGGAACTATATTGAGTATATTTAATTGATTTTCTTGAGCAATACTTGAAGCTATGCCGCACTATAGTAACAATTTTTGTATTTCTTTGCATCGTTATCAGACTAAATTATACTAGGCTCTAGATGATACACTATCAATTAATCGCTCTGTGCTAGTTATAAAGCAATATCATTCCCATTCGCAATGGCCGCCAACAAGGAACGCACTTTTATCATGGTTAAGCCTGATGGTGTCCAGCGTGGGCTCGTCTGCAAAATAATTGAGCGTTTCCACCAGAAGGGCTTCAAATTGGTCGCCCTGAAGTTCACTTGGGCATCCAAGGAATTGTTGGAGAAATACTTTGTTGATCTGTCTAACAGTCCCTTCTTCCCCGGTTTGGTCAACTACATAAACTCTGGTCCAGTGTTTACCATGGTGTGGGAGGGTTTGAATGTTGTCAAGACCAGCCATCAAATGTTGGGTGCCACCAACCCAGCCGACTCGTTGCACTGCACCACTCGTGGACATTTCTACGTTCAGGTAGGCCGTAACATTATTCACGGATCTGATGCTGTAGAGTCCGCCAACAAAGAAATTGCCCTCTGGTTTGACGAGAAGGAACTTGTCAGTTGGACTCCAGCTGCCAGAATCTTGCATTTCTTGCTTTGTTGCTTCAATACATTTGGAATTTAAACTAAGATTCTTTTAAAGAAATAAAATTCAACATAGTTTCCTAATTTTCCATTTGCTATTTGGTTACTGTTTCCATAAGATTGTCTACAATTTTCTTCTTTTTTTGAAATCCCAAGCGGGACAATGCAATTTTTCCATTAATAGAGAAAATTGTATTCAAATTTTGAGACTGTGCCATATATGGCTATGACTTTATAAGTTTTTGAAGTTAATTAGAATTTTATTTCGAAGCAGTTCTCTATTTTTTTTACTTAAAGGTTTGTGGACAAACAGCTTTAATTTTTTTTAAATGTGTTATTCTCCATTAGTTTGCTCAACTAACTGCTCAACTATTGACATTTAAAATCATCATTAACATACCGCACGCTGCCACCTTATCTAAAAATGAATAGCAACACTTATTTATTTAACTCCGCACTTAATTCGTTAATATGATTAAAATTATAAGTTTAAAGTTATTTGACACTTTGACTTGCAATTTAAATAATTGAAAATAAGTAAAAAAAAAACTCAGAAATCAAAATATTTTTTCCAAGACATCTTGGCAACTCCTTGGTTGGTTGGAACAGTGAATATTATATTTTACTAGAGAAATATTAAAAATTAAAATAATGAATTAAAACAATTGATAGATTTAAATATAAAGTTTAATATAAATTGGCTTGCTGATAAATTTTTTAAATAAGTTAAAGTGTTTTTTATTAAAATTATTTTGTATTCTTTTTTTGAGATTTTGGAACGGTTATCATACTGAAAATGGGAATTTGGGAAAATTTTAGAGAAATTGATTTAAATATAATATAAAGATTCAGAAAAATTAGCTTTCTGATAAACTTTTTAAATAGGTTCGTGTTTTTTGTTAATTTTATAAAAGCTCAAGTATTTTTTTTTTGAGATTTTGGAACGATTATTACACTGAAAATGGGAATTTGGGGAAATTTAAGAGAAATGGTTTTCTTTGCCACCGCTGTATGTGTAACTCTCAACTGATTTGGCATTCGGATTGGTAATGGACAAATAAAAGTCTGTGTCAACTTTTAGTATTCAAAAGCTGGGAATTAAAATTCGATATTATGTTGCAAGCAGGGCCCCGGGGATCCGTGTGAGATCAACATATAAAAAGTATAGAAAGGATTTCTACGTGAATTGATGATTTGATAAAATCATAATAATGCATTTCATAAAACTCCAATGCCCGAATGACTCTCGAGTTCGGGCCCCTCCGAGAGCTCCGGTTCCGGGGGAAAAAGTCTTCGATCCCCCCACCTCCTCTCATCGGGACTGGTTGCAAGAATTGGAAGAAAATATTAAAAATCTAGAATCTGGTTGTAGGAAAAAGTCGAACTCTTTGCAATTTTAACAGACTCGCGGAATTAAAGATTGACGGATTTTGGGGAAGTGATTCCTTGTCGTACAAATCATTTCTTGAGAATGTTGTGGGCTTTTACTTGCTTCGAGGTATTAAGCCAAAAATTGTATAGCACTTTTATTATTTTACCCCTGTACTCAAAATACAGGGTATAAAAACAAAGCAGACTCAAGAATAAAGTACAATATCGTTTACAAGCTTACTGACGGATTTTCTGCTATTTTTATCTATATCTATATCTTCACTTATGTATTCCCTTCCTGAAGTATCGATCTGCTCTAGATCAGATCTAATGATCACGAAACTATTTCATAACAAGAAATTTAGATCTCTTCTCCCAAGTCGGGAGACTAAGCTGCAGCTTCGGTGGCAACAATGGTTCACGGATGGGTCCAAAACTGAGCAAGGTGAAGGTGTTGGAATCGTTGGACCCAACACCAGAATATCTACCGCAATGAGCAACCGGCCCAGCGTTTTTCAAGCGGAGATTCATGCCATAGAGATCTGCGCCCTTAGTATACTTCTCAAGGGAACTAGGACAGCAAACATCTGCATTTATTCTGATAGCCAAGCTGCTATTAGGGCATTATCATCCTGGAGCATCTCCTCCAGGTTGGTTAAAGAATGCCATAACTACCTCCAAACCCTGTCCGCTTGGTACAAAGTCGTACTTTGTTGGGTGCCTGGACACTCGGAAGTGGATGGTAACACGATCGCTGACGATCTAGCACGATAGGGTGCCTCCACCCTGACTACATCTCCTGCGCCGTTTTGTGGTATTGGTTGGTCAACAATCAAAGCCAGGATAAACAAATGGGCTGCAGGAGAATATAGGAGATACTGGTTCTTCCTTCCGGGGTCAAACCTCTGCATGCGATCAAGACAAGAGGTCTTGGCAGAGTGGACCTAAAGCTCCTGGTAACATACCTATCTGGCCACCACACTGTTAGATACCATCGAACTATTCAGAGTGCAGACTCTGTCTAGAAGACGATGAAACCACCAAACATATTCTCTGTGACTGCCCAACGCTGGTATGGGACAGAGCCTGTCACATGGGAAAGGAACGGATTAGTCCCTTCCATCTTAGGTCAATACCAACAAAAGACTTACTGCTATTTATGCGGAAAGCGGAGTCTTTTGCTTTAATTTAAGAGTATGGCATAAAAGACCTTTTGGTCGCAGTGCCCCACCTCTTTATGAGGAAACCTTTTTCGGAAAAAAATACTCATTTGCTTCGAGGTATTAAGCCAAAAATTTTTTAGCACTTTCTTATTTTATCCTTGTACTCAAAATATCGGGTCGAGAATGAGTACAATGCTTACTGACGGATTTTCTGCTAATTTGATATCTATATCTTCCTTTTTCAGAAGTACTTCTATTGTCAGTTCCGGAAAAAAAATTAAAAAAACTCATAATTTCGTTAAAGTCGAACAAGGACTACTTTGAGATACACTGTACATCCCACTGCAATTAAAGCGATTAAATTAAGTATACGGCTTGAGTACTACCAAAAAGTTAATATAGCTTTTGTACCTTTAGACACAGTGTATATGAAAATTCCAATATCTTGTTTTATCTCAGCCGATACAGCTATAGTTATTAGTTATTGCGAATAAATTTTTTTAGTTTTTTCTTACTTCCATTGCATATAAGTAGATCTCACATAGTGCAGTTGATTTATCTATTTTATTTTGATTTATTGACTAGACGTAAATTGAATATTAACAAATAAACCAAAGAAATATTGTTGATTGGTGGGAGTGACAAATTGTGGCAATATTTGATCTGTTAAAGGCCAGCTTGACAGCTGTTGCACAAGTTTTATAAGCGCTATACCACATTGATGTAAGATCTTAGCCAGGAAAAACGCAATAAAAGTATCTATGGAAAATTCAATGTTTAAATACGACCTTGGCATGGCGTAAAACCAAAAACAAGTGATTGTTAGCTGGCTATAGTTTTATTTACACGTGTTTAAGTCTGGAGTCTATAAAATTTCATAGTTAATTTAAACATAACGAATTGACGCATAATTGGCCATAAAATTGTTGAAAAAGCGTTTTTATTTTTTGTTTAGCACTAACTACAGAGCTTTTCTTAAGTGCTCAGGAATTAAAAAAAATGACTAAATTGGCTTTTCCAAAGTTCTTTGCACTGCTTAAAAAGTTCTTAACTGGCAGTGGCGCATTTAGAGGATACACTTGGTAAACCGATATTAAATTTAAGACCCTTTTATAGTTTTTATTTTTTGTTTGCGTCACTGTTTAATATTTTAAGCATTAACTAAGTACAGCTTAGACTCAAAATTTTGCGAACTTTGAATTTGGACCATGTGCCATTAAAGCCATAATTAAAGCATTTTTAAACTTTATTGCTATATTTTTCGAGCAGCATTTAGGAAGCCAAGTGAGCTGAACCTTGTCAGTTTATACGAAACTGGAGGTAAAACAAAAACAGCTAAAACCAAATCATGAATCATGCAAAATTTAAGAACTTCGTTGGTAGCAAACGAAAGTTAGGCTAGTTTGAGATAAAGAAAATTTGCAAACCGGCAGCAACAAGTTGCGAAATCTTAGGCAAATTTTTCATCAAATGAAATATGTTATCAATAAATTATTTTATTGATGGTTTTTTGGTGGAGTTTGTGAGCGTGTGGCGTTTTTTGAGTTGAGGCCGTTGGCCTTGAGGTTTCAACTTACCCGCTTTGACATAGGACCATCCGAGTAGTCAACCGGTTGGCACTTGAGATTGTAGTAGTTCAACCAACCAGCCATTAGATGCTATATGGTAATAAAAGGGGATTGCACGCGTTATAGCCAGAATTAGCAACATATTGTTATATAAACATACCTCATAGAACATATAACCGCTAAGCAGCACCTGGAAAGCGTTATATATAACCAAAGTGCGACGCAGCTGGAAGGGTTTACGATCACGCATAAAGAGTGGACCCAGCACTAGAACCCAGGATAGATATATGGCTACCAGTCCAAATGTAAACATGGGATGTTCCATCAACGGAAAACGCTTGGCACGCGGATCTATTTCAATGAAATATCTCATTAGTTTTGACATCATATGAGTTAGTATACTAGATATAGTAAATATATATTATATATAATTGGCTTTGGACGATGCAAATGCATGCAAACTTGAATTGCCTAGGGATTTGATATTAGCTATGAACTAAGTCTCAGACTAAGTCTTAAGTCGCAACAGCAAGTAGTCATATAATTTATTTTCATTTCACATTGCTGATTCTCTATATGAAATATAGCGTGATTTTTTGATGTTGAGTTTTTCTTTTAAACGTATAAATATTTTCATATGCTTTTATTTCACTATCAAAATTCGAGCTTAGGAGATGTTTGCTATCAAACTTTTTTTAAGTATTTTATTTGGTCTTTAATTTTGATGGAAGATAAGTAAGAAAGTCTGTAAATATGATCTCTTTTCAGGTTTATCGATTATCAAAATAAATTTAAAAAACTACAGATTGGGTTACGGAGGGCATTTTAAGAACAACTATGGCAATACGTACTTTTTCTTATTTTTACTACAAAAAAAAATCACCCTATATATTAAAGATGATAGTTCAAAGAATATATTGTAGAAGTGCACTATACAGAGATAATGCCACTATACGAGTTAATAATATTTGTGTATCTCTTAATTTTATGCTTTCTGAATGAAATCGTGTCTGTTAGTATAGCTATTAAGATAATATAATAAGAAAAAAATAGTAACATAAATTATTTGCCGGCATTGTTTGTTTATTTACCGGAGTGTTTTTTAGTGTGACATGTTGCACGTGGAACACAAAAAAAAAACACTCAAAATGTGTCGCAGCTGCACTTAATTAAAATTTTTAATCATAAAATGTAGTTTTAACGTCATACTCTTAAAAAAAAATGAAGATCTCTAAGCGCGAAATCCAGAAATACAAGAAATTTTCAAACATTATGTATTAAAATTGTTATATATTATTGTGAGAGGTCGCCAAACTTCTTTTTCTGAAATTTGTGACAGGTTAGGAGGTCGCTTTATTAAGAAGTTCTGTTAAATGATGCTAAGCAGGTGATTTTTATATTTGCTCAAATTTGCAAAGCTTTTTAACATTTTATTCGCCAATATTACGTAATTCGAGGTGATGGCTTGTGCAGCCAATAATAAAGCCAAATTTAATTTCCAAGGCAACCTACTTTTATAGAAGATTGTTTTATTCTACTTAAGTAGTTTAATGAAAGACTTTTTAAAATAGCTAATAACAGCCATATAATAAGCTAACCACAAAAATAAGTTGATCTTTTTATTAAGCAGTTTGTTCAAGATGTTGCTAGGGAGGCTTTGGATAGGCCCTGAGCCTGTATAAAAAAGAACAGCGCCCTTCCTGGCATGCAATCGAAAACGAAAATCAAGGAAGACAAGACTTCTATGTGCACTTTTTAGTATATCATCGTATTAAAAAATTCCTTATTTAATTTTGTATATTAAGGGGCTGGTTATCTAGCCATACTGCGGGTGAAGTCTTCATCTTTAATGTGTATAAAACCGACTGACATTTGGTCGGATTTAAGGTATTATTCCACCTGCGAGTCCAGCTCTCAAGCTCAAGATACTCTTGTATCCCGTCAGCTAGTTCATAATGCCTGCGCATCAAGCGATGAGCTTTTTGTCCTTCTTAACAGCCTGGCAGTGGAAAGCATGCTTTTGACATTGAATCTTCTGTCCTCAAGGTATGCTCACAATATGCCAAAGTACGAAGCAGGAAGTAAGGTCTTAATTTTAGCCAGAAGACCGATGAGCCAAACTCTATCAAACGCCTGTTTGACGTCGAAAAATAACCCATAAGAGTATTCTTTATCGTCAAAAGCTTTAAGAATATGGTTAGCCACTCCATAACCTGCTCGACGGTGCTGTGTCCTTCTTACGGAAGGATTTGATTTTTTGACTTAGATCCAAATTGATGATCAGGTAAATAATTGTTATGTACATTGATCTTTTTAGCCAAACTTTGGAGAGGATTCTGGGACCGACTCATCTTTTACAGGTTTCCTGATCATAGTAATAAGACCCATTGGGCAGGGAAATGTTGTGTTTTTATTATTGCATTAAAAATCAGCGTGATAAAAAGAAGAGTTTTCCTTGGCAATGCTCGTTAGGTAGCATGACATATTCTGTCATGAACTGGGGCCTTTGACTTAGGAAGCTTTGTTATATTTTCTTCAATCTCATCTAACCAGATGGTACGAAGAGGCAACCTCATTTGGAGTGGTGTGTCAATGATACTGAGAGTTTGTCTTCTTCATCAGTGACCAGTTTAAAAGGCGTAAATCGCTCTTCGAGATTCTGAGCAAAGCACCATCATGACGCCTTAGAGGAACAGTTCGATAGGGTTGTCTTTGATCGCTTTCGATAGGTTATATCCAGTATCAAGTTTATAGTCCAGGACCTCTATTCTTCTATCGAATAAGTTCTGTCTGAGTGTCTGAAGTGCCACTTTAAGTTCCCTTACAGCCTATTTCCAGACAGGGTGGTCTGAAATTTCCTACGGAGTCGTCGCTTCTTAGAGAGAAGTCGAACTAGCTCAGGAGTTAGCCTATCACAAAAAGTCTTCTCCAATCTATCCATTTTAGACATTAATTAAATTGTTCTAAAAAAGTTTTGAAGAAGTACTGAACAACTTTTGATGTAATATTTGTAGCATAAAAAGTTTGTATACCTCTTCTACTTTTTCTTTTCTTTTCACTATACCAGGCGGCTTCGCTTCCTGCTCGCTTTGCTTACTAACTCCCGCAAGCGGCTCATGGGGGCCCGCTTGAAATTAAATTACTTCTTTATTCTTCTCATACCTCTTCTTTGATGCTTTACGCCTCCGTTCTCACGCTCTTTCATTTTCTCTTCAGTCAAATTCAACCTCGCTAAATTCCTTACTTTATAAAAACATGAGAAAAAAAATCATAAGAAACAAATATCTTCTGCTATACACACAACATGCTCTACACTTTCAAAAAGATGAGAAAAATAAAACTTTTTTATATAATAGAGCGATAAGCTTTATGATCCGTATTAAAATATACGAGGTGTGTTCAAAAAGTAATGTAACTTAAGCAATTTCGCGAGAAACGTATTTTCGATTATCGATTTTTTTGTTTTGTTGTGTTGGTACACCCTTCCCGAACATCTGCACCAAATTTCATATTTAATAAATATGTTAAAATTAATCAAAAAAAAAATTATTTTGACATCGTACTGCGTATGCGCCTTTTTTTTCCAACACATTTGCAAGTAAGTTAATAATTATAAACATTTGTAATTTGAAAGCTTAAATTATTTGACTTGAAATTGCGCACAAATTATTTGAAATGCAAACTTGTTTAAGATGAGGTTAAAAGTAAACGAACTAAGATGATATCGCTTCAAGACAATCCAGTGAAAGTCTAGACATTGAGTCGGTACAATTTTTGGGAATGTTAGAATTTGTAATTTATCAGGGTTTTGATTTGAGTGTTCCAGTGTTTTCAGGTTTACTGATTGAAATTATCAAATTGAACGTTAGAAGTGTGAAAAAAAAGATCTATGCATCCAAGTTTCGGAATTAAAATCATTTAACTTATACAAGCTTTACTTATTGCTTGACTTTAATAACTTTATAATTTCTTGATAATTTGTTCTCAAAATTGATTTCGGCAAAAAGCCGGTTTTTATCGATAAATTGAATGCATGTTAAGTACTGAATCACAAGTGGTTCATTTTAAAAACAGCCCAGTCACTCATCCAGATCTTAAAAACAGGCAACCCGTTTGACATTTGTTCGTAATATTTGTAAACTTGACACTTTGAGTTTAATCAAATGCAATACAAGTCAATAATATTATAATTTATTGTGTTTTTAACCGCAAAACTTAGTCGATGTTTTTTTTTTTTACTTGCGCATTTAATAAATTTAAATATCAAGTTCGTGCCCTAAGTCTTTTGTTTTGTTTAAGTATTGCTTGCACTTGAAAAATTTTGAAGATCGTTTTTAACTCTCGTTTTTATTTTGTTTTGTTATTCTCAATTTGCTTTACATACTAAACACACACATACATGTATATATGTTATATATGTGTGTGTGTGTATGTGATGCACTGTGATTTTAATTGCTGCTACCTTCCATTGACCTTTTCACCGCCAGCTTTGCCAAGAACACCAGCACAACACACACATAGATACACACACACACATAGATACACACACACGTAGATACACTCACACATACACGCATGCTAAAGCTACAAAAGAGAAAAAAGTAACAACAAAAACGCACATTTTGTTTATAAAAACGAAACGTTTTCAAGCATTTAACCAAAATTTGTGGCCCAAACTGTCATTGCTTACTCATCAGCTACTACCAACAATTTGAACAATTTAAACAATTTAATATTGTACTAGTTATATGCTCAGTTGCACACGACAGAGATGGAGCTAAAGACGTCATAAAACTGCCTAAGATAAAGTATGTAAATACATTTTAATTACGTTAATAATTGTCGAAAAAAGAAGCAAAATATACATATATATATTATATAGTATATACAATTGGCATTGCCAAGGTCAGCGTAAATTCAAAAACAACTAAAAATTAAAGAAAAAAAGCAAAAGACTAACTCTTAACTTAATTGTCCTAGAAGTTTAACGTTGTGCGTGGTTGTTGTTTTTGTAAACTTTTGATCTCCAATGCTGACTGAGCTTTAATTTAAGCAATTTTTTTTAAATTTTGAAATATTTTTTTACGTTTTTGGTTTGGGTTTTTTTATTTTGGCAAATTGCTTTTTGGCATTTGATTTTTTTCAAAGAGTATTGATAGCTTTGGTTTATCTGGCATTTGCTTTATAAAAAGTGTCAAATCATTGTTAAGCGTACGCTTAATTATTAAAAACGAGTATCTTTGATTGTGATTCACATTAAGAAATTTATAAATTTAAAATATGCAATACAGTTGACGCGCCCCGACTATAAGCACTTAATGCTACACTGAGACAAAATTGAAGCGCAAATTAAAGCTTTTCCATTTTCAAATTTCAAAGTGAAGCTTCTTACTTCATTTGAGCAAAATATTTGTATTTGATTAAAACTCGTTTAGGTGTCTTCGATAAAGATAATAATAATATAAGCACTAATGCTATACTGAGAGAAAATTGGAAGCATAAATTAAAGCTTTTCTATTTTTAAATTTTAAAGTGATGCTTCTTCTTGCTTTTCTTGCACTGAGAGAAAATTAAAGCGAAGATTGAAGATTTTCGATTTTTGAATTTCAATTTGATGCTCTGGCATTAATTGGGCTTTTTCTTTAAAGTAAAATATTTGTATTTCTTTATAACTCATTTAGGTTTCTTCGATAAAGATAATAATAATAATATAAGCACTAATGCTACACTGAGAGAAAATTGAAGCGTAAATTAAAGCTTTTCTATTTTTAAATTTTAAAGTGATGCTTCTTCTTGCTTTATTTGAGCTTTTCTTTAAGCTAAATATTTGTATTTGATTATAACTCGTTTAGGTTACTTTGATAAAGATAATAATAATAATATAAGCACTAATGCTACACTGAGAGAAAATTGAAGCGTAAATTAAAGCTTTTAAATTTTAAAATTTCAAAGTGATGCTTGTTCTTGCTTCATTTAAGCTTTTTTTTAAGCAAAATATTTATATTTCTTTTCAATTTCTTCGATAAAGATAATAATAATATAAGCACTTAATGCTACACTGTGAGAAAATTGAAGCGTAAATTAAAGCTTTTTCTAACTTCTTTTGAGTTTTTTTTAAGTCGTATTTTGTATTTCATTAAAGCTCGTTTTTTTCGAAAAAGATCTGGCTCTAGAAGTGATTTTTTATTCAGAAGTAATTAAAGACACCGCCGTTCGGATTCGGCTATAAACCGTAGGTCCCTGTTCTGTTCGAACAGTTATTAATAGAGACCCCCATGCCTCTCCAAGGGGTTACTCAGGGAATTATTTTTTAATTACTTTATTATTTTATTATATTTGCACACGTTTTATAAATTTATATGTTCATCACTGTATCAAAAGCGAAGCAGTTTAAGCATTGAATTTAAAAATATTTTGTTTAAATTATTTTCGGCATTAATTAAGTTAACTGAAGAGTTTTATTAGGCCGGTTTATGCTCTTCTTTGCAGAAATATTTTGCGAATCAAAACCATGAAATTCGCATATCTAGTTACAATCTAGTTACAACCGAATTATTGTTAATGATATTCAAAAGGTTTTAGAAGGCAAATTAAATTTTTTTTCTGTGGTTTTATATTTTATATGAATATTTAATAGAAGTAGGCCTTTTGTGCCTAAATTTAAGCAGATTGGCAAAAAATTTTGCTTTGTTAAAATAAAAGAAGATATTGTCAAAATGAACTTAAAATAATTTAAATGACAATCAATGCAAATTGATAAACTTGGCAAAAAGCCTAGATTTGCTTTCGCGAATTTTGAGAGCTCTGAACTTTCAATATCTTCTATAGTTTTTATGCGATTATGATGTTTTTTTTTTTTGTGTTTCATATAATTTTGTCAGTTTTCAAACTTTTGCCCTTTTATTTCTGTGTTCTGCGAAAACTTTATTGTAATAGAGCTTACCCGACAAACGTTTTTTTGTCATAAAAATTATTGTAAAATTATAAAAATTATAAATTCCCACAAAATTTCATAAGAACCGGTCCAGCCGTTTTGGTAGAGTATGGTACAAAGTTAAAAAAAAGGTTGGGAGTGGACAACTCTTATCACTCAGGGGAATGAAAAGTAGATGTTGGCCGATTATTAAACCTACACAAGAGGCACACAAAATTTCATGAGAATCGGTCTAGCTGTTGCGGCGGAGTATGGTAAAAATTAAAAACAAATTTTAGGGTGGTCAACCCTTACCACTTAGGGGTATGAAAAATAGATGTTGACCGATTCTCAGATCTACCTAAGAGGCACACAAAATTTCATGAGAATCGGTCTAGCCGTTTCGGGGGAGTATGGTGAAAATTAAAAAAAAAGGTAAGGGGTGGAGGACCCTTATCACTTAGGGGAATGAAAAATAGATGTTGGCCGATTCTCAGAGGCACAAAAAATTTCATGAGAATCGGGCCAGCCGTTTCGGAGGAGTATGGTAACTAACATTGTGACACGAGAATTTTATATATAAGATTTTTTGAAGCAAAATCGGGCAGAAATTATGCTATAAGCCGATAAAGCTTATACAAATTTTCAAAAAACAAATA
Organism: Chymomyza amoena; assembly: GCA_037043745.1. NCBI lineage: Eukaryota > Metazoa > Arthropoda > Insecta > Diptera > Drosophilidae > Chymomyza > Chymomyza amoena. The sequence continues at coordinate 474,014 of JBAMAX010002216.1, read as the reverse complement.
AGATCATAATAACAAAAATAAATATATAAAATTTTTGTAATTAGTTCGATTAGCTCATTGCCGTAATTTTAATTATTATTGGTATTATATTAGGAACTTTTTTGCTTTTACTGCAAAAAAATTGTGTATAATACAACTCGAAAATTATTAATTTTTTAAAAAATTTGTACCTTTTTTATACAATATATCAAGCTTAGCTCCAAAATTGTACACTGACAAAAAAAAGGAACATTTGAAACAATTTATTTTGGTTTTTTTGTATAAATTTTAAAATTTTTTACTAGATGTAAACAAATTTGTAGTAATGTGCCCAAAATCTTTTTCAACAGAATTTTTCATTAATTCAAATCGATTTTGAAGCTAAATGTGTTTAAATTACATATATGTATCTGCATTCAAAATCGTTAAGATATTACAGATATAACATTCTTACTATGGTACCATTTAAAATTCCAATAACAATATTGGTATTATATTTGAAACTTTTTTGCTTTTATTAAAAACATATTGTGTATAACAATATCTCGAAAAATTTTTATTTTTTTTATTAAATTTTCAACTTTTTTATACAAAATCGTTAGACACCAAAAATGTGCACTGACAAAAAAATTGAATTTTTGAACCAAATAATTTTGACTTTTTTGAAATATTTTCAAAATTTTTACTAGATATATAAATTATATGTAGTGACCTGCCCAAAATCTTTTTCAACTAAATTTTTCTTTTAATTTAAATTGATTTTGAAGCCAAAAACATAGGTGGTATTGCATGTGCTTGAAATTGCCTATATCTGTATTCGAAATCGTTAACATATTACAGATTTCATACTAGTTTAAAATTCCAATAACAATGTTCGTTTTTTTTTAGTTTTAATCGTTTTTGAAGCCAAAAAACATAGGCAGTATTACATGTGTTTAAATTACCTATATCTGTATTCGAAATCGTTAAGATATTGACAAATTTCATTTAAAATTCCAATAATAATTACAATTACGATTACTATTTTAGCACAAAACAATTTTTAAAAGCATCTACTATATTTTTTCACATAAGAACATCAGAAGACAGAACTGAGGCTCGGGGACTTCTTTTCCCGATACACACACCACTAATTCCTTAAGCCGCATAGGAATATCTATTAAAACCTGCTTGCCTTTAAAATGTAACTTTCCATTGCATTAATACTAAAACTAGCTACATCTGACGTCTTTAAATCTTCTACAAGTTACTTATAAATTCTTACAGCCAGTTTTTTTTATTAGCCAACTTTTATTCGACTGCATTAAAAAAACACAATTTGCATTGTCCATAAAAGTGTTCAACTTCGAATAGAATTCAAAACCTACCGCCATAGTCTTCCTCGACCATCTGATAATAACGCTGCACCAGACCCGTGTAGTTACGCGAGACATGATGGGTCTTGAATTCATCGACTGCAATGTTGGCTATTTCGACGGCCATGTCGAAACGCGAGCTATAGTTATAGCGGTAGTTGCTGTAGTACTCCATCTCCATATTCATTTTTTTTTTAGTTGTTAAATATTATTATTTATATAATAGTTAATTATTTATAAAATATTTGGCTATTTGTAGCTTTGTAGCTTGAATTGTATTATTTCACGTATTAATTGATTTTAGGTGAACTTTGTTTGGCTGCAGGATGCCGCATGCTGCGCTCAGGCACACACTTTTTTTTGTATAGGTTCTAAGCACAAATTTTTCGAATAAACATTCAAAAACACTTGGTTTTTTATTTAAAAATAATTTTTGTTGTATATAATATTTATATATTTTTTGTAGTAAATATTTGCAACTGTAACTTAGTGGATCATTTAGTTAGTTTTCGTTAGTGTTAGGTACCATGCGTTAACGTTGCTGGTTCTTTGGGTTTATTAAGAAAACCACCGCACCGTAGGAATGTTTATGCTCAACTGAATCTAAAACTTCTCAACAATCACAAGATAAAGTAACTTTTTTGTGCACGACTGCGACGCTAACACAAGCTTAAGCCACTGCGCTGACAGCGACGTCGACGCCGGCAGCGCCACTCTTTGCAAAATAGCAACTAAAGCTAACACATAGACAGCCAACACAACGACACCCAGTTACACACAGACACAGACGCAGACAGAGCAGAGCTTGGTGCGCCGGCGCTTTGGGTTTGAAAAACGCAGCTCGCTGCTCAAAACTTGACGAAAAGTTTTACAGAACAACGGAAGTTTCGTTTAGTCAAGTTTAGCTTTACCGTGTGTGTGTGTGTGCGCGCGCATAAGTGTGTGTGAGAGCTTGAAGCTGAGCTTGCATTTATTATTTATGTGTATTCTCAATGGCATCACGCATACGCACACACACCCACACGCACACTTGTGCAAAATACTCTCAATGGCTAGACGCAGCTTTAGTTTTTTTTATGGGTCAATGCACTGGGCGCTCGGCTCGCTCTCTTTAAAAGAAGTTCAAGCGTTGCTATGGCATAGAAATTATGAATATTAATAACATTAAATTAAAATAAATTAATTATTTTATTTCAATAGATGTTTCTTACGTAAGATGTATATTTCGTACATATATACAAAATGTGTGCTTTATATCTACATTTATACATACACATAATTACCAATACAATATTGAAAGTAAGAGCAAAAAACTTGCCAAAAAAATATATATTATATGATAATAACAAATGGTTCTAGTTTTTTTTTTGTTATCCAGGAAGCTAAGATGACTGCAACTTTTTAAATTAGGTTATATAAAATCACCAGAGAAAACAAGTTCTATAGTGACTAGGACAATATTAAAAACAAATGTTTGCTTTTAAATGATAAAATTTTTTTGTTTTTGCCTCTAATTTGGGGAACAGCATTTTGGATGCGGTAATTAAATAATTCATTATTCAGACATTCGGCTCAAACAGTGTAGTTGAAAAATTTCTTATTTCAAAAAATTTTATGGGAGTTGTTTACTTTTGCTACCTTACATATGGTAAGACTATGGAATTCATGTATGCTAATTATTTCAGTGATTGCTATACTTAGAATATGGTAAAGGAAGTTTTTGAGTTTTTTTGAGTTTCGCCAGGGGACGTTTTTGTGAATTTTCTTTATTGTTTCCATAAAGAATCGTGTTTTGTGTAAAATTCGGTATTTTTTCTCAAAACCCTAAAGAATAAAAATACCTTTAATTTAAAAGTGGTTTGGATAAAATCCGCATTGTCAACTTACGAAATTAGAAATTATTTTTGAGGCTACTCTTTTATATATATAGTTTATGTGTCCATTCCTTATTGTATTTACCTACAGGATTAGAGTACTCTAGATTTCAAAAATGTCTGTAATGGACTAGGTGAGATAAGCATTGACAAGGATGTTGATGAAACAATTTCAGTCATTATCACGTTCTTCTCGGAGACCATTGTATTGGCTGGCTAAATTGAAAGACTAGAAAGTCTCTATTAATTAAAAGACACCGCCGTTCGGATCCGGCTATAAACTGTAAGTCCCTGTTCTATTCGAACAGTTATTGATAGGGATCCCCATGCCCCTCCAAGGGGTGAGTCAGGGAATTATTTATTTTAAAATTGGAAGACATTTCCTAGTAATAGTTAGCTTTCAGGATTTGCTAAATTTTTACAATTCCTTTAACTTATAGCTTAAAGTCTGTATCTACTTGCTCAATTGTGGTCAAAAGTTGGATCCAACCCTAAACTATCTAAAGTGTGTTCGAGTCGATTTTAACGGCTTATTCTGCATTAACTAGGAATAAGAACAAAAGATATTTATCATTTTTAAGATTTACTGTATTTATTGAATCTGTATCCCACACGATTGTTTTTGTAAGCTATTAACTAGAATTTTAAATAAGAACATATTTGCGACGATGCGATACTCTTCTATTTGGTTAAATAATATTATAATAATTTATAGATATCGTTAATATAACATATACCTTAAAATTGTAATACCCAACGAAGCACTTAAGTAGTTGCTAATCTAGTAAGGAATTCAAAAACTAGTTACCACAATGTATCAATACTTCAATGCATTTAAGTAAATGAAGAATATCACAGCGTCCCTTACTAGGGTGACGTCACAACTATGAAAATTATTTCTAACCTTTACCGATGTAATGGTTCACAATTGCAGGAAGATGGGCTTTTTTTGGCTTTTTGTTTTATTTTAAATATGGCGTATTTGGCACGGAGGACTTTGGATATCCTATATCAACACATTGCAATAAAATTCGGTATATGGCTTAAGTACTCCAAGGAAATGTTGAAACCAAAATCGGGCAGCCTTTATACCCTGTACCTTATGGTACAAAGTGTATATTAAGTTGTGCACGCCGAAAATGCATGTAACATATAGAAAGAGTCGTCGGAAACACCTCATAGTTACCTAAAATATGATCAGGGGGACTAGAGAAGTCCATATACCTGTCTGTCTGTCCGTTTTAACGCCTAGATCTCAGAAATGGTAAGAGCTAGAGCAACGAAACTCTCACATTAGATCCCATATTATTCTATAGGAGGCAAGTTTTTGGTTAAATTGTATTGCTCCCATAGGGGTGTTTCAGACGACCTCGAAAAAAAAAGTTTTAGATGAATAATTCGTTTGTTTAAGAAGATATCGTAACCAAATTTGGCATTCGAAAGTTTTTATAGATCCCAAGCACTGTATCAAATTTGATCAAAATCGGTTGGCTATATCATCTCATAGGATCGATCTGCCAAAATAATATTTTTTACACAAAATTCGCTATACTTCGTTTTTTAATTAATATATCGTAATTAGATTTGCCCAAACATTGTAACAAATTTGACCAAAATCGGTTGACTATATCATATAGCTCGCATAGGGCCGATCTTCAAAAAAATCTATTTTTGAACAAAATTTGTTGTTTCGTTTGTTTGTGAAGATATTGGAACCAAATTTGATATTCGTAAGTTTTATATGGGTTTAAGCATTGTACAAAATTTTATTCAAATCGGTAGACTATATCATACAGCTCCCATAGGACCAATCGGTCCAAAAAAAACGTTAATTATACGAAATTCGATGTGCTTCATTTGTTTGTAAAGATATTTGAACTAAATTCGGCATTCAGATCTTTTTTAAGGTATTAAAGCACTGTGTCAAATCTGATCGAAATCGGTTGACTATATCATATAGCTCCCATAGGAACGATCGGCGATTGGTTTTTTACGAAGGAACCGGATTTTATTGGAAGCTAGTGGTACAGGGTATCCCAAAGTCGTCCACACTGACTTTACGTACGCCATTTTTATTCTTTCTTCTTTCAAGCCGCAATAAAAAAAAACTTTTCCCTGTGACATAATAGGGTATCTGAGCCGAAATTTGATTGCTCAAAGCATCTCCAAAATCTGAGCATGCAAACAGCTGACAGACAGATAGTCAGATGAACGGAAATGTCTATATTAAAATAATTTGTCCTTATGACCATATTGGAGGTAATTTTGAGCGAAACAAATATACCTCTTACTGTTGGTATAGGATGATTTTATAAAAAAAAAGAAGCTTAAGAGTAGCTTATGACCTTTTGGGAGGTAATTTTGGGCACCTCTTACTGTTGGTACAAGATGAATTTATAAAAAAAATAAATTTTTTCTAATGTTATAGCAAAATATTTTGCAGGAACTTGACAGCAAAACGCTTCCTTGGTTAGAGAATTCCCTTTATGTTTAACTTCTAATTGAACATAATTTTTCAAATTTTTGTTTTTTAATTAAGTGTTTTTTTGAGATTTTTTTCTGCAGAACTTCCCCTCATTGAATGATTGACCAATTATTTATTTATTAAATAAAAAACTTCATGCATTTCATGACCAGAATGCTACACGCTTATTTCATAAATATGTATTTAGGCTGTGATTCATTGCTATAGACAAATCATCATGATGGCCTGTCCTCTACATCAAATGCAAATTGGTAAGCAAAAAACAGGCCAATACTTGACACGTGCAAACGTATTCAAAGCTTTCCGGTTTAACGCGTATCATTCAAATATCTAGAATATTATATTATAAATTATTTTTAAGATTTAAATTCTTTATCTACGCATTTCTAGGCCGAGCTACGTGCCAAAGTTGGCGTAAAGTTGTTGTTCTTGGAATTTGTGGGTATGCAAAGTTGTTGAAAAGTAGGCAGAAATCGCGGCTAATTAGTTAATAGTCAAATAGTTAAAAAAATATGTTTTTATACAATTGAGTAAATAGGAAGGTCTGATATCAATTTGGCCTATTAACGCTGACTAAATCTTTTTTTAGAACAAGTTATTTTACAGATGTTACGCATTATGCTTAAGTAATGGTTAAATAGTTAAATGGGTTTTGGAGGTATTTCTTGAAAATAGGTAAGTAAAACTCAGACGTGTCGAAGCGATGCAACGTGACGCACGTGAAAACCTTGTTAAAGTTTTGTTGTAGCACTATTTGGCTAATAAAAATCTTAATTATGCCATTAAAAGACAAGACAAGAGACGACATTACAGAACCGTAGTTTGGTTATGGCAGAGTTTGACAGTTTCTGCGATTTCCAAGTTGGTTCTGTGCTGTGGCCTTTGACATGTTTTGATATGATTGTTTTGGCCATGTTATATAGCCTTTCAGTCTGCTCGACATCGGGATGGCATTGCCAAAATTGGTTATGGCTGGCTGGACTTAACGGTGTATCAAAGCGAACGATTAGCGCTTGAGTTGGTTTTAGCCAAAATTTTAATGATTATCTTTTGGTTTTCACTGTCAGTTGGCATCGCTCTTACTGATATCTGTGCAAGTTGCTGCGGCATTTCACGGTCTAGGTCTAGGCTAGATCTAGGCACTCGGAAGTGGCGTCGCTGTCGACGTAGCAGCTGGCGTCAGCGTCGTTTTAGCCAAAAATCGATGATAAATGGTCAGCTGAATGAAAACTGCCGCTAGCAAGTTTGAATCAGTAGCTCTGGTTTTTTTTAATCTATAAGTTTAGTCTTTTTTTTTTGCACAGCTGTGCCAATGGCAAAATGATACTTTGTTGTTACTAAACAATAAATTAAAGACTGCATTAATTTAAACAAAATAAGCGCTTCATTTAAATATTTTAGCTGTTGCGTTGATATTAACAATTGTATTGTATATTGAATATTTCGCTGTCAGCTAGTTTTCGAAAACTATTATAGAGTATTTTAATCGAAACTCTTCCATGACGCATTTTGATTCCAAGAAAATATCAAAAGTCATTATGCTCTGAAACATTTTTCACGCTCAAAGTGTTGCAAAACAAAAAATAACTAAAAATAAAAATAAGTAGTAATAAAAATTAGACATTAGGCTAAGACTAATAATTTTAATTAGCGCACATATACGAAAAAAATATTTGAAATTAAAACTTAATTAGCACAACGTGCTCAGGGTGTGTTTTCGGGGGAGTCTAGATACCAGTCTGGACGAAATAGTAGTCTTACACTGAAAGAAATTTTGAGTTATTCTCAAAATGCAGGCATCGGTTACTGCGTAGCTGTCTCTTTGACGTCACCTGTATAGAAAAATTTTAGTTTTTTTTTTTTTTAATCAAGCAAAGTGTTAAATATAAGAAAGAAATTGGTTTTGCTCAATCAATCCGAAATTATAGTATAAGGAACGACTTTAAGACGCAAGTCAACTTGCTAAATATGGATAGCTTGAAACTTGCACAAGTTTTGTCTCTATAGTATATAAATTTAAATTATTGCACTTAAACCATATTTAATATAATACTAGTATTTTGAAAATAACAACCTGCTTTTTTTATTAGAGTGCAAAGATTAAGATTGCCAATTTAGTGGTAAAAGAACTAAAGAATATTTAATTGACGAATTTTAAATCGATAATTAAAAATTTGTTTTGCTTATAAATTTATATTTTTTGCCAAAGCTGAGTGTTGCAAATAAAAAATGTTTTTATAAAGTTTACATGCTACTAATTTATTTTTTTAATACAATATAGGAGGTGTGTTCAAAAAGTAAGGCGACTTTTTAAATTTCGCGGGCAACGTATTTTCGATTAACGATTTTTTTTGTTTTGTTGTGTTGGTACACTCTTCCCGAACATCTGTATCAAATTTCAAGTGAATGGCATTTTTAGTTTGGTTGTGAGAGGCGTAAAGGTTATAAGTGTTTTGCGTGCTCGGTGATTTTTTGCTATCGAAAAATATGGATCAACGGATACCTTACTTTTTGAACACACCTCGTAGATTAAATAGATTAAATTATTGAATTTCAAATAATTATTTATATGGAAAATTTTGAGCTCTATCGAGTGGAATTCACTTTCGGCTAGCCAGACATTGCAAGTGGCTCGTGAAAATTCACTTGGAAGAATAAATACCCTATAAATAGGCTATAAGAAAGAACGCACCAAAACCTTCTACATAAATAATCAAAATAAATACGAACTTAAACGAGCTTCAAAGCAGGCTAAGTTAGAACTATAGATATAATTTTAGCTGCTAAATTCACTTTCTTAATATAAACTATATTCTTACGAAAAAACTGGATCTCTACATAAAAAATACAAACAGGAATGATCCAGATTGATTTGGTCAAAATTTCAGTTTTTGAACTTAACGTGTTCATTCAAAAAACCTGTTTTCAGTTGCAAAACATTGCTCAATCACTTTTTTAAGACATAAGGCTAACGTAAAGATTTTTTGAGTTTTTGGTGTCAAATTTTCATAATAAAAAAAATGGCGGACGTATAGTCGGTCGCGGACGACTTTAGGATACCCTGTATTACTAGCTTGCAGTAAAATGAGGTATATGCTTAAAAACATCAAAGACATTTGACTGCCAAATTAGCTTCTTCATAAAAAACCATAAACTGGAGAATTTTTAGGCAACAATTTATTTTTTTGACCGATCGTTCCTATGGGAGGTATGTGATGAGTATAGTCAACCGATTTCAATAAAATTTGACACAGTGCTTTAATACCTTAAAAAAGATATGAATGCCAAATTTATTTCAAATATCTTTACAAACAGACAAAACACATCGAATTTTGTATAAAAAACGTGTTTTTGGACCGATTGGTCCTATGGGAGCTACAATATATGATCTAGTCAAACGATTTGGATTCAAATTTAGTACAGTGCTTAGGAACTATAAAAAACTTACGAATAACTAATTTGGTCCCAATATCATTAACAAACAAACGAATTATCAATCTAAAATCTTTATTCAAAAATCGATGTTGTCTGGAAGATCGGCCCTATGGGAGCTATATAGTTCATCACCGATATTAAATAGTTCAATAAACTTGGCACATTGCATAATATGGGCTCTAATGAAAGTCTGTTCCCAAATCTGGTCTGCGATATCTATTATTAAACGGACAGACAAATGGACGGACAGACGACATTATATTCTCTATAAAACATTCATATTTTGGCCGATCGGTCGTATGGGAGCTATATGATATAGTTACAACTCGATTGTTAAACTCAATATCTAGGTACCAGTGATTGAGAACTATAAAAACTAACTTTCGAATACCAAATTTGGTTACGATATCTTCATAAACAAACGAATTATTCATCTAAAACTTTTTTTTTGTGTCGAGGTCGTCTCAAACACCCCCATGGGAGCTATATAATTTATACCCGATATCAAAAAAATAAAATAAACTTGCCTCCTATGGAATAATATGGGATCTAATGTGAAAGTTTGGTAACTCTGGCTCTTACCATCTCTGAGATCTAGGCGTTCACACGGACGGACGGACAGACGGACAGACGGACAGACGGACATGGGTATATCGACTTCTCTATTCACCCTGATCATATTTTAGGTAACTTTGGGGTGTCTCCGACGTCTCCTTCTATATGTTACATACATTTTGCTATATAACTATTTCTTTCATTAATATAGAGTGTCAAATAACGGCTCTTGCATACCTGAAAAACATAAATCTAAAAGAAATAAAATTATGTCAAAATAAATAGTTATTCTGATATTATTTATGTAAAACAGAACAAAAACGTTATTTTCAGCTTTAGAAAATCTTGAAACCAACTACTTCTATCAAAGGCAAGAAAACGATCGTGCTCCGTAAAACGAATCTGAAAATATTATAATAAATAATTGTTATATTTCTTTTAAAACAATAATTACTTATGTAGCTTTAAAGCAACTACTTTATTGCAGAGAAATTAATTGTTTTTTAAATTATTTTGTTTTCCTGAGTTTATTTATTTTCTTTGAATAAAGAAGTAGCTAAAATTCATAAAATATTTGAAGCGTGCAAAACTGTGCATATAAAGAGTAAGAGAAATATCAAAAGTAATCGATAACAAAAATGTGAATAGGGCAAGCAAAAACGAAAACGTATAAAATATTTTGCTTTCGTTTTTCGGAGCACAGCTGAACATGGTTTTTATGATATTATACAAAAAAGTGTTAGATTGTTTTGTAAAATTTATTTGTTAAATTGTTTTGTTAAAAAATCGTAAGCAAAGACTTCTTAAATTTTTTGCATTAAATGATGTAATATCTAAAAACATTTTTCGACTTAACATTTATATAAAAAATTAAACACGTCAGCCGATATAATGAACAGCTAGAAAGACATCGCAAGACGCAGTTGAAAGTTCACTTTGAAGAATACCCTATAAAAAGGCTAAAGGAAGAAAGCCCAAAAAAGTGTACGGAAACAAATAAAGAAAAACTTCATATTTTTGTAATGAAACAATTTCATATAACAAAATAGTCACACAATCGTTAATAAATTAATATTTAGAATTTTGTGCTTATTTTATTAGTAAGCTAAGCGATTTTTAGGAGTATTCCGAATTCAATACGCCCCAATAATACTCAATAAATGCATATTTATACATTTTAAAATGTGGTACCGCGGTGATACGGTGACCGACATTGGAATACCCTATACCTTTCCTTTCGAAAAAATGTTGTTTCCACATTCTTACTAAGAACTTTCCAGTTGGAATGCATTTTTTTTGTTGAATTCGATATTTATACCTATAAGTTCCTTAAATTTTTGTTATAAAACTCGAAAGTTACGTGGAAGAAGCTATTTTAAGTATATGGTGGGTGGTCCGCATTGATAAAATTTGGATGTAGATTTGTTTATTAGAGAGAATCAGCATACCAAAAATTGTGATTCGAGGTCACTTGTAACCATAATTAGATAGAATCAAATATTGACGCAGTTTGAAATAGGCAACGGTGTTGCCATAAAACCTCAAAAATCTACTACGGAGGATCAGGGAAAGATATTGATTTAACAAACTTCAGCTTCTGAGGAAATATGCGCACCAGCTGGTAAGGTTTGATGTTTGTAGCTCTTCTGGCGGACGATGGCTTAATCGCTACCCGAGGCTATAATAAACATTTTGGTATAAATGACTTGGGATCTGCCACGTCCTTCTTCTGTCTATTGCACAAATCTAGTACACTCTTTGTACTTTTAAATACAGGGTATAAAAATAAAAAGCATGACATAACTTAAATTTAATTATTATTTACAAATCCTGAATCTTGTAATCTAACCGCAAATACGCCTTAACAGTTCTCAATAAATCAATGTATTTATTTCTAATCAAGTCTAGTGTTAGTTACTGAAACTAAATAACAAATCTGAAGTGAAGTGCATATAAAATGTAAACAAGCCACTTTTATAATTAAGTCAATATTAAAAACACAAGTAATTAATTATAGGTTTATTGACAACTTTATTCGAAGTGCTTCCTTTTCTTAATTATCCATGTATTTAAATGACGCAAGTGCTTTTAAAAGAAGCTTTTAAGTTGGCTTAAAAAAAGTACCCTCCGCTAAAAACTTTTCCAACACTTATCTCTGATATCAAACTAGCCTGGAAACCGGCCACTGCATCAACTAGCTGACTCAGCGGGAAAAAAAACCCACAGTCTCTTATAGCAAAAACAGTTCCTTGGACATAAGCCAGTGACTAAATAAGTCATTTATTTTATAAATTAAATCTAGTATTTAATACTAAAATTCGGCTTGAAAAATAAATTACCTAGACAATAAGTGAAGCGGGCCACTTTTTTGCCGACCTTCTCCGATTTTTATGATTTTTACTATTTTATTGCTAAATTCCGATTATTTATCGAGTTATCGATAACTGAATATCGGGTTTTTCATTTTTAGACTATTTTTTGATAAGCCGTATCTTCTAAACGTATAAAGATATGAAGCGAACAGATAAAAGTGAAGATAAAACTTTAATTTAAAAAAATAATAAGTTCGATTTTTTTTAAACATTTTTTTACATTTTTTATCAATTTTAGTTTTTAATTTTAAAATTCAAAAGTGATCTCCCACTGGCAAAAAAGTGGCCCGCTTCACATATTTTCGCCGATAAAGATATTTTCAAACGTTAACTTCATTTTCCCAAAAGTTTAAGCAAAAATTTTTTGGTTCATGTTATTTTGTGCATAAATTCTACTTCGCTTCGAAACGTTATGCAGCTAGTTTTTTCTCAGTGTAGCCCAAGTAATAGACTTGCTATTCAGTCAAGCTTATTGGCTATTGCGTTTTTGGCTAAAATTGTGCTATTTTATAAGTACATAATGTTCACAAACTTTTGACCTGCGGCGTTTTAATCAATAACGGAAAACTTTACTAGAATCAAGTTAGTAAAATAGTTAACGGCAAGTAAAAGTATTCCATTGACGATAATTGTTAATTAGTTAGTGCACAATTATAAACTTTGCACGCTTTGCAATAACAAAACAATAAAAAACAATAACGTTAAGAGCGATATGAACAACAAGCTTGTAATTGATTTATTGTTTTTTTTATTAACTACACATGATGCTAAGCGGCTTATGTCTTCTTATAAATATGGCCTAGAAAGTGCTGCTATAAACAAATGTAATCATTTACTGGGGAAGCAAATCTGCAGCCTCATTTGGCCTTAATTGTAATAATGCATTTTGCACAACTTTTGTATGAATGTAGCGCCGATGATGATGATAATGACGATGATGTCGATCATTCGATATGACCTTGAATAACTTTTACCAACTGACAAAAGACAAAACCCGGCAATGCCGACTTGTCGTTTGTGACAATGCCAAAGACAAGAAAAGTAAACAAAGTTATGCGTAAAAATTTTATTTCAAAATTTATGATACATAGGAGAGCTGCACAGTGAGAAAAAGCTAGGGGAAGTTGGGTTTTTGAGAGTTTTTTGATTGAAATATTTAAATAACAAAGAGATCATTTAATGCGCATTAATTTTATTTAAACATCGATTTTGGTGCATAATAAATTAAATGTGTAGCGCTTTTATGGATTGCCGATTGCGAATTTTTATACCCTGTACCGTATGGTACTAAGGGTATATTAAGTTTGTGCAAGCCGAAAATGTATGTAACATATAGAAGGAGACGTCGGAGACACCCCAAAGTTACCTAAAATATGATCAGGGTGAATAGAGAAGTCGATATACCCATGTCCGTCTGTCCGTCTGTCCGTCTGTCCGTCTGTCCGTCCGTCTGTCCGTCCGTCCGTCCGTGTGAACGCCTAGATCTCAGAGATGGTAAGAGCTAGAGTTACCAAACTTTCACATTAGATCCCATATTATTCCATAGGAGGCAAGTTTATTTTATTTTTTTGATATCGGGGATAAATTATATAGCTCCCATGGGGGTGTTTGAGACGACCTAGACAAAAAAAAAGCGTTTCAGATGAATAATTCGTTTGTTTATGAAGATATCTTAACGAAATTTGGCATTCGAAAGTTTTTTATAGTTCCCAATCACTGTACCAAATTTGATCAAAATCGGTTGACTATATCATATAGATCCCATAGGACCGATCGGCCAAAATAACTTTTTTAAAGAAAAATTCGCTACATTTCGTTTTTTAATAAAGATATCCTAACCAGATTTGGCGTTTGGAAATTTTTTAGACCACTTAAGCAATGTGCCAAATTTGAACAAAATCGGTTGACTATATCATATAGCTCCCATAGGTCCGATCTTCCAAAAAATCGATTTTTTAACAAAATTTGTTGTGTTGCGTTTGTTTGTTAAGATATTGGGATCAAATTTGACATTCGTGAGTATTTTATAGTTCCTAAGCACTGTACCAAATTTAATCCAAATCGTTTGACTAGATCATATAGCTCCCATAGGACCAATCGGTCCAAAAACACGTGTTTTGTTTGTTTGTAAAGATATTTGAAATAAATTTGGCATTCATATCTTTTTTAAGGTATTTAAGCACTGTGTCAAATTTTATTGAAATCGGTTAACTATATCATATAGCTCCCATAGGAACGATCGGACAAGAAAAAATTTTTGCTTAAAAATTCTTCTGTTTTTGGTTTTTTGTGAAGAAATCGGACTTTATTACAAGCTAGTGGTACAGGGTATCCTAAAGTCGTCCGCGCCCGACTTTACGTCCGCCATTTTTTTTTTATCAATTTGTAGGAAGACTCCGAGACTCACGGTATAATTTAAAATCATTTTACAACTAATATTGTGAATGTAAGCTCGACTCGAAATGCAATAATACTTAAAAATTTAATAAATAAAAGTCAATATATATTTTTTAGGCTCATATGAGTTTACATAATTAAATAAATAAATAGGAGTCTCTAGGCTACTTTATACTAAAAGTATTAAAGCATTTATTAATTCATAGCGTTTTATGTTATATAGCAATATTATAACATAAGATAACTATATACTATAACTATTTTATATAATAGCAGCATATTATATAGGGACGCCCTACGCTCCACTAGGAGAGAAGGTATATAATGCCTGTTTTTCTCACCGCAGACGACTTTGGGATACCCTGTTCCAATACCTTGCAATAAAATCCGGTATAAATACGTGCTTAAAAACATCAAAGACATTTGATTGCCGAATTCGGTTGCTTCATATAAAAACGAAAACCAGAAGCATTTTAAGCACCAACGATGGGACTTATGGGAGCTATATGATATAGTCAACCGATTTTGATTAAATTTGGTACAGAACTTTTGTTTTTTTCGAGGTCGTCGGAAACACCCCTATGAGAGCTATATAACTTAACCCCGACACCAAAATAAACTTGACTCCTATGAAATAATATGGGATCTAATGTTAAAGTTTGGTTGCTCTACTTAGCTTTTTCCATCTCTGAGATCTAGGCGTTCAAATGGACAAATGGACAGGCGGACATGGGTATATCGACATCTCTAGTTATGCTGATCATATTTTAGATAGCTTTGAGGTGTCTGCGACGACTCCCTCTATATGTTACATACATTTTCGGCTTGCACAAACTTAATATACCCTTTGTACCATACGGTACAGGGTATAATTATTATGAGTAATCCACTTTTCTCAAAAAGAGTATTGGCTAGTACTCGAGATCGAATTAAAAAGTCACTTACCATATATTACGTCCTTATCACTGTTATTATTCTAAATATCACGGATAGGTATTACCAGGGCTGTAGAGGGATAATCCGGAGATAATGTGCCGGCACCTCTCATTTGCGCATTTAACTTGAATTACGACAGCTCGACAGTAACGAGAACATTCCGTGCCCGGGAGGAATACACCCCTTCTTCCCAAACTCGCTTCGTCGTTCCTTGGTAGTTATCTATATATATTATTATATTATTTACCTAGCTATTGAATACTCCGATAAAGGGTACTACTTACATACTGATAGTGGTGACGAATAAACGGATAGACAGTTAGATCAATCTACGACTCGGAGTCTTGAAGAACTGGTAACAGAAGAATTTCAATGTCCTTGTCAAACCATAAAAAAAGCTTTTCTTCCGATGCAGAACTATAACTATAGGATCAATCCTGTTGTTAATTTTTTTGTTTTTTACATCACTTTAATTGATATTCTCAGGTGCTACTACTATCATTACAACTTAATGATAATCTTAAGTTAAAATGTAATTAATTTAAGAAATTATTTAAATAAATATAGTGAATCTTAAAGTTGAGCTGTAGGTCTCTTAAACCTTTTTAATATAATATATAAATTCTTTTTTTTCCGAAAGGGTTCCTCACAAAGAGGAGAGGCTCTGCGACCAAAAGGTCTTCTGTATTTATTATTATTATTATTATTTCCTTGACGCACAGATACATTGGTCTCCTGTAAAAGACTTTCCGCATGAATAGCAGTAGGTCTTTTGTTGGTATTGACCTAAGATGGAAGGGACTAATCCGTTCCTTTCCCATGTGTCAGGCTCTGTCCCATATCAGCGCTGGGCAGTCACAGAGAATATGTCTGGTGGTTTCATCGTCTTCTAGACAGAGTCTGCACTCTGAAGAGTCCGATAGGCCAATTTTCTGTAGATGGCATCTAACAGTGTGGTGACCAGATAGGTATGCTACCAGGAGATTTAAGTCCGTCCTGCCAAGACCTTTTGTCTTGATCGTATCCAGAGGTTTGACAAGCACTTTTGCTTGACGAAGACCCGGTAAGGAGAACCATTATCTCTTATGTTATCACATTGTTGACCAACCAATGTAGTCAGGGAGGAGGCACCCTGCCGTGTTAGATCGTCAGCGATCGTGTTACCATCCACTCCCGAGTGTCCAGGTACACAACATAGTATGACTCTTTTTGGGCTGACTGGGTTTGGAGGTAGTTATGGCATTCTTTAACCATCATGGGGGAGATGCTCCAGGAAGGTAATGCCCTAACAGCAGCTTGGCTATCTGAATAAATGCAGATGTTTGCTCCCCTAGTTTCCTTGAGAAGGATACTAAGGGCGCAGATCTATATGGCATTAATTGCGGTAGAGATTCTGGTGTTGGGTCCAATGATTCCAACACCTACATCCTGTTCGCTTTTGGACCCATCCGTGAATCATTGTTGCCACCGGAGGTTTCCTCAGGGGCTGCCAGCAGCCCAATTCTCCCGACTTGGCTGAAGAGCTCTAAATTTCTTGTTATGAAATAGTTCCGTGATCATAAGATCTGATCTAAAGCAAATCGATACGTCAGGAAGGGAATATATAAGTTGTATACTACTGTTAATACACCTCTACCTTAAGATGCAGGTTATAAAAAGTACTTATTATAAAATTTTTTCCAAGATTTAATTCAAATTGGAGAATAACACCTATGCTAAATGATTATCAAAAGTAAATATAATATAATTTTTTAAATCGCATTCATACGTACGTACAGTCACCGCCGTTGAGTGAAATTTCGGACCAGGAATTAACAGGCCTATAAAAAAAGTGTTAATGCCCAAGATGACGCGGTACTTTTTGCCACTCCCTTCACAACCCTCTCGGCAAGCCCTACTATCCTACTTCTTGACCATGTTTTGTCCACGAATATTCTCTCAGTGTAGTTATGGTTGTAAGTTCAAGTGCGGTTTATCTGCGCCGGCTTGGAATTTCAAGCACAATTCGACAACGATACAGTAAGGTGTATTTTTTTTGGGTGTTACCAATTTTGACGAGCAAACACAATAATTCTACACACTAATCTTAAGAGCAAACCAAGCGGCAACAGAAATACCAAAAAGCGAGGGCGTCTGTTCGGACAAGTGACAGGATTGGCAAATGTGATGGACAATTCTCAAGTAGTGCTAATTAATTGGACAAATAGGTTAATTATAGTATCTGATAGTTACAATTACCAGGTAAATGAATGAACAGAAGTGCTATATAAATAGGCATTGGCATATTATTAGAGGTAGCCAGTGTAGGTATAGTATGTGGTCATGTCTATCTATGAATGAGCAAAGCGTGTGTATATATGATGGGTCGTTGTTGGGGCTGTTGTTGTTGATTTTTTAGACCCGGGCACAGTCAAAGTACAAGCAACGTCATGACTGGACAAGTTTGCATGCCGCGACATAGCTGAACAGTAAACAGTCCAAACCGGACAGGTTTTGTTTTTATTATTTTATTATTATTTTTAAGCGCAAAATCCCCCATATGATTGTTTGTTTACACATACCCATACCTATGAAGTATGTAGTAAAGTATACAATCATCGTTTGTTTGCAGATATAAGCCACATTCGGCAAAACCATAAACAAACAAGTCTTAGTTAGTTCCTCTCTGGGTTTAGGGCTCAAATGTTCTGGGCCAAGTCAAGACTGGGTTGGTAGCCCTTGGCGTTGAACTTGGAATTAAATGTAGAGGGCTATGCAGTGGGGAGGCTGCCAGTGGCTGGTTCATTAATTTATGCTCATAGCCAATAATTAACAGCTGGTTGAACTGGTAGCTGATAGCTGATAGAACACTATCTTGAAAAAACGCTTAAACTGGCAATTAAAAGTTCACTTTGAACTTGACACAGTTGCTGAAAAATGGTCGAAGAAGGCATCGCTGCGGATTTGGCATGGCTTCAAGTATTAAGCATAAATAATAAAATAAATATTATAATTAACCCAGCGTAAACGCTTAGCGACAATCTGTCTAAGCGCTGCCTTAGTTTTTTTTTTTTTTGCCGGTCTTAACTGTATTCTTCGATCAGGAAACGGAAGTATCTCAACATTATTTTTTTTTTGTATTTATTAATCATGCAAACAAGTTTTGATCAAGGGCATGCCAATTCAACGGTAGTTTCTCAGTTTCGATTGGTCGCTCGTCCCATGTCAGAGCTCTACAAAGCGTCTGGGAATGCCAAATTATTGGACGGCGGCGCGTGAAGATTTGACAAAGTTTCACTTGTATTTGTTGCTTTGTTTTTTGAGTTTTTCTCGTATGTTTAAGATGTTTAACTTCGTAGTTTGTTGCTTTGTTATTTCCGTAATCTGCAGCATTATCAATTAGGTTTAATACGTAATAGCGTGATTAGCACCTCTTTCAGCGTTGCATAGTTTTGGAGCAGTGCATTGACCCCAATAAAGTCTTCAGCTAATTCGGTTGAATTTGTATACCACGAAATATAGGTGAATATTTATCAGATACGGCACACTCTGCCGTAACTCTGAATGAAAATGAAGCTTGTTTAAGTTTAGTTTATGAGTCATTTTAATTTGGTTGACCACGACGCATTCAAATTGGCTCTTAATTAATGGAGCAAATATGGAGTGAACTGAACTGGACAGTTAACTTTAAGGAGAAGAAGCTAACCAAGTCAAATTATAGCCAAGCAGCATTCAGTATCCCACGACAACATGAGGAATAGATAGCTACAACTTTGAAGTTGTAAAGGATTTCGTGTACTTGGGAACCAGTATTAACACAAAAATGACGTCAGTATGGAAATACGTCGACGGACTAGTCTTGATAACCGATGTTACCTTGGGCTTAATAAGGAATTCTAGAGTAAAGCTCACTCTCGACGCACGAAAAAAAAACCCATTACAAATCCCTCATCATACCCGTGCTTCCCATCATTCGATAAGGCTACTTTAGAGGCTTTCGTGAGAAAAATCCTCTGACGTATCTTTGGCCCAATAAATGTGTAAGGTGACTTCCGTATTCGGATGAACCACGAGCTGTATGAGCTATACGGCGAGACTGATATAGTTCGGCACATACAACTACAACATATGTTGACTAGGTCATGTTGCACGAATAGATGATAATGCTCCAGGCAAAAAGGTCGGTTGAGACAGGGACGCCCGCTTCTGCGATTGGAATATCACGCAATAGAGGATCTTCATAGCCTTGGAATCGCCAATTGGCGCCAGCAAGCACAAAACCGAAACCGCGGCCTACACCGATAAAATAGTATTAGTAGTAGCAGCCCCAGTTCGATGTTTCTCAGATACAAAGTTAAGACCATATTGTGTCTGCTGCATACTTAGCTATAAGAACTTGCCATGATAATCAGGCACAACCCAGATCTCTCAAAAAAAGATGGGACACTGAGGTGACTATAGACTCTGCCTGACTTTTAAAACATATTATACTATGATCCTGGATCAGTTATAATAGAAACTATGTCATGGCCACAGGTACCTATTGAGTTCTATATGGAACTACGTCTACGTCATTGCTGCAAAGTTACATTTAAAGTGCCTCAAAGCAAGATTGTTATGGAAAATTTGCAATGCCACCTAGTCATGAGATTGTTGTTGGAAAATGTTGTGTGTCACCTAAATGCTTTAGCTAGGCAGCTGACCTTCAGAGCTAGTAAGAGAAGATGTAAATGGAGCCACCCGGAGGTATAAATCAATGCATATAATCAGGCCCAACAAGAGGGGAGATCGGGGACTTTTTCCCCCGGGCTCGGAGCTCTCGGAGGGGCCCGTTATGTTATGAAATGCATTGTTATGATTTTATCAAATCACCTTCACAATCCTTTCTATACTTTTTTATGTTAATCTCACACTTTTCAACAATTATTTTCATGAATTAAGAAAAATTGATAGGGGCCCAGATTCGAGATTTCCGCCGGGGCCTGTATATTCTCTCTACGGCCCTGCATATAATTTGAAATTGTGTGTTTGTATATAGTACCCTATAGACGACTAGAAGAAATAGCAAAGGAAATTTCACTTGACTCTCGCATCTTCGTATCGGGTTTCTCAAGATAAACTGGCTTCCCAGATCTAAATCGGTTTCATGGTTAGAGAACATTTTAAAAAGAAAAGAGATAATATAGTAGTGGACGCTTAACTTCCAACTTTTAGGTACCCTAATTAAAGTGATTTAAAATTCAATAAAAATCTATTGATGATAAAATTAGGTAGCACCTAGTTTTGCACGCAATATTATTATTTTTTTTTGATCCACTGTATTTAAGCCTTCCAACTCAATTTTTGAATAAATCTTAGTAAAAAAGATGGCATACGTTAAAGTCGGTCGTGGACTACTTTGGGATACCCTGTGCCACTAGCTTATATAACGGGTGGTCCATTTTAAAGTTTCAATTTCATTTTGCTATAAAAAAGGAAGGCTGAATAATTTCAATGGTTTAATGAAAAAGCTGTTTCATGACATTTCTTTATGAAAAACAATTGTGGTTAAATGACCACCACGGCTGGCTTGGCAATAGCCACTTCGATCCACCCATTTTTTGAGTACATTTTCGATTGTTTCGGGCCTTATGTCAGCAATAGCATCTTGATGTCTTAAATTGTTTCGGGATAGTAGGCGTAACATTTACCATTACCCGCTCCGCAAAGGGTAGTCCAACGGTCTCAAATCGCAGCTTCTCAAAAGCCAATTCAATTTACCGTTTTTGCTGATTATGCGATTTTCGAAGATAATCACAAAACATCGATTGTAGCGTTGGCTGTATGGCCATCGTTTTAAAACATTATCCAAGTCTTCCTCTTCAATTTGTTCCAAGAAAAAATTAGACAACATTGCGAGATAGCTATCACCATTAACAGTTACGGCGGTTGCTTCTTCATTTAATACAAAAATGGGCCGATGATGCAACCAGACCAAAATCGGCACCAAACTGTCACTCGTTGTGGGTGCATTGGCTTCTCTACAACGATGTGTGGGTTTTCTAATATCTCTCACTTGCCGAATGACGTTTGACTTTTAAGAAGTCACATAATTGATAGCTGAAATTCCAAACAGTAGCTTAAGAACACTAAAAGAAATTTGAATGCCAAAATAGATTATTTTTTTGACCGATCGTACCTATGGGAGCTATGTAATATAGTCAACCGATTTTGATAAATTTTGGTACAGTGCTCCGAATTCCAAAACTTATTACGATATATTTATGAACAAACGAACCCCTATATAAGCTATATAATATAGCCCCGATATCAAAAAAGTGAAATAAACTTGTTAATATTAAGGGTTCCAATCTGAAAGATTGATTGCAAACTCCTACCATTTCTGATATCTAGGCGTTCATACAGACAGACGGATTTAGGCATATCGACTACTCTAACTAGTCACCCTGATTATACTTTAGGTAACTTTAGATCTAAAAAGACATACTATATTATCATTAATGAACCAAATTCAAACGCTTCCAATAAACTACAACAAAATTCTTCTCGAGGCTATATCCCCAAAGTAGTAGCAATATCCTATTCCGGTTTATGAAAAAAAAAGGTTTGGTTCTTTTAAGAACTTTTCCAGTTGGAAAATGCAACGGAGTAGCCACATAAGCGCAAAATTCTAGAATGGGATATTTATTAATATAAATCATCAAACTTCATCTTCTAGGGCAGCTGGTGGCTTCAGTACAGCATAAAGCATATCAAGTGAATGTAGTTCAAAATGCTTATTGAAGATTATGTGTCGCACACTTAGTTATTATAATGATTTATTTTAAAATTTTAGTATTTTCCGCGGATGCTGGTGTCATGACTTCACATTGACATTAACTTTTGACACTAATTTTCTAATCACCTCTTACTTCTATTTTTTATGAATAGCTTGAACACAATATTAGGGGAACCACCGCGAATACTATATATTTAAGAATGATGGTGTGACCAGCGACCGCAAATATTCGCCTTAAGCCGAATATTATTTATTTAAAAAGGGGTTTTTTTTGTGGAGCTTCTTGGCTCCCAAGGCCTATGTCCTTGTTGAATATTTTGAAGGAAATCGCTATAGTTTCTATTAGCTATTCTATAATTTATAGAAAAAGCTTACACATACGTATAAAGCAGTTTTTTTCAAATATAAGGTAGAAGGTTAAATTTTCTATACAGCAAGAAGCCAAAATGAATTTTTCCATGCTTATGGAGATTCCGGCATGCACTTTCTGATAAAAGACTTTTGTGGTAAAAAATAAACTTTTAATACATAGTCTGTAATAATGACCAAAAGTCAAAATTTTTTGATTCACCTGTTTATCCTAAAAAGTAACTTGGCATCCCTGTGTTTGAAGACCTCAATCATTTCGTATGCCAAATCTTCGGAAGTAATTTTTTTAGCCGATACAAGTTTAAAATCCCTGGGTTAGTGGCGTCTTCGACGAACTGCTAAACCTCCCGGAATAGTTTTTGGCATTCAAACACTCTTACATTCATCGTATTGTCGTTATATCATGAAATTAGCTCCTCCAAATCCTTTGTGCTGGCTGCCGTAGCAGAGGGATTGACCAATAATTGTTGGGTACCCTTTGGAGACATATTTCCCTTATTGTTTTGTTCCATGTTAATCTGACATGATTTATCAGAATCAATGAGTGATGGGTTGAAAGATTATTTAGTTAGAAGCCTTTAGATAGAAGCCACCCCTGATATGAGGAAACAGATGCTTACCTGTTTGCAATTTGACTGCCATAAAGGCATAAGGGTTTGTTGTGGACTGCTCTTAGCTTCAAGACTCTTCCTCGACCTTACCGGCATGGGTGGCCCTACAGATAACTATGCTACCGCCCGCATCGCTCTTGGATTCATCGCCCCTAATGAGCCCTCTCACCACGACAAGGTGGCAGGTCCTCTAGATGGGAGGACTCTTAGGGCACTTAGGAGTCCAGAATTCATGGTAGTAGTAAACACTGTTGAGCAGGTCATGCTCTCCTTCAGAAGACTGGTGTGAGAATCATGATCATGATTTTACAAAACTAATAAAACGAATTTTTCGATTATTTTTTTTTACACACAGCAAAAATGTAAATTATCAATGATCCTTTAGATAGAAGGTCTAAGAAGACTGGTGCAAGCTTTGATTACTAACATCAAGGGTATGGGTATATATGTAATTACTAGGATCAAGAACGCGACATTTTTCGTACTTAAAGAGCAAAAAAAAAAATATATATTTTTTGATAGCTATGGCTAACAAATCACCAGGCTTTGACATATTCAGTAAATATTATTATAAATTAAAATGGGAATAATTAAAGTGGTTTTTAACTTAATCTAAACAAATGCAATAAAAACAAATATTTCAATCTGAATTTTTTATTGTGAAAACTAATACTTTATGAAATTTTTATCTGACTACTTTGCGGCAAGAGAAATCAAAACGAACATATTTTTAACCGAAATTAAATTTTTTAATAATCTTAGATTCTATTTATACTAATATCGGAATTTTTGCAAAAAAAAAAGTTTCATACCTTGAATAAAATGGTTTTTTAAAAAATTGTTTATTTAAAGCACAGAATAAAAGTTAATAAGTAATCGAAATCTTCAGAGCAGTGCTAACAAAGAGTAGGGTAAATATCAAAAGGTATCGACCATATAAAATGTATAAAAAAAAAACCAAATTCTGCATTTTCGTTTTGAGGAGCACGGCTAAAAATGTTTTTTATTAAACATGTTTACATATATATGAACTTTTTAAAAACCTTAAATCTACTCTTCTTCTTATGTCCTGTTGCTCCTAGTGGAGCATAGCGCCATTAAATCCTTTTTTTTATCATCTTATTAATAAGAAATATTTCAAGTATTAATATTTTATCAAATTTTGTATTTGTATAAACCGAAAGCTACAAAATTATTATAGTATTACATATTTTAAAATCTGTAAACATTTTTTTTAAAGCTGTGTTAAAGAAAATAATTATTTATTAACAAATTATTTTTCGGCGCCGTTTGACAATTCGAATTCTACATTTTATACACATACATTAAAAACATTGTAACTTACAAATTACAAAATGTTCATGGGAAAAAAACTATTTTGTAATAGATAGGAAAATAACTACGTGCGCCCTACGTCATAGAAATAAATACTAATCGATTTAAAACAATTAAAAGGCTCAATGTATGAAATTATCGTTTAAACTATTTCCAATGTAAACATTGAACTATGCACATTAAGTCGCACTAGACATGCAATTAATCAATTCCATCATCTGTTTACACTTTTTAAATTGGAACTATTAAATTTAAAAATAATGACAGTTAAAGGCATTGTTTGAATAGCTGCAAATATTACACAGCTGGAAGTTATTTAATTAAAATGCATATTTAAATTGTTAAAGACTTAATAGTTTCTGCAAAGCAAACAGCGCTCTGTTAAAGTAGTTACAAAAGCTTGCTGTTAGTTAACTAAAAAGCTTAACAAAACTAACGTTCAAGCTTTAAGTCGTGCTTAAGCTATGAAGTCTAGATGGCGCTAGCAATCGAGCTAAAAACGCAGCTAAAAAGTAATATGGAAAAAAATTTTAGTAGTAAAATATTTGCTTGAAAATTGTAAGTAAATGAGAAGCTTTCAAATTGACGCCTAGATGGCGCCAGCAGTAACTGAATTAAAGCCAAACACAGCTGTTAAACAAATTAAAAAGTAATGGACAATTAAATTTTAATGTTATTATAATTAGTGTTAAATTTGTTAATAAGCCTATAAACTTTTTTTAGTTGTTGTTTTATATGAACGTTAATATGTTTATATGCAGTTAGTTATGCATTTGTTTATTGACTAATTTGTTAATACAAATTTTGTATGCAGGCTAATGGAGCTGGACAATTTTTCCTAGTTCTTCCTAGAGGAATGCTGCTAATAATTAATTTTAGCTGCAGATGTTGAAGATAAAACGTTAGTCAATTGACTTTTCTAATTAATATATTAGAGTTTGCGAACCATTTATGGTAGAAACCTCAATAGTTTATGACTAATATCTCCTGGTATGATTTCTGGAATATTGTTGCTGATCTAGGTGAAGCTATTCATCTTTAAACAAAAATGATTAATCAAGGCGAAAACGACTTTAACAAGTGTCAACTATAGTATACCTATAGCTATAGAGACATTCATCTTATTATATCAAAAATAAAACCTGTTTCTTTACTATTGTCGTACAAAATATTTATTTATGAACTAATTAAATTGTGTTTGATAAGCTGACCTGTCAATAGCCGCTCCCAAAAATTTTGTTGACAAAATTATGGTTGCAAAATATTCACCAAAGAGGATTCACAAATAGGAAAAAAACATAAATATATCGGGTTTTTCAAACAGAGACGCTACAAAAGTAGACCGATAGGGACAGCAAAAAACGCCATATTTTTGACATTTCTCTTCAGTAAGGTTTGCCATTTCATCATGAAAAGATATACCATCCAACAACGTGTCGAAATTATTAAAATTTACTACCGTAATTCGGAGTCAGTGGCCTCAACTTTAAAAGCGCTACGTCCAATTTTTGGTCGTCATAATTGTCCTGCCAGATCAACAATTGAGCGTGTAGTTGAAAAATTTGAATCCACAGGCACAGTAAAAAATGTTCCCGTGCTAGTGAGACAAAAAGTGCCCGTAGTGTCGAGAATATTGCTGTCGCTTGCGCATCAATTGAGGGAAGATCCAAATCAGTCCCTAACACGTCGTTCTCAAGAGTTGGGCATCCCTGTGACGTCGTTGTGACGAATTTTGCGAAAAGATCTTGGACTACATCCTTACAAGATCAAATTGACGCAAGAACTGAAGCCGCTTGACCACCAGAAGCGTCGTATGTTCGTGAATTGGGCTGAGCTACAACTTGAAAATGATCCGGATTTTCATTGAAAAATCATCTTCAGCGATGAGGCTCATTTCTGGTTGAATGACTTCTTCAATAAGAAAAATATGCGTTATTGGTCAGGCTATAATCCACACGCACTCCATGAGTCACGATTGCATCCCGGAAAAATTACGGTTTGGTGCGGTACTTCTTCCGTGATGATCAAGACCGGCACGTTACTATGAATGGGAATCGCTACCGCTCAATGATAACCGAATATTTTTTGGCCCGAATTGGATGAGACTTGGACAATATGTGGTTTCAACACACAATCGATTTATTGAAAACCAAGTTTGGTGAACTTTTTAGTTATCTCACGAAATGGCCCAGTCAATTGGCCGCCTCGGTCGCGTGAATTGACGCCATTTAACTATCTCCTGTGGGGCTACGTCAAGTCTATGGTCATGCCAGAAAGCCAGCGACGATTGCTGAGCTTCGTACGAGTATCAAACGTGAAATTGCGGCAGTATCGGCCGATTTATGCTTGAAAACAGTCAAAATTGGGTTCAGCGTCTACGAGGTGTGTTCAAAAGTATCCAATTTTGATTTTTCTAAAAATATTTTTTTATTTACGAATATATATTTTGTCCCTTTCAAAGTTTTCCCCATTAGATATTATACACTTGTGTCAAGAGCTTTTCCAATCTTCGAAAGCCATTCAAAAAATCATTTTTTTATCTTGTTCAGCTCCTCCTTCGATGCCGTCTTTATCTCGTCAATCGTAGCGTAGCGTCGTCCTTTCATGGGCCTCTTCAGTTTAGGGAACAAGAAAAGTCACAGGGGGCCAGAATCTGGGGAATACGATGGCTGTGGTGTGATGTTTTTGGCCAAAAAGTCGCGCACAAGCAACGATGTGTGAGCGGAGTCGTTATCGTGGTGCAAAAGCCAATTTTGTTCTTCCACAAATCCGGGCGTTTCTGGCGGATTGCTTCGCGCAAATTGCGCATAACTTTGAGGTAATGTTCCTTATTGACCGTTCTACACTGTGGCAAGAACTCATGATGCACACGCCCCTGCAATCGAAGAAAACTGTAAGCAAACTATCACATTCAATCGAACTTGTCGCGCTTTTTTCGGTCTTGGTTCGTGCGGCAGCTTCCATTGAGATGATTGAGCTTTGGTTTCGACGTTATAACCATAAACTCACGATTCGTCACCAGTTATGTCCCTCTGGAGCAAATTTGGGTCGTCGCGGGCAGAGTTCAACATCTCATTCGCAATGTTCATACGATGCTGTTTTTGGTCGAAATTGAGCAATTTTGGTACGTATTTCGCTGCGACCTGTCTCATGCCCAAATCATTGATAAAAATCGAATGGCACAAGCCAATCGATATGTCTAGGTCCTACAACTTCTCTAACGGTGATTCGACGATTGGCCAATACCATTTTCTTCACTTCATCAATTTTTTCGTCTGTTGTTGAAGTGCTCAGGCGTCCGGCACGCTTTTCGTCGTTCACATCTTCTCGGCCTTCTGAGAACATTTCGTACCTCCGATAAACGTTGCTCGGTCCAAGGTAGCTTCTCGTATGCCACAGGTCAACATTCGGAATGCATCCGTGTACTTCATTTCGTTTTTCACACAAAATTTGATACAGGTTCTTTGATCCATTTTTTTGAATAGGTAAAAATCGAAGACGAGCCAAAACACGCGCAAGCTAAGCCGCTGTCAACAATTAAGTGAACTTTCAAAATGGCCGAGCTTGTCGGCATAAGTGAGAGACATGAGTACCAACATAACGCCACAAAAAAATCGGAATTCGAATATAATGGGTGATTCATTCAAATGCAAATTTCAAAGGAATGATGGAATGTTTATTTATGATTTCGAAAGGATATTTTATGGCATTTATTTTTTAAAAATAATCTCGTTCAAATGTTGTCCGCAACTGCGTTTTAAATGGTCCATCCTGAAGGTCCAATTTTCCATGACTCGTTCAAGCATTTCCACTGGTATTTGGCCAATAACACGAGCTCCAAGGCCTCAATCGTTGCTGGTTTGTCCACGTAAACTTTGACTTTAAGCCCCAAAGAAAAAAGTCGAGCGGTGTGATATCGCACGATCTTGGCGGCCAAGGTATGGGTCCCGTACGTGAAATTAATCGCTCAGCAAATTGACCTCGCAATAGAGCCATTGTTTCAATGGCAATGGGACCGGAGCGCCATCCTGTTGGAACCAAATGTCGTCGAGATCACGGGCAACAATTTCAGGCAGCAAAAAGTCCGTTAACATGGTCCAATAGCGTGCGCCATGTGATGGTAACGTTCGCACCTTGCTCATTTTTAAAAAATACGGCCCTATGATTCCACCAGCCCACAGACTGCACCAAACCATCGTTTTTCTTGGATGTGATGGCAGCTGGTGAACCTCTTCGGTTGATCTTCTCCCCAAATACGGCGATTTTGCTTATTCAAGAAGCCTTGGAGCCAAAAGAGGGCCTCATCACTGAACAAAATTTTGGTCGAAAACAACGGATCTTCATCGATCTTGCCAAGAGCCCATTCACATAAAACGGCGACGTGCAGGAAAGTCATTCGGCTTTAATTCTTGCCTGAGTTGAATTTTCAGCTGTCATGCATCACGCGTGATCCACAAGAAAATCCCTATTGAAAAAAAAGGTCTTAATGAATCACCCTTTACGTAACCCGCGAAAATTCAAAATTCGCGACACTTTTTGAACACACCTCGTAGACTTCTGCAAGCGTACCCGTGGTGGCCATGCAAAGAAATCGAGTTCCTACATAATGGCATCGAAAGTTCTTTCACAGGAATAAAGAATTTCAATTGATATCAAAACCGTTTTGTTTTATTTAAAACTTTTGTAGCGCTCTTATTGAAAACCCTTTACAAGTAGAATAACCTTTTTTCTGTAGAGAGATACGATACCAAAAAATTTTGCATTTAATTTGATTTTGGTCTAAAGTCCAGCTGAGCGTAGAACCAAAAACAGCAGCAAACATAACCTTGAAACCAAAAACTGCATAAAATAATTTAAGCCAAGAAATAAAATATAAATATATGTATGTATGTATGTATGTATGTATGTATGTATATATTTAATGAGGCTATATAGCCAAAAAAATTCAATTAAGCCAATCTATGATTGCGAATTAAATATTCAACATACATAATGCTCTGTCCAAACAAAATGCAAAGTTTAAATTTCAACGTTTTTTTGATAATTACTTGTCGTCGCAGCAGAGGCAACAAAAACAGCAACAAGAAGCAATTTAGAACAATAATATTTGGTTAACGGTTTTTGTTATATACTTTATATGTAAATATATGCGGAAGCAGCTGGCTGAAGCACCTAAGGATAGGGAGGGTAGCAGAGAGGACGGGGGGTCTTATCAAACATTGAGCATCGTCAATATAAGCAAAAAAAACCTATGCAAAAAGGCAATAACAAAGTGTAAAAGACAATAAACAATCGTTTGCATATCATTATGAGTGTATGTGTGTGTGTATATGTTGTGTGTATTATGTATATGTGTGTATGTTGTGTACAGTGTGTCATTGTCTTCGTTAGGACAAACAAAAAAGCAACAAATTCAAATTAAATGAAAACAAATCAAATCAAAGCAAATCAATGGCTAACCGGAAGTGCTGCTTCTTAGCCAACATGGCGTATGAGTGATCTGAGCATATCTTACAGCGTTTAGCACAAGACTTCGTTTTGGCTTGTCGATGGTGTCAACGACATTAACCCACATTTTATGCACATAGCCAGTTCATAACTCTGTTTATATTCGCATTATATAAGCGACTAGTAGACGCTGCCAAATAACTGCGCTCTAGTCAGAGGCATTGCCAAAAACGGTATAAATTAACACCGTTAAGCGGCAATTGAAGGTCAAGTTCAATTCGCCGGTGACACAGTTAGCTACTTATTAAAGCAAATCAAGTTGAACTTCAACTGACCCCAGCACACTTGTTGCTTCTTCAAGACTCTTTCATCAATCGATCGAGTTTGATGCTTAACTTTAACCCGGAAGTGACATTGATAATACATTTTAGCTTAACAGCGCAAAGTTGGCATTTGTAGAGCGAGCGCCTTGCTTGGGGGGTTTTGGTTGGTTTTTGATTTTTTTTTTTTTTTTTGGTATGGCTGAGCAGCGCAATCAGAATGAAGCCCTAGAGGTCTTAGAATTTGTATGTTAATTATGACTCAAAAACGCAATTTTCGACAGGTTTTGCGTGCGTCTCTTTAAACTTGGCTTGAATCTTGTGCGGTTAGTTGGTCGGTCTCTCCTTGAATTAATACGAAATTAATAAGCTGCTGAGAATAGTGGTGTGAGCTCTATATGATTTGACCAACTACTGTCTATCATCGATCTGTGCGCTTAAAAAGCAGTTCCAGTTATCCTTGTAATCTTTCGAAATTCTGCACTAGCTGTGGGAACTAATAAAAAAGCTATAGAAGAGTTAAAAGCCGAAGTTTCTATACACTTGAGCTAATGACTGCGTAGCTATAAATCATGTGTCGGCAACATTTCACCCGCAGGTCATAAAGTCACTCTCTTTTGATTATATAATGTCGGATATATCAAAATAAATTAAATATTCACACTTTGATTGATTTAAAGTTGTGGCCAAAAAAGCTTGTCGCACGTTGTTATAAATATCCGCATCTTCAGTTCGCAACAAAAATATTCATAGATGAAACTGCAAATAGATCTAAACCAGTAAGAAATTTGAGAGTAAATTATTATATCATTATACTACAAGTTTTAATATAGATGTATTTCAATTTGCATAAAAGCAGGTTTAAAGTTTTGCAGTTTTAAATCAAACGCACCATTTTATATTTACTTCCAGCTATGTATTTCAGACAGTACTATATAAAAGATGATTCAAAACTATACGGTTGAGCTTCCTAGAAAGATTGTGGCTTGTCTCTATCTGGCCAAAATGTTTCTGTCTTTATGCTTTTAAGATAACTTCCATAACTTAACTTCCTCCTAAATGGTGTTTATTTTTAACTAAAAAAACTTGAATTTAATGCTTAATCAAAATAAAAGTATATTTTTATTCCGGAAAGCTCTTATAAGAGATTTATAAAGTATTTCTCAAATTTTCAGTGACCGTTTTTGCACAAAAAGTAAATCGGACCAAGTTTACTAATCCAACTATAACTTCTAAACGAGACGTCGTAGAGCAAAAAAAAAGCTCAGATTTATATCATTGGCGTCGTCAGCTAATTTAGGACCAAATCTTAGGCCAATCGGACCAAGTTTACTTTTCCAAAATCAAATGGCTATAACTTCTAAACGAGACGTCGTAGAGTAAAAATTAGCTCAGATTCGTATCAGTTCCTTCGTCACCTACTTTCAAACTAAATCTAAATATTATGCCAAAATTTCGTTTATAATATAATATATTACAAATAAATTAATTAAAATTTCTACAAAAAAAAGGATGCACTTAGGGTCCGTCAATAGTCTCCACTGTGCTCTATTTTAATTACCTTGGCGGTACTATACCTGAAGCGGTATAACTTTTGGATTTAATGACCGATTTTTAAAATTCCGATAAAGTTTGGAGAAAATTAAGAGTATTCTAGAAGAGAGACTAAATTCTGCTTGAAAGATCTCATGATTGGTGTCAAAAAATGTTTTTTATTTAACCAAAATTCAATATAAAAAGTTAAAAAAAAATTCCAACTAATCAGATCGTATAGTAGTTGCTACGGATTTTTTTAGCTTCACACTTATTTAAACATATTTATTTTATTATACACAAATCAAATTGAAATCTTTAGAAATTTAAAAAAATAAAAAAGTTTTATCAGATTGTTAAAATTTATAAATACTATAAATGGTTCAAATTTAATTATTTTTTTTTTTAAGAAATTGTTGTCGTAGTTATAAAATAGAAAAATAGGCGAAGCGGGCCACTTTTTCTCTCGACCTCTTCGATTTCAGATGCTTTATAGAGGATTTTATGCCTTAAAACATTTTAGAACATTAGGAGAAATGTTAAAGCACGTGCAAAATTTTATTTGCAAAAAGTGCTTTTTGTGGCCTTTGACTTTAAATATCCGGAAACGGGGTCATAATATTCGTTGTCACTAATAAAGTTTATTTAAAGGATTAATCATGTCAAGCTTGAACTTATTATCTTTCTATGCCGAGTAGTAATGCTTATTTGTCATTTTTCGGGGTACTCCTAAATATGACGAGAATGCGAGGTGCCATCACAAAAAAGGAGACGAACTTAATTTCAAGTGGGCCCCCTTGAGCCGCTTGTGGCAATGGAGGCGTGGGGGTTGGTGAGCGAAACGATCAGGGAACGAATCCCCCTTATAAAACTAAAAAAAATATATTAAAAAAAAAACAAATATCTAAATACCACAAACAAATATAGAAAAACAATTTTTAAATTTAATATATATTTTATCATGTAAAAAAATTCGAGTCAATATCTTTATTCATTTAGGAGATATGGCTTATCAAAAAAGAGTCTAAATATAAAAAATTCCATTTTAAGTTATTGACAACTTGCTAAAAATTTCGCAATAAAATTTGACGTAGTTGGGAGTAACTTTACTAAAAAATTCAAAAATAATAAAAATATTAGAGGTCCGGGAAAAAGTTCACTTATTTTCGCCGATATACATTTTTAAAACTCTTTTCGGTAATATACAAAAAATTTAACCAGTGGCAAGAAAATACATTATTTGAAGCCTCTATTTCCTATTTGTATATGTACATTAGGGTGGGTCAATTTTTTAGGGTATAAAGGCTCACGGCGATTTTTATTCTTTGGGTCATTCTAAGCAACTTTGTCCAAGGAACTATGGGTCTAAAATGAATTTCGAGTCTGTCACTTTTTCAAAATAGTTTTTTTAAAAATATTCCAAAATCGACTTAGACATTGCATTGAAATGGCCAAAAAACGCTATTTTTTTCTAGCCAAATTAATATTTAGGATTTTTTTTTTTGTTTTTAAATCGACAAAATGTTGCAAAAATTTACAAATATTTCACTTTTTCCTAATGCTCAAGCACTGTAAATAATTTTATGAACAATTTTTAACTATATTATATATTTTTTTACTATATAATTTATATCAAATAGGACCGATCGGCCAAAAAACCGATTTTTGAACAAAATTCGTTGTGATTCGTTTTTTTTGCTAATAGATTGGAACCACATTTGGAATTTAGAAGTGTTTTAGAGAACCCAAGCATTGTACCAAATTTGATCAAAATCGGTTGACTACATCATATAGGACCAATCGGACAAAAAAAAAAAACGTTTTTTGAACAAATTTCATTGTGTTTCGTTTGTTTGTTAATAGATTGGAACCAAATATGGAATTTAAAAATTTTTTAGAGTGCCCAAGCACTGTACCAAATTTGATCAAAACCGGTTGACCATATCATATACGTCCCATAGGACCAATCGGTCAAAAAAACGTGTTTCGTGCAAAATTCGAGTATTTTTTAATAACCCTAATGTACATACTATATATTATATAATGTTCCGCTCAAGCAAAAAAAATGAATTAACTAGATTCCATCAGACATAACAAAAACTCCAAAAAACGTATTAAAAATATAGGATTGTAAATCAGGATTGCCAAATCGAAGCTTTAAATATGCTCTCTGTTAGGGTATATGCATATGTGCCACACACATGTAAAGTATGTTTACTTCTTGTATTGTTTGTCTAGGGTCCAAGTTCTGTTGGCTACAACAAATTGTAAGCTTGTAAGTAACTTGTTTAGTAATATCTGAAAAATGACTCAGGCGTTTTGTAAGCGCAGCAACTTTTTGACTTGCCAGAGGTCGAAAAATTCTTAAACACGCAACAAGAGGGAACCATAAATGAGTAGAAAAAAAAGCCCCAAAAAAGAGGCCCATAAAATTAAATTATAGAAATCGAATTTTAGCCGTAACGCTACGCAAGAATCATGTGAAATTGATGTAGGTCAAGGTGCGTGTATGTGTGTGTGTGTATCTTATAGATACTTTTGTTTGCTAGACAGCTCGGCACCAGCACGTTCTAAATTACTCTCTCACTCCCTCCCTGTATAGCTCAGTTTTATGCGCTCTTTAAAGGGTTTTATTTACTCAAATAGTTTGGTACTTTTTAAGCTGCTTTAAGTTTCGGTATAAATAAATTCTTAAGTGCTGTCTGTGCCAAGCTAGTTTACTCATAAATATTTATGAGTTAATACACGAATGTATTCTAATTTTTTCATTCTTAGTTTTGCACAAATCAGACCATTTAAAAAGAGTTCGCTTTTGTGTGTCCGATATTTGAAAATGTCAAACAGACACTTGTAGTGCTTCCCGGTTTTTATAATGTAGCTCTTTGTTATATTTTTATTGTTTATATTGTTTGGAAAGAAGTCTACTAGATACCAACCAGTCAGCTTTGGCATAAAAATGTCAATGCGATTGATTTTTAATTGGCACAAGAAGTAAATTATTGAAGCGCAAACAATTTTATGAATAATTTTTGTAAATGCTGCAAAACTTAAACTTAAAAAAATATTCAAGTAGCAAGCAGTTACAAATATCAACTTAACCGGCAAAATTAATGACGCTGACAACAACAACAACAACGACACTGACAGCTAACTTAAAAAAACAACAACAAAATCTTAAGCTCTCTATGTCATTAACATTATAATCATTATTTGAAAAAAAACGAGACCAGGTAACCAAAACGCAACAAAACGCAGCTTCCCAAAGCGAATCCAAAGCCAAAAGAACATTTGCCTAGCGCCAACAGCAACAATAACAACAATAATAGCAATAGCAATAAGCAACAACACCTTTGAGCCAAGCAGCGCTGCTTTAAGCCCAGTTAAGCAGCGTCAAAGCCAAAGACAAAAGCAAACACAACTTGAAGCGCGCCTCGAAAGTAAGAAATACAAAATAAAACCTATAGTCGAAATTTTTATACATAGCAGCTTACCCAGCGCTGTGCCAGCTCAGTATTTGTGCAAGTCTCGTGGGAAGCGGATGCTTACAGAGGTGTCTATCTCTCATATATATATTTTTATCACTAACTTATATCTAACTATCTATAACTATGAAATGGTACATCTGCCATTTTATTCTGTGTTAGAATTAATTCGTTAAGTGTGAAAAGTGAAACAAATTGTGAAGAAGCAGATCGAAAGAATTTAACAAAGACTTTAAAGCTCAGCTGAATCGTTAAAAAGATCGATCGATCCCTCTTGTGATTTTTTAATGTGTTTTTATGATAGGGTTTCCAAACAAATTGCTTATGGTTTATTGTGAGTTAGAATATCAAAAGAAATTGAAAGTAAATACTAAAGGCTCGATCGATCGCTAATGTGATAACTATATTTGAAGTGTTTTATGGTATTGGGTATTAAAAATTGTTAGTAGACTCAAAGTATATAGAATATTCTAAAGAGCATTAAAAGGGTTCGTGTTTTTCAAATGCGTTTCCTTAGAAAATGGCTAGAAGATCAATCGTATATTTTTGCTTTTAAAACATACGAACAGGTTTATAAGGTGGGATATCAAAAATTGATAGAAGGCTTTTAAAAGTCCCTCCAGGGCAGTGTTTTTTTAGTAGTGTATTGATAATTGATAGTAGACCCAAAGAATAAAGAATATCCTATAGAGGAGATAGAGGGCTTGTGTATCCTAAATGCGTTTCCTTAAAAAATGAAAGTATAAATTGAAAGTAAATACTAAGGCTCGATCGATCGCTAATGTGATTACTATATTTGTAAGTGTTTTTAAGGTAGGGTATTGAAAATTGATAGTAGACCCAAAGAATATAGAATATCCTATAGAGCATTAATATGGTTTGCGTTTCCTTAAAAAATGACTAGACGATTAATAATATATTTTTATGGTAGTGTATTAAAAATTGATAGTTGACCTAAAGAATATAAAATATCCTATAAAGCATTCAAAAGGATTTGTGTTTTTAAATGCGTTTCCTTAGAAAATGGCTAGAAGATCATAATATATTTTTGCATTTAATACATTTGAACCGGTTTATATGGGAAATCAAAAATTGATAGAAGACTGTTAAAAATCGCTCAAGGGCAGTGTTTTTATGGTAGGGTATTGAAAACAGATTGTAGACCCAAATAAAAAAAAAAATGAATAGAACCCATAGAAAATGGCTAGAAGATCATAATATATTTATACGAACAGGTTCAAAAAGTGGGAAATCAAAAATTAGAAGAAGTATTTCAAAAGTTTCCCAAAGGAAGATCTAATTATATGCAATTTGTTGTTGGTTTTTAATGATAAGGTAACGAAAAATTGACATATGTATAAATTTTCTGAAAGAAATGAAAAAAGGGTATTTTCGATGCAACATCAAAATTTCTCCTGAATAACATAACAAAATATTAAACAGATTATTTATATATAGCGAAATTCGAAAAGATCGAACATATCTTCCTGCTTATAATCATTTTTAATAGTTCGCCATTAAAAAGTAACAGATAACTTTAAAAAGTATTTCATGGACGTAATCGATCAAAGATCTATTTCTTCTATAATTTTTAAATATGTTTTATCGAATATGTTGAATATGTTTCTATCGAAAATTATTGATAATGAAATCTTGGAGTTATTTTAGTTTTTATATAGATAAACGGGAAAGGCTTAAATCGAAAATTGTATGAATATATTCAAATAAACTTGGTATCATAAAACCCAAAATCTAGTAACATTAAGATATCTATTATAGATTATAGACCGATCCCTTATATCATATTTAACTATGGGTTTTTTGAAAAATGATAGAAGTCAATAGTATATTTTTGCTTAAACTAATTCCTAAAAGTTTGGTAAGAAAGGAGGCACCAAAGTTTGGATGTCTTTAAGGTCGCCATTATAGACGAAAATTCCTAAGTAATTTTTGAAAGGTAGGTAATCGAAAATAACAAACCACAGTTAACTTTAAGTTTCAGTAGATATAGTTATTGGTTCTAAAAATCTTTCAAAATATAATCCAAAAGATACAAAAGCTCAAAGTCTTCTTAACCTACATAATGTGCGATGAAATGTGTTTCCAATATTCTCGATCCTTAGATAATATATGAGTAAAGTAATTCCAAAAAGTTTGGAAAAAAAGGGGACAACAAAGTTTGAAGGTCTTTAAGGGCGCCATTATTCACAAAAATTCCTAAGTAATTTTTGAAAAATAGGGTATCGAAAAAACAAACCACAGCTAACTCGACATTTCAGTAGATATAGTTATTGGTTCTAAAAATCTTGTAAAATATAATCCAAAAGATACAAAATCTCAAAGTCTTTTTAGTTTATATAATGTGCTATATAAATGTGATTCCAATATTCTCGATCCTTAGATAATATATAGGTCAGATACTAACTAATCAAGATCAACAAATTATAGCTTTATCTTTTGAGATACATAAAAATCGAATGAAAAAATTCATGTGTCTATAATATTTAAGACAAAAAAAACTAATATAACTAAAAATAATATCTAAGTATTCAAAATTCCCAAATTCTAATACCAAAGTATTGTTGCTTTATCTTTTAAAATATGACTAGTGACATCTTGATATTTTATCCACAATACAATTCAATAGGCTTAAAACCTTTGTATTGACAGCCTCTAACATACGCTAAAATCAGATTTGAAATTCATCGACGCTTTCATGAGAACATCCGTAACATGTAAAACATGATTTTCTTTTATATATTGATTACGATCTACGTTCTCAAAATTTTCAAATTCTTATATTAAAAGATTCTTGTATAGAACTAAAAATCATAGCTAAGTTCTTAAAATTCTCACATTCTAATATCAAAGAATTGCTGCTTTATCTTCAAAAAAACTTGTTTTCTTTTACTATTACATATGTAAAAAATATGAAATTAGACCGAAAATTGAAAGTCTAAAGTTTTTCAACACATTTTTTGTTGAAAGAAAATTTTAAAATGACTATAGAATAACTCTTGATTCTCTAAAAACTTTCAATGCAGCATCGAAACTTGAATTAAGATCGATTCAAAATTAACTTTTATATACAAAGTTTTAACATAGAGCAATAATTAAAAAACATACTCCATGTTTTAAAGAAAAAAGAAAAAAATTCCCTGTTTTACCCCTTAGAGGGATATAGGGGATCTCTATTTATAACTGTTCGAACAGAGCGCAAGTATAAGCATATAACAAAAAACTAGTTTTGTTTATATAAGCCAAAATTGTATTGTAATTCTTGGGCGAAAGAACATTGAATCTTAGGAAAGTTTTAAATTAAAAAATTAAATTACCACAACAATTTGGTCTACCATGATTCGTACAAGTTATAAAAGTTTTAAATGAATCATTTCTAAACTAACAAAGTATAACGATAATCGTTAATATTGTGGCTTATATTTTTAAAAGCATTAAAGTTCAAAATTTGGCAACATTCCTACGCAAAAGATTTTTGGGGCTTGTCTTAAAGAATCAAAGTCCATAATTTAAATAAAATCCTTCCTCAAAAGCTTCTTCTATAATATTCATAGACGCAAAGAATATATGAATAAAGCGCTTCTTCCAGACATAGTCCAAAATCTTGTTATCAACATTTTCTTCAAGCCCGTTTTTTACATAAACTTATTCACACGCACACAAAGTTCGGCTAAGCAACAAATTCAGACATCTCGAAACTGTTTAATATTTTATGCAAATTCGATCTAGAATTGCTAATTTCGACACCCTCCCCACCTGTGTAGACTGTCTGTAAAGGTTGACAAGGTCATTAAACTATACAACAACAAAATTTGCCAGCTAATGCTGACTTTGACTTACTAATTAATAAGGGTTCCTCCAACAAATCGCGAATAGTTGCTCAGTGAGACTTAGACAAACCCAAGCCCATATCCAAATCCAAACCAAGGCTGCCCATTTAACATATGACTAACCAAGTGGAAATGTGACAAGTTAGCTGTATCCAGTAGATACTAATAACTGGGCGGCACTAAAATAATATGACAGCACATAAGATGCAGCTCATTATGTATAATAACTATCATCCATGGGATCTGCGAAAAGTGTGACCAGATTTTATGATTTATGACTTAGAACACTAAACCAAAAGTGTGGCAAGGTCAGTCGAGTAGTTACTGTACTCTAAGTTGGGCATAAAAATTTTATGCTTGTAATATTTGAAGTTGCGCACTTTTTTTTTTTGTGTTTTTTGAGGGTTTTTTAAACGATCTGTAAATTATTTGTCAATTTGTTTATCGGCTCGTTTGTTGCTTTTGTCAACACGTTTGTTTGTATGTTTGTTTGATAATTTTGGAGCCAAAATAAGAAATAAACTCGATTCTGTTTGGTGGGTTGCCTATTAGCACCTTTTATTTGTCTCTCATTTTCTGGCTCATTTTTCAAATTATTGTTGCAGCGCGGCAAATAAACTTGTCGACTATTTGCAGGAAATGACCATAAAAACCAGTTGTTGGACTGGCCAACTTGTGACTTGCCCTTCAAAAATATACTCTATACACGTAGTATATAGTTTTTGAGTTTGTTGTTTGATATTTGGTAATCTGCATTAATACCAATGAAAAACCTCAAGAAGTTGACGAGAATATTGGTGTGAAACGAACCTAGTGCAGCCTCCAAAATGGCCAAAA
Source organism: Chymomyza amoena (assembly GCA_037043745.1). NCBI lineage: Eukaryota > Metazoa > Arthropoda > Insecta > Diptera > Drosophilidae > Chymomyza > Chymomyza amoena. The sequence continues at coordinate 434,086 of JBAMAX010002216.1, read as the reverse complement.
GCAAAAAAAAAACTAAAAAAAAATCAAGTGGCTACAGCATACTTAGCCACTGCTTGATAAATGGTCTTAATCAAAGTGGCCTTTGCGGAGTTCAAGTAGTCAATCTCTCGGACTCAGCTCAACTTCCCGGCTCGTTTACTGTTATTAACGGTGGCTTACAGTCGTGTCTGGCTTTGTTTTTTTTTTTTATTTTTTGGGTTTTTTTTTTGTTGCAATTATTTAACCCACATGCTAGAGAAAACAAAAAAAAATTTGTCAAGTGGCTTAAATACACTTTTGTGGCTTTGTTGTTGTTTTTGTTTTCATTACTGTAGCATCCCACATCCCACATACTGGTCCGAAATTTTGGCGCCCTCCCAATTACTGCTGATCTCCGTCCGACGCGCTGTAGCAATCGCAAGTAATGCTGCAAAAGCTTCAAAATTTTGTTTACTTTGTGTTTGTTGTTGTTTATGTTGTTGTTCGCTTTTGCGATTGTTTAATTCATAATAATGAACATAATTTACTGTTACATGATAATTTTTGCCTTTCATGACGACACACTTACATATATACACACACATTGTCACAAAAGTGAGCCAACCTCTAAAACCGGCCAAGCCCAACGCTAAGCAGATTTATTGTCATCAAAAGTTTTTGCGGTTCCTCCAGCTGCAACAGCTACGCATTTTTTAGATCACCTACTATTTTACGCACTCGGGTTGTTCCAAACAATTGAGATTTGGGTTTTTTTTTAGATACTTAAAGCACTGGCTGGTTAGCCTTCGTCAATCCCAACGATGGGTTCAAGATATTATGTCTTCCGACATATCATATTTCACAATTTCCAAAAATTGCTAATGAAGATGACCAAAAGAAAAGGTCCACAAAAAAAAAAGTGGTCTAAACTTTATCCACCCCGTCGCTGCATCTGATTCCAAGGTCCAAAAAAAACTCGTTAGAGCTTTGAGATTACCACCAAAACAGCTGATTTATTTCTTGCTTTTAGGTTATGGGAGGATGGAGATGGTCGCAGAAGTACATGCTAATGTGGAAAATTTCTGATCGCCATTCACTTGGGAGTGGCCAGAAATGATACTTTTGTTGAACGGTTTAAGCAGCTCATAAACTTCCGACTCTCAGTCAAGTATCCTCTGGGTAACCCCCTGAACAACCTTTTTTCCTAATTGTGAGAAGGCGAATCATGACTTCGCGATCATGTGGTGATCCACAACGTAGCGTCTGTACTCAGAATGAGCGGCTGCAAAAGGTGGCTACTCTCCAGGTTAGGGGCACCATATTTCAAAGTTACCTGTCACTGCGAGCAGAGTTGTCAGGACTGATTTTGAGCTTATTAGTTACTGTCAGAACCCTGCTCCCTCCCATATTTCTTTATACATATGAGATTAAACCCGAGGAATATTCATTTTCCAAGTGGTTCCCGTGTCCCTGCGGCTAATCTACCAGCTTCGGCAGCATACACTACGCATTTGGAGGTACAAGCCCCATGTTTTAGAAATAACAATGTAAGGGAAACCATATGGCTCTAAAAGACATCAGGATAGCCCACATGTAAAATGCAGATTATTTTTTTTGATACTGCTGTATAATTTGACGTAATATTACAATATAAAGATCTATTTATGAACGCCAGATTCAGTCACCGAATTCTTTAACACCAAGAAAACTTATCTAAGTCAGCAGAGAACAATTTCTGTGGCTTTTGTGACTACTCGTACTGAGGTTTACCCCTAAAAAGGTTCCGCATAAAAGGCATTCGCAATTTGAACTCCAGAATAGCTCCCCTTAATTTCTCAAGCCATAAGATGTACGATAGAAAAAGAAAGAATTGTTTCTTAAAATGTGTTCCAAAAGAAGATAATTAAATAGCGAAATCACTAAAATTATTTTTCCCAAAGAAAACTGTTATAAAAACTGTGTATTGATATTATACCCTGTACTTAAAAGTGCAAAGAGCATATTAGATTTGTGCAACGTATGTAACGGACAGAAGGAGGCGCGGCAGCACCCAAGTCCTTTATACCAAAATGCTTATAATTCATAACCTCGGGCAGCGATTGAGCCATGTCCGTCCGTCCGTCCGTATGAACGCCTAGATCTCGGAGACTAGAAGAGCTAGAAACACCAAACTTTAACAGCTGGTGCGCATATTTCCTCAGAAGATGAAATTTGTTGAATCATCAGTATCTTTCCCTGATCCCCCGCAATCGATCTAACGTGTTTTCTCCCACACCCCACAAGATATCAACTTGAAATTTATCCCATATACTTTAAATAGCTTCTTTAACGTAACTTTCGTAAGTTTCATCACAATCGGTAATAATTTTCGGAACTTCTAAATATAAATATTGAATTTCACCAAAAAAATTAATTTAATTCCAATTGGAAAAATCTAAGTAGGAATATGCAGAAAAAATTTGTTCGTGAGAAAAGGAACAGGGTATTCCACTGTCGTGCACCGCCTCGACTGTACCAAATTTGTTTATTTTATATTTATTATCTTTTATATCGTTTATATGAAAACCCGTATATTGTAAGAAGTATGCTAAGAATAAAATAAGATGTTTCAGGAAAGGGATCCCAAAGCATTGTCAAAGTACGATAATTCCCGAAATAAATTTTCAAAATATTTCAAAGCTTACTTAATTTGAGTACCCATCGGAATGACCACTTTAAATAATAAATTTTGTAACTAATCTTTATCATAGGTACTGTCTAAAATAAATAATCTTAAAAAAGAGATTATCCCACAACAATTATAAGCTAAAAGTTTTAAATGTTTTTACGACCAAAAATTGTAAAATATTTATAAGATTCAATTAATATAAAATGAAAACTTACAACTTTTTGAAAGTTGCTAATATAAAAAGCTTTACCCCCAGCTGTGCTCAACGAGCCCACTTTATAAAATTCGTTGTAAAAGCTTTGGAATAAATATTTCAACAAACTTGTAGCGGGTAGACAAAAATTTCGTCAAATCGTATTAATTAAAATGATAATTTTTCTTAAAATAGGCTTTTATGCCATTCTGGCACGTGCAAAGCGTGTAAGTCTCATAAGACGGCCAAAGACCGCCTTTCCCTGCTCCAAGTTTATATATATTAGTATATAAAAATATATGTATATAACTTTTTGTCAGTGTATTTGTGCAGCATGTAGTCATTGTGTCTTTGTAGTCGAGTTTTTTGCGCACGGCAACGGGCAACAAAATAAAAACAAACAAAAAATCCAAAACTCGTCGCCAAAAGCCGCTGACTACATGCAAAAAAAATATTATATATATACTATATGTATATACAAATACAAATACCAAACTCATTCGCATATTAACATATTTTAAAATGTTTATTAACTATAAAATCAAAAAACCTTTCTGTGCTTTTTCCGAACCCATCATATAGAACACTGCGCAAAACTTGTTCGTTTAGAGCGGTAGACGACGTCGCATGCGCGCTTAGCAGATTTTTAAATTTCACATCCAGTCCACGCATTCAATCATCCGATCTTGCACAAGAGAACAATCAGATACAAAATTTAAAAATGGCGGCCGTTAACGCAACGCAAACAGATTATTGGAACTTTTTGTTCGTCGAACTGGCAGGTGAGTTATATCTGTTACCAAAAGCCTAAAACTATCGATTAACTAATATATATTGTTTTCTAGATCCGCGTACTAATGATTGGTTTTTGATCAAGTCACCGGTGCCCCTGCTTACCATAATTGCTTTCTATCTGTACTTTGTACTATCATGGGGTCCACGTTTTATGAAAGATCGCAAACCATTCAAACTGGAACGTACACTGCTCTTCTATAACTTCTTCCAGGTGGCTTTGAGCGTGTGGATGGTTTATGAAGGCGTGGTTATATGGCAGTATTATAGCTGGCGTTGTCAGCCCGTCGATTGGTCACGTACGCCCAAAGCTTACAGAGTAAGTCAATATTTATGCTAAGAATGATTTGAGTGATATTTATTTAGGTCTAAAAACTGAAAAAGAGCCCTAAATTTTTGTAGAAATTTGATCTAAAAAAATATTCTATGAGTTAGGAAGTGTGATGATAATCAAATAACCTTATTTCGGTACTGATTTATCTTTTTGTACATAAACATCGCCTTGCATTAGAAAACAAGTTTATATAGCTTCAAAGCATAATCTATTTTAAATTTATAATTTATTGAAGCGTCGCAATCTTCTAACAGAATTTTGAACTTCCCACATTAGAGGCTGATTAATTGCATGCATTTAATTAAATGCTTGCCAATTCGTCGAAAAATTATTTTTTTTCTATGCTTGAAGGTCAGATGATATTTGGTTCTTAGCACCAAATTTAAACAACTTTGGCTAAACTGATTTTTACGAGTTTATATCGGTTTTAGAATAATTTAAAAGCAAAGCCATAATAATCCAATACCTAATCAAATACAGCTGATATTCATCAACAAAAAATTATCTAGTGTGGTTATCCCGGATCTTATAATCCCAAAGATAGATCAGCTACACATCATCTGCAACATCTGGCTGCCGATTTTTATACCCTGTACCGTATGGTATAAAGAGTATATTAAGTTTGTGCAAGCCGAAAATGTATGTAACATATAGAAGGAGACGTCGGAGTCACTCCAAAGTTACCTAAAATATGATCAGGGTGAATAGAGAAGTCGATATACCCATGTCCGTCTGTCCGTCGGTTTGTCCGTTTGAACGCCTAGATCTCAGAGATGGTAAGAGCTAGAGTAACCAAACTTTCACATTAGATCCCATATTATTTCATAGGAGACAAGTTTATTTTATATTTTTGATATCGGGGATAAATTATATAGCTCCTATATGGGGTTTTGAGACGACCTCGACAAAAAAAAAGTTTTAGATGGATAATTCGTTTGTTAATGAAGATATCGTAACTAAATTTGGTTTTCAAAAGTTTTTATATAAAGTTTTATAACAGTTTTATAGTTCCCAAGCACTGTACCGAATTTGATCAAAATCGGTTGACTATATACATATATAGCTCCCATAGGACCGATCGGCTAAAATAACTTTTTTTAAAGCAAAATTCGCTATATTTCGTTTTTTAATAAAGATATCGTAACCAGATTAGGCGTTTCGAAATTTTTTGAGCACTTAAGTAATGTGCCAAATTTGAACAAAATCGGTTGACTATAGATATAGCTCCCAAAGGACCGATCTTCCAAAAAATCGATTTTTGAACAAAATTTGTTGTGTTTCGTTTGTTTGTTAAGATATTAGGACCAAATTTGGAATTTTTTTATAGTTCCTTAGCACTCTACGAAATTTGATCCAAATCGGTTGACTATATCATATAGCTCCTATAGGACCAATCAGTCCAAAAAAACGTTTTTCATACAAAATTCGTTGTGTTTCGTCTGTTTGTAAAGATATTTGAATTAAGTTCGGCATTCAGATCTTTTTTAAGGTATTAAAGCACTGTGACAAATTTCCTCGAAATCGGTTGACTGTATCATATAGCTACCATAGAAACGATCGGCTCAAAAAAAAATGTTTGCTTAAAAATTCTTCTGTTTTTAGTTTTTTGTGAAGAAACCGGATTTTATTGCAAGCTAGTGGTACGGGGTATCCCAAAGTCGTCCGCGCCCGACTTTACGTAGATACGAGTTTATATCGGTTTTACACTAATTTAAAAGCAAAGCCTCAATAATCAAATACAGCTGATATTTGTAAACAAAAAAAAGATCTACTGTGCCTATCCCGGATCTTATAATCCCAAAGATAGATTAGCTACACATCATCTGCATCATCTTGTTGCCGATTTTTAAGATATAAAATTTATGCATAGTCACACCTTTGTAAATGAGATCATTGTTTTATTTTTATAATTTCTTTGCTTTCAACTTTCTAACCCTCATCTCTCTTCCTTACCATCTTTAGGAAGCACGCGTCGTCTACGTCTACTATCTGGCCAAGATCACCGAACTGCTGGACACCATATTCTTTGTGCTGCGCAAGAATGATCGTCAGGTGACCTTCCTGCATGTCTATCATCACACAGTCATGCCCATGATCAGTTGGGGCACCAGCAAATATTATCCCGGCGGACATGGCACCTTCATTGGCTGGATCAACTCCTTTGTGCATATTGTTATGTACAGCTATTACTTCCTCTCAGCTTTTGGTCCACATATGCAAAAGTATTTGTGGTGGAAGAAGCACATTACCAACTTGCAAATGGTAAGCATTATAATAAAAAAAATTGTTTTGCCAAATTTTAATGACGTCACTTAACCCTACCCTGTAGATACAATTCTGCTGCGCCTTTATACATCAAACCCAGCTGCTCTATACCGATTGCGGCTATCCAAGATGGTCTGTTTGCTTTACCCTGCCAAATGCTGTGTTCTTCTATTTCCTGTTCAATGATTTCTATCAAAAGTCTTATAAGAAGAAACAGGCTGCTTTGAAGGCGGCCGAAAACAACAACAATAGCTGTGCCAAGGATCTAAATGAGGCTACGAAAACGCAAGCGATAGAGCAGAAAAAGGCTTTATAAGTTGAGAAAGTTTTGACCAGATTTTGTACAAAAAGCGCGGCACACACACACACACAAAGCAAGCACATGGTATTATACACACACAGACACACATACACTTGCACAAGAGCATATAAAGTGCTTATATACTTAGATATATACAGTGACAGACAGCCAGAGCGCATTTGTTCTAAGACTATGTGCAACTTTGTTAACTAATTTGTTAAGTAAATTTGCCGCCAAAAAACCAAACAAAGCATAACAAACAAAACAAGATAAAATTATAAACAAAAAAAATGAACAAAAAACAAACAGAAAAAACAAAAAAAACGAGCTGATATATAAACAATTAACAGTTAAATGCTTGAGCCTGCCATGTTTTGTTTTTTTAACCCCATGTTGCCAAGCAAACTGTAAGCTACAAAAGATGACAGCTGAAAGAATGACGTAGATGATGATTTTTACGGCCAAATTGAAACCTTAGTTAAGTAAACAGAGATATATCTTTATATATATAGATTTAGAGAGCAAGGAAGTGTTAGTTGTGTAAATAATTGTATGTATGTATATGTTTTCTTAAGATTTTATATATCGGTATGTAAAGTAGGCATTAACGAAAAGAATTACAAATACAAATAAAAAATAAACAAAAAAACTGATAATACAAATATAATAAACTTTAAATTTATTTTTACTAAAACAAACAAAGGGTGGGACAATGGCTAAGCATTTTGTTGCTGTGTAACAGCCGCAAACAAAGAAAGAGCTCAAAGAGGTTTGCTTAAGGAAGTAACTGAGTTATTTTTGGGCACTTTTTTGGTGTTTTTGTCTAGACAACAGCGGAAGCTGCGCTTAACAGACAAGATGGCTGCCACAAGATACCAGACACAAAGACTTCTTAAATTCCACCAGTCATACGTTTTGGGCGCGTCCAAACAGGTCTGCAGAATCAAAGTGGCATAATGCTCGTCATCATCGCCATCATGCAGCCCCATGTCCAGTTCTAGAAGAATACATTTCAATTTCAGAGCTATTGCAAAATGGAAATAGAAGTTTCGGGGCTCATTAGAAGCTCATTTGAAAGCACCTTGAAATTGTATAATAAAAAGAATTTTTTATTTATTTGTTGATTTTAATTTTTAAGCCTGTAGACAATGGCAATCCATTGAGCGGCAGCTGCTGGTAAATGGTAAATGCTAACGGCAAGTAGTCTTATAGACAGTCATATATTTATTAGTAATCAATTAATCCAAACGGAACTTGTAGCTCTGCTGCCAAGTGCGGAAGTGAAGCGCACGCAGCATCTTTAAAGCGCACGATAAGCCGGTTTCGGCTTTTGGCCCTGATCTTGACCACAAACAACACAGTAGAGCGTGTTTATTGTTTTTTGATTTCTTTTTTTGAGCTGTATAAATTAACTGGGCTTGCAGCCACGACTATATAAAGTGCATGGTCAGTTTTGGTTTTGTGCCACTTGCAGCTATTCTTTTATATAAATACATAATTTATATGCTTCAATGAAAATATGGCGAAAAATTAGTTTGAATTAGCATAAAATAAATTTTAAGGTCACTTAAAAATATTGCAGCATACTTTCAGGCGGCACTTTGATTTTGCAACTGCTCTTAGGTATAACATTTCAAAGCCCTTAAACTAAGCGATAACAAAAACAAGTTAACTTTCTAAAAATGTAAATCTCCAAATGTAAGCATAAATGTTAACAGAGATACTAAAAATGTTAGCCAAATCATGTAAACTAAATGTATTCTTGTCAATTTTTTTGGCAAGTCTGCGCTACTGAGTAGAGTGTTGGCCTCAAAACTTTTTGTCGTGAAGTCCAGAAACCAAGGTTCGTCTTCCAGTCGAGGAAATTAAAAAATTTGAAAAGAAAGTCCGCGAGTGTTGCATTTTAGTTTCTGGAGCAAATATTCCTAGTGAAATCAACACGAACATATTTTGAACAAATCAATGTTTTCCATTCTTTTTAAATTTGTTTGATTAAAAAAATTTGTCTTACAACGAATTGAAATTGAATCGTAAGCACTCGAAAGAGAGAGATCTCGAAACATCCGCTTCAAGGTAGTTCGCGCCGCGATAGTTGTTAAAAACGTTTACGAAGAAACTGGAATCTTCGAGAATGAGCCTAAAACTTATCAGCGAGATGATCTTACCATTCATGGGATGCCCCTTTTCATGCCAGAAATGTGCCCAGTCGGAAAATAAAAACGTTAAGTTACGATTTTCAGCATTCTTAAGATGATTCTAAAATCTTACTATCGTCTAAAAGTCCAATTATTTCTTTAATGGGATATAAAAATGTTATTTTTAGATTGGCTTAATTCTGAAAATTATAATATTGGTCACGAGCTTAGACTTTTTTTACTACTAGCTGTCGTTCTTCTCTCATATTGGATCATAGAGCCTCTTAAGACATTTTTAGGCTTATATAATATTAATGTCGACCACTCTTATCCTTGATACTTAAAATGCTTCCATTCAAGCAATATAAATAATTTTTTTCTTCAAATGAGGCACAAAGATCTTATTTCAAGATTATTTCAAACTTTGAAACTATTTTCTATATTTCGAAATTGTTCTCAGGCTTATTTATGTTATATTTGAAGAGTTTTTTGAAATTTTTTGTCGTTTCCTTTGGTGACTTTTTTATGAACAAAAATCTAATGCTTTATCAATGTATTTGAAAGTCTAAAAATGAATTAACTTAGAAAACAATTAAAAAGGTTTTCAGGCCTTGCACCATACGCCAGATCTTATCTTTAGAAGAAAGTCCATGAATACACATTTACCTTCCTTATTTTTCTCAAGTTCAAATTAAATGTGAATTAATTAGAATAATTTCATGTGCTAACCAATTACTATTATATTTTTTATTTATTGGTATATTCTACTTGTTCTATAAGACTTTTATTGTTTATAAATTAACTAAAATGTATTTTAATTTTAAGTTGAATTTAATTGCCAAAATTAAAAAAAAAATTTGATACAGTCGTGGCGGTACCTACATAGTTTATCGGGAAAGGGGGGTAAAACTAGTACATTTTTGTCTAATAACGTTTGTTTTATTTGTCAGATTTTATATAATTTTTGACTTACAGATGCTTGAAATCATGAATATCTATGTTAAGTTTCAAATAAAAAAATTGCCGTACGTAAAGTCGGGCGCGGACTACTTTTGGATACCCTGTACCACTAGCTTGCACATAGAAGATCCAGGTTCCTTCATAAAAAACCAACAACTAGAATTTTTAAGCAAAAATTTTTTTTTGCTAGAAGCTATTTACATAGTAGCCAAATTTGTAATGTCCAATATCTTGTACAAACAAAACACAACAAATTTTGTTCAAAAATAGATTTTTTGGAAGATCGGCTCTATGGGAGTATATATACATAGTCTAGTCAACCGATTTTGCTTAAGTAGCTCTAAAAAGTTTGGTCAAACGACAGAAATCTGGTTACGATACCTTTATTAAAAAACGAAATATAGCGAATTTTGCTTTAAAAAAGTTATTTTGGCCGATCGGTCCTATGGGAGCTATATGGTATAGTCAACCGATTTAGATTAAATTTAACAGTGCTTGGGAACTATAAAAAACCTTTGGATACCAAATTTGGTTACGATATCTTTATGAACAAAAGAATTATCCATCTAAATCTTTTTTTTGTCGAGGTCTTCTCAAACACCCATATGGGAGCTATATAATTTATCTCCGATATCAAAAAAATAAAATAGACTTGTCTAGTATGGAATAATATGGGATCTAATGTGAAAGTTTGGTTACTCTAGACTCTTACCATCTCTGAGATCTAGGCGTTCAAACGGACAGACGAACATGGGTATATCGACTTCTCTATTCACCCTGATCATATTTTAGCTAATTTTGGGGGGCCTTCGACGATCTCCTTGTATATGTTACACACATTTTCGGCTTGCACAAACCTAATATACCCTTTGTACCATCCGGTACAGGGTACAAAAAGTTAAACAAGCTTGATCCCCTTTTGAACAATATAGGATCTTATCTGAAAGTTTGGTTTCTGTAGCTTTCACCATCTTTGAAAACTCGGCGTTCACGCAACGGACAGGCAGACGAACGTGGGCATATTGACTTATCTAGTCATCCTGATCATACATAATTTAGCTAACTTTCGGGGGTCTTTGACGATTCCTTCTGTATATTACACACATTTTCGACTTGCACTAACTTAATATTCTATATGTACTGGGTATATAACGCAATTCTATGTACATTTGTAGCTCTTTATTCCAACTTCCTTCCTCAAAAAGATCAAGTCGGTTCTTAAAACTTTTATAGGCTTAAAAATATATTCCAATTCGGCCAGTATGCCCTTGGGATATTGACGAGACTAAAGAAACATCCGAAAAATATGCCCATCGTCTATGTTTATGTGAAATTTGGGAAAAAAGCTTTAATCACACATAGTATGTACTTACCTAGTGTGATGTTGGGGTCTAAAGAAACATATTCCTCTCTGGTGGACATAGAATATGGATGCATGATGTCAACTTAAGTTTGTGTTGGGGCATTTTCGACTGTCTGGTATACAGCACAATAGATCCTTGGGGTTGCAGTGCAGCTTTCCCAACAAAGTCACTAATATCGTTTTCGTTCTCTATTTCAGAAATAAAAAAGCCAACTCTCGTATATTTTAATTAAACTCCAAAGCAGCACAGGGCCAAGGTAGACTGTGTCTAGAATAAAAATGTTAAGTTCAGATTCATTTGCATACAAGAAATTTAAGCCCACAAGAATGTAATGCTTTTACTTTGGACTAGCAAAATATAGCAGATTTACTAAGCGTATACTTAATATTTTTTAATATTTGTTATGTATTCATAGCTAATAATGGCGCATATTTAAAAAAATAAACTGACTCAGATAAAAGGCTACGTTCTTGTACTGCCAAAATAAAAAGGGAAACCCTCGTGTATGTTAATTCAGGGCTAACTCAGACAGAGTTTAAGCTCAGGTTAGTATTGAGAATGTTTCACATAAGCAAAAGGGAAGAAACTTAAATTTAAATCCACAAGCTCCATATACAAGAATGTTATTTGCTTACTTTGTAATAGCACAACTAAGCGTATGCTTAATATTTTCTGGCATGTTGTTATACGTTTTAAGCCAAGAACTTAATCATATGATCGCATCTTTAACAGTTCTAACTATTAAGCAGTTGCCACGCGTAATTTGACCTCACCCAGCTGAGAAGACGACGCGTCTCATTTGCATAGACTGGAAATTAATAGAACTCGCGTGTATGAACCAGTATGTGTGCGTGTGTGTGTGTGTTTGTTTTTGGCTAGTAAGAACCAGTGTGCGTGTGTATGTGTGAGCATTAGAATTTCTAATTTGACTGGATTATTTTAGTCTTTGTCGCCATGATGTCTCATCTTAAAAAATCAAGCTGGTTTTTGAAGATGAAAAAAAAAAAAACTATTGCATAACTTTTATACATTTATGATATGTTCGAAAAGCGATCGTTAAAGCGTTTCGATTGGATCTTTCGACATACGATAAAAGACAAATATTATGAAAATTAATGTCTTAGCATTTGTCATGTTTCGGCTTGTGCCGAGTTGAAAGAAATTAGCCGGTATATCAATATTAGAATTTTTGCATAAATTTTTTATACTTTTATTTATTTATATTATTTTAGTGCGCGCCACGCGCTGTGCCTCCAAGAACCAAAAAAAAACAAAAACAAGGGTTCAACAGGTTTGACATGTCTTCAAGACCAACCAACAAGTTCTGGCACGAACCTAAATGTTGGTTATTTCCCAACCCCCAAAAATAAAGCTCACGTTAATAGTTAAAATTGTTTTATTTTATTTGCTCAAATTTTGTCAACATTCAATTTTTTTTTTATACAAACCAACTGTGCTTAACTTGTTGTTCTATTGCAATACTTAGGCCAACATACAGACATACGTAACACTCTATCTTACACGCTTATATATTTATTCAGGCTCATTCACACTTACGCACCTAGGTATTTTTGTTTTTTTTGTTTTTGGATATCTTTTTCCATGTCTTTATAGATAAGATTTATATTAGACTACAGCCCCATCATCACGCTAACAAAACTTAGTGTACTAACCTACACAAAAACCCCTCTATAAACATTAAGGCACTTAAGCGCGCTTATTCCACTTTCAGCGGCTTTACTTGATTGTTGTTCAGGTCAATATAGGACTTGTTGTTCTGCTCCTTGGAAACAATATACTGCTGTGGCACACAGCCCATGCCGCTGGCCGCTTTCAGTGCGGAATGAGCAAAGTTGCTGCCGGTGCTACGCGTAGATCCCGAGCCGCTGAGACTCTTCTTCTTGTTATAGGTCTGACGATAGAAATTGCCAAAGAGATATAGAAAAACGCAGGTGTTGGCCACAAAGAAGAAGGTCAAAGTTTTGGGCATGTTGCAGCCCTTGGCAGCCACGAGCAGCATGTAACCCAGGATCAACACAAACTGCACCAGCTGTATGGAGGTCATGTACTTCTTCCACCACAAGTATTTCTGGTATTGTGGACCCATGGCTGCGACCATATAATAGAAGTACATCATAATGTGCACGCCCGAGTTCAAAATGCCAATGATGACGCCTTGCTCGCCAGGCGCGTACTTCAGATAACCCCAGGAGAAGAGCACGGTAATGGAATGATGATAGACGTGCAGGAAACTAATTTGATTGTTCTTCTTGCGCAGCACAAAGAAGGTGGTGTCCAGCAGATCAATGATTTTGGAGAAGAAATAGAACCAGGCGCCGGAGTAGAGAGCCAGATTTTGGTCGCGTGTGCGATGTATCTCGCATTTGGTGGAGAAAATGGCAGACATCACGCGGCTTTCATTTATGGCCTAGTTTGGGTAAAAAAAAATTACATACATAAAGCTTATGACTTGTACAACCCAACATACCGTGCGGCACATCCAGAAAGAGTAGCACACTTGGAAGGCATTATAGACAACCATTAAACGTTTTAGCTCCAGGGGTTTGCGATTTTTCATAAGTTCGGGTCCAATTTTTAAGACAAAGATTAGGTAGACCATTACAATGCTGACAACCGGAGCCGGCGAGCTCATCAAAAACCAGCTGTCCACGGTCTCATCTGTTGGAAGTATTATATTATAAGCAGGTTTATTTTAAAACTAGGGTTTTTTTTATGACGGCGGTACTTACCTACGCCTTTGGCCAGACCCGAAATGCGCTCATTGAATATTTTCATATAGGTCGTCATATTGCTTTGAGTTCTTAGCGTAGACTGCAAACTATAAAAAAAATATATATTTAAAATGCTACCAAAAAAAAAAGTACGAGCTGCGCGTTACTTGACAGCGCAGTCGCAGTCGCGGTCAACGTCGACGTCAACGTTGTTGTGCACGTTGTCATTTAATAGGCGTCACAAAAAATGTAGCCTAAAATATTGAATGAAATATTCAGCAAGCTATGGCTGCTTAGTCAAGCTACGCACGTAGACCCAGTAGAGACCAGAACAGAACCCCCTAACCGAGCTGTATAGTTGATTATGCTCGGAACTCAGTTGACGACGACGTTGTCGATAACATGTGAGCGGCATATCAAAATCGTACAATGCATGCAAATATTTTATTTGATGAAAAGAAAAGCAGGTAAGAGACCGAGTCGTCTCTAGAACTATAGAGATAACTATATACAAATTGAGGTCTACAAACCAAAATACGTTCTATACTAATTAATAACTCATAGCTAAACAATAGCTTGATCTATGACTGCCAATTGTGTTTTTTTCTTTATAAACTGTCAATGTCATTTATCAAATAAAACACAGCTTAATATGAGCATAAATAATTGTCTAAGTTGGTAGTTAGTGTCTAGTTAATATGATATATCTAAGTTTTATGGCTGATATTAAGAGCTAGTGCAGCAGCCAAGGTGCTATAACAATAATAAAAAAATATTAAAATGTATAAAAATTGAGCAGTTTCTGGGCACTTTTTGGAATTCTAAGCCAAAACCAGCTGCCAGACCGCAAGTCAATGGCTTGAAAACCTGTATTAGTATATGTGTGTGTGGCATGCTTCAAGGCTTCATTTAAATTTCAGTGTATGTGTGTATCTGTGTATCTCTCTCTCTCTGTCTGTATGTGTGTGTGTGTACACACGCCTTGGCACTAAACTCTTATAACTTTGGCATTCATCTTGTAGCTTTTGCATGCTTTGCTTTGCTCTGTTAAGTCAAGACAAGATGGCGTCGTATGTACACCAACACACACATACACACAAATACAGCTACCAAATGTTCTTAACATTTACATGTTTTGTTAACTTGTTATTCGCTTTTTTTTAATATTATTGTTATTTAAATTGCATGCGGAACAACATTGAACTATTTTGGGCAGACCCAAACTATGTAAATTATTATTAAATTTTTATATTTTTTTATTTAAATCAATTACTTTATGTTTCAAGCCAACATATTTAAACTATTTAATAAACAATCAAACATTTGCAATAGACTGAGTCAGTTAATTTGGCGGAACTAGTCACAGTCAACGCCCTTGAAGCAGCTGTTAATTAAACTGTTAACGTGTCTAATATAATTTGTTTTGAACTAGATATTGGCAAGTTTTATAGAATTTCAGCAAGTTCGGAATGGAATTTGTTATGCTATGGAGTCATAATGTTTTAGCCAAAAAATTAAACGCTTTGATAAAGAGCGATAGTGGAAAGAATAATATAAAGAATATGCCGATAAGAAAATTATGAAGTAAAAATTTATAACCGAAATAAACGTCTATGATCAAAACTTAGACTTAGACCTAGATAGGTAGAAGTGGTTGTCATTCCGACACATCTAGCTCTATGAAAGGCCCGTTGTGATGCCACTTGAGTTACTGCTCTACTCTCCTGTATCCTCTTTGAACCAGCCTGTCGATTTAATAAACGAATTAGTCTTATTTATTCTGATTTCTGCGAATTCAGTAATGTTCCGAAAAGTTTCGGAACCCAGTGTATTCAGTCTCCTCCTGGTGCTCCACAGTTTCCTGCTCTTCTACCTCCTAACAGCTTCTACAGTAGTCAAATTGCGGTACGCCCAATCTATTGGCGCGTCTATCCATAAGACAATGCTCCGTTTCTGCGAATTCAGTAATATTCCCAAAAGTGTCAGAGCCCAGGGTATACAGTCTCCTCCTGCATAGTGTCATGCATCCACACAGGAGGTGCTTCAATGTTTTCTCCTCTTCTACCTCCTGACAGCTTCTGCACTAGTCAAAATGCGGCACGCCCAATCTATTGGCGCGTCTACCCATAGGACAATGCCCCATTTCTGCGAATTCAGTAATATTCCCAAAAGTTTCGGAACCCAGTGTTCTCAGTCTCCTCCTGCACAGTGGCATGCATCCACACAGGAGGTGCTCCACTGTTTCCTCCTCTTTTACCTCCTGACAGCTTCTACAGTAGTCAAAATGTAACACACCCAATCTATTGTCGTGTCTACCAATAAGACAAGGCACCGTTTCTGCGAATTCAGTAATATTCCCAAAATTTTCGGAACCCAGTGTATTCAGTCTCCTGCTTCATAGTGCCATGCATCCACACAGGAGGTGCTCCACTGTTTCCTCCTCTTCTACCTCCTGACAGCTTCTACAGTAGTCAAAATGCTGCACGCCCAATCTATTGACGTGTCTAACAATAATACAAAGCCCGGTGAGAGCCCCTATCGTGGCTCTTACGTCCAGTCTGCTGAGTTTTTTGGTTCTATTCAAGCTCCATTGCGGCCAAGTTTTCCTACTAATAAGACAGCTACCAATTTGCTCCCATCTAAATTTTGCATCATTAATGATACTTCTATCTATTAACAATTTATAACCCGTGTAGTTCATCTGCCTTGCAAATGCCAATGATATCTCAGTACCCAAAGCAGATTTATAGTGAATTATTTAATAGCATCTCGTAAAAGCTCGTAACATTCCACTTAGACGTAACCTAACATAGTTGCTGACCCATTTAAAATTAAATTTTTTATTACTTTGTAAAAGCTGACGCATATTTTTTTCTCCTGCAATTGTCTTCAGTTCTTATAAATATTTATGTGCCAACATTGTAGCAGTCAGCTTTTTGTGAAACTAGAATTATAAGTGAAGCAGACTACCACAAAAATTATCTATATACAGGTGGTCCATCTAGTGTTTGGAATTTGAACTACCGATTATTTGACTTTAAGATGTCAAATGTCATTCATATATTGGTAAATATTTAGTAAAAATATTGACATTTACGAAATGGGACGCTATATTATATATAAAAGAAACTTATGTTTTATGTGTTACGGGTGTTCTCATGAACGCGTCGATGTATTTCAAATCTGATTTTTGCGTATGTTAGAGGTTGTCAATACGGAGGTTTTATTTTATTGCGATGTAACTGTGTGTATTGGTTCGTGAGATATACGCATTTTTTGAATATAGGCTTTTATGTGTATATTGCCATTAGGTATACAAAAATTGATATTGCTGTTCGAGGTCCAACATCGTTTCAATCATTGAGAACAGTAAATGGCGTATTTTGTGCAACGTATCGAGAGGCATGTCAAAAATTTAATTTGTTGGAAAATGATTTGCACTGGGATTTAACTTTAGCAAATGCTGCTATTACTGCTCATCCATATCAATTACGTGTTTTATTTGTGATTATTTTGGCAACATGTTTTCCATCAAATCCAGCTAAATTGCGGATAAAATATCAGGATTATTTATCAGAAGATATTTTGTTTCAAGTACGTGAAGCAAAAATAAAAGTAAGCCAGTGATGGAATCTACGCCGGAAGTTTACAATGAAGTTTTAATTCATATTGAAGATCTATGCTTGGATATGGCTAATAAAGCATTAGGACATTTGGGAATGCCGTCTCCTAATCGATCAATGCATGATGTATTTCAATTAAAAGAAATGCAATGAATCAAATTATTTATCAATCTAATCGTACTACCCAGGAACGTGAAGATCGCA
The DNA here is from genome assembly GCA_037043745.1 of Chymomyza amoena. Classification (NCBI taxonomy): domain Eukaryota; kingdom Metazoa; phylum Arthropoda; class Insecta; order Diptera; family Drosophilidae; genus Chymomyza; species Chymomyza amoena. The sequence goes on along the minus strand of JBAMAX010002216.1, from coordinate 416,557 downwards.
AAGAAAGAAAGAATTTGGTTAAGAGAGATCCATGAAGCGCGACATTCGACTAATAATGCTGCAAGTTTGAATCGAACTGCGAACTAATCTAAAAATCTTGTATTTTTCCAGATAAGCTAACTAGAGAATCTTACGTTGTTTATTAGCTTTAAGAGTATTTAAAAATTTTGGGCAGGACAACGTCTGCCGGGCTCACTAGTTAATTATAAGCACAAGTTTTTTTTTCTATATTGAATTTCACGAAATTGTTTTCACGAAATGGTTTTCACGCTCTTTAACTAACTAATATATAGCTACAAACACAATAAACCTATCATCCACTATTAAATTTCCCATAATTTGTAGGAAAAAAAATTAAACAAAAGCAAAAAAGCAGGCAATTAATTGCAAAATAAATTAATTTGACGATAAAATAAATCTGAAATTTTATTTGTGAGTCTTGAGAAAAGCACCTGCTGCATTCAGCCAAGCGGCACACACGACGTATGATAGATATCGGCTATGGCGGTTGAACTGCTTGGATTGTACTAGGTAGCACCTGAGACGAGCGCGCGAGTCGACTGTATGTTATGCACTGCGACATAAGCAGCACCCGAGCAGTCACCCTACCCAACCCAGGTTCAAGAAATGAATATTAAAAACAACCCTGCCTGACTGAGCTTGAGCTTGAAGATCGCTTAGCTTCCGCGCTGTTCCCGGCAGTTAGAAACGCTGCTCCCAAAAATGGCACATAGCAAAAATTTGTATGCAAAACATGGGTTAAAGATAGCCAGCGTCAGCACAGCAGTACGGATTGACACTGGAGACAGGAAAAAAATTGAAAAAATTGAGCTGCGGCATTATCACGACCAAAAATGTGACGCCAATGGGCAGTCAATCTGACAGTTCGTCAAACAGTTCGTCTGTGTACAGCTGTCAGTCTCAGGGCCCTTGTGTCGCCATTTGTGTATGGTAAATATTTGCTACAGTTTTGTAAGGCAAAGGCAAAGGTCTTATAAACTACGTTTTGGGATGCGTACTAGACGTCATATACCTAGTGTCTATATAAATGCACCTGTCTGTCATTAACAATTTGTTTTCTACGTTTAAACAATTCTTCCGTCGTTAACACTTTTAACAAGACAGAATTCGCGCGTACGCCTCAAACACAATATATAAAGATAAATTTAAAATAAAAGAAACAAAAGTTTTAAAACAAAATAAACAAATAAAAGACAAGCGAACCAAACAGAAATTAAATTGTATGCATAAGTAATTTTTGCGAATCTTGTACCCTTTAACAGTTTTATTTCCATTTTTTTGTTTGCAGTTTTGTATTTCACAGATAATTTGAATTTTTTTGTCGGAACTGCTGAAAGCTTTGTATTACCTATGTATCTATTTCGTGTACATGATTTGGCCATAATTTTATGTTGGCTTCATTATGTTTATTGTTATTAATTATTTTGATTTTGTTTTGTGCATTATTTGGTATTTTTGGTAAATTAACTGAACGGTAGTATGACTAATAATTGTTTACCTTTGGCTATATACTCTATCAAATGTATATTTATAGCACCTTAACGGCACTTAACGGCCATATCTAAATATAGTTTTTTAAATGGCTTATACACATTATGTTTTTATACCTACTAGCTTGTTGTCGAGCCTTCTAATCATCTGATTCAAGAATTATTTTGAAGCTAAATTAAAGCCCTATGTTCCATCTTGGAACTCTAGGAAATATATATATAAATTAAAGCAACGTGCTTATCCGACATTTATTATTATTTTCTGAATATTCTAGCTGCTCTTTTGTTTTTTTAAATTACATAAAATTCCGTATATTTTATACTTTTTTTTTGTTAAAATTATTACTAAAATAAAAATTTGAGAATCGCGTTGTAAACAAGCTTGACCTCTCTTTAGAGAGCAAATTTTTAGATCGTGCTTCAAAATGTATATTGTACAAGAGCGCAACATCTTGACGTTACAGTCTTTTTGTTTATAAACAGAAGAATTAAACTATAAATTAACTTTTTATATAGTAACTTTTTACTTCATGAACAACCGAATTATCCATCTTAAAATTTTTTTTTTGTCGATGGAAGTTTAATTTTCTTGTTAACAATAAGCGTCGTAACTTAAACATTTATCGACCGATTTTGATAAACTATGACTTTTCTTACTCGGCATTAACATTTCTTCAAGATCAAATGTAAAAAAGTAAAGGTTTTTTACAGAAATATTATATAAAAAAAACTGTGAAAAACGGATAAAAAGGGTAAATCTTAGATAACTTTTAAAAATCTCGTATTTTTTTTTGTATGAAGTATAAGCAAATGTAGATCATCTTAAAGCTTGAATCTTCTTCTTTCCAAAACCATAAAGCAATCAAAAATCGGTTGAAAAGTGACGACGTTGTGATTATTGGAGTGCGCGCAGTACATGAAAAACGGTTTTTTTCATTTCATAACTTAAAAATTTCGGGGTGTAAGACAATTTAGAAACGCATTTTCGTGATGTACTCGTCAAGACCTACAACGTACAGTAAATCACTTGAAAAGTGCTAAATCACTGTAGTACCGTATTATCATTCTACCAGAGCTCCGTAACATACTTTTTGGTTCCTTTCTATACTTTAAATTGATAGGGGACCTGATCCGAGATTTCCCCCGGGGCCTTGATATTCTTTCTACGGCCCTGACTAATATAAAAAAAATAATGCTATGTTTGACAGCCATTGAGAATGACTGAATCATGAATTGGGCTAACAATCCCACCCAGCCACTATACTCTCCAGATCTAGACCCTAGCGACTATTGTCTATTTCCAAATACGCGAAAAACGCTGCACGGTAAGAAATTTATTACAATGGAATGTGACCCACAATGACGATTTGTAATGCCTCAGAAGCTTAGAAGAATAATTTAGATAAGTAAAGTAAAAAATAAATAAATCTTCAAATAATAAAAGTAACATTGACAAAAATTGTCTAGAATGCCCAAAAATGTTTATCCAGACAAAACATATATTAATAAACAATTTTATAGTTTTTTCTATACTAGGGGGCTTCGTCGCCTGCTCGCTTCGCTCATCAACCCCCAACCCTCCATCGACGCAAGCGGCTCAGGGTGGCCTACTTGAAATTAAATTACTTCCTTATTCTTCTCATACCTCTTCTTTGATGCTTTACGCATCCATCCGTTCTCGCTTGCGCTCTTTCTCTTCAGTCAAATTCAACTTCTTTCTACCCATTTCGCTAAATTTCTTTCTTAATAAAAATTAAAAAATGAGAAAAAAAATCATGAGAAACGAATATCTCCTGCTATACACACAACATGTTCTACACTTTCAAAAAAGATGAGAAAAAAAATTTGTTTGGTATAATAGAGGAATTAATTGAAAGGGATAAAAAGATTTCAACTGATTCTACCAAAAAAAAATTATTTTATTTAAAAAGACACTAAGTTTTCCAACTTTCCTCGTAATTTGAGTTATTGTCAAAATTCTGTGTTTTTAAGCATATTCTAAGCAAAGTCTTGGGATCAAAAAACTGTATTATTACGAAACTAAATCATCCGCATAGGCAGATGTTTCTTTTTTGATGCCAAATATTATATGATTTTCCTTTAAAATTAAAGATATAAATAACTTTGGAATAAAACTATATAGAACATCGAAAAACATGTGGATTTGGGATTACTCGACTTACACTACTTTAATGACGTAACCAGGCCCGGATTTAGAAATTTGGCGCCCCTAGGCAGTTGCTACACTTTGCTTCTCAGTAATTTGAGCAAATCAAGTGGAGAATTGTTTTCTACATTCTTTCCAACTAATAATTTCTGAATAAAATCATCTTATTGCCGAACGATGCTTCGATATCTTTATCGTGGAAATTGATTAATTCAGTTGATTTTCCACAAATTTCTTTTTCATTCAAACACTGCACGTCTTTGATGACTGAACATTTTTCATAAAGAACTTTGTACGCTACCTCTCTTTTTTGTAATTCCGATGAAATTCTGTTTAAAATGACATTGAAGGTATTTATTCTAAAGTTTTCCCGACCAACAAGTTCAACTTCTTCATCTCTAGATTCATTGCATCTTAGTTTCCTTGTCTTTTTTCGCGTAGTAGCCATTTTTCACAACAGCTGTACACTGTAAATCGTCCATGCATTCGATATGTAAGCTTATCGAATACTCGATATGAGGACAATATAGAGATATACATATCGATTTTTTCTCTTGATTTGGGGATTTTTACTTCTAATGTTGGTGCGCGTGCGAACTAAATAGGCCGAAAATTCAATTCCCACGAATAAAACACGTTTTTAAAGTTTCCGACAAAATTTGCCGCCCTCCCAATTCTTGCTGCCCTAGGCAGTTGCCTACACTGCTTATATCGTAAATCCGGGTCGGGACGTAAACTATCCACCTATTTATTCAACAATTTCTAAATTTGTTTTTAGTCAGCTGGTAGTGTATTTCAACTTCGCTATGTCTGCCTTGAAATACTTTTTTGTTAAAAAGTAACCTGATATCTGTACATTTAAAGCAGCTGTCAAAATTGCTACCGTATTTGATTAATGAATTTGTATCTAGCCTTCTAACCAAGACTGAGAACAACAACAATTACCACAAAATTACAACAAACTTTAAGTTGCCCCTGAGCTGAGCCGGCCCTCAGCTGCAGTTGCAATAAGTTACTTTGAGTTAAAATGCTAAAAAAGCCAAAAAAAAAAAATAGCAAAGAGCTTCAGAGTAGTGTCAAGTGTCAAAAGTAAAACAAATAAAAGAAGAAGAAAACCAAAAACACCCAACAAAAGAGACAACAAAAGACAAAAACATTTAAATTCAGCTGCAACTTCAGAGTGTTCGTTCGCATGCATGGGACAAGTGGAACAACGTGGCGTATGAGCAACGACATTACAATGTAAAGATAGTGTATCTTAAATTTAATTTGTGAGTAAAATGCAACCCAAGTTGATGCATTAATTGCAAAGTTTAATTATTTAGCCTTCGGTTAATTACAATTTTTGAGGTTAAATGGAATTTCTTTTGCTGTTCTGTAGATCGGAATCCAAAGTTAAAGTACTTGATTTCTGATAAGTAATAAGAGAAAACAAGCGAATGAAGCAAATGTTAAGATGTGTTAAGTACATAAGAAAAAACAACCGAATACAGAAAATGTTTAGACTTTCTAGGTGACGCACTTATTTGAACAAGTTTTGCAGTGAGGCATAAATTGAATGACATTTATCATTTAACAATGCGTCTTATCTATCAATTATATTTCAGTCTGTCTCGGGTACTATTTATCATTGTTTTATTTTGTTGTACCTATCTCATTATTGCTATAAAAACATTGTATATATATATTTTTTAAACTTATGAACCATTCCTAATCACCGCTACGGCTACTTTAAGCCCCTGCTAACACGGAACTAAAAAGCTATTGAACCCTATAGCTTGTAATATTTATGCAAATATTTGTTTTTTTTTCATATCTCGTATCTTTTTCAACTTGTTAGTATTGTTGTTTTGCGTTTTTGGTCCTAAACTAGTTTATTTTATTATTTAAATGTAAATTAAAGTATATAGTAACCAAATTTCGGCATTCGGCAGATTTTTCAGTGCACGATTTGGTTCTTTATAAAATATAACATACGATATCTTACGATATATACGATATCTCTTTTTAAAGTATCTAGCACTGTACCAAAGAAAATCGGTTTATTGGGGGATATAGTCCCCTAAGCGATCGCTAAGAAAATGTTTTAAGTTCAGCATCTTCGAAAGAGTTTTTTGGAATACCTCAGCTCTATGCAAGTTTAAATTCTTTAAAGTTTCGCTAGTTTCAAAAATTATTACCTTCAAAGTTGATTTTATTATTTAAATTTAAATTAAAGTATATAGTAACGAAATTTCGGCACTCGGCAGATTTTTCAGTGCACGATTCGGTTTTTTATGAAAGATAACATACGATATGTATCTTATCCAAAATGGGGATTTGACAATTTTTTAAAGTATACTAGTGAGCCCGGCAGACGTTGTCCAGTTCAAATTTTTTTAAGTAAGATTCTCTAGTCAGCTTATTTTGACAATTATATGATTTTTGAATTAGTTTACTTTCAGTACTCTCTAAAAAGCCGTATAGCCAAAATTTAGTATTCTTAGAATTGCTCGCATTTCCAAAAAAAAAATTATTATTAACATTAATAGTTATACGATACTAACGTCAGTCAATTGTTTTGCCTTTCCGGAACTAACACTTAAACTTAATGGTATGGTATTAAAGTTCAAATTGGCTTTTATTTATTATTACGAACCAATACAAACACATCGCAATAGGCTTAAAACCTTCGTATTGACAACCTCTAATACAAGCAAAAATCAGATTTGAAATTCATCGACGCGTTCATGAGAACACCCATAACACGTAAAACATAAGTTTCTTTTATATATATAGAAGAATAGAAAAAGAATTTCATGAAAATTGGTTTATTATAACCCCCCGGGCGATCGCTAAGAAAATGTTTTAAGAGCTTAACCATCGAAAAATTTTTTTGGTATACCTAAGCACTATGCAAGTTTAAATTCTTTAAAGTTTCTGTCGCTATTTTCGAAAATAATTACCTTCAAAGTTTTTCATATCTATTTTTCTATGTATTACGATCAGGCCCGCCGAGAAGGGGGTCGGTTAGTTTTTCCCCCGGGTCCGAAGGGGCCCGGACTCGAGAGCCATTTAGGAAAAATCAAGTCTCAGGATTGGCAACTTTGTATTTGGAATATGAGTTAGCAAGAAAACTAGACTTTGATGATATTATAAAAGTTTTAGCCTCAGCTAAAGCATGGAAGCCGAATTTTCAAGCATCTTGACGGTTATTGTACGAAAAATTGATAGAAGCCCGGATTTCCGAGATTTTTTCCGGGGCCCGGATATTCTCTCGGTGACCCTGACTGTACCAAATTTCATGAAAATCGGTTTATTGGAGGATATATTCCCCAAGCGATCGCTTAGAACAAGTTTCAAGAGCATCATTCTCGAAAGAGTTTTTTGGAATACCTAAGCACTGATGCCAGTTTAAAGTCTTTTAAGTTTCTGTCGTAATTTTTTATCCAAGCTAGTTTCGAAAATGTTTACCACTACAAAGTTTTACATCTCTATTTTTTCATGTACTACGACTCAAAAATGAGACAAAATTTTTCGTTGAGAGAAGATTAGCACTCCAAGCGAGGCTTAACTAGCATGTTCGAAAAAGTACAGTTTTTGGGTTCTTAGAATAAACTTACAAAAAAGCATATTTGAATTGGGAGCTCTCTTAAAATTTGATGGTTAGAGATTTAAGCCTCGATCTTCGTGCTGATCACGCACAACGCTCTAGACACACTTTAACTGCAAATTGTCGCACAGAAATTCTTCAAATGCGAATCGCTCTAAAAACTTAAAACGAAACTTGAACCTTTCACGCCTTTGTTGTATACCGTCTTTAATTACTTGGTAAATATTTGACACGTTAATTGGGGCTTGGACTACACATTCCGACTATTTGCAAGCCAAGCCATTTTCGTGTGAATTTTGCACGTGCTGCCCGCGCTCTCTGACTTGGGTTAAACCCCAAATCGAATGCTACAACATTGTTTGCACAACCATGAACAATTTTTTTTTTGTTTTTTCAAATAGCAATTACACAAAGTGGCATCTTCAAGATACTCGTCTGAGTATCTGTGCTGTTAGATGCAGCTGGCTGGCCAGCTTTGCCATTATCGATTACAAGTTCAAAACGTTTAGTTTTGGCTTGTAGTAGCAGCTACAATTTGTTGGCCTTGGCCAAAAACTTGCACATGCTCTCGGTGCCGAGAGTGTCCACAAATTGCATCCAAAAGCCCGCCCGCCCAACTGCAAATGCAGTCAAGAGACAGAGACAAGTTTTCAATGTAATCACATACGTCTGCTTTGGGTTAAGGTCAACTAGAAAAATCAGACAGCAGCAGCGAGCAACAAGCGGCCAATAAAGAGAAGCATTAGCAAAGATCAGCAAATGGCAACTTGGCAGCAAATGGCAACTAAAAAAAAAATTAAAGTCAAGTTTAAATTGCTTTTTTTTTTTAGTTTAAAATTTTAGAATTTTAGAGTCTGCTGTTTAGCTGTTGGGGCGGTCTACATTTGATTTAGAATCTAGTTTGGCATGCATTATGCATAGCTGATTTTATGCACAGCGGACTGCACGAGCCATTTTTTGCGGCTTAAATAAAATTTACGGGCCAGCGATTAGCTCATTTGCGGCTAAACCACTTTTCTCACTCAAAAAACTTCACACAAAAATCATTTCACTTCCGTACCTTGATGCAATTTGTACTTGTTGTAGTTGTAGTGCTGTAAAACGTCTTAAGGCTGTCGTCTGCTGCTTGCTCCCTGTGCGCTGCTTATGAACACTCCACGCACATACACACACAACACTGGAACACACACACGCAACGGAGTTGACGCTGCTTCAAATAGTTGAAAAATACCGTCAACTGCGGACGCCAAGAAGACACTAATAGGGAGTTCTACTCGTTCGCATGTATAAATAAACAAAATGAACGCGTCATGTGAACGACGCGACGCAACGTTAACACCGCTGTCGCTGCTGACGTCAACGTCAACGTTGTATGCTGTATGTTGTATGTACTTTGTTATCGGCTCTTGCCGGCAGCAGCGACGTTGACGTTGACGTCGTTAAGTGCGAGCAGAACTCGGCGCGGCGCGTTCGAACAGCGTCGATTGCTGTTCGACTTGGCCAATTTTTTGTGGCAGTAGCAATTGTTGTTGTAAGTTTGATTATTTTTTTGATTTTTATTTTTGGCGCAAATGCAAGTCCAAGTCCAAGACTTTGTTAATGGCCAAATTGCCGCTTTGGCTGTATTTTTTTATTTCAATTTAGCTGTTAAGGTCAAGTTTGCAGCGTTTAAAGCCAAGACGAAGAAAGCAATTGACAACGGTAGCGCATTTTGGCCAATTTTTTTGGTTGTGCGTTGTGATTTTTTTAGTTTTGTTAAAATTTTTATTTATGTAAGTTTATTAACCTCAACGGGCGTGTGCGATCCTATCGCAGAAATAAATAGAGATTCGGGCACAGGGGTATGGTAACATTATTTAACATGAGTTACCTTATTGACTTGAATTTACATACTGAATTTTGGAGAGTCAATCAGCTTCGAAATAGTTTGAAGGACTTTATAATTTGAATAATTTTTTATTTAAGTTCCTTAAGCTCTGGTTCCTTCAGTTGTTTGTAATCTGTCCAAGAGCTATAGATATTAATATTCAATTATTCACTGAGAATAAGCAGTATTTTTTTTTAATCTTACATTAAAAATTAGAAATAAATATTTTAAATTAATCTAACCAACTACAAATATAAAAAAAATTATCGTTTAAATCAAATGTTATATCACTTTCTCTTTTTTAGGAGTACTTTATTTGATTAAGCTCAGATATGATTTTAAAGCCATTTTTTATCTTTTTTTTGTATGCTAAAACTTTATGTCTGTCCGTCTATTTTCTATCTAAGTTGAAATTACGATAAATTTAAATGTTAATTTCAAAACTAATAAAATTGTACAATTTCATTTTGTTTTTTTTTTTTGGATTAGAGTGAAATTCTTTTAAGTTTTCAAGAATTTTTTGACTTTTTAAAAATAAACAAAATTCAAAAAGCGAAAATATAAAAAATAGAAAGAACTAAAGACATTATAAATAGTATTAAATCGATTCAATGAGTATCTATGTCTTTGTATCTTAAAACATATACATATTGATAACAGCTGTTAATATCATGCTCTATACTCTTAACTCTGTTATGTTAACATAAGCCTCTCTATGAATTTACATACGTTATAATTAAATAAAGTCGCTCATTTCATTAAAAACAATTAAATTAAAAATTTTAAAAACCCCCGACACAAGAACTTTAGTAATTTTCATTTAAAAAGTAAAAAATAATAAAAGAAACTTAATGTTAAAGTACCTAAGAATCTATTAATAATTCTAAAAAAATACGTCGCGTTGGGGGACACGCGAGGGCAGACGTCGTTGACGGTCGTATCTTACATGCAAATTTTTTTAAGTAATTCTATGAAAGTTTTGAAGTATTTTCTTAATTTTGCTTTTAAGTTCATCTTTGTTGCTTAATTAGACTATTTGTATTTAAATTGTTAGTTTAGGAGCGATCCCCCGACGCGACGTATTTTGTCTAGGAACACTCGCACATAAGTCACCTTTAATACAAAAAAAACTAAATTGAAATCACTGCATGCGTTCGGGAGCTACGATGCCATAGACAGACAGACAGACAGACAGACAAACAGACAGACAGACAGACAGACAGACAGACAGACAGACAGACACGTCAAACTTATAACACCCCTCTTTTTGCGTCGGGGGTTAAAAAAAAGAAAGAACCAAAGATACTATAAATATATCATATCTATATTTTTTAAGCGAATTAAAATCTGCTTATTTTAAGCGAGTTACCTTTCCATTTTTTTTTTTTTTAATTTAGGAAAATCCCCGATTGAGGCTATTGCCGGAATTTTACAGCAAAAATTAAGATGTACGAGGTCAATCAAAAATTGTTTTAAAAAATAAATGAGTCACAAATACAAGAAATCTACATATAAAAAAAGGAACTAAACAGTATTTTGAAATAGTTGATGAATCATAAGGGGGTACCTTTGTGTTATTTTTAAAATAAAAAAAATTGCGTACGTGTAGTCGGGCGCGGACGACTTTGGGATACACTGTACCACTAACTTGCAATAAAATCCAGTTCCTTCATAAAAAACCAAAAGCAGAAAAATTTTTAAACAATTTTTTTTTGGCCGTTCGTTCCTATGGGAGCTATATGATATAGGACCAAAAGGTCTATGCTAGGCTGCACTCTGTTGTGGCCGGCCAGCGAAACCTAACCTAACCTATATGATATAGTCAACCGATTTCGATCAAATTTGGCACAGTGCTTTAATACCTTAAAAAAAATTTAATTGCTGAATTTTGTTCCAATATCTTTACAAACATACGAAACAACGAATTTTGAATAAAAAATGGCGTACGTAAAGTCGGGCGCGGACGACTTTAGGATACCCTATACCACTAGCTTGTAATAAAGTCCGATTTCTTCACAAAAAAATAAAAACAGAAGAATTTTTAAGCAAAAAATTTTTTTTTGACCGATCGTTCCTATGGGAGTTATTTTTTTCAAATTTTTTCAAATATCTTTACAAACAAACAAAACACATCGAATTTTGTATGAAAAACGTGTTTTTGGACCGATTGGTCCTATGGGAGCTATATGATCTATTCAAACGATTTGGATTAAATTTAGTACAGTGTTTGGGAACTATAAAAAACTCACGAATGCCAAATTTGGTCTCAATATCTTAACAAACAAACGAAACACAACAAATTTTGTTAAAAAATCGATTTTCTGGAAGATCGGACCTATGGGAGCTATATGATATAGTCAACCGATTTTGTTCAAATTTGTCACATTGCTTAAGTGGCCTAAAAAATTTCCAAAGGCCAAATCTGGTTACGATATCTTTATTAAAAAAAAAAATATAGCGAATTTTTCTTTAAAAAAGTTATTTTGGCCGATCGTCCCTATGGGAGCTATATGATATAATCAACCGATTTTGATAAAATTTGGTACAGTGCTTGGGAACTATAAAAAACTTTCAAATGCCAAATTTGGTTACGATATCTTCATAAACAACGAATTATTCATCTAAAATTTTTTTTTTTTCGATGTCTTCTGAAGTACCCCTATGGGAGCTATATAATTTAACCCCGATTTCAAAAAAATAAAATAAATTGTCAACTATGGAATAATATGGGATTTAATGTGAAAGTTTGGTTGATCTAGCTCTTGCCATCTCTGAGATCTAGGCGCTCAAACAGACGGACGGACAGACGGACTTGGGAATTCCGACTTCTCTAGTCACCCTGATCATATTTTAGGTAATTTTGGGGTGTCTCCGACGACTCCTTCTATATGTTACATACATTTTCGGCTTGCACAAACTTAATATAATCTTTGTACCATACGGTACAGGGTATAAAAAGGAACTAAACAGTATTTTGAAATAGTTGACGAATCATAAGGGGGTACCTTTGTGGTATTTTTAAAATAAAAAAATGGCGTACGTGTAGTCGGACGCGGACGACTTTGGGATACACTGTACCACTAACTTGCAATCAAATCCAGTTCCTTCAAAAAAACTAAAAGCAGAAAAATTTTTAAGCAACAATTTTTATTTGACCTTTTGTTCCTATTGGAGCTATATGATATAGTCAACCGATTTCGATCAAATTTAACACAGTGCTTTAATACCTTAAAAAATATCTGAATGCTGAATTTAGTTCAAATATCTTTACAAACAAACAAAACGGCGAATTTTGCATAAAAAACGTTTTTTTGGAACGATTTTTCCTATGGGAGCTATATAATATAGTCTACCGATTTTAATAAAATTTGGTGCAATGCTTAAGACCTACAAAAAACTTGCAAGCGCTAAATTAAATTACAATATTTCCACAAACAAACGAAACAACAAATTTTGTTCAAAAATGGATTTATTTGAAGATTGGCCCCATGGGAGCTATATGATATAGTCAACCGATTTTGTTTAAATATGGTACAATGCTTGGGTATTCTAAAAAACCTCTGATAGCCAAATCTAGTTACGTTATTTTGGCCGATCGGTCCTGTTGGAGCTATATATAGTTACGATATCTGCATAAACAAACGAATTATTCTTATTCTTCTAAAACTTTTTATTTTTCGCGGTTGTCAGAAACACCCCTATGGGACCTATATAATTTAATACCGATATCAAAAAAATAAAATTAACTTGTCTCCTATGGAATAATATGGGATTTAATCTGAAAGTTTGTTTGCACTAGCTCTTGCCATTTCTGAGATCTAGGTGTTCAAACGGACAGACGGACGGACGGACAGACGGACTTGGGTATTCCGACTTCTCTAGTCATCCTGATCATATTTTAGTAACTTTGGGGTGTCTCTGACGACTCCTTCTATATGTTACATACATTTTCGGCTTGCACAAACTTGATATACCCTTTGTACCGTACTGTACAGGGTATAAATAGCGTATAGGCAGGCCCGACGAGCTGTCGGAGGGGCCCGGACCCGAGAGTCATTCGGGAAGTTTACATTATTATGATTTTAACAAATCATCGATTCTCTCAGAAATCCTTTCTAATTTTTTTTTTATGGTGATCTCACACTTTTCAACAATTATACGTATTTTCATGAATTAAGAAAAATTTATAGGGGGCCGGGTCAAAAATTTCCCCCGTGTCCCGGATATTCTCCCTACGGCCCGGCGTATAGGAATATATTTTCCAAGCTTAAGGCTGGTTACTACTTATGTATACATATAAAAAATAAGTGCGCATTTAACTGCGTGATTCGCACGCCAACTCTGGTAAAATGTCCATTCATTTGGAGACAATCCGAACAAAATATCCTCCGTCATTTCTAATATCTTAAGAACACACTATATTATCGTAATTCAAGCAGTTTTTACTGGATCTTATAAGGAAAGGGGATCTTTTATATTACAATTTTGGTAACTAACTTCTCCGCGAAAAGTTTTACAAAAAGCTTGATTTATAGTAAGTGCAGTTTGTTGTCTTATAAGTATAATTTATACCCCCAATTTTTATAGCTCCAGGAATGCCCAACCTTTTTTGAAAAATATATAGACGTAAATCAAAAAACTTTAACTGCCTGACTACTATATTGCACATTGTATGTTATTATTTGGGCTCTATAGCTCTATATGAGATTGTCCATACGGGCAGGCAGACAGACGAACGAATGGAAAGATTTGGCTATGTCGACGCGATTCTTTATGCTAATCAAAAATATGTTTATTTTATGGGATCTACCATCTTTTTATTATACCTTCGTACTTTTGGTATAGAGTGTAATTTTAATGGCAAGGGTAGCCAAGTGTAAAAAACACTAAAAGGGGCTTTGACCAGTTTTAGGAAGAATAAGGCGTTTTAAATTAAGTTTTTTTTACAACTTTGTTAACTATTTTCATTTTTTATTGGCCTTATATATAATTTGTGGATAAGGTGTTTGGATGTAACACAGAAAACAACTTCCAAAGTGTATAAGATTGGCAAAGCCTCGAAATTGAAAGAAAATATTAGAATTAGAATTAGCCAATTCATGAAGCCCTATGCTCCATTTAGGAGTACAGATTTAGTAGTAGCAGTAAAACTAGTCCATGTACTAGTATTATCCAAATTATAAATGGCATTTCACAAAGAGCCGATAAATGATTTATATGTACTTTTCAACACACATTTTTACTATCGACAACGTTATCGAAATTCCACAGAAATCGATAACAAAATGTGACAATCAAAAAAAAGTACTGTACAAAGGCTATTCGTCATTGAGGAGTCTTATTTTTTAACTTACTCGATAAAACTTTTAAATTCAAGTGGTTCAGAGCACAGAACAATCGGGTAAGTCAGTTTTCGACATCTTGAAAATGGTCGCCGTGTAACCAAGACAGACAATACTCTTACCTAATCTACTCTCTGCTTTTTTGAGACATTGACCAAAAATACTTCATATTATATTTACCTTTATATGGACTTCTCGGTTGTTTCTTTATATATCACACGACACAATGCAGAAAAACTTTTGACAGCACAAAATAAATTAAAAGTACAAGAGATACTTTATATGAGTTTTTAGGCATGACTTGCTTTATATAGTATATGTTTTATTATGAGTACTTAGAAAAACTTAATATAACATTACATGTTTAGTATTTATATATGTCAAAGTGTTTGACCTGACTGAAACTGACTGACTACCTGATTTGCTATGCTGAGTGGTCTGAAGAACTAAAATGATTTCGAAGCGATGTATATGAAGCTTGCAGGTGCGAATTCCCTTAGTATCCATATAATAATATTCAAAAATTTAAAACTAATATTTCTTTTCACGAGTAGATTGGGAGGACGGGAATTCCATGATTTGGCGGCTATCAAAGTCGGATCAACAGCCAAATCTGGATCAGTCAGAAAAGTCACGAGGGAAAGGTCATCAGATGAGTCAGAAAAGTAACCACGAGTGAAAGATCAGTGAGAGAAGCAACCTTGAGTGAAAAGTCAAGGAGAAGAATATCAAATACAGCATATTTACCTATATTAATCTAAAACATTTCATAGCGCTTCTATTTTTAATTACCAAGGTTTATAATTCAAGAGACCGGTACACAATGGCACATTTAGCTAGTTCGCTTAGAAACAAACTGCCATAAAGAAACTAGATAATTTTTTTGCGAAAACTTGTTATTTTTGCAAAGATTTATTCATTTAATGGACTCTATGAAACCTACTTAAAAACGAAAACACTATTCCCAACTTAACGTGTACAGAAAGTGTTTACAAAAAGAAAGATAACTCGAAAAAAGTAACAAACACTCAGCACAGACGACTTTTAAAAGCCACAAATTGAGCACTCCATTGATTTATTATCGTTGTCACGTCAACGAGCTGACTCAATACGAGATGAGAGTTACTCTTTTAAGATGATTCTATTATTTACAACTATGTTACGCAAATGTACACTAACCGTCTACTACATAGCTAACCCATTTTTATTTTAGCTGGGAAAATTAGCTAGTCTGAAGTACTTTCCCTAACGCTAATTGTATGCACAAATGTTCACAGCATCCAAAAACTAGTTGACGACAAGTCTTCCGGGTCGGGTCTGAGCTCTGCTTCAGTTCATTGATTAAACATTGGCTTTGTTTTTGATTTTTCGAACATCAATAATGTTTAGCATTTTGAATTAGTTATCTTGACTTAGACTTTGCTCATTTTCGTCGTTATTTGTTGTAATTCGCCTGCATTTTGTTATTGTCTCTTTCGTTTGTTTTGATAAGGCCCTGAACTTCAGCATCTCAAACACTAACAAAAATAATCTCGTCATATCTTTGAAGAGACGCAGACTTGCTGCTAACGGCATATGCGGAATTTATGCGAAGATCCGAATTCCTTGGCCGAGATTTTTGCAAAGTCAACGACGCCTATTGAAAGATCTGTGTACAATCTTATCAGAACATGAAGCGGCATGTTTATCATCTGGCCTGGTTTAGTTTCGTATATCATTAGGATACACAGTTCAATTCTTTCGAGGTAATCAATTAGTTTCCAGCTAAATTTTCAGACAGAGTTGAGTTATGCAATACATAAGTACTAAGAATTGTTGCGATAATTTTAATGTGTATAATCAGCGCGGTAGGGAAAAAATCGGGTCGAGGGGATGGAAAAGTACCGGCCCCTTTATTATTTATTTAACTTAAATGACTTTATTACGATAGTAATTTTAGCGGGCCCCTGACAAAACACCGGGCCCGGGGGAAATCCCACTCATTTTGAACCATTCTTATTCAGGTGTTTCGGGGTCTGCCGGGGCGTCGATTGCCCTATGGATTCCATTAGAGAGCTGCTCTTGCAAGGTCTTGTGGTGGCCGTCTTAGCGTGACTATTTCCTTCTTCGGATTTCTAGCTAGCAGTTAGTAGCTGCTAATTGTAATCTAAGTAGACCAAAAAATTTGGTAAAGTCTACCTTCCGGCTCTGTGGGAAACCCTCAGAAGTAAAGGCATCGGTGCCCGTGAGGAATCCCATTCATTTTGGATCATTCTTATTTAGGTGTTTTGGGGTCTGCCGGTGTATCGATTGCCCTGCGGATTCTATTAGAGTGCTGCTCTTGCAAGGTCTTGCGCGTGACCATTTCCTTCTTCGGACTTCTAGCTCGATGGGGCAGTTGTTAACTAGATTAAGCAACTGCTCGTTTGTAACCCAAGTGGACCAAAAAATTTCGACAAAGTCTACCTTCCAGCTCATGTATTCAGATAGCCAATCTGCTATTAAGGCATTGTCATCCTGGAGCATCTCCTCCAGGATGGTTTAAGAATGCTATAACTACCTCCAAACATTGTCTGACCAACACAAAGTCGTGCTATGTTGGGTGCCTGGACACTCGGGAGTGAATGGTAACACGATGTAGCACGACAGGGTGCCTCCACCCTGACTACATCTCCTAAGCCGTTTTGTAGTATTGGTTGGTCGACAATGAAAACCATGATAAACAAATGGGCAGCAGGAGAACATAGAAGAACACTGGTTCTCCCTTCACGGGCTTCGTCAAGCAAAAGTGCTTGTCAAGCCTCTGGATGCGATCAAGACAAAAGGTCTTGGCAGAGCACACAAGATACCACCTACAGAAAATTGGCCTATCGGACTCTTCAGATTGCAAGCTCTGTCTAGAAGACGATGAAACAACCAGACATATTCACTGTGACTGCCCAGAGCTGGTATGGGACAGAGCCTGTCACATGGGAAAGGAACGGATTAGACCCTTCCATCTTAGGTCAATTCCAACAAAAGATCTACTGCTATTCATGCGGAAAACGGAAAATCTTTTGCTTTAATTTAAAGGTATAGTACAAAAGACCTCTTGGTCGCAGTGCCCAACCTCTTTGTGAGGAACCCTCACAAAAATAACCTTCCAGCTCTGTGGGAAAAACTCAGCAGTAAAGGCATCCCCGACCAAATTGTATCAATGATCTGTGAGCTTTACAAAGGTGCTCGATGGTTAAAAGATTCGAACCTGGTACAGGGGTGAAACAATGATGTGTCCCATCGCCTATGCTGTTTCTGAAGCTTCTGGATGGTGCAATAGATCAGACAAATCGATAACTAGCCTGCGGTTTAAGAAGCTCGATGAAATGTAAACTGACTTGGACTATGCAGATAATGTCTGCCTTGCAGCGCAGCGGCTGGACGACATATAAAGGAAAGTTAACTGCCTAGCTGAAAAAGCCGATAAAGGTAGCTTAAGAGTCAACGTAAAGAAGACGAGGTTAATGCGCATCGTTTCCAACAAAAAAACACCACATCCAGCAACCCATGAAACGCAGTGACTTCTTTGCGTATCTAGGCTATAATTTAGTCTAATTATACCCTGTAGTTGTGAGGGCGACTGGAAGCAGGTCCTTGGCACGATCATGTCTCTGCCTTGGATGCTGACCAATTGTAGTCGGGCGAAGAGAAGAAACTCTTTCAAAAAATTACCCCAATCTAAGGTGGAACATCATACGCCGATAGATGCATGATCGAGGGGGTGCTCGGTCGCTAGTATGCAGACTCTGGATACCTGTAAACCTCCAGTTGTAATCCTTGACTTCCTACAGCATCTCGGACCATCACGTGGGCGACATCCCCGCCCCGAATATTCAATATATTTATGGATACTTTATATAATTCGGATGAGTTTGATGGCACTCTAAAAGCATCACCACAAGAGAAAGCCTGCACGGAGACCTCTATTTATACAGCTACGGCTGATGTGCCGCAACCAGCGCAACCTAGTAGTACTGTTAGGCATACAGAAGGCACTCGGTTTCAACCACCTGAATCTGTTTAGGTACAACCGGTACTCCTTCAACCAAAAGGACCACGTCTGAAAAAAAACTTCTGGTCTCTAACGGATGGCAATGTGAGTGTATACTCGCAGAAGCCGTCTGTCACCACTATCGGAGCCACCCTCCAGACCCTCAATCTGCAGACAGAACCTTCCTTCGTAAGGCTAAGCTCCCGCGAGAAGGGACTCCTCAGGGTCACTCTTCGCAAAGGGCTCTCCAGAGCAGAAGCTCTAGCTTCCGTGAAATTGACAGACTCTGGGACACTGGTCAAGAGAAGCCGATCTGACGATAAGTCGCCACATACGGCGGCAAAGAAACCCAAACAGACTCATGTGAGAAAAAACAGAATGTCCTACAGCAGCGCAGTCATGGGCATCAAGTTGGGTTTCATCTCAAAAGCTGCGCCTCTTACCTCCAGGCAAAAGGCTCGGATCAAACAGACGATTATCGATGTCACAGTCGAATTCGCTGGTGATGCGATACCACAATTCGAAGGATGTGTCCTTCGCTCGAACTAGGTGTTGTTGATATGTGAAGATATTTGAACTTAATTTGTCATTCAGAGAACTTTTTAAATTTGATCCAAATCGGTTGACTATATCACATAGCTAATAGGAACAATCGGTCACCTTATTTTGCAATCAAAAGTCCTTTGGTGTTTTTAAGTAATATCTATACCGTATTTTATTGCAAGCTAGTGGTGCAGGGTACACCAAAGTTGTCCGAGCCTGACTTTATAATATGCCATCTTTTTAATCCTCATCATATGCTAAGGGTCTAGTAGGGGAAATATAAGGGAGATCCAACAAAAAACTACACATTTTCCACAGTACTTAAAAAAATTCAAAACTGCTAAAGAGTCCTACTCTGTAACCAATTGCTTTTTACATAGCCTAGGATGAAATGTGGACCCTACTAGCCCTGAAGTTATAATTAACTTTGCCTAGCATTGTATTAAGGCCATTCTTGCCCAAATGACAGGTTTTCTTGAACCATTCAACTTGCAAAGCCACCGAAGGGCTTAGTTGGTATCACAGCCCCGTACCTAGCCAGCTTATATTCAATGTAGTTCGTTCCAGGGGATGTACTGAGATCTATCTAAGGGAGACTTTATTTTATAGTTCTGGAAAATTGGTTTCTCTGAACCAATTTTGAGTTTGTTTTCAACCCACCCACCGTGTTTATCGCGGCGTAGCTGTCTGTTATCGCAAAGCGTTGCAATACACAAAAGTCGTATGGAAAATCTTCAAAAACTTTCCGTTACTGCGTCACTAGGGGAGGGAAATGGGGGGGTCTATTTTGACGAAAATCGGCGTCGCGTAATTTATGGATGACACCAATGGAGCAACGTTTATCGTTATCAGACTAACTAATTTCATGTTTCAGGGGATTTATTCAAATATCCGGTGACATATTTTGTAGAAATCATGGAAAAGGCATTGATGATATTTTTTGATACCTGAGCTGCACTTAAAATCCCTAGACAACGAGAGAATGTGCTTCGTGCTACTATATTGCACATGTTGTTGTGGACTTTAAGACGCATTTTGGTAATGCCAGCCATATAATTTTTTTTTTTCATTTCTTAAGAGATGTACACATTTTTAATAGCTCCTAAAGATCTCAAACAGGGGCGTAGCAAAAGCGTTGAATGTGGGGGGTTATGAGCCTCGAAATGGCGACTCGATTCAACAAATTAACGATTCTGAATTTTAATTGCTCGAATATTACGTGAAATATCCAAGATTTGCCGCCTGCTGGGTGTTTGGGGGTGTCACACCCTCAAATATGTAGTATCTAATATGAAGCTTTATAAAAATGAATATTTTACTAGCCATAAAAATCTTATAGGCCTTCAATCTCATTATAAATGCATAATACAGCCCTGTAACGAATTAGCACGGGAGCTTAATGTTGGAACTTTACATATAAAATGTAGAAATTCAGCATTTGAAATCCTAATTTAAAAATTAAGTCTCCTATTATTATTATAATGGTATCATTATATCTAAAATAACAATTTTTATGCAATATATACAAACTGCCTTCTTATCACTTATTTAAAATACAAAACATGACATATACTGCCAACTCGCTAACATTACCCCACAACGGTCACACTAGCAACAAAAACGAAAACATCGATACCGCCATATGATTTGCCTTAAACATCGATAGCGCATATGCGCTGCCTGCTATCGGTGCGTCAGCTGTTGGAATTTTCCTACAGCAAGTGATTGTTATAGAGAACTTGCTAAACAATAATAATTCATAAGTGAGTATTACCAAAACGTGAGCACATAATATAATTAATAACTGCATTAATATAAAGTTACTGCTGCACAAAATTCATTTAAAACTTTACAAAACTTGACATAATTAAACACTGACACTTCGATAACTCTCTTCATTTCGATATAATTTTAGTTGTTTCGTGGAGAAATATCGTACAAAATATAAGGTCTGCAAATATAACATAAATAAAGCATAAAGTTATTTTAACTGGTAACTTCAGTAAAGGTTCGTTAAAAAAAAACCTTTAATTGAAGTTGCGACAACAAATTTCACAACTGCAACTCGCATGTAAGTAAGCACATATCAAAAGAAAGTTAAGCTAATTGCTGGCGTAGATAAGAAAAAGTTGTAATTATATTTTAATGCTTGATAATGACAAATTTTTAATTGTATGTCATTAAATATGACCACGTATTTGGTCTTGAATCAAAGAAATATGTGTTTTATGAATGAAAATATGTGTAGAAATTAATTGCGCACAATTTTAGCCGTGCACAGAACCAAAGCAGCTGCCTTACCCAAACCCCACGTCAAAGGCTCGCTTTAATACAATAACCTAAAGCTTCGCGTTTCTTATGTAAAACTTTCAAAAGTATATGATGTATATGGTATAGGCTATATATTATTTACTGGCACGCTTGTTGCTTGCCACATTAGGCTTAGCCGCTAAGTGAAAAAACAAATATGCATAAATAATTGCCCTAAGGTACACTCTTTTAGTAACAAAGGTCAATTTGATGTACATATGTATGTATAATATATATGTACATACGGCTATTAAAGTTCATAGCCGTCATATAATTTCTAATAGTCTTGTTTTATTACGCTACGCCAGTAAATTGTGTTATAGGTTTGATAAGAAATTTGTAGGGTGCAGTGGGGACCTCAGTTTTTGGTTTTTTTTAAGTGCCTGAGCACCTAATTAAGTCCTTGAAAAATTTTACTTTGGAAAATTTATTCATATAGTAATCCAATTTAAGCAAACTAATAAAAAATTTAAAAACTTTCATTTTAGATATTTTGCTTGGAGGCGTAGCTGCAAAATTATTGCGTAGTAGAACATTATGGCAGCATCTAGTAATTTGTTGCAGCGTGATGCGGAAAGCTCTTTGAGCGGAGGCTATGTTGAGGAGAATGCCAATCTAAACGCCAGCGAACAGGATTCGCTTGTGCGCCCCCATGTGGATGTAGTGACTACTGAATTGAACGTAACTGCAAGCGCTATGGAAGACGATGTGGAGGATATCTTTGAGCAAGTTGAAATGATACTGCGCAAGCGTCGTGGCTGGGGACCAGAGGATTCGCTTAGCAACAATGATTTGGGTTTGCTAGAAGACGATGATGAGTTGGTTGAAGAAGATGATGCGGGTTGCCCTTTGCCTTCGACGCCAGAGGACACACAGCTAATCGAAGCGGAGGTACGTAGTCGGAACTAGCTCATGTGTAGTTGTAGCCGTTGTTTATTTGAATATGTACCAAATTGTAAGAGCTCTGACGTCTGATTAGCTGTAGCCAAAGGTTATCAATAAGCTTTCCATTGTATATGCGCAATGCAATCGCAATAAGTTATGCCTGTTTACAATCAATTTGGATTAAGCTTATCAGACTTTGAGGGGATAAGGTTTTTGATGCATGTATAGGGTTTGCAGACAAAACATGACTCAAGTTTGTTAGGCTCTTCCAAAAAAGAGAAACTTGAGTATCTTGTATTTATTACCAATTTCTATGCGTCTATTGCTAGGCAATTTTTGGTTGGGTTTTTTTGATTATAATTCCGTCGTTTATGCCTTTAATATATGTATTCAATTGCTCTATTGAACTAAACAAAAAAGTAGTGAGACTATTATTGGACAGCCGCAGTTACTCTTATCTAATCGCTAGCTTGTTCCGCCAACAACTTTTTAAATGAACAGTTTACAGTAAAACGCAGTCGGCATTGCTTGCTTTGATAGTAAGAACACAGAAATTGGAAAATTGTTTGTTTGATTTCAAAGATGGAAGAATTGGAAACACGGCGTGAATTGGGTTTGAGTGAGCAAAAAACAGTACAAATAACAACAGTGTCTCTCGAGTATTATAAGAAACTGGATGAAATAACAGTTGAAAGTCAAGAATGCCCGGAAAATGTTAGATGATGCATATACTTTAAGAAATTAAGTTGGAATGTTTTTAATGATGACTTTAAACTTTTACCCTAGATGACGGAGGTGCTGAAAGCGGGCGTGCTTTCAGATGAAATCGATTTGGGCGCATTAGCGCATAATGCTGCTGAGCAGGCGGAGGAGTTTGTGCGCAAGGTAAGTAAAACACACTACACCTACTCTGTTGATTGGCGCAACAGAACTAGCAGGATAGCAGCAGGCACACAAAAATCAATAGCTGGCGTAGCCATCTGGCAGAGTAATCTGCATGCAAAACACTAAAAAGTTGCGCTCTATTGTCGTCTGTAGGTTTGGGAGGCAAGCTGGAAGGTTTGTCATTACAAACACTTGCCACAATGGCTGCAGGACAATGACTTTCTGCATCGTGGACATCGGCCACCTTTACCCTCATTTCGCGCCTGTTTTAAATCCATGTTCCGCGTGCACACTGAAACTGGCAACATCTGGACTCATTTGTTGGGCTGCATCGCTTTTGTTGGCGTAGCTTTGTACTTTATGTCACGGCCATCTGCTGAGGTACAAACACAGGAAAAGATTGTTTTTGGAGCATTCTTTATGGGCGCCATTATATGCTTAGGATTCTCATTCGCTTTTCATACATTAAGTTGCCACTCGGTAGAGATGGGAAAACTGTTTTCAAAGTAAGTACCATATAATAATATATGTATGAATTAAATAATTTATAATTTTGTATTTGTTTATTTTCAATAGGCTAGATTACTGTGGCATTGCGTTGCTTATCATGGGCTCATTTGTGCCTTGGCTTTACTATGGGTTCTATTGCCATTTCCAGCCTAAGGTTATTTATTTATCTGTGGTTTCTGTGCTTGGCTGCTTATCCATCATAGTTTCTCTATGGGATAAGTTTTCGGAGCCGCGTCTGCGTCCATTGCGTGCAGGCGTATTTATGAGTTTTGGCTTGTCTGGAGTTATCCCAGCTATCCACTATAGCATCATGGAGGGCTGGCTTAGTCAAATTAGTCGCGCCAGTTTGGGTTGGCTTATACTTATGGGTAAGTTGTTTTAATATTTATCAGTGTTTGGTATTTTATTAATTATTTAATAAATTAAAGGCCTGCTATACATTCTTGGCGCTTTGTTGTATGCGCTGCGCGTTCCCGAACGTTGGTTTCCTGGCAAGTTTGATATTTGGGTAAGTCATACTTACACTTAAGGTGTATATTAAAATACGGGAAGAAGGCTTCAAATTAAAAATCTTTGTTGTATTCGAGTGCTAGGCTTTGTAACACTATGCTTTGCTTGGTTTATGGAGCGTAGACCTACAACCACCTCGGCACATGCCATGCCATCTTTAAGGCAAAATAGTAGAAAGAGCCACAGACGTGGTTTGATACATAGTGGACCATGTCTGTGCTCCTTACAGGATATTTGACAACTAAACATAAATTTTAAGCGATTCAGGTTAGTTCCAAAACCCAACGTCTAATATGAAAGAAACAATTTGTACCTTGAGGGAGATTGTAAGACGACAAGAGAAACTATTGAAAAAAAAATCGAAGACGAGGTTTTATATTTAGGTTCTAACGAGACTTTGTTTGCCAAAAACTCAACCTTTAAACCTAATCCGTTTTTTATCATTTTTTGGTCAAGCCTAAATTCAAGAAATCTTTAATTCAAAATTTCTTAACAATTTCACAGACAGATTTCATATAGAGAAATGTAGAAATGTTTGCATAGAAAATTTATTACTGTGCCCAATTGTCTACTGCAAATTACTTTTAACCTCAAAATCTCCCTCCTAAGGTAGCAGTCGCTTGGTATTACTCTTTTAAGGGGTTAAAGCATCAAGGTCACATACTAAAGGGTTTTCCAATAAGGGGTGTTTGGTATTCAAAGAAAAATTCAATTTTTTGAGATAAATGGTCGGATGTTTATTTCATAATAAAGAGGAAGGTATGCCGTTATTATGAAAAACAACATTAGCCAAATGGCCACCACAACCACGCTTACAGGACCATATCCTTTTCATAAAATTTTCCATAACCAGATTGCAAAGTGGCTGCCCTATGTCCTCGATAGCCTCACGAATTCTATCTTGAATCGACGCTGGGCTGTTGGCATAGACCTCATCTTTCACGTGACCCCAAAGGAAGAAGTCGCAAGATGTTAAATCACAAGATCTCGGTGGCCAATTCTGATCACTTCTTCGAGAGATAACACGGTCTGGAAACTTTTCCCGTAAAAGAGCAATGGTTTTGTTGCTTGTGTGGCACGTAGCGCCGTCTTGTTGAAAGTAAACGTTGTCCAGATCAATACCATCAAAAATCAGAAATCATCTCTTGATAGCGCAATCCATTCACCGTAACTGTTGATCCAACGTCATTTTCGAAAAAGTAAGGTTCAATGACCCCACTGGACTATAAACCGCCCCAAACAGTCACACGTTGAGGATGGAGAGGCTTCTTAACAATAACTCTTGGGTTTTCCGAGACCCAGATGCGACCATTTTGCTTGTTGACGTAGCCACCGAGGTGGAAATGGGCATCAATCAAGATGATTTTTCGATGGAGTTTCTGATCATTTTCATGCATTTCAAGGAGCCAATCAGCAAAGACGATGATCGGCCGGCTTGAGTTCTTGTGTTAACTGAACTTTATAAGCCTTAAGACCCAAGTCTTTATGCAAAATACGGTGTAATGACGTTTGTGAAATGCCCGATTCCAAAGAACGACGAGGAATGGACAAACCTGGGTTTTCTTCAGCACTTTGGGCTGCAGCAGCAATATTCTCAGTTGTTCTTGAGCGACGTGCACGGGTTTTATTCTTCACATCACTAACTTTTCCCAACAGCTCGGATTTTTTTCACCAATTTCTGTATTGCGGTCCGACAAAGTCCTTCACGACGACCCAAAAACTGTGACTGCAAGATTTTCACCATTTTTGTAGTGAATTTTAATAATTTTAATGCGTTGTTGAAGCGTGTATCGTTCCATTTTTAGTAAGGGCGTAGTTTCTACTTGTCAAATATCAAAGTGTAAAGACTTCAAAAGTGACAGCTACCGAAATACCGGGTGATTCAAAATAACACCTCTTGTTGGAAAACCCTTTACTATTAGATAAGATAGAAAAAACTTAAGCTGTAAACTAGAATTTAAGAACATAATTTTGTCATCATTATCAAATATTTTTCAACTAAATTAACTATTATGTGTTCTTCTATTGCAGTTCCAATCCCATCAGTTGTTCCACGTGCTCGTCATCGCTGCGGCTTTTGTCCACTACCACGGCATATCTGAGATGGCCATGTATCGCGTCACCGTAGGCGAGTGTACCGTGCCCATTGAGCCTATTACTTTTTAAGCAACTCTCTTGTTAATAATAAAAAAAAACCTAAATTTTATATAAACACTCATGCCCACACACACTCTCACACAACACATCACACACACACGCACATGCATACATAGGGGTCTTAGGTACAATAAACACATTGCAGTGATATTGGCCACAGTTTGTGAATTATTAAACAATATAAACATCATCAAATTCATACTTCCGTACAAACTGTATACAAGACAAACAAAAAGAAATTATTTTCAAATGTAGTAAAAAAGAAAAATGTTTATTGTAATCGAATGAAAATCTTCAGTAGTATAATTAAAATAATACATACAAATACGCATTTAAAAAAAATTGGTTACTTTATTTAATTATATAGTTTAGAAGAACGAACTCTCTTGTTTCTTTATTTTTAAATTTTTTGTTATTGCACTGCGCTCAGGTCTAGTAACTAAAAATATACCAAAATTGTTTTTTTAAGACCAGGCCAGCAATTTCGAGCCTAAGTTATGTAATTCTTGGTATAACATTTAGCTATACATTAGGTATTAGGGAAAAATTGATCTGTGTTTAGAGTTATTTTAGCAAAAACAAAAAAAAAATCTATAATATGAGCTCTTTAAACGCATAGAATTGCAGCACACAAAAACAAATCCATAGAAATATAAAAATACATAAAAACCTACACAAAACCCATAGCTTATGAAATATGAAAATATCTTATCAAAACATTTTACATACATTATAAACGCAGTTTTAACACAAAATCCAAACCAAACAATAAATCAATAAAAAATGTTATGAAGAGACTAAAAGAAACAGCGTTTGTTTCAAAGGCGCGTTTTTAAACGCACGCTTTAGGCACAGCGCGTTTTAAAACGCAGTGGTAAAAAAATACTAGCCATGAACAAAATCTCAAGAAAAAACTAATTAAAGCAGCTGACCAGTGCCAAAATAAAAAGAGTAGCAAAAAAAATCTACGTTCATGCTGATTTTGTCTCGTTTTTTGCAATATTTCGTGATCATCAGCCCAGAAGCAGTGCGTCCTCCGTAGTTTTTATACTTTTTTATAGATTAGCATGCTGAAGAACCGCTAATTCAGTTTAGTTAAGTTCAGATCTAAGAAATCGAAGGCAATGTCTTCGCGGATGACTTGCAAATTCGGCTCAAGAGTTTGACTTTGACCCGCTTGATGAAGTCAACCGTGGTCTAGTCTATGCTTTGATTATGTTTTTGCTTCTATTCTACACTCTGTGTGTGTCATTGTCTTTGTCTTTAGTTTTGGTTTTAGCGGCGTGCCAGTTACTATCTAGTATAGACGCTTTTAGCGGCAGAAGTCTTTTACAACCCGTGTCTTGACCATAAATAAACAGCCCATAATCAAGCCACAAAATATATACGATATGTTTGCAGCGTTCATTAAACCTTAAATTTTTATTCTCTTGACAAATTTTAAGCTTGATTAGTTTGTGTCTAGAGCCGTGCAAAAACAATAACAATTCAATTTTAACAAATTTAAATTGCATAAAAATTTTGCAAATTTCAAGTTCAAGCGACCATAAACGGCTGAGAGCAGTACGGAAGTTGCGCTTAAATCAGTTCAGTGCTAATCAATAGAATTCCAAAACTGTGTCAAAACCGTGTTAATTAGTCAATAACAATAAATGCGCAAACAAAATAGTTATTAAAATTTTTAAAAACATTTAACTTTAGACAAACTCAGCTGCAATGCGTTTTGTGCGTGGTTTTGCAGCGTTTATTGACCTGCTCAACTAAAAATCGCGCCAAATTTCAATGCAAATAACTAAAGCTATACATGCTTTAGAAAAAAAAGACATATTGAACTGTATAGTCGAGCGTAACCGACTTTAAGGTGCCCTTTAATAGACCGACTTAAAATCGAATCTTGATCTCTAGACAACATGAAGCTTTGAGCCCAACCCTCCTCCAACTCAGTTTTGGCCAGCGTTTGCATTTACTACTCCATAGCAGCAAAAGAGACAGTGGCGGATTTCACAGGTGGGCAAAAGCGCGCTTGCCCACTGGGCCCCCTCCGACGAAAGGCTTTCAGGGCCCCACTTACTGAAAGTTACACCTTCGATTTATTTTCTTTTTGTTGAAAAAACGTTTCGGTGAGTCCCTCATGGACAGCACAATTTCAATTTTCCTTAAGGGGCCCCCTGTTATCAGAATAATTGCATTGCTTGATAACTATAGTAAATTAAATATGAAATCAAATAACTTTTGCAATCAATCAGTTAACGTCAATCAGTTGAACGTCTACGATTTTCTCAAAATCAACAAATTAGCGAAGAAGCGAAAAAATGGCGTCACGTCCTGAAAATCTTTTTTGACACCATAAGAACTTTGTCTGTCTTGGGTGTCACGTTTCGAGGTCATCGTGAAAAAATGGATGAAGAAAATACTGGTATATATTTGTCTATCATCAAACTCATCTCCCGACATAACTCGACTCTAAATGATCACATCGAATCCTCGAATCGGGTAAATTACTTGAGCATAACGATTACATTCGAATTATTGAATATCTTGGCTGATCAAACGCGAAATTTTATTATTAATGAATGCAAAGAAGCAAAATTTTTCACGCTTAACAACTGATGTTGCTTTCTTGGACCAAATAGCAATATTGGCGTTACAATCAAAAAAAAAAAATGAGACAGGAGTCAAGATACTATGCATCAAAGAACGTTTTTTATGTTTCATTCGAATCAAAAGAGGGGATGATGTCTCGATTTCTCATCACATTATGGGGGCCTTGTTTAAAAAATATATATGTAAGGAGAGCTGAATGGATTACAAGCACTTATCAGAAGATATGTTGGAGAGAAGGCCTTCGTTCCTTACATCCATTGTACAGCGCATCAACTTAACCTGGTTCTATCTCATGCAGCTGAAAAATTCACCAGCCAAACTCGTTTTCGCAACATTACAACGAATTTTCAACTACTTCTCGCAGTCTCATCGGCGATGGAAAAACCTTTGGAAGAAAGCAAAAATCTGTCTCAAAATACAAAATCTTTCGGCATCCAACTCCTGAAAGAATTGAAACTTGAACTTTTTGAGACCAACTCTGACTCTCGAAGAGAGACACAAGATGAACAGTGTGCTGTGCCATTGGCAGATATCGAAAGCGAATCGCTGTCTCAGAAACGAAGACTCCACATCAAAGGCTTGAGTGACACTTGATGATGGTCTGCACGGCTGAAAGCAGTAGAAACCATTATCCAAAATCTTGACTGTGTTGTCAATTGTTTAGAACGAGAAACATCGAGAGAAAAGGCTACTGGAGAAGATATAATCGACGCAAATTCTCTATTTTCGGCGATCAATTGGCTATTTCATTGGCATTCAGTCCTATCATTCATTGACATTGCTGAAGTGCAATTACAGAAAAAAGAAGTTGATTTTTTGGCCCAAAATTGTCTCGGAAATGTAATGAAGAACTTGCAAAACTTGCGTGAGGAGACTAAGTATGATTCTTTCGTTTCGAAAGCTAAATCTCAATGGGCGAAGATGGGAATCCGGATTTTTCGATAATTAGACAACGAGGAACGAAAAAAATGCCATGCGAGAAAGCAGAGGACAGTTCTCTGTATATGGCAACGAAACATCACATTGGGTACTTTGAAGTTCTGTACAGAATTTGCAGTGAATTACAAGAAAGGGCCAAAGGTTTTGATGAGATAAACTCACTTTTCGGATTTCTCAAACCTGAATCCTTCAAAAACATGGAAGGGAAAGAATTTGAAAAAAATGTGTGGAATTTGATGGAGAAATATCCAACTTTTTTTACAACTGCTCTGAAGTATGAGTTAATCCGTTTTGCGGATATATATTATATATATATTTCTCACAAGAACAAGACTCTACCAAGCATATTCCATTGCAATATTTAAACTTCATCTTTCAAAAAAATTTGATCAGCAGTTTCCCGGAGTACTGCAATTTATTGCCTGAAGAAATTTTGCCCATGGGGCTTTTTTCTTAAATCTGCCACTGCCCTAGCTGTTATAATCAGTAACATCTAACACGTTGTCCCCGTGATTTAATATACTTCAGTTACAGTGTATAAAAAATGCGCTTTTGTTTTAAATATATCTGTATGAAAATGTATATATGTGTCATGATAACTGGTTATGTTAACGTTTACCGATTCCCCCTCTTAAAACTTGATCGATCTTCGGCTGTTTTGCGATCTCTGTAATATCGCCAGCAAAACACGTGCGTTTTTTTTTTTGTTCCAGTTATAGGGCCAACTACGTCACACTCTCTGTCGATTTTGTTACTGGGTCTGCCTGAGCTTTCACTTTCATACAATATGCATGATGTGCCCAATGCACGCTACCTGTAATTATTGTCATTACATTTAATTTGGCTCTAAATTTCAGAGTTGTTAAAGTAATTTCGCTATAAGGTGAGCGAGCTACTTTTATATTGAGTTTTAGCAGAGTACGCTTGGGTTACATCTGATGACACATACTATACATGGGTGTTAAATGCTCAATATTTGAATGTTGGTTGGTAAACAAGCTTTTAGCCATAAAATTTACATGTATGAGCCTAATTAATACGGCAAGCCTAAGCCTTTTACCAAATATTCAGCTATTAAAATCTTGTCGCGAAGATATAAAACAGACCAGAGTCATTAAGAGAAAGAAAGGGCTGTGGTGCTGACCATCCCTAAGCGCTTCTTTTTTCCGAAGATAACGAATAGATATTACAAAGGTCTTCCCCAAATGAGTCAATCTAACAGCTTAAGCCCCATATAGCTTCTGAGTCGTTACGATTTTTAGTTATATTCAAAAACAATAATACTTTTTATCTCAACTACGGTAGCTTTGAAGAATTTCGTGGCAATGTAGAAACCTCTCCATTCCTAAAAGTGCATAGGCAAAAATTCGGACTCTTAGACCAATATCCTTTAGCGATTGCAGTAGTATACTATATGCTACGTACTACTACATTGTGACAAAAAAGGAATTCGATATTCTTCGATATTCATGGTGAAGTGCATCGTGAATACGTTGCAGAGGGACAAACGGTCAATAAGGAGTATAATGTGACTGTTTGGAGGTGTTTGCGTTAACGGGTCCGTCGTATTCGCCCGAAATTGTGGGCAGACAATTCGTTTTACACGACGATAACGCGACATCTCATCGTTCACGATTGTGAACGCATATAAGACAAAACACTCAGGCACCGCACAGTCCGCATCTGGCCCCGTGTGACTTTTTCCTCTTTCCAAAACAGAAATTGCCACTCTGGGGAACCCTTTTTGACTCCATACCGACCATAAAAAAGAATGCGACGAGAGAGCTGAACGCCATCCCGACCAACGCCTATAAAAAATGTTTCGAAGATTGGTAGAAGAGTTGGCATATGTGTATTGCTTTAGAAGGGGCATATTTTGAAGGAGACAAATTAAATATTGAGAAAGAATAACTAGTTTGCGATTTATTTAGAAATTACTGAAACTTTTTTGTCACAATGTACGAATATATATCATATGATCAAATAGAAAGATGTAAGGGAAAATTGTAATTAAGACTTTATCGTTTTTTCAATCGATATTTTTTTTTATTTTTTATCAGAATCATTCCGCCACAGAAAATGCATAATATTTATCTATGTTTGAGCTGTATCCGTTATTTATAGACCTCAGTATAGATTTTGGTAAATGCGCCTTTATTTTAGTTTTTACTCACATCTAATTAGAAATATTTTCCACTTATAAAAATTTTCGACTGATGCGACGATTTTTATATCATGTACCAAGGGCTATTAGATTCTAGTCTGTCCAGACCTAGGTAAAGCCTCCCCAAACCCTCATCTTTAGCAACGACGTCTCTAGCTAGGTGTGCATCACAATGAAGCAATTTCTTAATTGCTTGCCCTATAAAATTATATCAACTAAATAGTTCTTTCTACTTCAGGAAGTGGGACTTTGTTTCAAAACGGCAAGGTTAAATCATTGAATTTTACAAATATTATTAATATTGTAAGTTTTGATTGTTACAAATTTATTATTAAAAAATGGCGTCCGTAAAGTCGGGTGCGGAAGACTTTGGGATACCCTGTACAACTAGCTTGCAATAATATCCGGTTCCTACATAAAAAACCAAAAGCAGAAAAATTTTTAAGCAAATATTTTTTTTTATCCTATGGGAGCTATATGATATAGTTAACCGATTTCGATCAAATTTGACACAGTACTTTAATACCTTAAAAAAGATATGAATGCCGAATTTGGTTCAAATATCTTTACAAACAAACGAAACAACTAATTTTGTATAAAAATCGTTTTTTTAGACCGATTCCTCCTATGGGAGCTATATGATATTGTCAACCAATTTTGATTAAATTAAGTACAGTGCTTAGTAACTATAAAAAACTTAGGAATACCAAATTTGATGTCAATATCTTCACAAACAAACGAAACACAACAAATTTTTTTCAAAAATAGAATTTTTGGAAGATCGGCCCTATATTATATGATATTCAACCGATTTTATTCAAATTTATTACAATGCTTGGGTGCTCTAAAAAACTTCTGAATGCCAAATATGGTTACGATATCTTTATTAAAAAATGAAATATAGCGAATTTTGATTAAAAAAAGTTATTTTAGCCGATCGGTCCTATGAGAGCTATATGATATAGTCAACCGATTTTTATCAAATTTGGTACAGTGCTTGGGAACTATAAAAAAACTTTCGAATGCCAAATTTGGTTACGATATTATACGATATATATTATCTATATTATAATTTTTCATCTAAAACTTTGTTCTTCGAGGTCGTCTGAAACACCCCTATGGGAGCTATATAATTTAATCCCGATATCAAAAAAATAAAATAAACTTGTCTCCTATGGAATGATATGGGATCTAATGTGAAATTTTGGTTACTCTAGCTCTTACCATCTCTGAGATCTAGGCGTTCAAACGGACAGACGGACGGTCGGACATGGGTATATCGACTTCTCTAGTCCCCCTGATCATATTTTAGGAAACTTTGGGGTGTCACCAACGACTCCTTCTATATGTTACATTCATCTTCGACTTGCACAAACTTAATATACCCTTTGTACCATACGATACATTGTATAAATATTTAATGAAAATTAACCTTGATTCGTTCAAGTGAGCACATCTAAATATTCTTAAAACATAAAAATGTAATACAAAATTAATTTTAGTGGCATTAATGCGTTTATTTATATAAGCAATGCAAAATACTTTTCCTGTTTTTGTCGGAATCGAAATCTATTGTAGAAAATGCAAAAAAAAAAAAAAATTGAGTCCTGTGGAATAATATGGGATCTAATGTGAAAGTTTGATTACTCTCGCTCTTACCATCTCTGAGATCTAGGCGTTCAAACGGACAGACGGACGGACGTACATGGGTATATCGACTTCTCTAGTACCCCTGAAAATATTGCAGTTAACTTTGGGGTGTCTCGGACGACTCCTTCTATATGTTACATACATTTTCGGCTTGCACAAACTTATGTAATATACCCTTTATACCATACGTTACATTGTATAAATGTAAAATGAAAATTAACCTTAATTCGTTCAAGTGAGCATATCTAAATATTCTTAAAACATAAAAATGTAATACAAATTAATTTTAGTGGCATTAATGCGTTTATTTATGTAAAAAACAGCTGCGAACCAGTTTGTGTCGGAATCCAAATCCAGAACATGCAAAAATGCAAAAAAAAATTTAGATATGCTCACTTGAACGAATTAAGGTTAATTTTCATTATATTTTTTTATACCCTGTACAAAGTACAAAGGGTATACTAGATTTGTGCAATGTATGTGACGGACAGAAGGAGGCGCGGCAGACCCCAAGTCCTTTATACCAAAATGCTTATCATAACCTCGGGTAGCGATTGAGACATGTCCGTTCGTCCGTCCGTCCGAATGAACGCTTAGATCTCGGAGACTAGAAGAGCTAGAAACATCAAACTTTAACAACTGGTTTTTCGAGAGAAAAAGTACAGGGTATTCCACTGTCGGGTACCGCCCCGACTGTGCCACATTTTTATTACAAAAAAAATGGCGGACGTAAAGTCGGGCGCGGACGACTTTAGGATACCCTGTACCACTAGCTTGTAATAAAGTCCGATTTCTTCACAAAAAACCAAATACAGAAGAATTTTTAAGCAAACATTTTCTTTTTGACCGATCGTTCCTATGGGAGCTATATGATATATCAGCCGATTTCAATAAAATTTGACACAGTGCTTAAATACCTTAAAACAGATATGAATGCCAAATTTATTTCAAATATCTTTACAAACAAACAAAACACATCGAATTTTGTATAAAAAAGTGTTTTTGGACCGATTGGTCCTTATGGGAGCTATATGATCTAGTCAAACGATTTGGATTAAATTTGGTACAGTGCTTAGGAACTATAAAACACTCACGAATGTCAAATTTGGTCCCAATATCTTAACAAACAAACGAAACACAGCAAATTTTGTTAAAAAATCGATTTTTTGGAAGATCGGACCTATGGGAGCTACATGATATAGTCAACCGATTTTGTTCAAATTTGGCACATTGCTTAAATGGTCTAAAAATTTCCAAACGCCAAATCTGGTTAGGATATCTTTATTAAACAACGAAGTATAGCGAATTTTTCTTTAAAAAAGTTATTTTGGCCGATCGGTCCTATGGGAGCTATATGATATAGTCAACCGATTTCGATCAAATTTGGTACAGTGATTGGGAACTATAAAAAACTTTCGAATACCAAATTTCGTTACGATATCTTCATAAACAAACAAATTATTCATCTAAAACGCTTTTTTTGTCGAGGTCGTCTCAAACACCCCCATGGGAGCTATATAATTTATCCCCGATATCAAAAAAATAAAATAAACTTGCCTCCTATGGAATAATATGGGATCTAATGTGAAAGTTTGGTAACTCTAGTCTGACCATCTCTGAGATCTAGGCGTTCACACGGACGGACAGACGGACAGACGGACAGACGGACAGACGGACAGACGGACAGACGGACATGGGTATATCGACTTCTCTATTCACCCTGATCATATATTAGGTAACTTTGGGGTGTCTCCGACGTCTCCTTCTATATGTTACATACATTTTCGGCTTGCACAAACTTAATATACCCTTGGACCATACGGTACAGGGTATAAATATCTGTTAAAACTTTGTGTACATGCAAAACCAAAAGGAGTGGAATGAAAGCAAGATGTTCTGGATTTAAACAAAACCTAACTTTAAAAACTAATGTGTTGTCGCACAAGTAAATTCGAATTCGAAAATGGATAAGTTTATGATACATGCTGAAAACATGTATATCGGCGAAAATAAGTGAAGCGGGCCACTTTTTTGGCGACCTTCTCCGATTTTGATGATTTTTACACAGTTGGTAGAGCTGCTAGCCATTAGAAACCACGCCCAATTTATTGCAAAATTATTTATCGAGTTATCGATAACTGAATATCGGTTTTTTCATTTTTGGACTATTTTTGATAAGCCATATCTTCTAAACGAATAAAGATATTGATGCGAATTTTTTTTAACATGACAGATAAAATATTAAATTTCAAAAAAATTAATTGGAATTTTTTCTTAAATTTTTTTTTTTTAATTTTTTATCATTTTTAATTTAAAATTTAAAAATTGAAAAGTGATCTATGACTTTTGAAAAAAAAGTGTGAATGTCATTTTATGCGTGGAAATTGTACAAAATTTGTAAATAAATTAAAAATATTTGTCTCTAAGAAAAATGCTGGCAGAAAGAAAAAATAAATTTATAAAGTAGATGTTCAAAAACTTGTGGTAACTCTACAAGTAAACTTATCGCGGGCCAGCTGTTCTAAACAAATGTTTATCGATAGCATTGGAAATGAAAACGATTCGAAGTCGATTCGTCGTCTGTCGAAATCTAGAACACCATTTTGTTGGAATCAGTCGTTATGACTTTTCAAAACGAGTCGAAATCTAGAACAAACCTGATTGTAAGTTTTAATTCTTAAAAATTAAATTATTATGAATTAAAGGAGCTTTTTCTTAAATAATTTAATCATCAAAACTTCGACTCATGCTGATAATGTTCAGCGGTTTATTATAAAACATAAACTTCTTTTTTAATAAACAAGCTTTTTCTCAATAATTATATTCACATCTATTTTAAGAGGAACTGGATTGCTGAAAGTTTTGTTTCTAATCAAAAAAACACAATAAGCGTACCGCATAGGCACCTTCAAATTATGAAAAATATGCCATTAAGCACTTGAAATATGGCGAGCTCTTTTACAAAGTTTCGTTAATATGTTTATGATGGTTTTTTCTAGTATTAAAATAATTCAAGCATATTAGTTTTTAAGCCAATCTTTTTGAATTGGATGATTTTATATGCAAAACGCGGCTTTTGTAATCTCTGACTTTAAAGAATTTTTCGTAAATTTCGAAATTTGTTACAAAATGTTAAATTGGCGATTTTTACCTTAATTACTTTTCATTTCAAAAATGTTTCTTAAGATTCGCTATTTCAAGATCCTAAGTACTAAGCAGGAGCTATCGTAAAAATAAACACAACTTTCTTTGTAGTGACAAAATTTTGATTTTTTAATAATAGAATAAAATTTTGCGCTTTATGGTTACTGCGTTTAATAGTTTGTTTTTAAATTTACCAGAGCTGCGAGTGGGGGTTACCTGTATCCTGGTGCCAAAAATTAACAAAATCGGAGAGATACAACAACGTAAAAAAAAAATTAACTACATCAATATTTGACTACACGTTATTGTGATAACACTTAAAATTTGTCCTCAAACCCACATTCAAATTTATAGGAGGCTAACCCCCTACCTCCTACAATCGATGTACCGTGCTCTCACTCACACATATTCCCTTGAGAATTTACCCCATACATTTTAAATAACGTTCTATTGGCATAACCTTTAATTATAATCGAAATCGATAGAAAGGCCTCCATTTTCCAATTGGAATTTTTTAGAAGGAATACAATTTTTTTTTCGAAAAATGAATGTATCAATACTTTTTACAAAAGGGCAGATAAATTGGAGATTAAAAAAAGTTAAAACATATTATAGGTATACATCTTGTTATGGATTCAATTTAATTTAAACCACATTATTCAAATATTTTTATTTGTTTACAACATATATTTAGCTATCGATAACTCCATAAATAATAGGATTTTTGCAAAATATTCACATGGATAATATTGGTATGCTAATCTTTCATTCATAAAAACAGTTTTTACCCAATTTAATTTAAATCAATCAAACGTTTTTAAAGGTTGGTGTGACACATTTTGGAATCGATAGCTCCATAAATGATCGGAATTTTGTGCCAATACTTTTTTTTCCATAAAGGTTACTCAGCAAAGAGATGGGGCACTTTGACCGCATGAACTAGCGGTTTCATATCCATAAATTACAGCAATAGACTTTCCGCATGAATAGCAGTGGGTCTTTTGTTGGTATTGACCTGAGATGGAAGGGACTAATCCGTTCCTTTCCCATGTGACAGGCTCTGTGCCATACCAGCGCTGGGCAGTCACAGAGAATATGTCTGGTGGTTTCATTGTCTTCGAGACAGAGTCTGCATTCTGAAGAGTCCGACAGGCCAATTTTCTTTAGATGGTATCTAACAGTGTGGTCGCCAGATAGGTAGTGCTAATTCAGAAGTTTGTAAGTCCGCTCTTTGTCTTGATCGTATCCAGAGGTTTTACAAGCACTTTGCTTGAAGTAGCCCCGGTAAGGAGAACCAGTATCTCCTATGCTCTCCTGCAATTCACTTGTTTATCATGGTTTTGATTGTGGACCAACCAATACAACCGAACAGCGCAAGAGATTTAGTCAGGGTGACGATCTCGTCAGCGATCGTGTTACCGGCCACTCCAGGAGAACAAGGTTTGCAGGTTATTATGGCATTCTTCAACCATCCTGGTGGAGATGCTTCAAGATAATAATGCCTTAATAGCAGCTTGGCTATCTGAGTAAATGCAGATGTTTGCTCCCCCAGTTCCCTAGAGAAGATATTACATAGCAATTCTTTTATTATAAAAAGAAAAAAAGTTTGTTGTGTAGTAGGTGAGCCAGCACAAAAAAGGCTCTTGCGGCAATTGACCCTATGAAATCACATACAATAAAGTGGTACACGGATCAATCACTGATCAAGGAAGTGGCCTGGGGGTAAAAGGACCCAGGACCAACTATTATGAACCTCTAGGCAGACACATTAGCATTTTCCAAGCTAAAGTCTGTGCTATTGAAAGATATGCAGAATTCAATCTGCAAAAAAATTACCATGAGAAGGATATTTCCATCCTGTCTGATATTCAAGCAGCAATAATGGCATTAAGCAAAGCCAAGATCACATAAAGGCTGATTAAAGAAGTGAGAACGTCACTGGATAATTTAGGATCCAGGAATAAGCTCACGATTAGATGGGTTC
This sequence comes from Chymomyza amoena, assembly GCA_037043745.1. NCBI lineage: Eukaryota > Metazoa > Arthropoda > Insecta > Diptera > Drosophilidae > Chymomyza > Chymomyza amoena. The sequence goes on along the minus strand of JBAMAX010002216.1, from coordinate 377,787 downwards.
CAGAATATAACAATATTTCTGGAAATGAGCTGGCAGACAAACTTGCAAGAACCGGTGCAGCAACAACGCTAATCGGTCCTGAACCACACTGTGGGATTGGTAACCACCTACTGAGAATAGAGGAGCATAAAAAACGACTGCTTCAATAGGCGCATATACCATGGCTTAAATAGTCAAAAGATCTCCTCACCAACTACAACCATAAGAGGTTCAAAGTCATGGTAACGCACGGGAAGAATATCGTGAGACCTCAGGATTCTCCCTTCTGACGGGACATTGTAGGCTCCGCAGCCACTTAAACAAAATTGACATAGTGGATAGTGGACTATGTCGCTACTGTAACATGGAGGAAGAAACTTCTTCGCATGTATTATGTGAATGTATGGCACGCGCCGGTAAAAGAAACAAGCTCCTGGGCATATATGTTTTCCCAACGGAGATCGTTGTTACTATAAGTCCAAGCAATATACTGCAATACGTGTAGGCCTTAGGACTTTTGGGAGAGCTCTAAGCCATGAAGGGGGTACAATAGATCCCAATAATATTAATAAGGTGAGCCAGCGTTTTGTAGAAAATTTTGGGAAAAAAATCTGAATTGATTTAGATGAAGGGTTTCCTTCCCCTATACTCTCCCCTTAAGGACTTAGATTAGGTCAGGGCGGCAGGATAGGCCCGTATTCCACTCTTCCCCACTTGAGAGGTCTCCTATATGTGGTGAGAAAGCCATCCGGCAGCCTGAATAAACCTTAAAAGGCATTTTGGACTCTGTTCAGTGTGCTGAGATAAATCGTCAAGAAAGTGTGACTTTAGGAACATAAATCTTTTACTGCACAGGGCAAAGACAGAAAAATTGTTCCACCGTCTCCAGATATTCAACGTGAATCAGTTCATTAAGTGAGTTCCCCACTAAGAATCTTTTCATGACCAAAATCTTGGTCATTCCATTTTTCGCCTCTCTCATGCCTAATGGCTGGTTGTTTCCCCACTTTGTTCAGCGGTAGGAGGATTAGAATAGCATCTAGTGCTTCGTTTGGGGTGGAGCGTAAAGCACCACTAATGGTAAATTCGGCGGTCCTTGAGGACAAAAGAGAGAGAAAATTGTTCAATGCAGCCTTTGAAGTAAAGCGTCGTGTACAAGCTTCTTTTAGTACCAAGGACTAAGGAAGGCGTGAGTGGAGGCTCCTGAACACAACAAGCCCTAGCTAAATTAAAGGTGATTCAAAAAGAACAAGGGCCACACCATGAAAAGGTTAAAGGTAGACAAAGCAGCAGCATAGGCTTCACCTGGCAACTCTACCACATACAACTACATACGCATGTATCAACTGTGTGCGTGTGTGTGTTTTTGTAATCCGCTGCAGAACTGAAAAATTTCAGATGCGGAAGACATTTCCGATGATTGGTAGGTCGCTCATTCGCCGCTACGTCAAATATTTCAAGTTACGTCGACGTTCGCTCAATTGTAGTTCAATGTCAGCATCGGTGTTGGCGTTGACGTCGCTGTCGACGCCGACTACGACGACGATGGCGGCGATGGCAATCTTTGCATGGAACTACTCATGGAGTTCATGACACCCTCCCCATGAATGCTGTTAGGTATTATTGCTCTTAGCGTTTATTAATGATTTTGTGCAGTTGCTTATGTGCGTATAAGCACATATGTACGTATTATTATACATAGAGTAGACTTTGAAGGTTTTTATTGTTTAAGTGTTATGGTCAAGGGTATGCGTCAATGGCCATTGCATGTCCAGCTAGAGCAGTTCATTGATTTCTAATTTTTCGCCTCCCGCCAAAGCAAAAGATTGGTAACTTAGTTTTTTTTTCAACCACTTAAATATCTTATTTGTTTTGGCCATAAATTGAGTTTTAATGTAGACACGATTCTTACAAAAAACAAATGTACAGAATTTTTTTTATGTGTCGCATTAGTAACATTTGCAGACAATGTCATAACTCCCGATATAGCCAACTATTTTCATGCAAATTATATTGGATAGCTTGTCAAGTTCAAAAACATTAAAAGCGTATAATGTACAGCTACAGCATCCAAAATCAAAGCAACAAAAAGTCGAAAATTTACCACACGGAGTTGCCGCAATCCAACAAAGACTGGCAATTTTTTTTATCGCTTGCTGTTTATCTCTAAAAATAAACAAATAAACTAAAAAAAAAAATTAATCGAATAAGTCATTAAATATGCGTGTATGAAAAAAGCAACAGCCACACACACACACATGCAGCAAGAAATAGATACTTATATACTCGCACATAGATACTATTGATATAACGAGACAAACCAGCGCAAGTTTGTGCCTTAAGTCTTTCGTTTCCGCTGTGCGACATTGACTTTGAAATCGATTGATTTGAGTCAAGCGTGGAAATGTTGGAAAATACTTTGATTTAAACTAATCAGCAGGTGTTTATGATGAGCCTATAAATTGTTTATTAAAGTTATATTCATTATCAAGATCAAGTTTGTGTGATTTTTATATGGAAGTGAATGCAAGCGGAATATTCCATGTAGATTGTGAAGCATAAAGTTCTAAAGTTTAAGCTGATGTAATGATCTTGTTTTAAATTTGAAGAATTTTTCCGTTCATTCTAGTATAAGAACCTAAGCCCTTAAAATGTGATTTACTTGTATCAAGTATACGCCGCCGATAAAATAATGCGCGCAATTTTCTATTAATTTCCCGCTTAGATTTGGTTTGATTAAAAAAAGCGAAAAAGCGAAAGGAAATTATCTGGCATTTTTAAAAATTGGTTTTTATTTTGCTGCAATTTATATCTAATACACTGAGAAAAAAAGTCATGTAGTTGGTACAGGCCCCTTTGGGTACAAAAAAGGTTTGAAATATAGGGCTATAATTTTACACTTCAGTGCTTTAAGAATGTTTTGGCTAACAAAATACAAATGGAAAACCGCCTATTTCCCATAGGTGGCGCCAGCATTGCAAATCGGTCGATAAGTACGAAGAGAATCGATATATTGCCAGCTGAATCATCGGTCAACAACTCCACAGAATCTCGCTTGTCTATTTTTACTGTGCTTTTAGGGGCGTAGCGAGGTGGGGTGTGGGGGGTGTGACACCCCCCCAAACATACATCAGCAAATCTCGGATATTTCACGCAATATTCGAGAAATAAAAATTCAGAATCGGTTATTTATCGGTAATTTGTTGAATCGAGTTGGCATTTTGAGGCTCATCGCCCCCCACATTCAACGCTCTCGCTTCGCCACTGTATGCTTTGTTTTGTTTGTGTGCGAAAATGTCAAAATTTTAGCCGAACAAGGGTCCTTTGCGGGAAGTGTTGCTTTTTGCATTCCATTCGAAAAAAGTGGCTCAAGCTCGTGGAATGATTGTACAAACTTATGGTGAAAGTTGTATTAGTGAAAGAACGTGTCGGGAATGGTTTCAAAAGTTTAAAAATGGCGAATATGACGTGCAAGACAAAGATCGTCCCGGACCCGTGAAAAAGTTCAAGGATAAAGAATTAGAATTTTTACTGGATGAAGATGATTGTAGAACGCAACAGGAACTTGCAAATTTATTGGGCGTGACTCAGCAAGCTGTTTCTCATTGCCTAAAAAGCTTAGGAATGATTCAGAAACTGGGGTATTGGGAATGCGTTGAAGACGAGCGCCTTTGCACGTGCGAACAACTCCTCCAACGGCAAAACAGAAAGAGTTTTTTGCATCGAATCCTGACCAGCGATGAAAAGTGGATACACTATGACAACCCGAAGCGGAAAAAATCGTGGGCTTCCCGGCCATCCAACAACTTCAACAGCGAAATCGAACATTCATGGCTCGAAGCTGAATCTCTGTATGTTGTAGTGTACTATGAACTCTTGCATCCAGGCGAAACCATTACAGGAGCCCTGTATCGGATGCAACTAATACGCCTGAGTCGAGTGTTGAAGGAAAAACGCCCGCAATTCTCGAAAAAACACGATAAGGTCATACTTCTATATGACAACGCTCGGCGACATGTTTCCAAGGTAGTGCAAACATACCTGGAAACTTTGAAATGGGACATCCTTCCCCAGCCGCCGTACTCTCCTGACATCGCCCCTTCTGATTTTTACTTATTCCGATTGATGACGCATGACCTGGCCGAATAGCACTTTCGTGCTTTCGAAGAAGCCAAAACGTGGATCGATTCGTGGATCGCGTCAAAAGAAGAAAAAATTTTCCGATGAGGAATTCAGAAACTGCCAAAAAGATGGGAAAAAGTTGTGGCTAACAATGGAAATTATTTTGAAGAATGAGTATGTAATGAATTTTGTACAATAAAGCCATGATTTGAGGCTTGAAAAAACGGCGGTCTTCTATTTGCACACCCAATATAATAAATAATTATAACATAATAAATTTGTGTTTTCGATATAATATAATATTGATATATAATGATACAGTCCAAAGCACTTTAGACCCAATAGCTTACATTTGCCATCCCTGATTTTTACTATTATTTATTTATGATATAGTAATTAGACATTTTTTATTTTATAAAATTAAAATATTTAAAAAGAATAAACGCATAAAAAATGTTTTCCAATGAGTAGCATTTCTTTTTAACTACCAAATGGAAAGCTCATATAATAGGCTTAAAACTAACTAAATTTTTCATGCCAAGAGCGTTTTTGACAGCGATTAAGAAAAAGAGCATTTTAGCTTCGCTTAGTCCAATTCTAGTCTTAATTTGCTTTAAATATGCACACTAATTTATACGCAACAGGAATATTGTCAAATATTATTCATAATTAAGCCATGCTGGTTCTAATACTAATTAACTAGTACTAAAAAAAATACTATGACTGTTTGTTTAGCCGCCCCAAGCACGTGTCACAATGCGTTCAACTTTGTCGTCAATCATTCAACAAGTTCCACAAACAATTTCAGTTTTTAAATTAGCAGCTCAAAAGCGTGTCTACCTGTAGTTGTTGCTACCTGGTTTTGTTTTGACTATTTAAAATTGAAAATGAGCTGGCGACGCCATTTACCACCCCAAAAACAGAGGCCCAAACCGATGCACGCTTTCGGAATCCCAAAATCGTTGCGTTGACCTTCAATATGCGGAAGCCAACGCAGCAGGGCAACAATAACAACAACAACAACAACATCAACTTCTGTATTAGGCACAGTCGAAAGATCTTTGAATGAATGAATCAAGTTGACGTGAAGTGGACTGCATTTAAATTTAAATTGCGTCTAACCGTCTAAGCCGGCGGCCACATCAATCAGCTGGCAACCAAAAGAAGGCGTTGTCGCGCCCATCAAAAATTCATGAATTTAATTTGCTGGCATGCACTCATAAAGACACTTAAGAAGAGAGAAACCATAGAGCTCCAGAGAGAAACATAACAATTAAGCGGGCACAGTAGACATTCGAAAGTGTAAACAAGTTAAGAGTGCCGCCTTAATTAATCAAAAGGTAACTTGTTGCACAATAAAAATTGAGTCACTTCTTGGTTCATTAAAGGCATTCTACACGGGATTCATGGCCAAATTTAAGTTTTAATCGCAATACCTCACTAATGAAATAACACGATCTTAGGCTTATATAGTAAAAAGATCTTGTTCTTGGTCAGAAGAGTCTAACGAGAATCTACTGTACCATCATTAGTTACTCTACCAACCGTGTGAAGTAATTAACGATTGTTGGGGCCCTACCGTAAATTAAAATTTTTGGCGCCGCACCAAATTGCTGTTTGCAATTGTTAGTAACTTCAAAGCCTGCAGAGATTGTCTGCCAAATGTCAGGCGCTGAGCTGAGTCCGTATGTCAAATCTGGCCATAGTTTTAACGTTTTAAACTTCTTTTTTGTGCATTGTTGTAAAATGCCTGAAGTACTTCTGCCATGCGCAGTCACTGTTGCTGTTGCTGCCAACGTTGACGTCGGCATCGGCGTCGCTGTTGATGACGTTGCTAAAGTTGTCAAGTGGTTGCTAATGTTTGGAATGCTTTACGTATGGTCTGTGTCAATGTGTTGTAACGAGAGCAGTTTATGAAGTCAGCGACTTTTTGAATACAAAATATTTGTTTACGATGTAGCAAAAATTTAGAGGAGCCACGGCGCCTATCAGCTTATCGATAACTTTTTGTATCGATACGATTTTTTTAATTCATCTCTGGCGTATTAAATTTATACGTCAAAAGTCTTAACGGACATACAAAGCTATTTACAACTGAAAAATTAGCAGCTCTAATCAGAAAATCCAGCGTTTATTTTGTGAACGTAATTTGGACGTGAAGAGACGCAATAGAAAGCCTTTTAGAAAACAAAATTTGACTAGAATTATAGAAATAAATCTGCAGAACATTTTGAATCGAGTAGAAGTTACTTGAGGGTTTTGATTTTAGCACTTTTATGCGTTATTTTGTTTTAAAACAATGTCGAATTATGCCCCTAGTTCTAAAAAATATTCGCCGATGAGCGTTTTGCTTTCTTGAAGTTAAGCATTGCGAATGAGTTATACAACAATAAAAAAAAAATGAAGACATGATATTACTAGCGGACGTCGGATATACTTTATATATTTATATATACTATTTCTTTTTATTTATCCTTCTATTATATAAAAAATTTGTTTTTTCTCACGTTTTTGATGAATTTTAATAACGCCTGTTTACCAGTATGACCGAGTAGATGAACGAAGACCAGAAACAACACGTTCCGCGATATATACCCAAGCGAAGAGGCGTTCACCGGGAAGATCGTTGTGTTGGGTGGAGATTTTAGGCAAGTGTTGCCTGTAGTGAAGAAAGGTGGAAAACGCCAAATACTAGACGCGTGTTTGAAGACATCGCCTTTGTGGGATAAATTCCACCAACTAAAGCTGAAAAAAATATGAGAGCTCAAGGAGACTCTGTAGAATATGCCAATTGACTGCTAGATGTAGGTAACTACATATAAAATAAAAGAATTAGATATACCAGAGGATATGCTTTGTGAAAACGTAATCGACGAGATGTATCCGTTCGAGGTTAATGTTGAAGAAATGGCAACGAGAGCAATTTTAGTCAAGGGAAATGATGAAGTGAAGAAAATAAATCTGTCTATTCTTGATAGAGAATACACATCCGGGGGATGTTGTGAAGTGTCATTCGATTGAGTCGACTCTGTGGGAACTGATGAAGCTGATCAAGAGAGTGGCCCCTCTACAATATCCACCCGAATATTTGAATTCTCTAACACCGTCTGGGCTCCCACCAGCGGACCTACAGCTAAAGACAGGGTACATAGTAATGATGCTCAGAAATCTCTGCATCACAGATGGACTATGCAATGGGACTAGATTAGTAATACGAAGAATTACAAAGAACATATTGATATGTGAAATTCTGATTGGCGACAAAGCCGAAGAAATGGTCACTGATATGCCGTTTGTGGTCAAACGGCTGCAATTCCCTGTGGGGTTGGCGTTTGCCATGACCATAAACAAATCACAGGGTCAGAGTTTCGATAGAGTAGGATTAATAGTAAAAAAAGACACGATATAGTGTGAATGTGTGGGCAGTTGTATGTAGCCCTATTCAGGTGCAAAAGTAGAAAAGGAATTAAAATACAATGCAGCCTGGGAGAGAAAAAAAACAAAAATATTTTATTCCAGGGGGCTCTTTCATAATTGGAAAAAATTTTGCAGATTGAGTTCGGCGGTGAAAAAATTGTCCCCTATTTCATCGTAGCCAAAAATAAAATGCGAAATAACCAAAGCAAGAGCTACGAATACCTTGCACTGACAACTAATATCAACGTGTTAAATCCGCAAACATTTGTTGACGGGAAGAATGTCATCATGGTTCTCAATGCGTACAACTTGGAGCAAAAAGGCGATACCGTATACGAGAAAATTAATGGAACAGCCTTAATTCATGCCTAAATAGATTTATTTCTAAGTAACACTAAAAATTGTATACAAAAGAGAATAAAAAATACTTTTTTTCAATGGAGCTGAATTTAATTTCAAGTGGGAGCCCTGAGCTGCTTGTGGCGATGGAGGGGTGGGGGTTGGTGAGCGAAGCGAGCAGGGGGCAAAGCCCCCTATTTTTATTTTTATAATTATAAAGTAGAATTTAATTCTAAGTTATAAAAAAGGTATTGTAGCCAGAGCAACGTAGGCGGCTGTATACTATTTATATTTCTGCTAATTAAATGGATTCCTATTAAGTTACAAAAAAGTAACCGCAGCCTGCAACATCCTCACTAACTTTCGTACACCGATTGTGTAAAATATTTCCATAAATAAAGATTTGTTTTGGGAGACCTGAATTTTTGGCGGCACTACGACCATAACTTGTATATAAGAAGTACACCTAATTATGCTTAAACGGTAGACACATTCCGCAAAAAAGCCGTGAAAACAAGACCTGAAGTACATATGTACTTAAGATGTTATGAAATAAAATATGTAGGGAACTTTCCAACTAAATTGTTAAAAGATTACGGTTAATAAAAAAATATTTGTTTGTTTACAATTTTAATCAAGTCGCAGTAAATAACACTTAAAAAACACTTGAAATCGTAAACAAATTATTTTTATCGTCTTGAATATAGCGATAAAATTAAATAATAAGCACGCTGGATGCACTTTTTTGATAAAACTCAGCGGAATTGTTGGCTTTTAAACTAAGGCTAAAAATAAACTAACAAATAGTTACATCCCGAATAATTGCTTTCTTATCGACCTGCCCTCGCAGTGTTGTTATTGTTGTGTTTTTGTTGCTGCTGCCGTTGTTAGCTTTGTTGTTGCCTGCTAGTCAAAGTGTTTGGCTTTTTGGGGCCATTTAATTGCACAATAATTTGCAAACTCATACTCAAATAGATTCCCTGCAACAAAAACAAATTGGTAAACTGCAGTATGATGAATGTGGCATTACTGGTATAAACACATACATGGACTACGGACTCTAAATGTAGCAAATATAATACAACAAGACACTAGCTGGGCTTCAAAGTTCAAGTTCTAATTGATTGGATCCCATTTGGACATCTTTATTAGAGAATCGCGCAGAAAAACAGGCAACAACAATTTGCAGCTTAGAATCATTTTAACTTCTAAGCGTGCCACAAAACAAATGTACAGCTACACGTACACACCAACAAGACCTACTCACACACACATGCAAACAGCACCTGTCTTGAACACACACACACATAGACACAAGCACAGCGCACACTACAACAAAAAAGCGCGAAACTGGCTCAATCAAGTCGGTTGACAAGTTTACGCTCGGCTTAGCTTCGGCAAATATCAAGCTTCGGCGCTTGTGCTTTCGTGACGATCGTATCGCATAGAAGACCGCTAGCCCTGTCCGGATATTGCTTAGTCTGCTGTCGGCACTTCAACCGTCTAGTTTATCGGAAACGAGCTTGCAGCAAGCCAATAAAAGTTCGTAATATCTAAACGCATATCGTAGTTGCAGCTCGTAGACTGCTCTGCTCTGTCCGTGTCTCTCTCTCGTCGCGAAGGATCATCTAAAAGTGGGCGCTCGTTATAGTTTTTGAAAAGCAAAGAATTTAAGTACAAGTTTTTTAAGATATTCTCAAGTGTTTTGTGCTCTTGTGTTAAATTCATTTTGTGGAATATTTTTTTAGGCAATAAAAAGGCAAGTAAAGGCTGTATAAGAATAAAATAGATATATTATGTATATGACTTTGGGTGAATATGTGTGGAGTGCGTGCTGGAAAAGTAATTTAATGCTTAAATATTTTAGTGCGTGGTTCTAGCTGAGAAATTGAGGAAATCTTTGAGCTTATATTATAAAAGATTTATTTAAGGTTTTTGATGGAATTTAATGTACCTTTAGACAAATTTTAAAGTATCTTTCGTAACATTTCAATTATTTTTAACAGGCCTAACTTTGCAAAACCAATACAAATTAAGGAATTTATAACGATCTGTCTGAATCAGAATTGGAGTATTAAGCAGACCTGAACGACAAGTAAAACAAATTAGCAATGCAAAAGCTTCAAACAAAAAGCACTTCTGAATGAATTTCTACTATAGAAAAGATTTTTAGTTCCATTGAACTTTCGAAATTTCAAAATGTAAATAAAATAAATCAAATCAAAGCAGTTTGATTAAATTAATTTTGACTTGATTCTTCTTAGTGTGTATTGGACTCTACGCAAAAAGCTTGTAAAAGATTTCTTGTTTATAAAATTTTTTGATGTTACTAAGAAAGAATGAATAATAACTGAATGAATTTCTTCTACGGAAAAGATTTTCAGTTCCATTGAACTTTCGAAATTTTAGAAGTTATACATATATATTACAAAATGTAAATAAAATAAATCAAATCAAAGCAGTTTGATCTGAATAAATTTGACTTGATTCTTCCTAGTATGTATTGGACTCTACGCAAAAAGCTTGTGAAAGATTTCTTGTTTATACAATTGTTTGGATGTTACTAAGAAAGTATGAATAATAATCTTTGAGAAAGAGATATTACCATGTCGAAATTGTATATAAAATTCAACATATTAAATAGCTCTAAAATTCTATAAAATATTCTACAAATCAAAGGAGTTTGATTTAATATATTTGACTTGATTCTTCTTAGTGTGTATTAAACTCTACCCAAAAATGTTGGGATAGATTTCATGCTTATACAATTTTTTGGTGTTACTAAGAAAGTATAAATAATAACTCCTTGAGAAAGAAATATTACCATCTCGGAATTGTAGATAAAATTCAACATATTAAATAACTCTAAAATTGTATAATGTATTCTACCCAGTGGCGGATTTATCATAGAGGCAACATAGGCTGAAGCCTAGGGCGGCAAAATTTTAGTCTCCTACTACGACTTCTGATGACAATCATAATCGCATTTAATATATTTATTCTTTTTTTTGCGAGAAAGGGCGGCAAGTTATGGATTTCCTAGGGGCGCAAATATTTAAATCCGCCACTGATTCTACCTCTTCATAAAATAACTAAAGGCTATAAATTTGTTGCTTATTCTTCCAAAAGTTGCTACTTAAGTTTTAGGAAAGATTTCGAACTCAAGATGATATAGTATACTCTCGACTTCTTTGGAGACGCATATAACTTTACCATGGAATGCTGGCACTTCCATATTATTGTTCCGAACACCACACACACACAAATACACACACAGATACACTCTTTACACATCTATAGAAACTAAATATTGTATAAATAAATAAATACAACGTACCAGGCAAAATAGCCAACAAAAGACTCAAATCAACAATATCAAGAAAAAAAAAACAGAAACCTTGGTGTTGGTGGAAGCTATACCAAACTGTGCAAAGCTCCCTAGCCGAGACGAAACATTTAAACCTAATCATTAATAAGCCGCATCTTTCATATAGATAGATAGTAGATGTGTGGCCCATATGTAAATTGGCGGCGATTGATCAATCTGCCGACCCAACTTGACTCAACTTGAATCAAGTTGGACGCGCAGGCGCATCATCGATCGATACAACGCAACAAAAACTTCAAAAAAATAACAAAAAACATACCGAACAAAACAACGTTAAACAAGTTGAAGCCGTATCTGTAACTTTAGCTGCAGTTCCCCGAAAAAAAGATGAAAAAATAAATAAATAAAAATCGAAAAAAAACTAACCTGGCAATTTTCGGTTCACCTGCTGTTCAATCAATGAGTTGGTTATATCATCTTGTTGGTTTCCTCTTAGCCCTGAATTTTGCGTTACACTTTTGACTTGTTGTGAAAAACCGGCCAAGATTGTCTGTGCGCCTGCATTGCCGAAAAGTGCTAAAAGTAAAAATACATAAAATCAAAAAGACTTGACTTGAAAAGTTACCAATTTCTCATAATTCGTTCGCGCATGCCCTTCAAAAAAAATAAAAAATAAAATTAAAATAAATAAAAAACATTTACAACAAAAATACTATCATATAATAAAATCATGACTGGGCAGGGCTCTGAACTGTGTGCATGTATTTGTTTATTTATGATTTTATTGTTGTTTTTGTCGCATTTGTTGTCGTTGGTTCACAATTAGTATATGACCGAGAGAGCTGCGTAATCTTCATAACTATGATCACAATTTGACTGCACATCCGTTCGCACATAGCCAGCCACATACCTTTTGCGCTAATATTTATGATTATTAGTATTTCTATTTTTGGATGAGACTACTATGGATGACAGACCCAGAGCAACTTCATAACTCCATTAACTAGCTGGGCGCATTAGTAATCTTTCTTTGCACTACCCAGTGTCAAATGTCATTTTAATTTTACAATCCAATTGGGGTCACATGCGTGGACCGCCAGTCAGTCTGACTCAGTCCGACAGACACTCAGTCTCGTGAGTTAGTTAGTTGGTCACACCTTTGAGCAAAACCCATTTAAGATCTGGTTGGTATTGTATTGTAGTCAGAGTCTTGGAGTTTCTTCATTTTCTTGGCCGACCGATTTTCAAGTGACTTATTTACTTAACAAGCCACGGTCGTCTGTTTTGCCCAGGCCAAATTTAATAATAATGGCAAAGCAAACATATTTCTTAGACGTTGACTAATAATTCAAGAAAAAATCTTAACCGAAATTGTACCAACTTTTGACGCACCGAACACTGCACATGCTGAAAAGCTGAGCTCTTTGAAAGATCCGAGCTTAATCTTGAGCTTAGGCCAAAAAAAATAATTATTAATCTTAATTGATCAGTTCGTCAATAGGCTCATAAAAGTTAACCATGGTTTCAGCTAGAGGTGGAGAAGATCGATAGCACTATCGATGTTTGGGCACTATCGAGTTACCATCTATAGCAATCAGACATTTCCGATAGTGCACGACGTGCCATCGATAGTATTTTAGGTGAACCAAACGGATTTTCCCTTGCTTAAAAAGCTGTTTTTAAAATACTTGTGCATCCCTGCAACATCCGCTGAGTCCGAAAGAGTGTTTAGCAAGGCGGGTCAATTTGTTGCGGAGAGGCGAACCACACTCAAGGAAGAAAATGTGAACATTCTTTTATTCTTGAACCAAAACTTTCGGATCAAAAAACATTAATATCGTATATGAAACTTTAAACTTTCAATACAAACCAAATATGTATATTATTGTTGACGAGACTATCGTCGACTATCGTTAGTACTATCGTCAACTATCGATGACTGTGAAATTACTATTGTCGACTACCTCACCACCTATAGTTTCAGCATTCATGCAGGCCAGTCGACAGATGGCGCCAGTATGATTTTCAGCTGTGCCGCAGTTCTCTAAGTGCTACACGTAGATAAAAAGTATTTAGTCGAAGGCGCCAGTTGCTAGTGCTCAGTAAAATAGTATTAAGTTTAGTATTAAATACTAGATTTAATTTTGTTGAAAAAGCAAAAAAAGTATTTTTCGTCGTATTTTTTGGAAATTTAAAAACAGAAAGACTTACAAACTTTTTGACATATTAAAGTTTCTTCTTATAAGAGTACATCGGTGAAACAGAATTTCTCGAGAAGGCTAAACATTTTTGCGCCCAGCAAAAGTTAAGAAATATTTATAATAAACAAATAAAGTAAAGTTGTTTGTGTACCTATTTCCTAAGCCGGAACTTACAGATTTATGTGTGAATTGAGCTTTACCACAAAGACCTATTTAACGGCTGCTAAAAATGCAAATAATGGAGCGTATCTTAACTTTGAGTTTATTTATGAAAATTAGCACCAATGTGGTTTACTATGAGGTACACACACGTGATTTCTTTCAAAGAATTAAAAAAAGATATTTTTAAATTGAGAATAATACTTGGAGTTTACACGGTCGAATCGAAATGTATAGCTTGTGCAGCTAATCTATGGGTATAAACAGGCCCGACAAGAGGGTGGGGGACGAGGACTTTTTTCCCCGGGCCCGGATCTCTAAAAGTCGCCCGGACTCGAGAGTTTTTTTCGAGACTGATTTCATCAAATCATCAATTCTTTCAGAAATCCTCTCTATACTTTTCTTTATGTTAATCTTACACTTTTCAACAATTATTCGAACTTTCATGAATGAAGAAAAATTGATAGGGGCCCGGATCCGAGATTTCCCGTGGGGTCCGGATATTCTTCTCTATATATATATTTTGCAAACTACAACAAAATATATATTTTTATCTAAGCCATCCTGAGATCTAGGACCATACTGAGATCAAGGGGATCAGACGGACAGACAGACAGACGTTAATGGGTACATCGACTACCTTAGGCACTCTGATCATTCTTCTAAATAGCTGTGGGAAGTCTCCAACGACTTGCACAAATTTAATATAAAATTCTAAAAATAAGACGCATTTCAAGCTTTTAAGCTTCTAATCTGCTCATTAAAAACAAAACCCTTATTTTCCTACAAAATCTTCTAGAAATTGCAATTTATATATAATTTTTATCAAATTATGTGTCTATGTACGACCCTTAATTATATGTTTACAAATGATAAAAAAAACTTAATGCAAATGATCTTATAAGTATTTGCATACTTTGTGTTTTCCAGACGTATAATAGAAACGTCACCTACAAACAGCGGCAAAGTTACTATGAAGATAACCACAACAAAGATGATAATAAAAACAATAATAATGTGTCATTAATATTATGACTATTATTGACTCTCAAATAAAATAAAAAAAAACTCAAAAAGGTATCTTCACAAATCCGCTATAGATGGATCCATCCCTTGTAGTTATTAATTATACTTGCAGCCACTTTGTGAGCTTTCCTTTAGTTAGTAATCGAGTTAGTGCATCTGGATTCCAGATTTAATAATAAGGGAATTGCTTTAAAACAATAAGCCATTAGCAAAGTATGCCCTAAAGCCCATGATTGATATACTAGCTTTGATTTGCGACGTTCACTTTGGTACTTATAATTAATGGCTATTGATTTAAAATTTAATTTATGTGTCTTGATAATTTATTTTTTAGTTAGTTAGACTTGCATAGTTTGGTGCAGGTAAAAATTGCATATCAAAAACGAAAGACTTAGGCAACAAACTTTATAACTTGTGCGCAAACCGTTGCAAACTGAACAACACTTAAAAATAATTTATTAATTAATTTAACTAACTTTTAATTTATGCAAATCAGTTGTAGGCAAATCAAAACATTTAAGCATAATCGGCTGCTTAACGTTGTCTATAAAACAAATTTCAGATAAAACCCGAAAAAAGAAATGTTGAGCTTGAATTGCGAAAATAACGCTCTTGGCAAAAAATACCTGAGCGATCGATTAATCACGTGTGTAGCTTGGGCACGTAGGTCACATCTATCGATAGGTATCGTATAATCATTAAAAGGGTGTTGCTGCAAATATTACATAACATTTAGGGTCGAAAGATTACAACAATATACGCTGTTTAAAGTATATAAAAAATGTAGGAAACAAATTGCAGCTAGAATTTAATTTAAAGTTAGAAAGCGTCATACGTTTAGTTAGCAACGTATTAAAAAGCTTAATTGAACTTGAGCTTTACACTGAGCGAAAAGTGTATCTTAACAGCAAAAAGCTTAGTGATTAAGATTGCGAAATTTGGCGTACTATACATAATTTTCTTTCGAAAACTTATTTTTCTTTGATACTAACAAATTTGATATATACCTATTATATTGTTTAGCGATCTGTATTGAATTAAAAAATTACTAGTTTAGACTCCTAATTAAAAACGTATGACTGAAAGCTTACGTCATTAAGCGCAAATTGTGGCTTAATTAGAAGAAGTTATTAAGCAATAGCAAAGTTCAGCTTACTAACTTTGCATATTTTATTCATTTTCGACTTTTTTTACAAACGAGTATTTATTAGACCTTTAAATATAAATTATTCTGACATGAGCAAAACCAAAACAGTGAAAAAATCAACTTATTTTAGATATGCCTATTTGTTATTTAAAATAAGTTATTTAATTAATAATAATTAAGAATTATAATTATTTGAATATATGCTAAAATTTACTTAATTTACTCATATTAATTTATTAGATTTTTATTAAACAACTAGTAAGCCCGGCAGACGTTGTCCTGCCCAAACTTTTTGAATACTCTTAAGGTGAATAAACATTGTAAGATTCGTTAGTTAGTTTATCTGGAAAAATATAAGATGTTTAGATTAGTTTGCAGCTCGATTCAAACTTGCACCATTATTAGTCGAATGTCGCGCTTCACGAGTCTGTCTTAACCGAATACGTCACGTTCCTGGGCAGTACGATTATGATAATTAATTTGATTCGTTGCATGTATTTTTCTTTTAAAACCTCCGTTTTGACAACCTCTAACACACTCAAAAATCAGATTTGAAATTCATCGACGCGTTTATGGGAACACCCGTAACACGTAAAACATAAGTTTTTTTATATGTATAGATTTTTTTTTTTGACTTAAAACAAGAACGTCCTGTGCAAAGAAATTTAAAAGAAGAAGAAATAATATAAATTGAACGCCAAAAAGAAAAAGAATCACTTAAAGGAAATGTTAATGTTAAATTTTTAATTTTTTAATTTCAGCAGCTTGAGCCAAAAAAGCTATTTATTAATCTAAATTGATCAGTTCGTGAATAGGCTCAAAAAAGCTAACCATGGTTTCAGCATTCATGCAGGCCAGTCGACAGGGGGCGCCAGTATGATTTTCAGTAGTCCCGTAGTTCTCTAAGTTAAAGGAAATGTTATATAGTTCGCTGAAAGATATTAATCTTTCATTGGCGTTTAATGCAAAAGATACTACCAATAATTTGCAAAATATATAATTAACATAATTCCAATATTTGATGACAAGCGTTTAGAAAAATTGCAAAGATACACAAGTAATTTGGAAAATTTGGTCAAAACACTAATATAGAAAAATGGCGTACGTAAAGTCGGGCGCGGATGACTTTGGGACACCCTGTACCACTAGCTTGCAATAAAATCCGGTTCCTTCATGAAAAACCAAAAACAGAAGAACTTTTAAGTAAACAATTTTTTTTTACCGATCGTTTCTATGAGAGCTATATGATATAGTCAACCTATTTTGATCAAATTTAACACAATGCTTCAATACTTTAAAAGATCTTAATGCCGAATTTGGTTCAAATATCTTTACAAACAAACGAAACACAATGAATTATGTATAAAAAAACGTTTTTTTGGACTGATTCCTCCTATGGGAGCTGTATGATATAGTCAACCGATTTTAATAAAATTTGGTACAATGCTTAAGACCTATAAAAAACTTTCAGGTGCATAATTGATTTCCAATATCTTCACAACCAAACGAAACACAACAAATTTAGTTCAAAAATCGATTTTTTGAAAGATCGGCCCTATGGGAGCTATATGATATAGTCAATCGATTTTGTTCAAATTTAGTACATTGCTTGGATACTCTTAAAAAACTTCTGATTGCTAAATCTGGTTACATCTTTATTAAAAACCAAAATATAGCGAATTTTGTATGATAAAAGTTATTTTGGCCGATCGGTCCTATGGGAGCTATATGATATAATCAACCGATTTTGATCAAATTTGGTACAGTGCTTGGGAACTATAAAAAACTTTCGAATGCCAAATTTGGTTACGATATCTTTATAAACAAACGAGTTATTCATTTAAAACTTTTTTTTTTCGAGGTCGTCTCAAACACCCTTATGGGAGCTATATAATTTGACCCCGATATCAAAAAAATAAAATAAACTTGTCTCCTATGGAATAATATGGGATCTAATGTGAAAGTTTAGTTGCTCTAGCTCTATATCTATATCGACTTGGCAAATATCGGATATTTCACGCAATATTCGAGAAATAAAAATTCAGAATCGATTATTTGTCAGTAATTTGTTGAATCGAGTCGGCATTTTGAGGCTCATCACCCCCACATTCAACGCTCTCGCTTCGCCACTGCTCCTTCTATATGTTACATTTTCGGCTTCCACAAACTTAATATACCCTTTGTACCATACGGTACAGGGTATAAAAATCGTAAGCTTACAATTACAAGTTTTATTGAATACCCAAGTATTCGCGAAAGTTTAACACCTTACCTTTCCTCGATACTAGATAAAATTTTACTAAAAAATTGTATGACCCAAGTCTATAAGCGTCACAGATAGTAGGAACTGCATTCTTAGTGGTTCAATTTTATTATTACATTGATTATTTAAGTTATTAAAAGTACATAAAAATAATACCCTCGTTATTTCATAATAGAATCCTAAAATGGCCTAAGCTTTTCTGGTAGCCTAACAACATTTTTATTGTCTGACTAAAATTAAATAATATAGCAATAAAATAACTTGCCTGAAGCTACAAAAATTACTACCAACTATGCTGTAATTTGTTTAAAAAATTTTACTCAGTACAAAGTATTTTCTAATACCGTAATCTTATACTATATAATTTCTTGCACGTTTTCAATTATCATATCAATGTCTGTGCGATTAACTAACCGTAAAGATTCTTGTTTTTCGAAAAATCCCCTTCAATACGTGGTGCATCGACGACTTGCCTATTAGCGTCTATTACCTCAAAATCCAGCTAACTCAATCACGAGAGAGTGTTTGTAATTGTTATGGAAAAATTGTGTTGAAAAGCTGGAATTATCTCACAAAGATCCGGAAATAACAACAGTTGATAATAATAACTAAAGCGATTTTGTGCAATTATTAAGTGTTCGTTATTATACACTAGAGAGTAATTGACACTCTTTCAAGGTGATAACAACGCATTAGTTAATTCAAAATAATTGAAGCAGTGATGATAGCGGTCGTTAGTTTTATTTTCCATTGAAATCGATAGGCGATACACTTTCGATAATAATAGAAATCGCCTGGAATTGTCAAGAGGTGAATGTTTTTAAATGTAAATAACGAAATTATTAACGTATAAACTAGGATAGATGACTGTATTTGGATATTCCTGAGAATTTCTAAAAAATGACTACAAATAATCATCAGATTTTGTTAAGTTTAATAAAATTGCAAATTTTCCAACACGAATTTGGAAAAAAATGTTGAAGCTACTTTTTTTAATGAATCATAATTATGACTTCAGTCCATTAAACAAGTTAGTTTTAAAACAAAAACTTTTTGCAAAACGTAAACAAAAGAATTTATGGAAATTTTAGCAATTCGGTCATCAGCACACCTACATAGGATATTGATTAAAATTTATTAGTTTAATCGAAAAACATTGCTACATTATTTTTTTAATGCTACCGGATGCACAAAGCTATAAAACCAAAATAAAATATAAACGCACTTCCTTATAAGGGTCTTCTCTACAAGCAACTTCTACCCATGCACTATTCTTTGGCTTAAGATTTAGTATATTTTAATCTCCAAGGAATTTCTATTATGGCAAACGCTATACAAAAAAGATATTTAGGAGATTCCCAAAAATTAAAAAGGAAATAAAAAGAAATTAAAAACATAAACATCTTTCACTTTTCTAGTAGCCTTTCTATAATAATAATTTAAAGAATAATTTTATTTTTTTCCGAATATTTATGTTATTGGCAATTAACCGATAAGTCTAAAGGTTATAATCCAACATTTATATAAAGGTGATTCACTACACGCTAAATATTACTTATTGTGTGATATGGCTTAGATTTAGAATAGTAAAGTTTAAAAATTAGTACTTGAATAAGATGATATTACAAACCAGTTTGAATTTTCTTGTATTATCAAAAATGTTGAAAGTTTTAAGTTAAGAGAACCTTAACGTTCAGGAAGAAGAAAAAGTCTTACAACAAATTTCAGAATTTTAAATAAAACATGGAAAAAATATAATATAATTATAATAATAATATAATTATAATAATAATATAATAATGATAATATAATAAAATAACACAAAGAAGTTCGACTGTCTATGTAAATATTTAATTGAATCCACCTTATCAAATGAAATACACTGAAGAGTCCCCACATGGCAGCCGGCCCTTGGGCGCCCCCACATATTAAAACCGGCACTGATAACTACCATTTAAATAGATTCGAATTTGATACGAAAATCTGCATAAAGCATAAAGAGTCATAAATGTTTACAAAAAAAAATGCGACCCCAAGCGACATGGTTAACATTTTCGAAATACCTAACCATATTTATACAAAAATCCCAAACACGCCCAGAGCGTTCAACTCGATCAACTTTGTTCAGAGCTACCTCTCTCGTTTAACCCAACAATATTAATAAATATTGATAGCTACTAAATGCAAGAGAGTTCAATTCGCTGAGTTTTCGTTTCGTTTCCTCAAAACGTGCGACTGCGACCTTGATAGCGATTTTTAATGCGTTTGCGTTGCCTTTGGCCATCGTCTCCAGCTTGGACACTCTGCTGCTCTGCTGCCGTCGACTGCGACGTTGCGACGCAGCAGCCTCTGTTCACATATGTATCTTCCATTGACTGAACCTACAATTTATGCGACGCACTTGTCAATTTTTTTTTACTTTAGTTTTATTTTTGCCTGTTGTTGCTTCGTATCTGCGTTTTTGTCGCCGTCGCTGTCGACGTCGTCATTGTTTTGTGTCTTTTGGGGGTTTTCACGCTTTTAATGTGCACACATGCGAAGCACACCCAATGTGAAACTGAAATCATACTGATATAATGAAAAATACCTTATAAACCAATTACTTAAGTAAGAGCTATAATATGGGTATTGATATGTTTAAGATGTTTTTTAATAAGCTATAACTATGGGTTCAGGAGTATTTACATTTGCTCAATGAACGTCATAAAAGGCATTTGTAAGAAACAATAACAACACCAAACATTACTCGTAGGCAGATGAAGAAAATACAGCTTAGTAGGAGCATTTTGTGGCTTAGAATTATGCAGTGGTGCAAAAGTGCTCGACTAACGATTTGCACAACCCGAGCAATGCTGCACAAGAGCCAAACTATGAACGTGAGCAGAAACAATCAAATAGGACAAAGATAGATAATTTTATTTTAGAAACATGTAAAAGATTAAGTTTTGGATATTTGTTAGTGCATTTGCAAAGTAATGACAATTAAATTTGTCTTGTATATAGTAAAAATAATTCATAGATTAGATTAGACAATTTTTTCAAAATTAAACATCCATAAACCACAAAATTGTAGGGTACTTGATTAAACGTTGTTTTCGATAACTGTACTATGGTTTTTTTCCTAAATTATAGAGGGCTGTTCTTAGCTGCTTCGATAAGCAGATATCCAGAGACTTCTTTGAAAAGATATCATACCATATCCTAAGGAAAACTTAAGAGTTCTTAGCTGCTTTGATAAGCACAGTTCCGGAGACTTCTTTGAAAAGATATCATATCATATCCTAAAGAAAACTTAAGAGTTCTTAGCTGCTTCGATAAGCAGATTTCCAGAGACTTCTTGGAAACTATAATTATTTTAAAAAAATGTTTTGGGTTAGTAGTTCCTTGCAAACTCCTGTGCCATTTTTTATCCCACAAAAAACACCAAATAAAATTTTAAGTAAACTACTAAAATATAGATATTGGCGCTTTTTGCTCAAGTTTCAAGTGTGTGGGTTGGGCAGAAATGCATAATTTGGTTAGCATCAGTGGTTGCAGTCTTTTGCATTTTTGCCTAAAAAAGTAATGCAAAAACTATTATATTTAGGCAAAACGTCAAAAGATATTTGCAATAACGCACCAATTTTGGACACTCTTTTTGTAAGCAGCAACAAAAGGTCTCATTATGCGGAAATGTTAATAGCAATCTATAAAAGCTAAAGACAAAAATACAACCAAAAAATTCAGAGCTACTGATGAAACAAAAAAAAACAAACATTTTATTGTTTCAATCCGATTAAGGCAACAAACAAATTAGGTAATCGTAAAAAAAATTCGCATGTGCAAAATTGAAAAATAAAAAATTTCTACATTGGCAGGTATCTTTATAAATATTAGAAATGGCAGCGCCTAATAGTAACAAGAAGTTTTCTTCAAAAAGATATAGATTATCTAGAAAAACATTCATTCAAAATAATGAAGTTAGACAGAATTTTGAATTTATATATATTTTTTTTTATTATTATATTAAAAAAATAAAACGCGTGTAGAAGCAACAAATGTAAGTTAAAGAAATATATTTTTTCTATTTTCTCTAAAAAAAAATAGATTCTTAATTTGTTTATCATGTAAATTAGCAATTGTTTCCCATACACAATTCAAATAAAAACAAAAATGTTCTGAACTAAAAACAAATTCTACGAAATATCTTCGTTTTTGTACAAAAATTATCTATAAATCTACGTGACTCTGAATTAGACATCCAACGTTCCAAAAAATTACACTATGCAAGTGTAAGTAACTTGCAATTTAACAAATTTTGGAATATTTTCATATTTTATATGTCAAGTAGGGGGTCCCGCGCCCAAATGCTTTACATATCAACTACCGGCCTGCTAAGTATTGAAATCTATTCTCGTATTCCACCTACTATTCAAAATAGTAGTTGACATTGTTATGAGAGATGTACGCAGGTCTAAGCGTGAGATTACGTGGTGTCTCACCCGTCATTTGGAAGACCTGGATTACGCGGACGACATTTGTCTCATCTCTCATAAGCTACAATAAGTGATATCCAAGCCAAAGTGAATGGTCTCGAGATCACGTGCCAGCAAAGTTGGACTCTTGATAAACGCATCCAAATCCAAAGCAATGCGTCTCAACCACACCAGCCAAGATAGGATAACCATCTGCGGGAACACTATCGACTTTGTCGATAGTTTTCTCATACCTTGGCACCACAATTTCCACCAGTGGTGGGGTGGGTGAGAATATACAGAATCGTCTAGGCAAAGCGCGATCAGCGTTTGGACGCTTATTCCGCCTATGGAGAAACCAGCAAATAAGCAAAAGAACAAAGCTAAAGATCTTCAAGGCGGGCGTCAAATCCATCTTGTTGTACGGCAGCGAGACGTGGCTGGCCCCACAGAGAATGATATCAAAAGTACAATTATTCATGTAAAAGTGCCTTAGAAATATATGTGGGATACTCTGGCCCAACAGGATATCAAACGCGGAACTATGGCACTACACTAGTGAAGTTCCTATCTGCACCCAGAAAAGAACACATGCTTTTAGAAAAGACCGAAGCAGCATCGTCAGGATGTCTTTGGAATGGAACCCCCAAGGAAGCAGACGAGTGGGAAGACCAAAGGCAACCTCGCGTCGTACAATACTAAACGAATTGTCCCTACATCAGCTGGGACACAGCAAAGCAAACTGCGCCAAACAGAGTCCGGTGCAAAGTTCTTGTTAAAACCTTAAGCTTCCTAGAGGAGTACTAAATGGAAAAAAAAATTACCAAAAAGCATTTGGTTGGTTTTTCTATAGTTGGTGCAAATAAAATTCTCTACTAAAAACTTTAGATTCGGCACTTCCTCTACTTGTCCAAAATACTTCCTTACCCCATAAAGCGAATCTCCATTCAAACTTCTCATATAAATAAAACTTATTACTACAAATTTTCCACAAAATTATGAAAATTTATTCTTTAATCCGCAAGTTGTTAATAAATTGATTTAAAATAGATTCTTTCGTTATAGGGCTATAAATTCTACGATATTTAAACCAAATATTATTCAACTTGGCCAAAAAAAAAGCACATTAGCATACCCAAACACTCTTACACTTCCGCTAAACCACTTTTTGTAACAAACACAAACTTCTTGCCAAACCACAAATGCTTGCCGATCACAACTCAAAGAGTATACTAGGAAAATGAAATCGAAAGGCCGATCAATGATTCAGTTGATGCTCTTAAATATGGCTTTAAAGGTCTCTTTATCAAAAATGAGCACAAATGTTCTTCACAGAACTAAATTCTAAGCAAAACAACATAATGAGCATTCAAAATCAAAAAAATACATAAAATTACGCATACGCCATGTGTGCTGGTTCTCAATATGGCGGTTAGTAACGTGCGCGTCTTTTGTCAGTACCTGACGCGTGCCTGGAATTTATCACCCAGTCAAAACCCAGATATATGTTAATGAATACATAGCTAAAATATTTAACCAAAAAAAAAGCTGCTGTACAGTGACGTCAATGACAACAGACAATGTGCACAGCGACACCTTTTTCTATTATATACAGAGTATTTGGTATTTGTTTAGTTTAGTTTTGTACGCATCATTGTAATGAAGCTGCTAATTGAAAGTCAAGTTAAATTGGTTTTTAAACTTCTTCGAAAAACTTCAAAGAGCAGCGTACTATGCAAAAACTGGGAATATTTGTTGTTGTCTGAACTTTCAAGCCAAATTTAGTTTAAACTTTTGTACAACAAACTGGTCAACGGCTTTTTAAATATGAAAGACAAAAAAATAAAATAAATTTTATTAAATTAAATGTAATTTTGAATGTAGTACATATTTCTATATATGTAACTTTTTTGCTCACTTGCACTTAGTGTCGTTTTAACCGATATGATCAGAACGAATTATAAGTTTCATACGCAAATTAGCGCTGGCGATATTTTTAGCAAATTTTTTGTTTTTTTTTTTGCCTAATTTTTGCAAAAGCGCTTTAAAAAATTTAAATATTGCGTGGAAGCGTAGAAAAAGACAGAACTTGGAACTAATTTGCATTTAAATAAAATTACTAAGCACACACGCACATAAGCTGACAAATATACGGATATAGGTACAATATATTCTTTAAGTATTATGTTAATCTGCTTAAATTACGAGGGCTGGTTGACTATTAAAGCATTACGAAATTTCTTCGAATTTATCGACTATGTAATAAGCAAAAAAGAAGCAAACAACTGTCCAACTGAATCTATTAACTTATTAAATATGGAAAGCAGAACGGGTTTTGTGATGAAAAAACTTATGGGTAATGTGATCCACGCGTCTCCTCCTTTCGAGAAATCTTGTTGACTGTTTTTGCCGGATTCTAGAAACCAAACGTATTTCTTAGCAAAGACTGCCAAGACCGGTCAAGAGAAGTAGCTATCCCAGAAATAGTTGAGACAATTTAAGAGGGTGCTTAAGATCTGATGTCTGCCGATTAAGGTCAAAAATTAATGTTCTCCACCGTGCAACAAATATCTTCTGCCTAAATAAAAAAAATTGCGTACATAAAGTCAGGCGCGGAAGACTTTGGGATACCCTGAACCTAGCTTACAATAAAATCCAGTTCCTTCATAAAAAACCAAAAACAGAAGAATTTGTAAGCCATAATGCATTTTGACCGATCGTTCCTATGGGAGCTATATGATATAGTCTACCGATTTTGATAAAATTTGGACACAGTGCTTAAGTGCCTTTAAAAAGATATGAATGCCGAATTTGGTTCAAATATCTTAACAATCAAACGAAACGCAGCGAATTTTGCATTAAAAACGTTTTTTTGGACCGATTGGTCCTATGGGATAGCTCCCGATTTGGAATAAATTTAGTACAGGGACCTTAGGACCTATAAAAAACTTACAAATACCAAATTGGGTCTCAATATCTTCACAAACGAAACACAACATATTTTGTTCAAAAATCGATTATTTGGAAGATCGGCCCTATGGGAGCTATATTATAAAGTCAACCGATTTTGTTCAAATTTGGTACAATGCTTGGGTACTCTAAAAAAGTTCTAAATGCTAAACCTGGTTACGATATCTTTATTAAAAAATTAAATACAGCGAATTTTTTATAAAAAAAGATATTTTGTCCGATCAGTCCTATGGTAGCTATGATATAGTCAATCGATTTTAATCAAATTTGATAAAATGCTTGGGAACTATAAAAAACTTTCAAATGCCAAATTTCGTTACTATATCTTCATTTTGTACCATACGGTACAGGGTATAAAAATAGCTCTATTCAAAACAAATTTGCACCAAAAACTTTTCTACCTGCCCTCGTAAATACAGCCAAACCGCTTGACCTTAACATAGAATGGAAAATTCTGCAATAGTTTGAGGCCTTCTAAAAAACACTATTATAACACTATAAAAAACAAAAATGCGACCTTTGATCAAAACAGATCGTTGAGGAACAGCAAACAATATATTATAATATATCTTTACTATACGACTATTATTTATGCTAAGAAGAAATTTAAAGTTCTTAAAGAACCGGTAAAGATTCTAATTAATTGTAGATGAGGATGACTCTGGGATTATGCAACTTTTTTTTTGGGTTTCTAGAATTTAGTTAACAGGTTATCATAGCACCATAGAAACCAAGCCAGCTAGAATTGCAGCCATAAACATTTTTTAATTATTCTATTGCTTTTTTAGAATAGAACAAAAAAAAATAATAAAAAGGTTAAATAATACCAATGAAATTTAGTAGAATTTGCATAAAAACACTAGTTCAGCATGAGTTGATGGCAAAACATAGATACTAGGATTTCTTTTATTTGTCATAAATTTTTTGTTATTGTAGTATACTTTATAGGCCTATTATAAAACAAATTGAAAGAATAAATTTCAAAACTATTCCTCTAAAATTTCCTAAGCTGTAGTCTGAGGGCACTAACAAAAATGATTTTAATAAAAAACAAACTCTATACAAATTATAAATGTTTTATTTTTTCCATGACCTAATCAAAGCTGCAGAACTTGAAGTTCTGCTGTCCTAAACAAAATTTTGAGAATTCGTCTGAGATAAAAAAAAAACAAAAAAAAAGCGAAAGTCCAAATGTCAGCAAGCCATATTAGTTTTTAAATATATGTTATAGTAAAAAAAAACTAGAAATTTTATTTAGGACAGTTGCATTTCAAGTTCTCCAGCTTTGATTAGGTCATGGGAAAAAAAAAAATGTATAATTTGTTGAGATATCCTTTTTTGTTTTTATTAAAAACATTTTTGACTCTTTGACATTCGGTACTAAAAATGACATAAGACTTTAGTTGTGGGTGGCAAAGTTCCGTTTAAGCTTTAAATTTATGCAGTTCTTTTCCAACGATTTAGTTATCTTATAGTTATTCAGACCATATTTATAGTAAATACAATAGCTAACAAACAGATTTTGGCTTGTTTACTAATAATAAGCTTGTTTTTCGCAAATTGAATAAAATTGAACTAGTTTGAAAGTCAAAGTCCATACTAAATGTTTGTCTATACGTCCGGTACGTATGAGTCGAAATATTCCAAATGCAATGCTGAAATTTCAAATTCATATAGACTCATTTACAATACATATAGTATGTAATGAAAGACATTTAAAAAAAGTACTTGAACTGAAAGAAAATTATTGGTTGCCTTTGAACAGTTCATTGCACCCAAGTTCTTTACCAGTTCTTTATGTTGAAAAATATTTTTAAAGCAACTACAAATTTTTATCGAGCTTAAAATATTTAAATGTTGAGATTTAATGCAATAGTTAAAGCTACAAACTTTTTAGTCAATTATCTTTCAAATTATATATAATTGATGTTAGGATTAGATCTATTTTTACAAATAAAATTAAAAGGAGCGACTTCGAAATCTTATAATAAAGAAAGACAATAAATATCTTAAATCTTAAATTCTATTTATTTTTTGTAGGACTTAAGCATCCTACGATCTGTAATCCAAAATACCTGCCTAACTACTTAGTACAAATTAGAGTTGGGTAAATCTAGTTCATTTCACTGAACAAGTTCAATCGTTCTTTTTTTTCAGTGAACGAAGTCGTTTTTTCGTTCACTTGTTCTTTTTTATGCCGCTAGCACGTTCCTATTCATACTATAGTTCTGTTGAACAGGACTTATAGTAATCTCCGATCTGTCATCCAAAATACCTGGTCTACTAGAGTTGGGTAAATCAAGTTTATTTCACATGATGTTAAAATTAAAACGTTCTTTCAATTGTCAGTGGGAGAACGCCTTTGTATTTCGTTCAAATTTATAATAGATATGCCGTATCAGTAACGTAGGATTTACGATTTTGCCGGACGTAAGAATCTACGATCGTGTACGACTCCAGGATACCTATACCACTAGAGTTGAGTAATACTAGTTCAATTTTTCACGAACAAGCTCAAAAACAGACGATTTTTTTCAGTGAACGAAGTTGTTCTTTTCGTTCACCTGATCGTTCCTATGCCGATCGAACTTAAATGCTATTTAGCTCATGCCGGTTTCAATAAGAATCTGACGATCTTTAGTGCCTAAATACCTTAACTACTAGATGTTGAATGCTAAATCTAGTTCAAATATCTTACAAACAAACAAAACTACATCGAACTTTTGTATCAGTGAACGAACGTCGTTCTTTTCGACCGACTTGGTCCTATGGGAGCTATATGATCTAGTCAAACGATTTGGATTAAATTTAGTACAGTGCTATAGGAACTATAAGCATACTCACGAATGTCAAATTTGGTCCCAATATCTTAACAAACAAACGAAACACAACAAATTTTGTTAAAAAATCGATTTTTGGAAGATCGGCCCTATGGGAGCTATATGATATAGTCAACCGATTTTGTTCAAATTTGGCACATTGCTTAAGTCGGTCTAAAAATTTTTCAAGTGAAAAATCTGGTTACGATATCTTTATTAACGAACTATAGCGAATTGTTCTTTAAAAAGTTATTTTGGCCGATCGATCCTATAGGAGCTATACTGATATAGTCAACTGATTTCGATCAAATTTGGTACAGTGATTGGGAACTATCAAAAATATCAACATTTGGTTACGATATCTTCATAAACAAACGAATTATTCATCTAAAACGCTTTTTTTTGTCGAGGTCGTCTCAAACACCCCCATGGGAGCTATATAATTTATCCCCGATATCAAAAAAATAAAATAAACTTGCCTCCTATGGAATAATATGGGATCTAATGTGAAAGTTTGGTAACTCTAGCTCTTACCATCTCTGAGATCTAGGCGTTCACACGGACAGACGGACAGACGGACATGGGTATATCGACTTCTCTATTCACCCTGATCATATTTTAGGTAACTTTGGGGTGTCTCCGACGTCTCCTTCTATATGTTACATACATCTTCGGCTTGCACAAACTTAATATACCCTTGGTACCATACGGTACAGGTATAAAATATTTTCATTCATTGATTAATTGTTAGAAACAATCTTCAGGTCTAAGAGTAAACCAAATTTAGATATACAAATTATTTGTAAAAATAAAACATACCAAAACAGAAGTAAAGTAACGACAAATAAGAACAGTAAAGAATGGTATAAGAACGAACAACTGTATAAGAACGAACAATTGAATAAGAACGAACCAAGAACCAGTGACTAAAAACGAACGAGGAAGTTGAACTTATTCAGTTCGTTCTTTTAAGTGAATAGTTCTTTTTTGTTCATTAAGAATCTACGATCTGTAATCCAAAATACCTAACTACTAAGTACAAATAGAACTCTCCAGCGCTCAAATTTATTTTTAGAACTCTGATTTGGTTCATAAATATATTTTGTATTCTATACTTTGCTTTAAGCTTGACAGTTGATGTGATTAAGTAATATGCCAAAAAGATGTCTAAAAGGTGTCAAAAAAGAATTTCTCACCATTTGTCAGGCATGTCGGCCACTTCAGTTAAAGTGCGGATATTTAAACTTCAGTTTAACAATTCGTGCAACATGACTTTGTAAAAAATTAGTGAAGTTACAATTCGATATGCACATGCCTGTCCAAACAGTTCAAGGTCATGAGTAAGCTGAAGTACATCTGTACCGCAGAACTGGGGCAGCAAATGTGAACATAGTATTGGCTCTGTTCATTTGTAACATGCAACTCTTGAATATCTTGAAATAACTTGGATACCAATTGTTTCCATAAGCTGCTGTAGCGCCCCTTAACAAAATATTGAACTACTTGAAAGTAGTGTATTGTAATTGAACCACTTCATCTTGTTTTCGAACAAAATGGAACAAATCTGATAGAGCTTGATTAAACAAATTGTTTATTCGTACTTAATATAATTATAAATTAGAATTTAAATTTAAAATATAAAGGGTTTGAAACAAGGGCAAAGTAGGTGTTCAGGCTGAAAAAATTGTTTATTTTCCACATTTGTTCAAAATTTGTAGTTGCATAAATTTGAAGTTTTGATTGACTAATTTGTTGTGGCGGTAGTGTGAACGCAGCATTAAAACTTTACATTTTTTTTGCACTGTTTTCTTTATTTGTGTCTTTGGCTGTGCCAATTCATACTACATTCTTGTATAACAATTAAGTCTAATTAAAACTTAAGTCACTTTACGCAAAAACATTGTTTCAAAACAAAAATTCGTCAATGATTTCAATTTGGAATAAACATATAAAAAAGAAACTTATGTTTTACGTGTTACGTATGTTTTCATGAATGCGTCAATGAATTTCAAATATGATTTTGCGTGTGTTAGAGGTTGTCAATACGGAGGTTTAAAGCCCATTGCGATGTTTTGTGTGTATTGGTTCGTGAGATTTACGCATTTTTGTGAATATGTAAATATAGCATAGTAGAAAATTGTTCAACAGCGGATATTAGACATTAAGTGCAGACAGAAGCGTAGTCGCAAAGGGGTTGAAATGTAGTTCCTGTGGGGCATGAATTTATTGGAGATGCGAGCTCTCTTAAGAATACTCAAGTTCGTCTTTTTAGAGAGTCATGAAAGTTAACTAATCCAAAAATCTTATGAATGTCTAGATAAGCTAACTAGAGAATCTTACGATGTTTATACACTTTAAGAGTATTCAAAAAGTTTGGGCAGGAAAACGTCTGCCGGGGCTCACTAGTTTGAAATAAACAATTTGAAACAGATTATAGTAGATTTGGTGGCCCCAAAGAATTTCAAACAATGATTTATGGCCACGCACCGAGCAAACACAAGTAGTAGTATGGAACTGGATCGGCCACACAGTAAGACGTCCAAATAACAACATCGCCCGAAAAGCTCTCAGCTGGAACCCACAAGGTTGTAGACGTCTAGGGACGGCAGCTAGGACATGGAGGCGAACAATCAAAGCAGAAATGCGAAAAGCATACATGAAATGACGTCAATGTAAATGCGCAAACCAAAGTTAGATTCAAGTTAATTTTTGAGGATCTATGCTCCACTAAGGAGAAGAAATTTTAAAAATAGATCAAGTACGAGGTGTGTTCAAAAAATATCGCAGATTTTTTAATTTTCGCGGATTACGTATATTCGAATTTCGATTTTTTTGTGGCGTTGTGTTGGTAGTCATGTCTCTCACTTATGCCGACAAGCTCGGCCATTTTGAATGTTCACTTAATTGTGGACAGCTGCTTTGCTTGCACGTGTTTTGGCTCGTCTTCGATTTTTACCTAAAAATGGATCAAAGAACCTGTATCAAATTTTTTGTGAAAAACGAAATTAAGTACGCGGATGCATTTCGAATGGTGACTGTGGCATACGGAGAAGCTACCTTGGACCGAAGCAACGTTTATCGGTGGTACAAAATGTTCTCAAAAGGCCGAAAAGATGTCAACGACGAAAAGCGTTAACTATTTGTATCCTTACATTATAATATTTGTGACATTTTAACTTCTTACATCTACTACATTCGAATTTGAGTAGCAAAAATTGAACTATCAGGGGTGCCACAGAAAACCAATTCGATTCAATTTCGATGCAATTGCAATTCTTGGTGCCACAGAGATGGCTAACAACGGTTTTAAAACCGCTCATAGTCATGTATGTGGCACCAAGAATTGGAATTGTATCGAAATTGAATCGAATTGGATTTTTTAAAACCCTTTTTAGCCATGTCTGTGGCACCAAGAATTGGAATTGAAATCGAATTGGTTTTCTGTGGCACCCCTGTATATTTGTGCCTATAGCTCCCGAAATTTGGACCCACAGATCGATTTTTAAAACGAAAGGCTGGGGTCGAGTTTCACTAACGTAGCACAATATCGTTCCGATTATTTAGGTACAAAGATGGTGGAGACCTACACACTTTTTTTGCTCTTAAAGTATCAGATTAAAGAAAAAGCAAGAGCTATTGTAAAAATATAAATCGCTCACATTAATTTTCTTTAAGTAAAGGACTTCATAAATAAATGTCAATCCTTACTGCTAGTAAAAATAAATTATAGGCTTGCATAAATGTATTTTATATAAAGTTTTTCATGTGCGCACAATAATTGTAGTCACTGTAAATATGCCCAGACAGCTTCATCTGCGATCATCTTCAATATGCCAAGTCAGTGGCTTCAATGCTTAACGCGAAGGACTTATTGTTGTTGCAAGTTGCTGTCCAGACATTTTTTACAACAACAACAAAGACTACTCAATAATTATTATTATAAACTTAAAAAAAACGTATGACAAAAAAACTAAAACTACGAAAACGCGTCAAAAACGCGCGAAAAACGCGCACAGCATCACCACAGCAACAATAGCTTTAAAAGCACATTAAGACAAGGAAAACAGGTTCCTATTCTTTGATATACTACTAAGTTGTTGTTCTCGAGCTATTGTTGGACACAACAAAAAATATTAAATTGCCGATTTATGCGTCTGTCCTTGAACTAGGTAAACTCCTGAACAATGCTGGGCAAAACCCGCAGGAAACTAGAAACCATAAGATCAATGGGCTTTTTATATAAGCTCAATTATATGTTGAACACTAAATGAATGGTAAATAAAATTTAAAGTTTTTTTTTGTTTATGCCGCAGTTTGGAATTAAAAAATTTTTGCGCTTTGGCAAAAAAGTCGTGCAAATTTTGTTGACAATGCAAAAATATATTTTATAGCTAGGGTTAATGAACACAACTTTTGCATAGTGCAAATTTTTAGTATTTATTTTTTTATGGATTGGGAAGAATAATAAGACGACATTTGACACTTGTCGTAATTATAGGCAAATTATTTGGCGTAGAGTTATGGTTGAACTAAAACCACCCACAGTTTGCCCTTAGTAGGCCGCACGCGCCATTTTGTTTGTACTAGCAATTAACTGTATTTGCCGCCATTGTGGAGACATTTGAAGGGCAAAAGATAATTAGATAAAGTTGCTAATTTATGTTATTTTTATTATTTACTTTATAGAATTCAAAATGTCTGTCAGATTAAACGAAACGCAAACCATTGTTGACAAGATGGTCAACTTCTTTGTGGAGCATGAGGATCTGCGCACCAAGGTGATCCCCTAGACGGCAAAAGCATAAAACGTAAACATTAAACCATTTCTTACTTACCATAGAGCTGGTTCCTGTCCAATGCACCGGGTCCGCTCTTTATGATACTCGGCGCCTATCTGTACTTCTGTTTGTACGCGGGTCCGCGTTATATGCGCGATCGCAAGCCCTTTGAGCTTAAGAACACAATGCTCATCTATAATGCTGTCCAAGTGGTGCTCAGCTGGGTGTTGTTCTACGAGGGCTACAAGGGCGGCTGGGGCGGTCATTATAATTTCAAATGCGAGCCCGTCAAGTATGCCACCGATCCCATCTCCATGAGAGTAAGTCAAACATATTGGAAATGATAACAATTACTCATACCAATTATTGCAGATGGCCGGCGCAGTTTGGCTGTACTACATAGCCAAGATTACCGAGCTGTTGGATACCGTCTTCTTTGTGCTGCGCAAGAAACAGCGTCAGATCTCGTTCCTGCATCTGTATCATCATACATTGATGCCCGTGTGCGCCTTTATTGGTGTCAAATACTTTGCTGGCGGTCATGGCACGCTGCTTGGTTTCATCAACTCCTTTATACACATTATTATGTATGCCTATTACTTGCTCTCGGCCATGGGTCCCAAGGTGCAGAAATATCTGTGGTGGAAGAAGTACATTACCATTCTGCAAATTGTAAGTAAATTGGGTAAAGACTGTTGGACTTATAATCTAACCAAAAATGTTTTGTTTTCCCCCTTTACAGGTGCAATTCTTGATCATCTTTGTGCACACCCTGCAAATTCAGTTCCAGCCTAGCTGCAGCTTCCCCAAATCCATTGCCGCGCTGCTCACCTTCAATGCTGGTCTCTTCACCTACATGTTCAGCTCCTTCTATGTTGCCAACTACAAGAAGGAAGCCAAACAAGCTGCCCAAGCAGCACAAGCTAAACTGGCAGCGAAACAGGAGTAGAGTTATCCAACGTTGTGCCTTAAGATGGCTTTAAGCCATTAGTTAGGTTGTTTTTTTTCCACGGTATAGCCACCGCCAACTTAGTTACACTGTAAAAAATTCCTTTCGAATTTGAAGCCTACTCACAAGCTCGCTTGCAATTAACCTAAAAATACAAACACGCCCCCTAGCATAGAAATCATACGTACACTTGGTCAAAATGGGAGTACAATGGAAATTACATTTTGTAGTTTGTAAGTTCTTGATGTAGTATCTTAGCCAATAAGTGGGAGCTTGTTGATGTATGGCTAGTAAGATCTTTGCACTTACTATATTTGCATTGGAAAGTGTAATAGAACCAAATATTATAGTTTAGTTCAAATAGTTTTTATACAAAAAAATGCTTAATATTAACGAGAGACGAAAATAAAAAATAACATCGAGTTTTGTTTATTAAGTTCCATAAGTATTTATGGCTTTAAAAAGTGTCAACGAATTAGATTGGTTAGATTTGATAGATTACAAGCTATAAGACACTCACTTGCCTCTTTTAGGAATCGATATAATTTCAAAAAAAGCGTATCTGGAAGTTTTGTTTGTGATCAGTCGAATGCGTTATTTGTTGTTCGAATTAAATGCTATGGTATTTGATTAATATAATTTGTACATTAATTGCAACAATAAATATTAAAATTTATATAAATGACTTTTTGATTCTTAATATTTCAGAGATGGGGAATATGCGTTTCACAAATTGAGAATCTCTTTTTGCTATATTTCAATTTATTATGGTTTAAAAACAAACGTACCGAAATTAACATTTTACGTGTTTACAAAATTTCAAAGCTACTCTCAATTCAGAATGCCGTCTAAACAGTTTTAGTTCAGAAATAAGTTTTTGCATCTCTATCTTCATACGAGGTGTGTTCAAAAAGTATCGCGAATTTTGAATTTTCACGTGTTACTTATATTCGAATTTCGATTTAATTGTGGCGTTATGTTGGTACTTATGTCACTCACTAATGTCGACAAGTTCGGCCATTTTGAATGTTCACTTAATTGTTGACAGCTGCTTTGCTTGCACGTGTTTTGGCTCGTCTTCGATTTTTACCTAATCGAAAAAATGGATCAAAGAACCTGTATCAAATTTTGTGTGAAAAACGAAATCAAGTGCGCGGATGCATTCCGAATGTTGACTGTGGCATACGGAGAAGCTACCTTGGACCGAAGCAACGTTTATCGGCTGGTACTAAATGTTCTCAGAAGGCCGAGAAGATGTGAACGACGAAGAGCGTGCCGGACGCCCGAGCACTTCAACAACAGACGAAAAAATTTATGAAGTGAAGAAAATGGTATTGGCCAATCGTCGAATCACTGTTAGAGAAGTTGCTGAGGACCTAGACATCGATTTTTATCAATGATTTGGGCATGAAACGGGTCGCCGCGAAATTCGTACCAAAATTGCTCAATTTCGACCAAAAACAGCATCGCATGAAAATTGCTCATGAGATGTTGGACTCGGTCCGCGACGCTGGTGACGAATCGTGGGTTTATGGTTATGACGTAGAAACCAAAGCTCAATCATCTCAATGGAAGCTGCCGCACGAACCAAGACCAAAAAAAGCGCTCCAGGTTCGGTCGAATGTGAAAGTTTTGCTTACAGTTTTCTTTGATTGCAGGGGCGTGGTGCATCATGAGTTCTTGCCACAGGGTAGAACGATCAATAAGGAATATTACCTGCAAGTTTTGCGCAATTTGCGCAAAGCAATCCGCCAGAAACGCCCGGATTTGTTTAAGAAACGAGTTGTCAGACTTTACGTTTTTGTTAAAATCACCACACAGAAGAATCGGTATACCAGAATCAACTTGCAAGAACGGTGGCACGTACTGGCTGTTGTGAATGTACGGACCGAGTCCTTGCCATAGTAACATTCCAATGTCCTGCATACTAGCTCCTGGATGAATATTTACAGCACCGAGTATAAACTTGAAGCTAGTATTAGCGGTGAAGCAAGTAACTTTAGTCGTGCACATGTCACCCTTGGTTTTAATGACACGAGTTGCGTCTGTAATCGCAACTTGGACCACTTCCGCCCTAGATGTCGATGATAATTTACGATAGATCGCCGCTCCACCAGCCGCGTTGGAAATGAAAGTCCGAGAAGATGCAGCTCTACGTTTCGGAATGCACGTTGCCGTTGAGCGTTAGTTAGGCGAACGCTCGTTCTCTCCGCCACGACAGGAACGCTTGTTCTCTCCACCACAGAACAGGACGATGAAGCAGGTGACTCTGACGTACCGCTGGTGAGGGCTATTTTAGCAGATTTAAGTAGCTTGAACATGCGTTGCCTCTTCGCGGCCACTTTTACAAAGGCTCTTGCTTGTTCAGGAGTTCTGGTCAATGCTTGACGTTGTCTGTACTCACGTTGTCGCTGAGCATTCGTTCTGGCGGTAGAGGTGGTGTGTGGAACAACGAAAGGTACTGCAGAAGTTGACGGCACGATATCCTCCGTCTCCATTGATGTACTGGACGTTGAAGGCATTTGCTCGTCCGTTTCCATTGTTTTGAGAGTGGTGATTCCTGTTGAACATTTGAAATTGAATGGATGAATTTTTAATTTTAAAGAATCAATTTGAAAATCCGGCGGGCCTCTCTCTCGTTCGGTGACTCACCGTAACGTAACCGGGCGTTACACTTTTTCATGAGTGACTCCGAGCCACAACCCAATTTAAGACGTTGTCACGTAAAAAAAAATAATTTTTGAAGTGCTTCGAAGATTGGAAAAACCGTTGGCACAAGTGTATAATAATCTCATGGGGATTACTTTGAAGGGGACAAAATAGATATTCATGAATAAATAAATAATTTTTGAAAAAACACAAAATTCGCGATACTTTTTGAACACACCTTGTTTTGCAATTTTTTATGGTTTTAAAACAAACGTGCCAAGATTAACATTTATCGTATTTACAAAATTTCAATTTACTCCCAATTCAGAATGCCGCCTATAAAGTTTTACTTCAGAAATAAGTTTTTGCGTCTCTATCATCATACGAAAGCAGGATTTTTATGGCTACCAAATTTCTCATTTAGTGAAAACTTCCTAACCTTTATTGATTTTATATTAAAAATTTAAACCTTTTTGTAGAGACTTCTTTCAAAAAAAAAACACATCTCTTTATTCTACAAAATTTAACTCCGACTTTTTGACTGCCTAAAAGTATGCAGCTTTAAAATACTGCTCTATACTTGCGCGCCAAAAACAATGCTGCCAATTAACTTTCATAATAGGCAGCACTTCTATAAAATAAATCAACAAACAAAACAGCTGTGCCTAAGCCATCAAATTGTAAACACTTTTGTTTAACGTTTTACAACACACTTGTGTTGCGAATATTTTTTTTTTTCGGTCAAAACCAGTTTCAAAATGTTATTAACTAACAAGTGCACACCAACTGTATTGAACTTTCAAAAAGTTGCAAGATTACTCAGCAATCAAGGCAACTTGAAATCCAAAGCGTATTCGCATTGGCTAACCAATAGCGCCGTGAGCTATGCCGGTAAACAACAAACCACAAAATTGCCTATGGGCCAGGGGCCACGAATTGCGGGGTGAGTAGCTGCGGTTTGTATAAAATCAAGACTAAAACAGCTTTGATTACGCGCAGCAGCAGCACAAGCAACAGCGCAAGTTTAATTCTGTACACGACATCAACGCGAGAAGTTGTGCGCCAGCGGAGTTTTTATAGTACCCAACAAAAGGCAACACTCAAAAAAGCAAAAATGGTGGTAAGTGCACAAAAACAAACCCGAACAACATAATTAAATTACCATAAATGGTAAAATTTGGCAAGATAAAACCAAAACATGCGTATGTAAATCAACAAGTTGTTCCAAGCTTATCGCCTTGCCTTTTGGGGGCCAAGACAGTTCAACGTTAGCGCCCCAAGGCCAGCGAAAGCCACAGATAGAGAACTTGTTGATTGTTGCATTTGTTTTTCTAAGCTGTACGCAAAGGAATCAATATGACTCATGACCGTCGAAGAGTTTTCTTGTCATATCCTTTTTGGGCAGCAATTAGCCTACACACCCCGAAAGCTTTAAGAAAATTTGTTAAATGTACAGCAAATAAAATTAAAAACTAATAAAGTGCGCGCATACCACGACTAAAGTTCTCTAGTTTAATTTTTTGTTGTTTCTCGTTACAGGCACTGCTAACAGAACAAGAACGCGCTGAAAAATTGCAGCCTTTGCTCAATGCTGGCTGGAAACTAGTCGAGGGTCGCGATGCTATACACAAAGAATTCGTTTTGAAGGACTTCAATCAAGCTTTTAGCCTAATGACCGGTGTAGCATTGTTGGCTGAAAAAATTAACCATCATCCAGAATGGTTTAATTGCTATAATAAAATACAAGTAACGCTGGCAACTCACGATGTTGGTGGTCTGAGCAGCCAAGACATACGCATGGCCACGTACTTCGAATCGCAAGTTAAATTGTTACATTAATTTAAGAAATAAAAATTGTTTGTTAAACATAAAACTACTATTTTGCGCATGTACTCATATATTAAATAAATATTCAGACCAAAGTAGACTTACTTAGTATTTTGTAATCAGCCTCCGCCAATACATCTGGCGAAGTCTCATCGGTGATAAATGCCAATTTTTTAAAGAACGTTATGGAATTTTCGTTATTATTCAAAACGGTTAGCATTATTTTTTCCATTTTCCAAAGGCGCGCACAAGACTCGAGCGTTTGCATTATAAATTTGCCCAAGCCCTTGCGTTGGTACTCGGCTGACACTTGCATTTCATAGCTATAAATAAAAATTCATTGTCAAATGAACAATAATGTACAAATAGCGCCACTTACCAATAAAGCACACAATCACCATCGTCCAAATCAAAGCGAAACATGGCATAAGCGACAGGTTGCTTTTCTTTATTCTGCGCCACCAAGAAACGCGCCCAGTTTTTGTTAAGCTCAGCCTGTTTGATTTTTGGCTGCCAGCCTCTTTTTAAATTTTTATAAAAAGGTCCAACATTTTGTTCGGCTAATTTAAAAGTCCACTTTAGTGTTTTGGCATCCATATCACTCTTGGCGCGACAGTAGAGTTTGAACTCCTCACCGCTGGCTGATGTGAAGCTATCATGTGCTATGGCTTCCATTGGATTCTTGGCGCGAGCTGCTGCCTCAATAAGTTTTTGCTTTGCAGCGGCGCTGAGATCCTCCCTGTGGGACATTTTGTTTTAATTGTTTAATTTAAAATTCAAGAATAGCTTAATCCACATAAATGTGATCAAAAAAGCGGGAACAGCAGTGATAGTGCTGCCAATTGGAATCTATTGTAGTAGTTGGTGAATGGCAGCATGGTAAGAGGAAGCACAGCGAGTCAAACAGCTGATTTACGCTGACGACAACAACTTATTTGTTATTCTATAAACACAAGTACTTGGATTTTACTTCTTATTTATTTTTAAAATTCGTCATAAATCCACATAGTAAGCTTAACAACTACAACTTAACATAAGCCCTTGTGTTGCCTTTGAAAGGTATGTCTAAATAGCTACACATCAAATATTGTTGTCAACTCAAAAATTTTGCACTTCAGTTGCAATGTTCAAAAAAGCCAAAGCGCCCACTGCAGCGACACCCTCAGCACCAACTGCATCAGAAATTTTAGCAGACTTGGAAACATTTGAAATCTCTCAGCCATCGCTTCAAACAACAAGCAGCACAAGTAATGCTGAATTGGAACACACATTGCTAACCGAACCAGAAAGCTTGACATTGGAAACGTGGTGGTCAATATTTGATGAATACGAACGAAAGATTAAAAAACTTAGCGACGTGGACACTACTATAGACGAGCACAAACAACAGCTTCGCGAATGTCAGGCGAAGTTGGAAAAGAATGCTTATAAGCTACGCGAGGGCATACACAAGCAGCAGGAGCTAGTTAAAGATTTTACAAATTAGAAAAACTATTTGGCTTGTCTGATAAGCGTAATTTATACATAGCATGTTTTTTGGTATTCAACGAATTGAGAATGTAAAATTGGAACAGGTAAAAAAAACGTTTTTATATTAGGCACTTTATCAATAAAAAAAAGGTACGAAACCGCCAAAATTTTGGAACGCTTTTTATTTATGTGCACAGACACACAGATAAACATTCACAGACGTTGGCCTTTTTAAGGCTACAAAAATTCTATGAAACAATTTTTTAGCTGAAATCAATGCGGAAAACTCTATTCAAGGTTAAGTTTACATTTGAGAGTTTTGTGTTAATAAAACGTTCTTCATAAAAGAACCCAATTAAATATATTTTTATGTGATAAATTAATTACTTATAATTAATCTAAAATAATACTAAGAAAATTCAAAAATGTAGCTTGGGATAATTAATAATGTTTTATCATAACTTTTATGAAATCCTTTTTTATGTATAGCGCCAAATTTCGAATATGTATGAAATGTCTGATTTTAAATCAAACAATTCTTATCCTTTCTTCAGTAAATGCATATGTTATCTAAATTGCTGAGCACTGCTTTTGCCTACAGCAATTCTCTATGCCACTTAAGCGCAAATAAACTTGACTGTTGGTTGTTTTTTAAATTTTAATCTATCTGGCAACGCACTTTGTATACTCAGCTTAGCAGCCACAAAACTATCGATACCTACATTGCAGCCGTTTCGGTAGCTTAATAAAAAATTGTTTAATTCTAAACTGCAAAACGCACGCATTAAAATGCCAGTGATTTATTAAATATTAAGTATGTGCCAAAACTAATCTATTAAACTAAGTTATAATCCATAAATCCTAATGAATACCAAAGTATTTTGGGTGCGTGAATAAGCCAAAAGAGAAACAGGTTTCGGGCCAAGCAGCCAACAAAAAAAAAACTTGGCTGGCTTACCATTTACGCCAATACGAGTAGCAGCAGTCAGCAGCGCGTTAAAGGCAAAACAACAACAGCGAGCGGAGGTCGATTGTTTTGTGTGTGTTGTTGTTTTATTTAATATTTTTACAATAATTTGCAAGTGAGTTAGTAAAAATCCAATTAAAACAAAATAGCAAACAATAATAGAATTCGTTTGTTAGTGATAATTTGTGGCGTTGTAGGGCTAATTGAATTTTGCGTATTTTATTTTGGTTAAGAAAAACCAACAACAACAACGAGCAACGAGTAACAAACAGCAGTAGCAGCAGCAGCAGAGTTTTGGCTTAAAGCTCAGGCCATAAGAATATAGCCAAACACATACATACAAAACGTAAGAAAAAAATACACAGCAAAATAAGCAATTATTATCCAATTAAACGCTTGTCAATAGTGAAAAAAAAGTGCATTTAGTACGCTAAGCCAATGCAATTGCTTAGGAAGGAAATGTGCACAAAAGAAAATCAAGCAACGACAACTAACAGTAATTTTCACGGGCACACAATACATATGTATGCATGCGCGTGTGAGTGTATGTTGATGAGCTTTGGTATGAGTGCCATGTTTACGTGCTGCTGTGTTGCTTGGAATCGTTTATGTGTGTTTGTGTATGTGAAAAAAAAGTGCTAATGAGATGCTGATGCTTCTTATACGCTTCTGTTGCTCCGTTGTTGCTTTTGCCATTTATGCAAAAGACGTAAAAATTTTGAACAAAAGATTTATTTTATTGAGCGGACTTGCGAATTCCGCTTGTGTGAACTCACAGTAAAAGGAGAAAGCAACTTGGCAGTTGTTTGTTATTTTAAAATGCAATTCTTTGTGGGCGTTCAGATTAAACAATAAATTGCGCCGCCATATAAGCTAACCGTTACTCACACAGTGCAGCCAATTCCTTGCAATCAGCTGCGACTTGGCAACAGTGTGGCATTGTTTGTGTAAAAAGTGTTCATATTGGCATCACAGAATGATGTTCAAATTATATGTGACAACGATGAGAAATAGTAAATTAATGCATTTAGGGTAATCACTTATTCACGTTATGGCGGCATGCCAACCAAAAAGGCTGATATGTGTCACAATTACATTGGCGTCTCAGAAAGTTGCGTATATTAAGTGTCCCAA
Organism: Chymomyza amoena; assembly: GCA_037043745.1. NCBI lineage: Eukaryota > Metazoa > Arthropoda > Insecta > Diptera > Drosophilidae > Chymomyza > Chymomyza amoena. Next base: position 335,789 of record JBAMAX010002216.1, on the reverse strand, counting down.
CCATGTAAAGGTGGATATAAAATATTTGGCGTAAAGATGATGAGCACAGCTTTTAACAATATGTTTACAAATAAGAAGTTCACTGAAATGTTTTATTTTATTGACTGATTTTTTACAATTTCGAAAACATTCTGGGTCAAGGGTTGCTGGAGGATAATGATAATCCCAAGAAACAAAAATTCCATTCGTAAAATCTTAGAAACTACGATGGCTGCATTTTTTTAATGAATTCAAATCCAAAAATATAAAATGTGCCTGATCATCACAATGTGAAGAAAAACTAATAAATGCCTTAAGCTCTCACGCGCTATAAGTTGTTCAAATGAGCTTTCTTATAGATACTGCTGTTTACACTATAACAACAAAATTATTGCAACAAATGGTGGCAGTTACTACCACCCCAAATAAAATCTTGTTAAAACTAAAAATCTATTAATTTTTGTGACGTGTGTGTTGCACTCATCTGTGCCGTTGTGAAGTTAATATCTACCTCTTTACAACGTATTACAAACTAGGCATCATTATCATTAACGTTCTCTTTTTCTCTTTCCAGTTCTAACATGCCACAGATTTGCGTCTCTGTCTGTGCAATTTCTTATTAGCGAACCGCTGTCAATTCTTATTGCAGAGTTACGGCAACCCATGCATCATCAACAACAACTGCAATAATGTGAGACGCCGGGGCAAGCAAAGGTTAACTTACACTAGCATTGCAACCTAGAACTAGTTAGGTTTCCACACACACACACACAAACACACCAAAAAAGACCAGCAAAATGAGCTGGTTGACTGCGCTCCTGTTGTTGCTCATGGCGAACAGTGAGCTCTTGGCAACCCCCACACCGCTCAAACTGCCAGGTAAATATAGTATATACAATTGTCCAAATATGTCAAAACCATTGACTCTTTGTCCAGGCTACACACACAAACTTACGCCATATATTAAACACTGGGAAGCGGCGAATTTTGATCGCAACGTACTGCAGGCTGCGCAACTCAGACATATCGAACAGGCACGCACGCGTCGAAAACGTGAAACAGCGCCGACACCGACTCCAGCGTCGATGTTGGCGTCAAATGGCTTGGCGCATACCATACGCCTGAATTTCTCAGCTCATGACAGGTGGGTGTAATAAGTACCATATGAATGTGCATAAAACCATATGACAACTTTTTATTTTATGACTTACAGAGACTTTCGCCTGGTGCTGCGTCAGCAACCGAACTCAGTGTTTGCACATGATGTAGAAATTGAGAATACACTGGGACCCATTGATTATGATGTCTCACGCATTTATACAGGCACATTAGAGGATGATGATGAGGCCCACGTACAGGCAATATTAACCAGTGATAACTTGTTAGATGGCACCATTGAAACGCATGCTGAACACTATTATATAGAGCCATCGCAACGTTACTCCAAACAGCTTGCCGAGAGCGGTGTACATAGTATAGTTTATAAGTTAAGTGATGTAAATATGCAACAGCAAGGCTTTGGTGGCGGTGGTTTAGCTGCACAACCTCTGCACAGCAAAACACACTGTGGCAGCGAACGTTTACGGCGCAAACGCTGGTTGCCAGATGAGGTGAGTACAACAAAATACATTGCTGGACACTTTTTAACACTGTTGCTTTGACCAGCTCGCCATGGCCGACAGTCCCACCTCGGAAAATCGCAATCCCCCATTGCCGTTGGATCTGGAAGTGCCCTACAATGATGATTTTCGTGTGCTCGCCTCAGCAGAAGATAAAAATCCTGACACAACTCGAAAAATTAGCACTACAACAACAATGCGGACTACGGAAAGTTTTCTGGCCTCGTTGACTAAGCCCACGCAAAATCGCAATATTCTTGTAAATAATTATAATCCCTCCAGTGCTGCAGATGGTAGCAGAAGCTATAACAATAATAACAACAACAATGGCAACAGCAACTTCAACAACAACAACAATAGTAACAACGTGCGCAAATTGTACACCAAGCATAAGAACATCATTGTAAGCACTTACAATCGTCCAATTGAACCGGACTTTGGTACGCCATATGAAGAGCGCAATTCTACGAACAACAATAATAATAACCTACCAAATAATTTTTTTAACTCCAATTGGACGACGCTCTTCATGGGCGCTGGCTCAGAAAATGCCAATGATCGACCGAGCCACAAAACGCACGTAGAAATTATAACAAAAAATGGCTCTACCAAAAAACCCAATATTATTGTAAACAATTACAATCCAGAAATAATATTCGCGCCAAATCCGCATAATCCTAACTTCAATAGCGTGTTAATGACAAATTTGCTGAGTGGGCGTGGTCATGACGGCCTTGGAGGTGATATACATAGCTCGCCACGTTTGCTTTACGATCGCAAGACCACTTGCATGCTTTATCTCCAGGCAGATCACACGTTCTTTCAAAAAATGGGATCCGACGAGGCCTCTATTGAGGCCATAACACGTCATGTACAGAGAGCCAATTCAATTTATCGTAATACAGATTTTAACAACGACGGAAAACCGGACAATATTACCTTTATGATTAAGCGCATCAAGGTGCATAATATGAACGCTATGAAAGATCCAAGCTACAGATTTCCTGGCAACTATGGTGTAGAAAAATTTCTAGAGCTTTTCTCAGGTAAGATAATTAATTAAAACTTGAATTGTTTAAAACTAAAACAATTGAAAACGGCAAATTAGAGATTATTTTAAAACAAACTTAATATTCTTGCAGAGGAAGACTACGATGCCTTTTGCTTAGCGTATATGTTTACCTACCGTGACTTTGAGATGGGTACACTAGGCTTAGCTTGGACAGGTGATCTTAAGAACGCTGGTGGTGTTTGTGAAAAGAATGGACACTATCGTGGTTCATTAAAGTCCCTTAACACGGGCATTGTCACTCTGCTGAACTATGGAAAACACGTACCGCCAGCTGTCTCACATGTAACACTTGCGCATGAAATTGGGCACAACTTTGGCTCACCGGTAAATATCAAAATGTGACTAGACCAACAGTTTATGATATCATAAACAAATTGTTTTTTTTTTCCAGCACGATCCAGAGAGTTGCACGCCTGGTGGTGAAGACGGCAACTTCATCATGTTTGCTCGCGCCACATCAGGGGACAAGAAAAACAATAACAAATTTAGCGCTTGCTCCTTAAAATCCATCGAACCAGTGCTAAATGCTAAAGCGCGCAGTGCCAAGGGTTGTTTCACTGAACCCCAATCCTCTATTTGTGGCAACGGCGTTGTCGAACCCGGTGAAGAGTGTGACTGCGGTTGGGAGGAGGATTGCAAAGATGCATGTTGTTATCCAATGTCGCGACAGACTCGCATAGATGAGACACCCTGCACATTGACGCCACATGCACGCTGTAGTCCTTCACAAGGACCCTGCTGCACGACAGACTGCAAGCTTAAATTTGGCGACAAATGTCGCGATGACAATGGCTGCCGTGACCCCTCCTTCTGCGATGGACGTGTGCCGCAGTGTCCGCCTTCGGTGAACAAGCCAAACAAAACAATTTGCAACAAGGAGTTTGTATGCTATATGGGCGATTGTACGGGCAGCATTTGCCTGGCTTACGGACTAGAATCTTGCCAATGCATTCCTGGACCTAAAGATGATCGCATCAAGTCCTGTGAGCTGTGTTGTAAGTTGCCTGGAGAGGGTACACCTTGTCTTAGTTCCTTTGAGTGGAACGATGCGCCGTTTGATGTCCCAGACATGTACTCTAAGCCGGGCACGCCATGTAACGACTACAATGGGTAAGATTGATTTTAAAAATTGTTATTGTTAAATTACAAAATTTAATTTGAATTTCAGTTACTGCGACGTTTTTCAAAAATGCCGCGAGGTAGATCCCTCTGGTCCTTTGGCTACATTGCGCAAACTTTTGCTCTCAGAGGAAAGCATTGCAACATTTAAGAAATGGGTGCAACACAATTGGTACACTGTGGTTTTAGCAGCCATAGGCGTCGTCGTGCTCTTGGTAAGATATATGAAAAATCAAAGCGAAACTAAGTTGGTTAAGAATGCTTTTGGGATAAATGGGATCCAAATTTTTACTGCAGCAAAGTTGGTTGTTTGTTTTTATTTTTTGTTAACGGTGTTTACTTGTTCCAGTTTGATTTCTTTCAATTATTCTTTTAAAATAATTAAGATTTGAATTATGTTTTGTATTAAGCTTTTCCGTGTCGTTACAAATATGTTGAGAGATGAGCATGAGGCCAATCAGAAAGCCTTGGGTGAGCCGTACATGCAATCCACACTTTTACCAATAACAATAAAGCGCGCATTTGTATATCTTAAATGCTTGGTACTTTTGAATCCCCAACCTTGGATTCATGTCAAGTCATATACCTCAAACCCTATTGAAAGATAATCCCATTATAAGTCTATTATTAAACTAAACGCAACTTTTTTTTCCCTTAGATACTTTGCATAAAACTACTGGCGAAACGATCCAATCTGAAGCTTAAGTCTGTCACCATAATACACAGCGCCACCACGGAGACAGTGCGTCTACCGGAGAACAACAATGGCGTAATAGTGCATACGGCAGTACGTACGAAAGTGCCATTTAAAAAGAAAGTGCGAGGCGAGCGTTCCACAAGCAAAAACACAACTAAGTCAAAGAAACCAGGCAAAATAACATCTGGAACAACTGGGGCAGCAGCTCGGACTAAGAGCAGCGCTGCAATAGCCACCACAACTGCTGTGCCAAGCAAAAACAGTGCTAATGCGGAACCAAAGAAGTCAGTGCGGGCTCAAGCAGCTTTCCAAAAGAAAAAATCAAGTGCTGGAGCAGTCAATACTGCTGCAGCCAACACTGCTGAAGATGAGTCGAAGAAGAACAAAAAACTAGGTAAGCACACAAAAGAGATCATCGATTACTCGCATCGCAATGCAACAGAGGATGCGGATTCAAATCTATCGGCCAGCAACAATCACACAAATACTTTTGGCAAGGTGCAAAAATGGCTCCTAGAGTCTCCAATAGTAGCTCAACCTTTGTCGCACATTGAGCATAGCTCCAAGGTGCGCAAAGTGATAAGCAAATCACAGTCTACGCCGGAGCGTCTAGTACAAAAGACGCCACAAAAGACCAAATCAATGGGTAATTTGTCTAATGAAAAAGTAAAGCTGCAAGTGGTCTACAAGCCTCCATTCAAGTTTTCGCTGCGTTTGTCTAAAAAGCCTAAGGTGAAAACGCATGTAGTAGGTGTCAACAGACCCAAGCGTGGTCAGAAGAACGCTAATCGTAGCTCTGGGCAGAATCAGCAACTAGGAAAAGATATCAAAAGTCTGTATACAGAGCGTACAAAGCGCAGCGCGCTTTTGCTATGTAATGAGAATGAGGATGATAACCAAATACTCACGCTGAATGAGCCGAACTATGAGACCCTAAAACCCACAAGATCCAGCGAGCATTGTTATGAAAACGTCGAGTTTCCCGCAACATCTAGTGGCGCCGCTTTAGAAACCGATGCCAAGGCTACAACATTAAAATCGAGTAGCAGCAGCAAGATTGCGCCCAGCAGCAGTCGTGCCAGTGTGGAATCAAATAAACCAGCTGGCCCCTCGCAACGCAGCAGCAGCAGCTCTTATAAACGTTCCAACTCGCTATCGACACACAATCCATTTACTGTGGCGCCGCGTCGCAGCTCTAGCAAGCCAAAAACTGAGACGCAGTCCGGGGGCTCAGTGAATCTCACACGCAATTATGGCAGCACGCAGAACCTCATTAATCTTAGTCAAAATATTGCCAAGTCCAAGAAGCGCAGCAGCTTAAATCTCAAGTCAAGTGCTACCAAAAATGGCAAGGATCCGCCCATACAAGCTGCCGGGGCAGCGACGCCGCAACGTCGTTCCAACTCCAATGTGAACCTGCGGCGTGACAGCTCAGCCTCAACGCATGCAGCTGCGAGCGGAGCACTGCCAGTGCCTCCAACACGTGCGGCGCGCAACAGTTTCAGCAACATTCCACGCGCCAGTCTAAACGGCAGCGGCAGCAGCACTGCTGCAATGGCGGCTCCCAGTTTTTCCCGTCAATCTTCCAGTAGCACAGCAACAACGTCCTCCAGTGGCATAACAGGAGCTGCTGTGGCAGCAGCGCCGTCTGCAGCCCATCATCCTTTGCAGCAATCCTCTTCAACGAGTGCTGTGCCACAGCGGCGACCACCCGCCCAACCCGTGCGTCGCAGCATGCATAATTTTAGATCGCGACCTACGGCGGCAACAGCAGCGGCATCTGTACCAACAGCACCGCTAGATAATGAGCTTCCTTCGGATCTTGAGGTTGTTGTTTCTGATATTGAGAACCTGGTTAGCTAAAAGTGCGCTCAGTGATCTATATTTTCAACCAACCAATAACCAACCAAGTGAAAGTGATAAGTCTTAAAGTTAGTTATACGTCGCATAGGTTTACAAACATATATAGCATATGGAATGGTATATATGTACTCTACACTGCCTTAAACTTGCCGTTTCTGCTGAATTTGTAAATGTCACACCCACACAAGCCGCCACATCGAAACACGCAAATCGTCCCCGTCACCAAAACAACGCACCACGATCAACATCGAAACAGTTTATAACACTCGCGCTTACGCCCACTCGCCGCAACTCACCACCCCAAAACCGCCACCGCACATTGTACCTCTTACTATTGACTATTTACTATGTACTATTATATTGGCTTAAAAGCTAATCGGTATCTGTAAACTGAATCTATAGCTTATTGCACAGTACAGCATAGGTTTTCATGGAATATGGTTTTGGCCTTTGGTTAAGCTTATTTTAATGGTATTGCCAATCAGTGGCGGGTCCACGGGTGTCTCCTAAAAAGTGGAGAAATGGGTTGACAGTTTTTTTTGCAAGCTCTGATATATACATATATTCATTTTGCAGTGAGAACCTCTCCAATGACTAGATCCTGAATACACGTTTGCTGCCAATAGATAAGGAAACTTTAAAATTTTACAATACTCCAAGTTTTTACTGCCCATTTTGTTATTTTAACGATATCTTCAGCTTTAAAAAATATAAGTAATCTAAAAACTCAACTTGTAAAGAAGTTTACCAAAGTTTTTAGAGGTTAGATTATCATTCGAGGTTCAATATAATAATTTCAATCTTAAAGTTATTCCTCGAGGGTTTTTTATTTGTGTTTACTTTTATCGTTTTATGTTAGGGTAGAAAGCTCTATGCAATTCGGGTTTAAACTAGTGTTGCTGGGTACTATGGGAATTAGTCAGTAGATAAGTAAAATCGAATACGTGTATAATACTCCAAGCAGCGTGGAAAATAGTGGATCAGATTAAGTTATGAAACACTTTCTTTTTTATATTTTCTTTAAAAAGGTAGTAAAAAAAATACCATTAAAAAGTGCTTAAACCAAGATGGAAACAAAATCCATGCTGTACTGTGTTATTGTTACGTTTTTCACTTTCCATTTCAAATCAGTATTATATAAGCCTTATGCTAATTGTGTCAATTTTATAAATTAATTTTTTCACATTTAGCAAACACTCATCTTAACTTTGCCACACAAACAATACAAGGTGCTATTTAGATAAAAAGAAAAAAAATGTATTAAAAATTACATAACTTTTTAAACTCATTGTATGTATATTTTCCAAGATGATCAAAAAATGTAACAATGCAGAGATAGTTTAAAAGTGTAGGAAGTAGGCAGCAAGGGATAGTTGCAAATTATTTAGCGAATTAACCAACGATAACTGTCAATGAATCAAAAGCAAATTGCATCGAAAGTAGTTTTTAGTAGTTGCAGCAAGAATCAATTTTAGAAGTTAATAAAAACAGTTTAGCAGTTGCGCCCCATAAAAATAAATCCAAAAGCGTTGTAGATATCAAATGCAAGCATTTAAACACACATAATCCCCTACATTGCACACACACACAGACACAACTAACTAGAGCTAAACCCCTGCGCCACTTTAAGTAGTAGTAGTGTATATAGAACTCGTAAGAATGATTATTTTGATATGCAGCAATATGATAATAGCAAGAAACATTCAATTAATAGCTATATACCTAGATACACACATACATATATAGTCACATACCGATATCACAAATCACAAACGAAGAAAGTAAACGGCTAACGAATTAATACTATTACGCTACTCAAGCAAATAACTAATTACAATATAAGCTAAGTGAATCCAAGAGAATAACTAAAGATATTTGTAGCTCTAAAATGTGTAGGATAACTGCTTTTGGGGTGTGCAATGAGTAAAGCCATAGCTATAGTGAGCTATGTACACTTACTAATGTATAATTTTGAATGAACCAAATGAATGTTAATTAGCTTGTACCATTCAACACAAAATGAGTGTCTACGACGCATTCATAGCTCCCACAAATTGCACCCACAAATTATGCACGACTTCATTGCAAATTTTTTGAGCATTTAAGTATATTTTTTAAAGTATACAAACATAATAATGTCTATGTAGATAGCTTAAGGCTCAGCTCAAGCTAACTGCAGAATGGAACAAGTAATGTGTGTATAAGAAACTTACAGTAGCTGCAAAAAATCAACGACAGACAGTTAACGCGTAGGCAAGTGAATATAGCAAACAAAAAAAAAAAACAGAAATTATATGAGAAAGAGATTAAGAGTACGCGACAATCGCTTTGAAATGCTTATTGAATACTAGTTTTAAGTTTAACCTTAACTAAGGGAACGCAAAACGCATGATGTGTGTGACTATTTAAATACGCAACTATACAAGGCAAGATTCTTTTTAGAATGCAACACAAATCGCAAATTATATCATACAAAATTTATCAAAGAGCATATAATATATGTAGGTCACAGTAAAATTGCCAATGTATATACAATAGATGCAACTAATTACTAACTAAGCATTGTAGAGAATCAAAGAGAGCATGGGTGTATATCATATAGTATTGGATGGCTTGAAGAGGCAGCAAGTATTTTGAGCGTTGCATAAAAGACTATTTAGCGCGAAATGAACCACTTTTTATGTGTATCTAGTGTACATAAGAAACTCAATTGATTTTAAACTATGTACTTATAAAATACTTATAATTGTAATTGTAAAACTAAAACCGATTTATAAATGTATGTGTAACTCTGCTGTAATGCATATAAATTGTGTACCTCAATTGTAATTATTTTCGATATAATATATATATTTTTTTTTTGTCAAGAAGTTTTAAACTTTCAAAGCAAACAACACACATTTTAAGCGTATTTGAATTGATTACTGTTATTTTTATATACATAATATAATTTAGCTAAATGAATTTTAAAAAACCGCATAACTATCACAGTGTATCCCAGCTGCAAAGTTCCCGTGCTTAGTACTCCTCTAATGCTACCCTAAAATCCTATAGTTAATGGCCAGTTTTAAATGTTGTCAAATGTGAGCAAAACAAAGTATCAGCACGTATCTTTGAAATTATAGTAAATACACAAGTATTTCTGTCAATTAAAATTGAGTAAATGTCTTAATACCGAAGAGCAAAAAAGTGAATATAGAATGATAATTAACATAATTGTGTAATTTAAATGCAATAATTATTATTATGTTAAGTTTATTGTTTTACCGAACAAAACAAAAAACCAGCAAATGTTGGACAATTGAGTTGTACTCATTTAATACAGTTGATTACAAGTAATAATTATTTAATTTATTAATATTATATGTATAATGTTGACGAGAGTAACTAATTTTTAACACTACATAAATATGCGATATTTTTTAATTTACTGATTTTAAGCGAAATTCATTTAACAATAAAAACAAAACTAATACTTAATACAAAAATCAACTCATTATCACTTAATTTCCCTTTTTTTCCAAGCGTTCTAGCTTTGAGGCGCGCTTGGCCATTACCCAGAAGTACACTGATGGGCAAAGATGACGCAAGTAGTAGGCAATTTTTGCCTGCAGGTCACTGACAATAATATCAGGCTCATTACGTAGAATGCACTGTAATATGCGTTCAGCTAGTTTCTCTGGTGACATGCCTTTTGCAGTAGTATCGTCCATTTCTAATCAATGATATAATAATAAATTAAATAACAAACTGTTATTAATATGTTAATATTAAAGAGACTTCCAACAAAAGTATTTCATAAGATCATAGTTCACATGTTAATGACACTGATAATGAAAGATTCATTCATGTAGAATACTGGACTCTATTATAAAAGATGGCGTATGTCGAAGACGGCCGTGGACGACCCTATACCACTAGCAATAAAATCTGGTATACTATGAAAAGTGCCAAATTCGGCTACGATATTTTTATATCCATGTAAACATTTTTTTCGAAGTCTTCTGAAACACCCCTATAGGAGCTGTATAATATAATCATGATAGCAAAAAATGAAATTAGCTTGTCTCAAGGAATAATAAGGGATCTAATCTAAAAGTTTAGTTGCTCTACCTCTCACCATCTCTGAGGCGTTCATACGGACAGACAGACGGATTTGACTTTAAGTAACTTTTGGGGATTCTCCGACGCCTCTTTCTGAATCTGACATACTTTTCGACTTGCACAAACTTAATATATCTTTTGTACAAAACATGTGTTATTATTTAGACTGAAAGTCTCATCAGATGTTTTGAATGAACACAATATACTTACTGCCATAGTTCGTTCCAGAGCCGGTCAATGCATTCATTGATAGTTGCGTGTGCACATATCCAGGACTTATACAGGAAACTTGCACATTTTTGCTAGCCACTTCAGCGCGTAGGGAGTCCGCAAATGCCTGCATAGCGTGCTTGGAAGCAGAATAAGCTGCTCTTTGTGGTATTGCAAATTTGCCTTGAACTGAGCTTATAAAGCAGATGTGGCCCTTCTCACGTTTCATCATAGAAGGCAATAAAGCTTTGGTCAAAGCCACACTGCCAAAGTAGTTAACCACCATGACTTTAAGATCTACATCAACTGTTGTGGTAACAACATCTGAACGCACACTAATTCCACCATTATTAACAAGAATGTCCACTTGATTATGCACAGCCAAGGCGCTCTTTACAAAATCAGGTATAGCATTGAGTTCGGCAAGGTCCAAAGCTAAAACAGTAGGTGGATAGGCGGGCTCTACATCTAGAGAGAGTAAATCCTTCTTAACACGCTCCAATTCCTGCACACGACGTGCAGCTAAAATGACCTTGCATCCAGCGCGATAAAAAACATGAGCAAGTGACTCACCCAGCCCAGAACTGGCGCCGGTAATAAGCACTACCTGTCAATAATAGTTTAATTACGCAATGTTCAGTGTATTATAGAATTTTAATATCAAACCTTGCCCGGCAATTGATTACGGTATTTATGAGCGCGCATTCGTTGCCAAATATTAACCAAAGCTAGCGGCAAAGCCACTGGCATTAAAATACTGCCCAAAATCCAGTATAATACGTTCCAGTCACTACTAGGTGGACTGCATTTCTCAACATCTTGCAGTTTCATTTTTAAGTATAAAAATTCAATACAGAACTTTGTCCTCTTGCATACAACAATAGCAATGTTTTCTGAGCAAACAATAAACTAAACCGCAATAATTGACATTAACACAGAACAGCTGTAAGCGTTGCGCCGTGAATGACAAACTTTTGCAACCAGCTGTTGTTACGTTATTGATATCGTAATGAGCATACGAAACAGCAAATTTAGGTAAATTAATTAAAAGGAAATGTAAATAATGCACAGCCTTTTGAGGAGAGCTGAGCGCTTGACCTGCCTGTTGTCGACGCCTTGCATCCAACAAATACACACAACTGCCGTGCAGCGTACATTCTGGGAGCGGGAAAAGAAATCAGGCTACAAAACTAAACTACCGGACCCCCCAACAAAACAACTAATACTTGATGGTTTTCAAGAATTAAAGAAGGAAATTAAGCTATGGCGGCATGAAATCAAAGAAACACTCACAAGTGATCCCATATTGGTGTTTCGACCGGGAGAAACTGATGTAGTTTTCGACTTCAAGGCACCCGATGTGCTGGACAAGTGGACGGTTACTTGCGACGCTGACCATGGAGAGGGTAAGAGCAGTGCTAGTCTGGAACTTAGTGCTGCTGGTGCTGGTCTCTTCCACGGGCAAGTCAGCTCAGAACACACTAAAGATGGCATTATAAAACGTACGGGCTATGCAAATATACGCACGAAACGCGTGAGGGTCAGTACAATTCAAAATGTCTAATCAAAACGGGCTAACAATTTTAGCTCAATTTGCAGAAATCCTTTAAACGTGAGACTACATACGACTGGACACAGTACAACATGCTAGTAATGAAGATTCGCGGTGATGGTCGCAGCTATCTTATAAATTTACACACTGAGGGTTACTTTGATCTTATGTGGAACGACATCTATCACTACGTATTATACACACGTGGCGGCCCACACTGGCAAATTGCGAAAATACCTTTCTCGAAGTTTTTCCTTTCATCGAAGGGACGTGTTCAGGATCGTCAGGGCCCTATAGTACTGAACCGTATAACACATTTTGGATTCTCTGTAGCCGCTAAAAATGGCATGGATGGCCCATTTGGCTTGGAAATTGATTATGTTGGTTTGGAGTATGATCCTAGTCATCAGGAAGAGTTTGCTTACGAAATGTACAAGACACAAAAGTATATTGTTGCTACATAACGAATTGTTGGCTTTTTTTTATCTATTGAGTGTATTCAATAAACGGTTTGATTTTAATATGTGGTCTGTCCTTAATGGTCTTTACAAATAGGAAAATATTGTAGTCTGCTTTTATTTAGCCTTAATATACAATTTATGGCTTAAATATTGCAAAACAAGTTGTAGAAAAAGCAGATGACCTTATTCGCTCCACTTTATATACTTTTCACATTAAATCCAAATAATTTATTATCTGGGCTAGAATAAACCAATCAAATAATTTGAGACGAATCTCATATTTATTTGAAGCAAACGCGCATCTTTTCGTGACTACGTTCCTTCTCTTGCAGGAAAATGCATCCAGTGGAAATTTTCGTACATTAAACAAATATGTAGGTATGTACATATGTAAATAATTTTACTTTAAGATTTCCATTGTACATCATGGTAAATTAGTAGAGTATACGTACTTTGGTGCTTAAAAGTTAGTCTTTTGCAGAGGGCAATAGAAACAGTCGGTTTGATTTAAATGCTCTCTTCACTATTTCTCTCATATGCTTATTTCCACTCGCAGTGGCTATCAGCTGTTCAAATGTTTACATTAGCGCCTTCTCCAGGGTCAACAATTCTCTTGCCAAACTGATATTGCAATTTGCACCACTCTATTAATATATTAGTGTGTTACAAAGCTCTGTTTTAATAACGTACCTATCTATCGGTTTTCCTTTGATTTTTGCCTTTCTACGGAAAACAATTAGACCCTCCATATACACAGACAGCAGTTCGCTGTGTATGTTTCTTTTCATACGTCTCAGTCTCGTATTGTAGCTCATTCTCGGAAGTCGCGCGTATAAAATATTCTTCGCTACCGTTTTTGTTTTTAATTATTTCTACAGTTTTTTATCAGCTAAAAATTTTAGATATAATTATGGTAAGTAACACATTTTTCTGCGCAACAAACAAGTCTTTGAGTTGACCATGTGCACGTTCAGTCACCGCAGTGCGCAACGACCTTGAATACTATGATAATCCTGTGCATATGTTTAAATAAAGAACTATTTTTAAATCAATAATATTGCCATGTCTATAGAGACAACGGCTTACACATTTTACCGGTTTGCACCAGAGCCATTATTCGCCTGGGCCAGTTATATTTATGCGCAAAAACCAGTCAAGCTATCGAAAGTAAGACTATTATCTACCACATACGTTTGTTGCACGAAACTTGTTATCCAAAACACACACCTTCCATTCCTGTTATCTGCTATAACTGACATGCCTACTATGCGTTGGTCTGCGTCGTTGTTTTGTCTTGGTTCCTCTTTAGTCTTGCTGTAACTCACGCCAATTGCTGACGTTGGCGTTTCTTGTTGCTCCAAAATGGTTCAATATACGGTATAATTTGTTTTCAGTTTAACAATCGTGAGAAGTAATTCTAATTTCTTTGTTATTACAGCAGGAAACATATCTCTATGATCCAAACGTGCTGCAGAAGCTGGATTTTCATCGCAGCCCGGCCAAGTTTCAGCCTTTTATATCTGCGTCCAACCCTGGTGAGTCTTGGATGAAGGTGCGACCACTGAAAGACTCGGATTATGATCGTGGATTTCTGCAATTGCTTTCCCAGTTGACGCATGTCGGCAATGTTTCCAGAACACAATTTTTGAGTAAGTGGCAATGCAATCAGCAATGGTCCAAAGACAAATACTGCTGCAACGTCATCATCATTTAAAAAATTCCATCATTTAGCGGGACGCTAAAAAACTAGTTTGATTATATTTTCATTTAATAAGGCAAATTAACAAACTACATAAATAAAAATCCACTTTAGGAACAAGCGAAATATCTTAATACACATATTTCTTGCAGCTCGCTTCTCGCAAATGAAGGCAAGTGGAGACTACTTTGTGACAGTCATTGAGGACACACGCAAAAATGAAATCATTGGCGCTGCATCCTTAATAATTGAGCGAAAGTTTATTCATGATTGTGCCGTGGTACGTAAAACATTCATTTCCTTAAATTAATTTCATTTAAAGCTTGTAATCTTCGTAGCGCGGCCGTTTGGAGGATGTTGTGGTCAACGATACATATCGCGGCAAGCAATTAGGAAAGCTGTAAGTTAACGAGGTGCCGTCTTGCAGGAGCATATTCTTCAGGAATTATTTGTTCAAACAATACTCTTTAGAATATGTTCCTGCGCTCTGGTTCTTTCAGTCAATTCGTTTATATAATTATTATTATTTTTTTCATACACATACAGCATTGTGGTCACTGTCTCACTACTAGCCGAGCAGCTGGGCTGCTACAAAATGACACTGGACTGCAAGGATAAACTTATAAAATTCTACGAATCTCTGGGTTATGTTCTGCTACCTGGCAACTCCAACTCCATGACCATACGGTATGATGAGGCTCCAACGTTAAGACGTAATCCGACAGCCTTAGGTGTGGACACTGCTGGCGATTCTTGCCAAACTGTGAGCCTCGATTTTTCTTCTTGACAATTAGCCGCCAACGCTGCGCCAAAATCCAAGCTTTGAATGGTTAGACAATCAAAGCTTAAACTGCGCTAAGCGCATACGAATATTGGATGAATCATTCATCAACCAAATATGTTACCAAATTTCATTGCGCTTGGCTCATGGACTTTTGGACAGCGCTGGCAGGCGGTGGTGTCTTTGCGGCATTCTTTTTGCTCAAGGACATTCAATTAGTTAGATAAGTCAACTGTTTATTGTACCTTTTTTAATTTTGCAGAGTTCTCAATTTTATAATTTTTTCTCTCCTTTTTGCTACTGAATGTGGGCGCACCTAAAAGGTAGTAGTCATATTACCATTCAAGAGCACCTTCATCAAGTAGACTTATCAAGAGTCAAATTAAAGCATATTTACATTCAAATCAATCAATATACATAACTATATATAATAAACAAATGCTACATTTTGATTTATTCTATTTATACTTATGCCTAAATAGCTCAAGCGATTTGGTTTGATAACTCAATATTAGACAGTAGCTCGGTCTTAGCCAACAAACCATTGAATATCTTTTTTTAATCGCGATAATAAACATTTTTTAAATTATCAGATGTGATACCTGCTTTTTTCAGCAATATAAAGAGCAAATTACGTGAACTCCAATTGTTTGAGATCTGAACTGGTTCCAGTTCAAGATGTTTAGAAGCCTAATCAAATGTTCCTATTCAAAAACTGTCTCTTGGAGTCACTGACTCCAAACTTGCAGAGTTCTAAATGCCTATATTCAAAAACATTACAGCCGGAAGGGACAACCTCTATGTATTGTCAAAATAGGGTCCAGAGTCCTCCTCGTCTCAGGAAAATGAACATAAATGTCCACATTTTGGGCACTTTGAGTGCTTGGCAAAATAATTTTTCAAGTGTTCGATGTGGCCACCATGAGAGCAGCCTTGACACCAGGCATAAACGCCACGTACTATTAGTCCACAGACAATACACTTCGAGGATTGCATAGACTTGCATTTTTCACAAAACCAGCCAACATTTCCTGATAGCGGACGACCACATTCTCCACAATTTGCATGCATTGTCGTCGATTGTTGATTTAACTGACGCACACGACGTAACCAGGAGCGATTGATGACCAAGCAGGCTTCATTCCACAGCTCATACCGATGAAGCTGATCAATATAGGTCTGAAACCAGTGTTCCTTTAATGGAAAATTAATGATTAGTCATATTTTGGCAACTATACATCTTTTACTACTTACAACCAAAACATCATCGATGGGCAGCAGCTTGCGCGCTTCCCCTAGGACTATTAGCACAGTTAGTGCGGTTTGCACATCTCCAACGTCATTTTGCAACATCAATGCATCGGCTACAAACTGGTGTGGCTCCCACATAGGTATGGGTGGAACATGGGTGACTTTGAGTATACTAGGCACATTTGACGGCTATAAAATTGTACAACTTAAATAAAGCCAACTTTCTTTTTTACACCTCAAATTACCGGTGACTTTTCATGATCCGACGCCTTCAGATCTAACTGCGGCCTCGCAGCCTGCACATCATGATGTAACGCAGTATCAGGAAATGCCAGCGCTTTGGTAACATCAGCGGGTCCTACATAAATAAAGCCAGTGCGCAACAATTCAAAATTGTCGAATGTTATCTCGCTGATAATTTGCGTTTCAGAGAGTATAACTGAACTTGTGGGTGGATGTTGATTGCCATTGACACCTATCTCCGCACCGTCTTTGTCCGCATCAACTATTTCATGTGGCGTCTCTTGACTATTGCCATTGACATCCTGTCCTAATTCGCTACGCTGTGGTGCCCAATCACTTGCTACTTGAGTGGCACGTCGTGAATTTGTTGGATTTTTTTGGTTTGAAAAGGAGGCGCGATGCTCGAAAGGCTGTTCAAAGTGATTGCTGCCGTAGAATAGTTTAATAAAGTTCCACAAGGTAGTGGCCTAGTATAGAAAAAATTTATTAAATACTCGAATATAAAAAGTCATGGGTCTTACTTACATTGTGTTTGCCATATTTCTTTGAGATCTCCGCATTGTGTTCGCAAAGCTCGGATAGTTTCTTGCCGCTTAGCAGCAATTCTCTTGCACAACCAATAAAACATTCATGAACACGCAGCTCCGATGTCGTATCATGTAGTGGATAGCTTGTGAGCTTAAAAGAAAAACATTATCGAAGAATGATATAGTATTTGGATATTAATTTGACTTACAGAGTCTTTGAGCATAAACATGTACATTTTGGAATGATCCAAATGGAACTGCACAACTCCGCCAGTATTCGACTTGCGACGACTTCTACAAAAATAATAAAAATTTATGAGCCATCATTTCTATTTCTCAATTAAAGTTTACATACATAAAGCTTGTTTTGGTATTTGATATGCCTGTGGCCTTAGGTGCAAATTCTCGGACTTTCTTGGCAAATGAAATATCGCCACGCCTGCCCAAGCTAGCACCCTGCGCATTGGCCTTAAGCGCAGGACGCGTTGCATCCTTAAATGCATGTTTATATATGGTAGAATCTTTACTTGTGGACAGCAAACAGTGTGAGTCATTGCCTTGCCATGCTATGCCGGTAGTGACGTTTGTGTGCTCATTGAAGGAGGCAAAGGGTATATAAGGACGTCGTATATCCCAGACATGCACACTATAGTCTACCACAAGAGCGCAGCTAGCAATGTGATTTCTGTAAGAGATAACAAGTTATTAGATATTCAAAGGATTCGAATTTATAATCTCTTAAGTTACCACATTTATTACTTACGTGCGTTCCGGTCGCCATTTGACGCGTCCCACTACCGCTATAGTATGTATGGTATACTCCAAATTAGCTCTTCCATCCATATTCCAAACTTTAATCTGTTTATCACGACTACCAGTGGCCAACCAGTTGCGCGTAGGATGCCAATCGCAGGTATAAATAGGACCACTATGTGCTGTATATTGCAAGATGCATTTATCCCACTTACGCATATCCCAAAGCTGAACTGTCCCGTTTTCAGAGACTGCTGAGAAAACATTTGTCGTGTGTGGACTGAATTTAACATCGCGCACCGATTCCGAATTGCTGAAATATGTATTCACGGACTTGTCGCATCTAATGTCGAAACATTTTATTGTGCCATCCTGAGAGCCAGAAATAAGCAGATTAGGTTCGCTGCTGTGAAAGGTCACAGTGTGGGCTGTGCGTTCGTGTTCGTTGTAGACAAGAAGCTGTTTTTGTCGACCAAATTTGGATAGATCCCATACAGATACAACACCATTTGTAGCGGCAGTAGCCAAAATATTGCTTTCCAAGGTGCTCCAAGCGACATCGTTGGAGGAATAGCTGAGATTTTGATTTTTGCCACCGCGCATGTTGCATACTTCAGTAAATCCATCGCTGTCAATGGCATAGACCTTGAGCACTGCAAAGATTGGGTCATTCAAGGTTTAAAATTAATGGCCTTGGGCCAAGACTAAAACTTACAACTACGCCCGGCCACTGCAACTTGATTATTATCTTTGTTCAAGGCCAACGCATTGGCATGTCCCTCCATACATATGCGCAACGATATGGTGGAAGTATCTTCCAAGGACTCCGCCATTATAAACTTGCTAGTACTTCAGCTCTAAAATAAATGGCTTAATGACAAAATTGTCCTAACGCTCGATCAAAACACAAGTAAAAACATTTGATGCTGCCACCTAGTTTGTATTTGAGGTGCCGCGAAAAACCAGTCCGGTAACAGGCAACGACTTTTGTTAAAATAATTGGCTTGGAACTACGACCGCTCACTTGTTGGTTTATTGCTG
This sequence comes from Chymomyza amoena, assembly GCA_037043745.1. NCBI lineage: Eukaryota > Metazoa > Arthropoda > Insecta > Diptera > Drosophilidae > Chymomyza > Chymomyza amoena. Next base: position 316,818 of record JBAMAX010002216.1, on the reverse strand, counting down.
TGCCAAATCAAAACACAACTGTAAACATATGGTGGTGCCAGGCTGCGTATAATTAACCCAACGCATCGGCGACCTTAAAAACAGCTGGCCTGGTACTGTAATTCTTATTTGTTAGTGTTTTCATGCGTGCGCTGGTTGCGCTTGATTTCGGCAATTCATACTGTTTAAATAATTCATTTAATTAAAACGTAATAGCAACTGTTGTATGTAGGAAGCGATCAACATGCCAGACATAAAAATCACGCCGCTTGGTGCCGGTCAGGATGTGGGTAGATCTTGTCTTCTTTTATCCATGGGCGGCAAAAACATAATGCTCGATTGTGGCATGCATATGGGCTACAACGACGAACGTCGTTTTCCCGATTTTTCTTACATTGTGCCCGAAGGACCCATCACCAGCCACATTGACTGTGTAATCATATCACATTTTCATTTAGGTAAGTATATGCACTTCAGGGCGCCGGCGAGACGGCCGCTTATCAGTAAGCATTCCTAATCGTTTATACCATTTATGTCCGCAATTTTTTATATATCGCAAATTTAGATCATTGCGGCGCCCTGCCCTATATGTCTGAGATTGTGGGCTATACTGGGCCTATTTACATGACACATCCAACCAAGGCCATAGCTCCTATCTTACTTGAAGACATGCGTAAAGTTGCTGTGGAACGAAAAGGCGAATCAAACTTTTTCACCACCCAAATGATCAAGGACTGCATGAAAAAAGTGATACCCGTTACGCTACATCAAAGCATGATGGTAGACACAGATTTGGAGATTAAGGCCTATTATGCAGGCCATGTATTGGGCGCTGCCATGTTTTGGATTAAAGTGGGCTCGCAAAGTGTTGTCTACACTGGGGATTACAACATGACACCTGACCGACACTTGGGTGCCGCGTGGATAGATAAGTGCCGACCCGATTTGCTTATATCTGAAAGCACTTATGCTACCACAATTCGCGATTCTAAACGATGTCGCGAGCGCGATTTTCTCAAAAAGGTGCATGAGTGTGTAGCCAAGGGCGGAAAGGTGCTCATACCTGTGTTTGCCCTGGGTCGCGCTCAGGAACTTTGCATCTTGCTTGAAACATATTGGGAGCGCATGAATCTAAAGTATCCTATATATTTTGCTTTGGGTTTAACAGAAAAAGCCAATACTTATTACAAAATGTTCATAACCTGGACAAATCAAAAGATTCGCAAGACTTTTGTGCATCGCAACATGTTTGATTTTAAGCACATAAAACCTTTTGATAAAGCTTATATAGATAATCCTGGTGCAATGGTTGTTTTCGCCACACCGGGCATGCTGCATGCAGGTTTATCTTTGCAAATCTTTAAGAAATGGGCGCCCAACGAGAATAATATGGTTATTATGCCTGGTTACTGTGTACAGGGTACTGTAGGTAATAAGATATTAGGTGGTGCAAAAAAGGTCGAATTCGAGAATCGTCAGGTTATTGAAGTTAAAATGGCTGTAGAGTATATGAGTTTTTCAGCACATGCTGATGCTAAAGGTAGGTGGTATATGTTGCTCTAACAATTACAATTTTATTAAATAACGATTTTTCTTTGTCAGGCATTATGCAGCTCATTCAAAACTGCGAGCCTAAGAATGTTATGCTTGTACACGGCGAAGCGGAGAAAATGAAATTCTTGCGGTCCAAAATACGCGATGAATTTAACCTCGAAACTTATATGCCTGCCAATGGCGAAACTTGTGTCATTTCTACGCCAGTAAAAATACCTGTAGATGCATCTGTATCGTTACTTAAGGCAGAGGCGCGTTCGTACAATGCTCAACCGCCAGATCCCAAGCGCAGGAGACTCATACACGGTGTCCTGGTAATGAAGGATAACCGCATAATGCTACAAAACCTGACTGAAGCTTTGAAAGAGTTTGGTATCAATCGCCATGTTATGCGCTTTACTTCCAAGCTTAAAATGGACGATCCTGGCCCCAAGATACGTACCAGCGAAAAGTTAAAGTTATTGCTGGAGGAGAAGCTTACAGGTTGGACAGTAACCTTGCAGGAGAATGGTAGCATCACCATAGAATCTGTGGAAGTAAATGTGGAGGAGGACGAGAAAGATCCAAAGCAGAAAACTATATTAATTACGTGGACAAATCAAGATGAGGACATTGGCGCTTATATACTCAACGTTTTGCAGAATATGTGCTAGAGGAGTTTTCGAACCATAAGCTCAAATTTCCCTATATCGAAATGTAAGCTAAGATTTGGCAACTAATTAAGCTCGTCAGTTAGTGTAAACTGAACACTAGTAGTCAAGCACAATTCCATAGATTAAGCTTCAAAGTTTTTGTTTTATAAAGTTGAAAACGGGTCAAATAAATTTAACTTAATACACATTAATCTCTTTCGATCGTTCGTTCACATTATTTATTTAGGGTGTTTAAATTTGTTACTTTTATTAAACAAGGCGCTCATCTGACGCCTTATGACATTACATATTTGAATAATCGCTATACAGCTGTTCAAACTGGAGTGTTTCACTTAAGTCAGAGCAGCAGCACCGGAGATGATTTCAATCAACTCACGAGTGATGACAGCCTGTCTGGTGCGGTTGAATGTGAGGGTAAGCTTCTCTATCATTTCACCGGCGTTCTTCGAGGCATTGTCCATGGCAGTCATACGAGAAGATTGCTCGGAGCAGGCACCTTCCTTCATGGTGTAGAAAATCAATGAGGCGAGTGAAAATTCCAAGTAGCTTTGGACAACATCGCTATCTAGTGAATCGTAAACAGCCAATTTCTCGGACTTCTCCACAGTAGGACCGCTGAAAATAGGCAGTTGACTGCATTGGTACGAAACCACCGAACGGAATTTGTTGTAAACAATTTTGCCTTCGGTGAAATCGTAACCGGTCTGCAAAACTTCATGCGCAATCTTTGAAGCATCCAAGAAAGTGGGTGGCAGACGGCCGATTTCATTGGCCACCATAAGGATATTCTTGCCGTAAAGACGCGCTAGAATAGAACGTGACTTGTCGCCAACGCAAAACACTTTAGTTTTGGTATCATCCTGTGCCAGTTCACCGCGAATGTAACGCGCTACACCAGTATGCACAGCACCGCATAGACCACGATCCGAAGTCATGGCAATAAGCAGCTTCTTAGGCTCAGCCTTCTCATCGGCCTGGATTTCCGTTTTCTCGAAAAATTGCTGTGCACCAAGTCCGTAAGGACGAGCTGCCTTTAGATCACGCTCGGCACGGGCGTACTTGGCCGCGGACACCATCTTCATTGATTGCGTAATTTTCTGAATGTTCTTTACGGATTTGAGGCGGATGGAAATGGCCTTTAATGTGGCCATGCCACGTTGCTGTTGAGCCTGAAGTGTGGCTTCAACGGCCATGGGCAACAAGAGCGTAGCGCGTTGCATCATCATTTTGTGGGCTGTTGATTATTACCTGCACAAAAAAGTTAGCTAAAAATTTTTCACTTTGGCAGACGACGGCATTACCTGCGTGAAGTTGGCGACGAATGTTATAACACAACAGTGCTGCCACCTAATGACAACTGTCAAAGCTGCATGCCATCGTACATAACCAAGGCGAATGGCCATTATTACATATTTTGTATATTATACAAAAATAGCCAAAAGACAATTTAAAAAGACAATTCGTAAGATGGCTTAAGATTAACATGAAATTTCATGATTAAAATAACAAGTTTTTAATTAAAACAGCAACATCGATAGCGCGTTCCAAGTCAGCTGCTCTAGTTATCGATTATGCGCTCTTTATTTATGTGCCATCACCAATCAAAAGCGCAAAGAAGAAGCAAGTAGCTGACGTACTCTGGAAAAAATTAGTTATAACTAACAAATTTTGCTTATATTAATTAAGTTAAACGTGCAACGTAGTAGTTTTAATGTAACCTAGTGCAACCGCAATATTTTTAGTAACCCACACTCGCTAAAAGCATGAAAATACAAGAAAAGCAACGTCTATGAAAGCCCAAAAGTATGTTGAAAAATTGTTGCTGCGCATAGAAACACACACAATAACGATAGACGTATCATCTTCCGTTGAACGAGTCAGCGTACGAATAGAAAAGCAAAAGCAGGCCAAGAAGAGAGCAGGCGGGTGTGCGCGCAAAACGATGTACATGTAGTAGTAGCTGATAAATAAAGTGGAAACAAAACAAAAAACTTAACAGCTGGCAAATTAAACAAAACACAAAATTAATAATTACAACAAAGTACTGGGAATCCTTAATTTGTCTGCAGCATTTACAATAATAATCAACAGCAACAGCTGTGCGTGTGTTGGTTAGTGTGTGTGCTTGTGCGTGTAAGTGTGTGTGCGAAGTGGTTTGGTATTTTGGGGGGTCCGTGACACAACACTAACAAAATATTGAGCCGTCGAGCAAAACACATGATGTGGTCGTTCTTCTCGCGCGACTCCTCCAAAGAGTTTCCTTACGATATTGGTGAACCGGTGCCAGGCTTCGATAACTATTCCATATGGACATTACACAAGGCCAAACGAAAGGGCACGCTCGAGGAGGTCTCGGTATTTGTATATGATATACGCAGCGGTTCCGATACTAAATGTGAATTGGCCAAGGCGGCGCTTAAACGCTTAAAAACGTTGCGTCATCCAAGCATACTACAGTATTTGGATTCTTTGGAGACCGACAAAATGCTATATGTGGCAACAGAAACAATAGAACCTTTGGGCACATATTTAACTAAACTTGCCACAGATGCTGTACAAAAGGGACTTTATCTGGCCTGGGGTGTCTTTCAAATCACGGTAAATTAATGTAATAAATAGCAATGGTATCTTTTATTAAAATTTTAATATTTCCCGCAGCGCGCCTTATCCTTTCTAAACAACGATGGAAATTTGCGGCACAACAATGTTTCTGCCTGGTCAGTATTTGTCAATGCCTCTGGCGAATGGAAATTGGGCAGTTTAGAGTATGTATCTGCAGCTGACGGCAATCCCTTGCCGCCTGTTAAAATACCAGTCTCACTAGAGGTGTACGACCCGCCTGAAAAAAGTGACCAGAGCAAGCTTAAAGCAGCTACAAAGTGGTAAGTCCCTGTTATTGGCTTTGCAAAATATGTTTATATAATGATCTTCCCTTTACAAATAGCTCCGTTGATATGTGGGGCCTAGGCTGTTTGGTCTGGGAAGCCTTTAATGGTGTGCTAAAGCTTCGTTCCAATCTTAAGGATATTGATCACATACCAAAATCACTGCAGTCACTTTATTGTGAACTAGTCGGTGCATCGCCTTCAAATCGTCCAAATCCAGCGGACATTATAACACGCTGTCGCAAGCCAGGTGGATTCTTTAAAAATGATTTAGTGGACACATTGTTATTTCTGGAAGAAATACAAATCAAAGACAAGGCAGAGAAAAATCGTTTTTTCAGCGGTCTGACAACACATTTGGATAGCTTTCCAGACAATGTTTGCAAGTAAGTTTATCTTAGCAAAATGAAGGGAATTCTACAAATTCACTGTTCCTATATACTACTTAAATATTTAAGTGATTGTTTAGCCAAGTATTCAAACACAAAAATAGTGATTTTATAAGCCCAATATATTTGTTGCTAAAACTAGAAAGACTTGATAAGAGTATGCACAGAGCTGATAAGAAAATCCATTTTCTATCACTAGCATTTTTATAGTAATAATTTAAGTGTTATTTCTATTTAAAGAAACTATTAATAAGTTGCTCTTTTGCAGACACAAAATACTTCCGCAACTGATAACCGCCTATGAATATGGAGATGCCGGTTCTGCAGTGCTTGCTCCCATGTTCAAAGTGAGTCACTTGTACGCCTTTGCAATTTGATTTTCTCATAACATATATCTTTTATATTACAGCTGGGAAAGCTGCTTGATGAAGCGGAGTACCAAAAGCGAATTGTTCCCTGTGTTGTTAAACTGTTTGCTTCCACAGATCGCGTAACGCGTTCACGCCTGCTTCAACAATTGGATTTGTTTATAGCTCATTTACAGCCACAAGTGGTAAACGATCAAATTTTTCCACAAGTGGCACACGGTTTTTTAGATACGAATGCCACAATACGTGAGCAAACAGTAAAGTCTATAATTCATTTGGCGCCCAAGTTAAACTATAACAATCTGAATGTGGAAGTGCTGAGGCATTTCGCGCGTCTGCAAGCCCGAGATGACCAGGGCGGCATACGCACTAATACTACAGTGTGCCTAGGCAAAATAGCGCCGCATTTACATCCTCAGGTGAGTCGTAGCTCGGTTCTAGCGTAAAAAATCGGCCTTAAAAGTTTTCTTCCTTGCAGGTGCGTCAGCGAGTACTTGTTTCAGCTTTTATACGCGCCATGCGTGATCCTTTTCCGCCAGCGCGTGTTGCCGGCGTATTGGCCTTGGCTGCCACACAGCAATATTTTTTGCTCAGTGAGGTAGCAAATCGTGTCTTACCATCCTTGTGTTCCCTAACTGTTGATCCTGAGAAAACAGTGCGAGACCCGGCCTTCAAAACAATAAGAGGTTTTCTGGGCAAGCTAGAAAAGGTGTCCGAGGATCCAAGTCTAAGGGAAACTATGGGTACGTTTTTGATTTACAACATTTCGAATTAAAACTAGTTCTTTTGGCGAACTTATCAAATGCACTCGATTAAAAATGCATTTTAAAATTTTTGCAAGAAAAACTTTCAAAGCATCTGTATAGCCTATCTAATTTTGTATCGTAACCTATTACAGAGGCTGACGTTCATACAGCTACACCTTCAATTGGTAACGCAGCAGCTACTTGGGCTGGCTGGGCAGTTACCGCCGTAACCGCCAAGTTCTATCGTAGCCAAAGTGATTCATCCAGACCAAGACCGCCTTTAACTGGACGCAATTTATCTAAGCCAGCGTCACTGGGTAAGTACTAAATCAAATTGGTTTGATGCTACTTTTTTTGAACATTATTAATGTATTTCTAATTCCGCAGAGCAACCTTCCAGCAGCAGTTTATCGACCACAACAAGCAGCGTAACTTCAATGACTTCTTTAGAGCATGAAAGCAATGACACATCCGCCTCGGCTTCAGACTACGGAAATAATGATTGGGATAATGAGAACTGGGGCGAAATGGATGTAAGTTTTATACGAACAATTACAGGAGTGCATACGCTAAATAACATTTTATTAATAGACTTCGCAAGATCCCAGTAGTCCGTTAGTTGCAGCTACCAACAATGGACAGCTGGCGACAGCAAATGCCTTAAATGAGGTGCGCGATGGTTGGGATAATGAGGAATGGGGCAGTCTAGAAGAAGATCCAGTAAGTAGTTTTAAATGTTAAACGCCTAACATAGACGCAACATAACTTAAAAATTTGTTATACAGTGCGAGGAGGAAGAGCAAGCAGAGCAGGAGCAACAACAGCAACAGCTTGCACGACAATCGATTTCTTCTACGACATCATCAAGTCAGCAGAGGCCGCTACCGCCACATCAACACCAACAACAACTGCTGCAACACGAACTCAACGAACTTATTGAGCCGCTGGCCAAGCTTAATTCACATGTTACATCGCCATCGAAGCAACAGTCCACGCTGCGACCAAAAGAGCTGCCAAATTTGTCAAGCAGCACCAATTCACCCACAACGCCGGGCGCGTTGACCAACTGCAATAATATAAGTCCGCCACCGCCTTCGTCACTACATAATAACTCAACGCATAATGCAAATTGGAACAGCGATTCATGGGCTGATGGTGAATTCGAGCCTATAGACGAGCCTGGAATGTGTAAGTGTACTAGTGTACAAGTGAACTGAATATTATTAATAAATTTCTAAATGTAGGCAACAGCAAATTAGACGAGGCACGACGCAAACGTGAGGAGAAAAAGATGCAGCGACAACGTGAGCTGGAGGCACGTCGCGCTCAACGCTCCAGTGGCCCAATGAAATTGGGCGCCAAAAAGCTTTAAAAGGGAAACCAACAACAGCATATTAAACTGTATATTTGTAACTATTATTTAAACTATATTATTTAAGTCTAAAGTATATATATATTAATGTAAATTTGTATGTGTATGGCAAATGTGCGTGCGCGTGCATAGAAGTTGCATTGAATGCAACCAGCGTTGAGTCTCCTTTTCGGTTTAACTACTATATCCAAGCATATAAGAGCATATGTGCAAAAGTTAAATGCGACCTTTAATATTATGCAAAAAAAGAATTCATGAAAGCTGTAATATTAATCAGGAGTGTCCCAAATTCCATGTCGAATCAATTATGTTAACGAGAAATTTTAACTTGTGAAATCAAACTTTGTTTAGTCTTTTTTGTATGACTAGATTTTGTTTCTAACTAAAAGTGAAATCAAACTGGAAAATATATAAAACTGATATTTAAATTTCGATTTGTTCGAATACATTAAAAAATAATCTAGAAGATTTTTTGAACCTAACTGGTTTGTATGACTAGATTTTGTTTCTAACTAAAAAGTGAAATCAAACTGGATTATATAAAAAAATGAAATTTAAATTTCGATTTGTTCGAATTCATTAAAAAATAATGTAGAAGATTTTTTGAACCTAATACTAAAGCCATAAAAATTGACATATTAAAGGATTTATTAAACTAACTTTGAGACATCCATTAAAAAAAATAATCCCAAATTCAATAATTTTGAAAATCTTTTTTATTTTTAAATGCTGTCGCTTATTCTCAAGACATTACAAAATGAAGGTATCTTTTTACCTAATACAGATTATGGCAGTACTTTTATTTCAATGAAAAAATTTGAATAAAATGGTTTTGGAAAGTTTGAAGTTTTAAAATTTAGGTGTAAATATTTTGAACATCAAAATCCAACGACAATCGAGTCGAAATATTGGAAAAATTTGAAGTATTATGAAATATGTCGCCAAATTCCATAAATTCTTTTTCAGAATTTAATGCTTAGACACAGCCGACCAAAAAAGAAATCTAGTCAAAATTTAATAGTTTTCATTCATTGTAAAAAACAAATGTTAAAATTAATTCTTTTTGTAATTGACAGTAAATAATTTGAAATATCTAAAAAAAAACACTCAAGTCGAATCCAAGCATTACGGAGACAAAGTTTGAAAAGCGAAAGTCCAGCTTATGACATTCCAAAACGAAAGGAATTTGTATGGTTTTTATTTATAACTAATCGATATTGGCATTGCTTTAAAAAAATTTTCGTATTTCAAATGTTAAAATTACACTAATATTAATTTGAATGTTTCGATAGAATTGAGTCGAAATGTTTTGCTTAACGCTCTCTCCGCTAATAAACGCAATATGTATAAACTTGAAGCACACTTTAAATTTAATTGTAAAATTATTAAACATTAAAAAAGTAGCTAGTAAATTATTTCAAATTTATACTTTAGTAAATGACTAACTAAAAGCATAACTAAGCTTAAGCCCGAAGTCAGTTATACAGGACTGTTGTGGGGTTTGTTTCTAATGAAAGTAAATAGACCTGATAATAAAATATATCAAAAAATTACATGTGTCTATAAAGTCTTCTCAAAAACTATATAAAAAAATGAAATTGCTATACAAGAAAGAACTCATACTTTGTAGTTTTGTAAAAAACAGAAATTGTCTTGTTTTCGCAAGATTGCAAAGTAAATATTTTTAAGATCGATCTTTTATTTAACTCCATAAACCTTAAACCGATTGTTCAAAACCGCCAGAGAAATATAATGTATGTATTTTGGTATAAAGCATAAATCAATATTGTGAATTTTAAACTCAACAAAAGTATTTTTATATAGTACCTAAAACTCGTTAAAAACCAAACAAAATGCATTCGCAAATCGTTAGTTGGTCCGAAAAGTTTTCTGAGCTTTTCAATAAAAAGATAGTAGAAATTGCACCCGTTACGTCATAAGTTGCTATAGAAACAAATAAGAAAAGAAAACTAATAGATTTATTGTTGATTTTTTGAAACGTGAATTTTCCCACTAACAGCACCAAGCGCAATATTTGCTCCAAGCGCCAGCCATTTTTGCATGTCAAAACTAGTAAAGATACCTAAAACATAAAAAAAAATACACATACATATAGTATACATACGTATATATAGTATATAAAACTGTACATACATATATTTATATGCATACTTACACCATAGGTATTGTATGTATTAACATAAACGCCGATTTTTCCAATACCTCAATATCAGTGTACAATTTTTCCATAAATATTTTTTAAAAATACAAAAAAAGAAACAATTAAAATCGTTAAAAAGATTTTTTGATTTTTTAAAATCTCATTGTTCTGACTCGTATTACAAATCAAAAAACGGAAATATTTTTAAAGGATTCTCGCTGTGTGTCTGTATTTGTGCGACAATTTATGCAAATATCCTTACTAGGCATTTTAGCATAAATTAAAAACAAAAAAAGCAAACAAATTATAAAAAAAAAAAAAACAAAATTACCAAACGATTTTCTAGAAAATGCAATTTTTCAATGCAGATATTAGAGCAAAGAAATATTAAATTGATATTATGTAAAATGAAAAACAAAAATTTTTATTGTTTAGAAAAATTTTTAAGACTGCAAAGAATTCATTGAAAGTGGAAATAACAAACAATTAGTACTAATCATAATTAAAAATAAAACTTAAAAAATAATTGACATATATGAGTTGTTACATTTTCGAACTTTCAGGCAATAGTTTTTAACTTTTTTTTCTCTACGGCTTAAAGCTTTGCTTACAATAGGTACAAAAATATTGGTTGGACGTTTAATTGCTTTTTTATTTGTAAGTCCAAAAAATGTTTTAAAATACAAGACAAAATACACGGATTTAGACTTAAAGTATTTAAAAATATAACTATACTAGTGAGCCCGGCAGACGTTGTACTGCCCAAACTTTTTGAATACTTTTAAAGTGAATAAACATCGTAAGATTCTCTAGTAAGCTTATCTGGAAAAAAATAAGATTTTTAGATTAGTTTGCAGCTCGATTCCAACTAGTATCATTATTAGTCGAATGTCACGCTTCACGGGCCTGTCTTAACCGAATTCTTTCACGTTCATTGCGATCTTTACGTTCCTGGGCAATACGATTAGATTGATAATTAATTTGCTTCGTTGCATTTCTTTCAATTGAAATACATCATGCATTGATCGATTAGAAGACGGCCTTCCCTGTTCTCAATGATTGAAACGATGTTGGACCCCGAACTTGTATATATGAAAATATACACACAAAATCCGAAGCAATACACACAAACACATCGCTGAAGTCCTAAAACCTCCGTATATAAAACCTCTAACACACGCAAAAATCAGATTTGAAATTCATCGACGCGTTCATGAGAACACCCGTAACACGTAAAACACATTTTCTTTTATATATATAGATTATTTCCGTAGGCCATAATCTTGAATTAAAATTATGGATATCGGGCTAGCCATTTAACTCTATGGTAAATATATGTGCCAAGGGTGAATGATATCCCTGCCCTACATTAAAATGCAAATCCACGTCTTTTGTTTTGAGTCATAAACATTTAATATTATTATCATAATACTAATTGTTATATTGGCCCTTTATTGCTTTGGAATATAATTTTGCTGTCTGCTTTCTCATTTTTCATTCAATTTTGAAACAAACATTAACCAGCCCCTTTTTGAAAGGGATCTATTCTAAAAAAGACTTCGGCTTACCCATTACTAAAAAGCAAAAATCATAAAAAAGAGTCAGAATGTTAAAAATTTATTTATTTATTGAGCCTACCATCTATTAGTTCTGCAGTTTTTATTTTTACAAAAAATAGTTTTAAACCAATTCTTTAGGAAACATCTAAAAACACATTCAGAAATTGAGGAGGTTATAATATACTACGAACGTCCATACAATACAGTGTATAAAAACATCGTTGCGCATCAGTTTTCGAAAAAGATTTTTTATGGTGTGTTTTAAATATATAACAAAGGTATACAAAAAACTGATTTTAAGAGATTAGACTATGTCTATTAAACGTTTATAGCGTCGCTGAATCCAAATTTGAGTTTTAAAAGACCCTTTTATGTTAGGATTGTAACATAGCCTCACAAAATATCATAAAACGATGTAATTTGGAGGCTATCAGAAACCTGGAATGCTAATGTTGAGGGATTTTTGAGTTGGGAAAGACCTATTACACGGACGACCGATTCTGTTCACGATTTTTTTTATTGTTGGGTGTTATAGTAAAATAAAGCCTCTATGCTCCACTGGGAGTCAAACACAGCAGAAGAAGAAGAAGGTAGTAAAATAAAAATGGAAAAAAATACTTTAGTTAGCCCACAAAGACTGAACCCCTTTCTAAGAGAACTCGTTCAGCCTTGTCAATTTCCTAGTCACTCTTACGATGTTGAAGACATTAAAAGATCTCTTCAAGACGTAATGTTTAAAATAGCAGCGATAGATAGATAGAAGAAAGTTAGAACAAGAATTGGCCACAATGTTCCACTATCTACCGATATACAATCCAATTCATAAGAACAAGACCAGGATGCTGGTTATTTATCTAGCCTAGCTCTCTTTTAGCCTTGTTATGTTCCAATTGCTACTTCCATTTAATTTATTTTTATTTGGTATTTTCAGGAATTCTTTCTTGTAAGAAGACGCAAAAGATTACAAAATTCATCTCGATATAAAATTTGAATTTGGTTCTAAACATTTTCGTGGAATGATTTGTAACGATTTTCGATTTGAAGACAGCAATGCTTTGACAGTCACACCCTCCAGAAAAGTTCGTGAGGCCTGAGCAAGGAGTCGAAAAGAGCTGCTGAGGTGCTTCAGTACATTTATATTATGACGTCGTGTTTGGAAAACTCAACTAAAGTTTTTCGAAGTAAATATCACTTGTTACAATCGCAAGTAAGTATGCAAGTTATAAATTATCTTCTTTGCCAGCCTAACTTAGCAGTTAAGGACTTTTTTGTTGCCTGCAATAAAACAAAATTTCTAAGTCAACATCAGATTAAATTTGCAATATTTTGGAAACAAGTCGAGAAACGCTTAAATTAAGCTGAAACATGTGGGTTTGAAAATAATAGCATTCTTAAATTTAGACAAGATTTTGATTGATATCGATTGGAGATGAAACGGATATATGGTAACCTATCCGACGGCCTTTATACTATCCGGCCGAATACCGGATAACTACTATTCGGCCGGATAGGAATCCGAATATCTGGTATCCGGCCAAACTGCTATCCGTTTCATCTCTAATTTCGATATACTTCTATCGCCCTTATAAAGCGATATTGCGTATACGTAATTTTTGGCATACTGCATTTAGAAAAAAAGCAGTGACTTAAAAGGCCAATCTGGTAACAGCTAGATCTCAGATAAAATTATGGGAAAATTTAGCGTAACCAAATTTTTAGATGTGTTACTATGTCAGGGGAGACCAGTTTATTTTATTATTTTGATGTAGGGCTTATATTATATAGCTTTATAGGGGCGCTTCGGAGCACCTAAAAATATACCAAAACTTTGGATGTATTACTCGTTTGTTTATCAAGATATTGTAACCAAATGTAGTACAAAAAAGTTTTTTTAAATTCCCAAGCACTGTGCTGTGCCGAATTTGTTCAAAGTCGGTTGACTATACCATATAGTCCCTCATAGGACACGTTTGCAGCGCATTTTGTTTTTTTATAAAAATATTGTAACTAAATGTGGCAAATATTGGGTCGTTCACAAAGTAATTTCGTTTTTTTTAGTGAAATTTAAACTCGATTTTTTTAGTTCAAGTGGTTTTTGACGTCCTGAATTGAAATAAAGGTTTTCCCATCAAAAAAATTTTGCAGAGACTGGAACAAGTAATAGACCGAAGGTCCAAAGTCTGGAGAATATGGTGAGTGTGGTAGCACATCCCATTTAAGCTTCAAAAGCTTTTGGCGAGTCATCAAGCTTGTATTAGATCTCGCATTATCCTGGTGGAACACTACACCTTTTCTATTGATCAATTCTGGACTCTTTTGTTTGATTGCATCACTCAATTTGTCCAGCTGATCACAATACACTTCAGAATTAATCGTACTATTATCGGGCAAAAGCTTAAAATAAACGATCCCCTTGAAATCACACCTAACAGATAACATAACCTTTTCTTGGTAACTATCGGCCTTTAAAGTGGTTTGAGCTGGTTCATCCTTTTTAGATCTGATCTTTTGCGCTTTACATTCTTGCAAACAACCCAATTCAAGCGCTTCAAAAATGGATCACTTCTTTGAAGTTTGATAAGCAAATCACAGTCGTCAATGCGACGAAGCAATTTTCGTTCTTTAAGAACATGAGGAACCCATATGCTTCGAAATTAATCCTAGACGTTTCATGTGCTTGTGTACGTTAGACAAATTTAATCTTTCAGCAATCTCTGGAGTTTTTATTCGACGATTTGCATCGACCAACGACTTTATTTTATTCACATCGGCTTCAACAGGCCTTCCAGGACGTGGTGAATCCTCAAGATCAAAATTGCCGGAACGAAATTTTGCAAACCAATTTTGGCATTGGCGTTCGGTCAACACATCTTCCCCGTACACATCGCATAATTTTAAAAACAGTAAAATATGCCGAAGATGTTGTTTTCGATCTTCCATCTTCGATAGGGCACCAAACTTAAACTATTCCAAAGAATTTAAATAAATTTTTTACAAAAAAACCTTACTATATCAGCTGATCAAATATATAAAAATAAAGCGGTTAAGTATGAAGTTGGCTGCGAAAAAATTCAATAAGATCAGCTGTTGTCATCAAACGAAACTACTTAGTGAACGACCCAATTTATTTTTTTCGAATCCTTAGACAATATTTTCTATTTTAAAGCTTAATTTTCGGGTTTTTACACCCTGTACCGTGTGGTATGGTATTTGGTATTCGTAAGTTTTTTATAGTTCCTTAGCACTGTGTCAAATTTGATCGAAATCGGTTGACTATATCATGAAACTCCCATAGGAACGATCGGTAAAAAAAAATGTTTGCTGAAAAATTCTACTGTTTTTGGTTTTTTGTGAAGGAACCGGATATTATTGCAAGCTAGTGGTACAGGGTATCCCAAAGTCGTCTTACGTACGCCATTTTTTTTTTTGCCTTAAGAACAAATAGTTGTTTGCCAATATTTCAGAGTTGCCTTTAAATTGCTTTTATTTATAGTATTATTTAACTTCAGGTGGATACTGTAACTAAAATAAAAATATTCGCTTATGAAAATTGTTTTTCCAAAAATTTATTTAATTTAGCATGGAGCATCGGAAGAGAGTCAAAGGTGCCTACAAAATTAAGTAGTTTACTCACATGGAAAAAAATGTATTAAAATTTTCAATACTGCGTGCTTTAACTTTAAGCTAGAGATATATAAAGATAATTTATCTTTCTTTAAAATATTGGCGTTGGTATCCTAACTTCGTTGACTTTAATTCGCCTTTTATTCTATTTATAGAAAACTTTCCTTATGCTGTAGTTAATTTTAAATTGATTGATTTTATTAAAAGCATTCTACATCGAAATGCAGCCATTCCAAACCATTCCGCAAGCTTTCTTTGTTTACATTTGCAATTTCTTTGTTTTCTTTTCTATATACTATAAATCTATATATATTGACAATATATGTTATATACTATGTATATAGAAAGCACACCCACATGTTGGTCATTTACAATTGTTGTTTATACAACTGTTTTTCTTTGTTTGCTCAAGGCAAAAGCAATTAAGACCAATTGCATTTAGTTTAGCGCCCATTTGTACAGCTGTTTTAATGACACCAAGGCTGCAAATATAATACCATACTATATATAAGTAGGATAACTCGCACTCGCGAAGTGCAGCAGACCCTTTAATCAAGTGTTTCGAACTATTTACACCACATTAAAGCGTTCAACACTTTTTAGCTGCCAATCTGTATGCTTTAGTACTTTAAGAGGCCCCTCCCTATAGCTGGCATGGCATGCAGCACGCTCCACTTACTCCAATTTTATTGCACAGTTTTCTCACGCGCTCGTTTCGCCTCAATTTGTTGCACTTGAAGTTGAAGTCGTTGTTTACTACGTCGTCGTCGCGGCCGGCGTCGCTGCTGCCGCGACTGCCCTTGCATGAGTAATTACCGCTGCTGGGGCAGCCTAAAATAGTTTTTCCTTTTATTTTTTTTTGCATAAACTTAAAAAAAGACTTAGTTGAAAAGTATTTATAGATGCTGAAATCATACTAAGCCAAGTACAACAACAATAACAACAACTAATTACTATTAGAGCACAGCTGGGGGGTTGATAAATACAAAAACAAAAGAATGTTAAATAAGAAAACATGTAAGTACATATTTCTTTTGGAGACACGTCGACTTTTGTATGCTCTTAAAATTTGATTTTATGTATCAATGTAGTCCCCTTTTTTTTTGACTTTTCTATTATTTCATGGACATTTTTTAGGTGAATATAGTATATATAGAGTATAAAATGTGGTGTATTGGAAAATATTTTGAAGCGCAATTCATACAATTTTGCGTTAAGTATTTAGTTCCTATGGGACATCGATTTTCTCTAATTTATATGGGCTTGTGCAGTTAAAAATGCTAAATTTTGTTTTAGAATTTTAATAACCAGTAATGTAAGAATAAATAAATAGAATAACGAGACGGGTATTGTTTCCGGGACACAACTACTTAGGCCCGGGCAATACAGTATATAAAGACTACGAACCGGAAGATGACGTAGACTTTGATGCGTGTATACATGATTTGGAATACGAATAAGCAACAAATACAAAAGATATAAGAAAAGCTGACCGTGAAGCTATATCAGCTTTTGTAAATGATTATAAAAAACATAGAACTTTTGCTGAATTAAGTGGATTTGTTGGTTTATCTTTAAAATATGGGTTTGAAAGTGTTTATGGAGTGACATATCCAAGTATGCCAGATGAAAGGCCAAAATCATTTCTACAATTTATATATTCTTCTCGTGACAGACCCACAAAAGACACTCCTGATAAAGGTGGATACAGCAATTTCACAAATTTAAAAAAGAAGCAAGAATCGCCAAAGAAATATACAGATCGTATAATCCAAGTGATGATTATTACGAGAGATTAAGAAGAGATTTCAATGCCAATAATTCTATTAGAGAACAACCAACTGAATCTTGCCCCCGAGCCGATAACGAACCCAACTCCAAACGACTAAGAACAGATGGAACAGATACAGATAGTCAGCCTGCTCCTACATTCATTGAAAAATCAAATCATCGTAGTAACTCTATTGCTAATATGGATGTTGATATACAAGAAAATATTCATCAACAAAGTGGTTCTGGTCGTAGCCCGACCTTTCTATTTGGATACATTTTTTAAGAAATGGTGCTTTCTTCTAAAACACTTTTTCGCTTTGATTTTGTTTTATTATGTCAAATTGTTAAAATGGAAATATTTTTAGGTTTAAGGGGAGGTTCTTTTAAGATCTGTTAAGAAAATCGATTTTTTATAAAAACTGAAAACTATATATTCGTACAATATGTATACTTGAACGCATCCAAGTTGCGAGCGCTAAGGGACTTTCTAAAAACTTTAAACGAATTTTCTCGGAACCATGTTTTGCATCAGCGCAGGTCTCGATTTATTGTTCCGATGTTTGAAAGGATATAATTTTTTGTATGGCTTATACTGACAATATGCAAAGACAATTTTAAATTGTTATTTTTATGCAAGGTCAAAAAAATTAATCTTCGATCGTCCACATTTCAGATAATTTCGTCAAAACTCATTCTGTTTTTTAATTTCAATAAAGAAAAACTTTTTATAGCCTGTACTTAAACGTACAAAGGGTATTCTAGATTTGTACAATGTATGTAACGGACAGAAGGAGGCACGGCAGACCCCAAGTTCTTTATACCAAAATGCTTATAATAACCCCGGGCCATGTCCGTCAGTCCGTCCGTCCGTCCGAATGAACGCCTAGATCTCGGAGACTAGAAGAGCTAGAAACACCAAACCATATCAGCTGGTGCGAATATTTCTTCAGAAAATGAAGTTTTTTATGTCAATATCTTTCGTCGATCCTTCGCAGTAGATTTTCGCGGTTTTTGGGCAAACCGTTTAATATTTTCATCTGAAATTAAACAGAGTGATACGTTATGGCTTTAAGGCATGTGTGGGTCAAAAATTAACAAAATCGGACAAATGCAGCAAAAGCTATAGTCAAAAATATGCAAACTGCGTCAATATTGCGACTCTACCTAATTTTGGTTACAAGTGACCTCGAATCACAAATTTTTGTAAGCTGATTCATGTGGCTCTAATGAACAAATCCACATCCAAATTTTACCGATGCGGACCGGGGAGACCCCCCGCAATCGATTCACCGTGTTTTCTCCCACACCCATCAACATATAATATTAACTTGAAATTTATCCCATAAAATTTAAATAGCTTCTTTGACGTAACTTTCGAGCTTCACCACAATCGGTAAACATTTTTGGAAGTTAAAGTAAAAATATCGAATTTCACAAAAAAAAATTTAGTTCCAATTGGAAGTTAGGTCGCCATTTTCAGCCGCCATTTTGAATTTCGTTAAGATAAAAATGTCCAATTATTTAACAATAACAATAAAAATAGGAAGTTTGTATGTTTTTTTATCATGCCACAAATAGTTCCCAAACTTTGATTTCTTTTCGGCCAAATTTGAAAAAACCTCCCCTTAAAAAAGAAAGCTCTATTTTATCAAATATGTTTTAATAAAAATATTAACTTTTTTTTTCTTAATTTAAAATGGATTTTTCAAAGATATTTCCATTTTTTTACATATTTTATAATAAATGGCTTTGTATATCCATCTTAAACACTCACATTTTTGATATTTTTTTCAAACCATATATTTACAACAATTATTTTCTTATGTGTCTAGATTGATAATGCAGTCCGATCTGAGCTTTTTAACCTGATAAGAGAACATTTAAAATTTTTAGCATTAGAAAATTTCGTACAAACACAATGCACCTAAATCTTTTAAAGCTCCAGTCAACACACTTCATGGACATTGTTTAATCTGTTATAGTTAGCTTTTGCTAAAAATCTTTCCTCCATTACTTTTGCTTTTTAGCACTAAAATTTATGCAGCGTAAAATTAATTATATTTCCGTCATACCCCATCACAAAGTTCACATATCCCACCCACGTGCAACATTGTACTTAAAGGGTATTTCAAATAACAATAAACCAATGTTGACTGCACATTTTGCATTACTCATACGCCCTGTCTTGCCCGGCTTGCGTGTCTAATTGTGGTGCCAGAAATTACTTAACAAAGCTGGGCTAGCGCTGGGCCGGGGTAATCTTACATAGAAAAGTAACAAAAGTATCAACGATGCCGCAGCGTATAATTAAATGTTGAATCGTGATAAAGTTGTGCAAATATTGAGATCATTATGTTAATTTCGCCTGCCCTCCAGCGGTGACTACATTTGGCATCCAAATTCAAATCCAAATCAACAAATGGCAAACATTTTGCGCTTATTAAACTTGAAATACTTTGTCTATATGTGTGTGAGTGTATCTGTGTGTGTGTTTGTGACAATGCAACTGATATGCGGCAACAACAATTGGGCACGCAGGTGTGCAACAACTGCAACAACAATAACAATTGAACATATCTTAGTATGAATTGTGAATTGTTGTTCATAATTTGCGAAAAGCGCGAAAAAAAAAAATAAATACAAAAATGCATTAAATTTGTTACTTGCAACCATTCCGAGTCGAGACTAAAGCTGTGTTTACACTGTCTTGTTTTTCAATCAAAAATGTTGTTGGCGATTAAAGTTTTTTCAATACAAAAAAAAATTTAGATTTTCCTCAACATTTCTTATACTATATATTTCCGCAGTAAAATGGCTTGCCAAAATCTTTAATGCATTCGAAAAATTTTCCTATGCAGAGAATTCTAAGATTTTAAGAAATATACTTTTTTTTTGGTTTTATTAAAAAAGTCTGCACTTCTTGGTCTAAGCCGCATTTTTTTTAATTTAAAATAAGTGTCTTCACAAATATCCAAAACGAAATATCCAAAGGAAAAAAATAAAACATAATATGAAAATGATTATATTTTGGTAAGTTTTATTTTATTTTTAATATTGCACCTTAGAATTAATTCTAATGATCAAATAGTTAAGAGCCAAGGCAACAAAGGTCGTCAGGCTAATGTCAAATCTGTTTAGTTGAGTTTCTTAAAAAATATTTGTTTTCTATTTTTGCTTTTCTCGTTAAATTCCAATCTTCAACAGATTTTTTCTTTCCTAGTTTTCTTATCACGATATTTCATTGTAGTTTCCGTCCTTTTTTTTTGACCTTCAAAAATGTTTAATTAATTACTTCCTCATTGTTTGGGATTCTATCTACCTCAAGATCCCATGTCCTGAAATTAATTATTTTTTACAAAAATCTCCAAATATTTTTATTTATTTATTTCAACTACAATTTCTACGAATGAAATAATGTAAAAAAATTTTTATATATGTAATTTAAACATAAATTCGATTTGTTTCCTAAATATACTATAATATAAAAAAAATAATTTAAATCAGTTGTACTATATAGAACTAGAGGTATTTGCGAGAGATTGTCGCAGATTCAGATGATATAGTAAATTAGAGCTGAGCATCGATTCGATTTAAAATCGATTTAATCGATCCTTTTTTTCTGATAATAAAATCGATTCTTGCGTATTGAGCATCGATCTTTTATCTCTAGGTTTGAGACTCTCAAAAACAATAATTTTCCTCTATCCAAATACGTATTTGGGGGTTTTTGGGTCAAAGAGTCAATGCAGATTGATTGAGCGGCAGAGGGCTGTTAAGAGTGTCTCAATAAAATGTAATTAAATATGACTTAAGTTTTATGTTTTTTGTATATTGCTTTTTTTTTTGATATGAATTTTTGTTTACGTTATTTTAAATTATGGAAATAAATTTAGATTTCAATTTTTTTTTTGATTTGAATTTTTGTTTACGTTATTTTAAATTATGGAAATAAATTTAAGTAAATATTTTATAAATATTCTTCTTTTTAAATAGATTTCCTTTCCCGTAATTTTTTACGGTTTTAAATTGATAGCGCCCACCGTTTTAGTCCGATTAATTGATCAAATCGATTTTTAAGGGAAATTGGTTGAAAAGATCGATTCTCAAAAATTGAAGATCAATCCCAGCTCTGTAGTAAATATATAAATATTGGCAAAACCGTGGATAACCTGCAATATGAAATAAACGAATTTAAAATCGGAGATATATTCAAGAAAGTGAAATTTGAATATTTTTATCAGGTGTATAAGTTATCAATGTGGACGATAGTTCTGACTAGATTGTTTTAAAAAAAAAACCGTAGGTATTGGGAAGATTTGTTTTTAAATTTTGATCCAATTTTGGAAAATGACTGTCAAAAAAGGAAGAGCGTCACACTTAGAAAAACTCAAAACTCAATAGCTTGGAGTCTTTTTTTAAAGGATTTTGAACGAAGCGCAAAACGATGTTCGGTTGTTAAAATACACCTAATTCTGTTTTTACACGGTAGATTGGTTCCAGAAGAAACCGTTTGAAAAAAACACGTGTAAAAAAAGACATTGATCGTATGCAAAAATAGGTGATTGGTTCCTTATCTTTAAAACCTACTAAAATTCGTGAAAAACGAGGATTTTTAAACGAAAATTTCAATTTTAGTTTCCAAGGAAATGGCTTTACGTTTCAGTTTTGTTGTTTTCGACATTTTTTTTTAGGGCTGCATCAAATATTTAACAAAATATAAAAAAATATTAATAACTAAATGAATATAAAATATTTTTTTGGCTTACCTTTTATCTTAAGCGTTAAAATTAAATTTAATGTAACGTTGGAAAAACAAATTTTCCTATGTATAAAAAATGTCTTCACCAAGCACGTGATACACAAACTATTAACAGACTTTAAATTTGCTTGTATCCACAAAAAGGGAATTTCTCTAAATTTGTGATATGAACATATTTCGCAAAAACTAAATCTGACAAATAAAATTTAAGCCGAAAAAATGTTGAATCGTGATAAATGGAATAAAACCGTAAAAAAATATTAAAAAAAATTTTATTTTCAAACCGTGTTAAATAAAAACCGTGTAAAAAAGAACGTGCTAAAACCGAATTAGGTGTATCTATGACTAACATTGACTAATTTTTAACTTGCCAAATGTCGAAGAGCATCCACTATCCTGTAAGTTTGCTAATTATGAATGTTAAACAACCACACTAGCAGATGGCCCACCCATTTAAAGTATGACTGCCAAGGTCATTTTAGGTATTCTTGTTTAAGCCACCAATGTATCAAAATTATCTTTTAGGATATAATAATTGCTTTTCTAACTGCAACGCTTTTATGAAACATTTCTTTACTGCTTAAATATTAAAATTTTGTGAATACCTACATATACTCGTAAACAAGTATTCTGAAAAATATACCTGAACCAAAATCCCAAATTGAATTTAAAAACTAACCTAAATTAAAATTCTGTTAAAAATTGGCAAATTGGAAAAAATTGAATTAAACGTGCCAAATGAGAATTTACTGAGGATTTATAATATGTATAGAGTTTGATAATTTTCTTTAAAGCTTATTTAAAACGCAGCCACTTATCAATTAAAAAATAATAATAGACGCCATATTGAATTAAAACTAGTAAGCTCGATACTATTCAGCAGACCCTGGCAAAGTTTTTTGAAATTTACTTTTGCAAAGTGATATTCGAGATTACTTTTGACAATTCATTTAAAACTTTTGACAAAAAATATTTTGGATCTCTACAATAATGAATGTTTTCACTGGCGGTCTTTAGGTCAATGTTTTATAAATAAGCGTAAAATTGAATTGGAACCGAATTGAATCAAATATGTTATCGCACAAATGTTTTCTTTCAAAAAAATGTACATAATTTGTAAAAGTCTCATTAACGTTATTTAAATAAAAAGCCATTAAAAAAATTGTGAAAATATAAAGAAAAATTTAAGTTTTAAATTTTTTTGAAATTTTGATATTCTAAATTTTTCTGAAGTTTGGTCCACAATACTATTTTTTCTTTTTTCAATTCGAACTTATTGAAAAATTAATTTGTGTGCTTAATTTGTGAATTGTTTTTATAATTAAAAAGACTGTCGTGTAAGATTCGTTCCTTTCATCAAGGGAAAGTAAGAATACTCGCCCGATACGAAGCTCTCTTTGATTACGAGGCCCGTAGATTTGAAAAGCACATCTCGCTTATTTACAAGAATAGTGCCATAACTCAAAAAATGCTTTTTATTATTATTTATTAAATAATGAAGATTTATTCGTTATAAATTGTGTATTGTGTAAAAATTTCATAAAGATATCACAAATATTTTCCGTTTTAGAAGAGAATAAAAAATGAATTTCAACAATTATTGTATGAAATGGTAGGTCAATGAAAACTTTTAACTAATGCGTTTTCTGTTAAATTATGATTTTTGAGTTATGATGTTGATGACGGATATATTTTTCTAAAGTTTTTCCTGACATCTAAAAAAGCTCGAAAGGATAAACATAATTTTTAAACAATTTCCATTTTTCAATTTTTTAACTTCTCATATTTCATAACAATATTGAAAGTCACTACTCATACGTATTTTCTCTGGACGGCTCAGCTTAGATTTTTGCCATAGCTCTCAGAAATACAGATTGGGTCATTCGGCTGTCATCTCGTATTGATACTGAGCTTTTTTTCATTAATTATTTGCCTTGTTAGAACTAACAAAGCGACTCTCAAAATATCGAATGGGCTTGTTCAATATAACCATGTTCAATTGTAACCTAGACTTTGCAACTGATATCGATAAACGATAAAGTGTAAACTCAACTTTAGATTTTATTTTCCAGCTCGCATTCGCATTCGATTCAATCAAAGCGCAACCTCAACGTCGCAGTCAGCGTCTGAGCTGCATTTTTGGGCGCTGCATTTGATCTTACTACAACAAAAATGTTCTTGTTGTTTTTGTAGTTGTTAAAAAAATTGTTTAAAATTTTAAATTAGCTGCAGTTTGCATTTGTTAATGTTACTCAGTTGTTGTTCTGTTTAACGTTTCTAGGAGCGGTGCCCATAGATACATTTTTGCTGCTGTTGTTGTAGTTGTTGTTGTTGCATGGGTTTTGTCATGCAATTCTCTGTATAAAGTTGGGTTAGCTTGGGCCGACCTTGGTGCATTGCATCATTGCATTATATTTGTCACTCAACAAACTTGACATCGCGTCATAATAAAGATACGGCTAAGACATTTATTTCAAATTTTTATAATAAATATTTTTCTGCAAATATCTTGTCAGACAATAAGCAGTAGTAAAAATGTCGAGTAGTACGCAAAAATAAATAAAACAATAAATAAGTTCGTCTATGCCCAAACTAAATGGGAAATTTCGACTGGGTTTTTCCAAACTGCGCCCATAATAACAAGACCCAAAATTGTATACAGTTTCCGTTTTGCTATTTTAAACAAGAAATTAGAACTTTAAATAAATACTGGGTATTGTGTGGGTCTGTGCCTGGGTCGGCGTTATATGGCATAATAAAAAGAACATGTACAAATTGTTGCTAAATGGACAAACCCCAAAACAAATAAGTAAAAGATACATTTCAAAGCTGGCTAAAGTTAAAAAAAAATGTGTACCCTTCGAATATGAATTACTCTGCAGTTGGGTACATTGGCTTTAAAGGGATCGATTTTCGAAAACTAATTTAAGGGGCACACTTAGTGTGACAACCTAAAAAAAGGCCATTTTTGGGATTTAAAAAAAAAACTAGTGAATCCATCTATTTAAAATTTTGAGGGTGTATTTATACATGTTTTGAGAATACACAGTAAAATTTTTGAAATAAAATATTAAATATTTTTGAAATGACACGCGATCTCCGGCGGCGCCAAAAAAAAAGGTCCTCCACTGCTGGAGTTATTGCAGCCTTCTCCGTTGATAAAACCTAAAAAAAAAATTCTCGTAAAACTAAAACATATTATCTGTACGATGACCCTCGGGCGAACAAAAAAATCAAAAATTGACAAAATGGCGGCATGTTGAAAAAAAAAGTTACATTTTTCAAAAAATTTTGGTCGTTTTTGGCCTGCCAGATCAAAAAACTGGAGGGTCATCGTATGGAGAACTAAATAGAGGAGATGCAAAAAAAAACTTTGATAGTGATCGGATCATTTGTCTCCGAGTAATCACTCCAGCAAATTCGAAAAATGCAGTTTCGAGAAAAACGCGTTTAAAGATAAAATGATCGTTTTCACTGTTATAGAGCGGCTACTCTTTTAAATGGCTGTAACTCAAAAACTATTTAAGATATCGATTTAAAATTTTAGTATGTTATTTTTAAAGGTATAACCTATCGAAATATCGATTTTTTGAAAATTTCACACTAGGTGTGCCCCTTAAGAGAGCAAGAAAAAATTTTGTTTGCAAAATTTTGGTTTTTAAACTTAATGCGTTATAGGTTAGTTAAAAAAACTATTTTTGGTTTTTATATAAAAGTGAGTAATGAACTCAATATTTTTAACCAATTTTTTTTAAACTAATTTGGCAATAAAGCTCTTTCAAAAAAATGTGTCATATTTTTTAACCATTTTTCTTTAAACATTTTTTTTTTTTTTTATTTTTTAGTATCTTCTATAAATGTGTCAATCACCTTATTTCTATAAAAAAAATATATATTATATTATATAAAATTATAAAAATTTGTTTAAGTTTCTAGTTAAATGAACTATCGGTCCCTTCTCCTGCTTACTATCATGTCATGTAAAGAAATTAAGTATGCCGTAAGAATTCGCCTGAGAATATCGATAAGAATAAAAACGATTATGGTAATCGCTTATAGATGCAGTCCATTATTTTTCAGATTCGGTTCTCAGCAGGAACAAAATATTTTCAACTCTTAATTTTTCCACAGAATTTTTTATATAATTTTATAAATATTATATTGTTTGCTGGTTTTTATATAATTATTAAATTACTACAATGTATATCACATTTTCTACGTAGTATTTAATTTTTATAAATTGCAAATCATAAACATTTGCATATAATTTTTAATTTATAAATTGTATACAAAATTTTTGTGTGTATTATTTTGTATGAGATTTAAATTTTTTTTTCATAAAATATAATATGAAACTCTTACTATACATATTTCTTTATATATCGTATATATTATTTTTAACTCATAAATATTTTTTATAAAATATTCATGCCTGTTCAAGATTTTGGACTAGTTTTGAAAATACCGAATGCATTCCGACAAATGGTGTTCTAGATTTCGACTAAGTTCGAATCGTTTTCATTTCGAGTGCTATCGATAACCATTTGTATAGAACAGCTGGCCAGCTATCGATAAGTTCACTTGTAGAGTTACCACAAGTTTTTGAACATCCACTCTATTTATTTTTTCTTTCTGCCAACATCTTTCTGAAAGACAAATATTTTTAATTTATTTATAAATTTTGCACAATTTATTTTATATTTTAAGCCATCCATTAATAAAATGATCTTCGAAATTACACGATTACTCAAAACTTTTTGAAGTTCTGTTTTGTCTTAATCCAGAACA
Organism: Chymomyza amoena; assembly: GCA_037043745.1. Taxonomy (NCBI): domain Eukaryota; kingdom Metazoa; phylum Arthropoda; class Insecta; order Diptera; family Drosophilidae; genus Chymomyza; species Chymomyza amoena. The sequence continues at coordinate 290,208 of JBAMAX010002216.1, read as the reverse complement.
CCTTACTTTCATTCCATTCGTTTTGGTTTTGCATGTACAAACCATTTTAATATAAATTTTTTTGTAATAAAATTATATTATATAATAAAAATTAACCTTGATTCCTTCAAGTGAACACATCTAAATTTACCTAAAATATTAAAAAATAATACAAAATTAATTTTAACATTAATGCGTTTATTTAAATAAACAATGCAAAATACTTTTAATTTCAACAGCTGTGAGCCAAACTTTTCAAAACGAGTCGACTCTTGTTGGAATTGAAATCTAGAACATGCCTGATTATATGATTAAAAAATATTTTTTTTATTAAATTTTGTTTTATAGTAGTTTCATATTTTAGAAACGATTTTGAATTAAAATTGTGTAAGCAACTTTTGCATCTGTCATTTAAATATGAAATATACTTGCATTATTTGACTAGAAAAAGACTAAGTAGATAGAATTTCATTCCTGGTGGCTGTCCCATGACTAGAATTCATATTTCAATATTACAAGTTGGGAACTTTGAAAATTTCCTTTGGTCTCTAAACAAATTTTACAATGCATTATATATAGGAATGGTACTACGAATAAAATGTAAAACCTTAAAAATTTTCTGAATTATTTTTTTTAGATTTACATTTTTATGCTCGGGTTTTTGTTAAGGACTTTGGGAATAGTTTTTTTATATCGTATGTATTACTGAACTTATATTATTTTTTGAAGGTAAATAAATAGGTGCAATATATGCTTTGATCCAGAGAAGTTGCGTTATATTTGGAACTTTAGAAATGTATAAGTTTTTTAAAGTGGTTGATTTTTTTCACTGTGAAAGGGTCTAGCAGGTTATGGAACAAAAGCGTTTCCCAATTGTTTTTTAAAAGTTATAATGCAGATTAATGTAGATTGATTAAAAATTAAAAGCTGTCTGAAATTTTCAGTTTTAAAACAATGCCTTACAGATTAATTAAAAAAAAAACAAAAGCTGCTTGAAATTAATTTTTTTCTCAAATAACCTTAAAATTTATTGCAAATTTTTGTAATTATATAGGTAGAATATTTATTTAGTGTTTATAGGTTAATATTGAAAAATAAATACTAACAAATACATATCGGTGAAAATAAGTGAAGAGGGCCACTTTCTTCGATTTTGATGATTTTTATATATTTGGTAGATCTACTACACAATAGTAACCACTTCCAATTTTAATGCAAAATTCCGTCTATTTATCGATAACCGAATATGGGGTTTTTTAAAATAGACTATTTTTTGATAAGTTATATTTTCTAAACGAATAAAGATATTGCCGCGAATTTTTTTATCATGACATATAAAATATTCAATTTAAAAAAAAAAGTTCGAATGTTTTTTTTTTAATTTTTTATCATTTTTAGTTTTTAATTTTAAAGTTCAAAAGTGATCTCCCACTTTTGGAAAAAAAAGTGCTGATATCATTTTATACGTGGAAATTCGCTGAAAAAGACGATAAAAAGAAAAGTACGTAACTCTTAGAATTATAGAAGTTTTGCTTATTTTTGTGATGACACCTCGCATTTTCGCCAGAAGTGACACATAAGCATAACTTTTCCGAATTAAAAGATAATAAGTTAAAACTTCACATGAATTATGATTTTGGCATTTTAAGATCAACTTTAAAAGAACCAATGAGTATCATGACTCCGACTCTAGATATTCAAGGTCAAAGGTCACAAAAAACTAATTTTTGCAAATAATATTTTACCAGTGCTTTTAAATGTTTCCCAATGTTGATCATTATTTCAAACAACTAACCCAGCACAAGATAAAGTGTTCAGAGTGCAACGTATCTGCAAGACGCATTTTTATGGAATTTTCACATCAAAGCACTCCCCACATTCTTAAGTATATCTCAGGAAAGATTAGCTCTAGAAGATTTTCTAGTCGAATTCGAATTGGTAGAAACTGTTCATTTCAACATTACATTTAATATAATTAAAACTACATAGGTACATTTGTATATATGTATATTAGTTAGATTCTGCTGGTCATATAGTATGTATGCACCCACATTTTATGCCCCTTTTTAAAATGGTTATTTTGCCCCTGCAATATACATTTATAAAAGCCCGAAATACCCCCTTGAGCTTTATATGTGCAGTTATTAAAAGTTTCAGGAATCAAATGTGTGGGCTACAGAACCGAAATACCGACTATGTATACTCTTCTGTTCTGTGTTCAACTAATTTTGTAGCTGCTCCAAGGAGCAGCATCTTACTTCCTTTAGGTATTCGAGAAATAAGCATTTCGGACAGACATTTATGCCTAAATTGGCTTCTTTATCAGATTATGTTTACCGGATTATTATTCTTTATTATTATTTTCCTTTTACACGTTACTTACCCCATTAACGTACTCTTGTCACCAAAGTGCAGGGTATAAAATAAACTAAACTGTAATACAATAGGACCAGACCAGACTTGGAATAAACTTGCGCGTTTAAATAGTACTTACAGTCAGAAAAAACCCCGCAAATAAACATAAGCACACACACATAATCTCATAATATAATCGTGTGTATATGCAAAATGTAAACCACAAGCGATAAGCGATATGGAATAAACTCACTCATATGGTGGTCAGTAGTAGCTTTGGATCTAGGCGGACTCGAGTCACTCAGCCATGGAGACTTGTTAATGCGTGCCGCGTATGATAATAAAGCCGAAAGTCAAAGCCGCGTCAACCACAACACACACACACAAACACACACATACGCACACAGATGTGCACATGACTCATACGACGCGTGTGCCGCCACGGCTTGAAATGAAACGAAACGAAAACCTGGTCCCAAGTGTTTTACTGTGGCACGAGCTCCAAAAAAAATTAATAATATATGCGACGCAGATAGTGACGCAGACGCAGACAGAGACGCAGACGGAGACGTTGACGTTATGCTGTCTGCAACGGCGCTGCATGCAACAGATACTTTTTTAGTTCGTGAATGAAAACGTTTCGCATTTGTTATTGTTTTGTTTGTTGTTTTTGTTTGAAGCTGCAATTAGAGCTGCATTTGTGTGTGAGCGCCTATAAACAGGTTTCGATTTTATTTGCTCCCTTTTTGGTGCCTTTTTTACACTCTCAAAAATTTGGGGTATATTCAGTATTTGATGTCTTTTATTAAGCCAGGAAACAGTAGATAGCCGGTATTTTAAACTTCTCCTATTTATATACGTGTTTTTTTTTCGAAATGCTAATTTTTGAATGTTCCAAATTCAACAATATATATGCGTTTTGTTTAAACCTTTTTATTAAAAACAAAAGCCAATTAAATTTTTAACGAAAACATAAAAAAAAATTCTAGCTATTTTTTAACTTTGATTTTAACTCACAAAATCATTCAAATTTATATTTACACCTTTAGCAGTAGAGACAAAAAAACGTTTAAAAAATTGTCTTAATTTTTTTTTATTTTGGCGTTATGTTACGCTTGTACTAGTATTTTTTTTTCAATTTTTACCTATTTATTCTGAAAAAATGGATACAAAATTTAATGTTGAAAGTATTGCCCATCGCTAGCCACTACTTTTTGCCATCTTTCTGGTAACTTTCGGATTCCGGCTCGGAAGAACAACTCGTCTTTTGAGGCTATCCATGAATCGACCCAATTCTTGGTACTTTCATAAGAAGTGAACCGCTGGTCAGTCAATGCAAGTGCCATCGATCGAAATATATGGTAATCGAATGTGGCGATGTCCGGAGAGTACGGCCTACTATATAGTAATATATATAGTATATAGTAATTTAGGAACTTTATATTACAACAAACTGCCTTATACGAAAATTGAAGCAAAACTACTCATGGCGTTACGTTATAAAATATTAAAAAAAATGTAGTATTAATTTTGATTACTAAATCACAAAATTCGGGGATTCTTTTTTTGTTAAACGTTTTTAGTCTTATTTGAGATATTTCAAAGAAACATATTGTTTTTTCAAGCCTTAGTATCTGGCTTTACTTTGTATGGCGTGACGTTAGTCAAATTAAAATTTTAAATTTTGTATGTTTCTTTATTAAAACAATTTAGCTCAAGACCAACCCTAATTTTAGCTTCGATATAAATAACTTTATTGAATATAATTCACTTGCTTAATAAATATCGACAAAACGATAACAGATCGTTCTTAAAAGATGATGCTCCTAAAAAAGTTATATCCGACATAAATGTCAACTTAATGATTTTTGGTGAGATTCCTCGCCATCTTGCGTCAAGTATTAAACTCTATAATTTAATAATCTTGGATATTTTTCTTAATATTGGCATTTAACTTCTGGGTCTTGGCTCTCCTTTCTGTGGAAAAAACCAAAATTGAAGAAACATTCTTTAAAAAAAAAATAAAATATTTTTTAAAGAAAATTTATTTGTGAAAAAAATTGATTTATTTATTATTTTGATTTATTTTATATTCTTATTTTGACTTAGACAAAAAAACTAGTTTAACAAAATCGGTTGACCATATCATAAAGTTCTCATAGGGCAGATCTTCCAAAACGGTTTTTGAACAAAATTTGTTGAGTTTCGTTTGTTTGCAAAGATATTGAAACCAAATTCGGTATTCGTAAGTTTTTTGTAGTTCCCAAGCACTGTACTAAATTTATTCAAAATCGGTTGACTATATCATATAGCTCCCATAGGACCAATCGGTCCAAAAAAACGTTTTATATAAAAAATTTCAAAAAATCATAACTCCGGAAATTTAAATTTCGTCTACTCGTCATTTAGGCAGAATAGTGCTTGATGTGTCTAGTTTCTGCTAAAAAAGTATTAGCCAAAAAAAAAGAGCATTTTGAAAAATTCGAAAAACTTTCATTTTTTCGAAATTGCTCTATAAATAACGATGATCAACAACTGCTGCTGGATTTATTAGGAAGCTGTGATAATTACAAGTATTTAAAAAAAAAAATTGCTGCGATTCGTTCATTTTCGGTAAAGTTATGCCTATTTGAAAATTAAATTCCTTAATTTATCGAAAAAAATAAATTTTTAACAGAAAAACGGGATCGCTAAAAACGAGCGGGAGAAATTTTTCTGAGCCTAAAAAATAAGTGTCTCATTAAATTGACCAATTAACAACATATTTAAATTTCACTAAAATCTAAAATCATGTCCAGCATCGACCGGTCAATTTGAAATGGAAAGGGTCTTTATATTTATTTAGTTGTAGTACAATAAATAAAGAAGACGCGACGCGTCGTTCGAATAGATCTCCTTGCTCCACCTGGGAGCTACTGCAAATTGTCCAGTCAGGATACATGACGCTTAAGGATTAAATTTTAAAAATATATATGTACAATTGTATTTTTTTTAATCAACTTTAAAATTTAGATTTAAATACACTGAAGATAATTCAGAGCCCGTTTGGTCCACTGTAATACTTAATTACATAAAGTACAAGGAAGCAAAAAAAAAAGGTGGAAAAGAGGTGATGGAGCTGCGATTTCATAGCATTTTCTAATAATGTACATATTAGGGATGCTCGATAACGAAAAAAAAAACGGATCAAAGTATTGAGTATTCCAAAAAACTCAATACACATCCGACTAGATTCCTCCTAAAAAAAAGTCGAAATCGAAGGTATCGGTATCGACTTATTGGCGTTTTTTTAAAGAAGAATTGAACAAAATGGAATCGTTTGCTCGACAATCTTCTAATGTTCATAATAAATTAAAATTAACCCAAGAATGATATAAGCTTTTTGTTTTTACACGCAGTGTGTTAATTTTTGTATTATATTTTTTGGAAATGGAGCCAAGTAGACCAAAATATCGAATGGACGACGTAAAAGGGACTTTTTGGAAAATAAATTACAAGCGCTAAATGTCAAAAATTTATCACCATACCGATACTAAGCAAATTGGTAACGGATCGACGATTAGTCGAGAGCCAAAATATAGGTATCGAATATTCAGTATCGAGTTCGATTTTCTCGATATTCAAAATGTCGGATCAGTATCTCGCATCCCTAGTACATATATGCTACTAAAACGCATATAAATAAAATCCTCCCGATTCTCAAAACAATACACATAGCTTTGCCAGAGTATGCATATATCGGATTTCCGAGTTTGATTTTTCCTTGCTGGTTTCTTATTATATTTATTTGGCGGGCACAAATGTTGACAGACACAATGAAACAACGGCTGGGCTCTGGCTTTGGCTCCATCTCTGACTCTCCTCCGGGTCTCTGGCTGTCCGTCTAAGGTAGCTGTTTGGCGCACACGTGTTACCTGGCATCGTTTATTTATTTATTTATTTTTTTTGCGCTTAGCGGCTGGTTGGCTGCATTTGGTCTTAATTTGGCTTATTTTTTGCCAAAGCGCCAAAAGTGCGCTGAGGCCACCCCCTCGACAGCCTCCCAACTGGGACGACGACGTCGTCGACGATCATTGCAAGTGGGTCAATTACAGTGTTGCTGCTGTTTTTATTGTCGTAAGTCTGTTAGCAAGAAGTACTTACATATACGTAATCGTATGGGCGATTCTTTTACAAATCGAAAGGAGAAATCAATTTTATATTTCAAAATTGTTGGAATTATTTTTTTAGTTCTATTTGGGTCCAATTTTTGCCACCTTTTGACATGAAAACATTTTTTTTTCATAAATTTTTCTACCAACTCTATTTAATTTATATTCCCACCATATAAAAAATGTATAAAGAACACGAGCTTAAAAAAAAAGATGATTGACATATTTAAGGAACATATATAGAAAAAAAAAATTATTTATATTTTTTTTTCTTAAGATAAAATATTTTCTGTCGATAAAAAAATTAAATATTAGTTGTTTAGTCACAAATAAATAAAAACGAAAAACACTTTTTTTTTTAAATAAACCGTACAGCCTTAAGTTTAAAAACTGAAATTTTCTACTACTTTATCCAGCTAGGCCCTTTTTTAACAAATTTTCTAATACATTCCTGCACGTGTTCAGATCTTAAAATTTACTTTTGCCACTGAGATTCAGCTCTGCAGTACAGCTGGGCATAGATGTGATTTAATCGATTCTTTTTTCTGACAATAAAATCGTTTCTTGTTTATTGATTATCGATCTTTTATATACATTACTGCGGATCAATTTAATAAGGTAGAAAAACGGTTTGGGGCTCTCAGCGATTTTGATTCATTCTTTAAGGGGCACACCTAGTGTGACAGCCTAAAAAAAAGGCCGTTTTTGGGAATTAATAAAATAAAAAACTAGTGAATCAATCTATTTAAAATTTCGAGGGTATATTTATACATGTTTTGAGAATACACAGTAAAATTTTTGAAATAAAATATTGAATATTTTTGAAATAACACGCGATCTCCGGCGGCGCCAAAAAAAAAGGTCCTCCACTGCTGGAGTGATTGATCCTAAAAAAAAATTCTCGTTAAACTAAAACATATTGTCTGTACAATGAACCTCGGGCGAACAAAAAAACCGAAAATTGACAAAATGGCGGCATGTTGAAAAAAAAAGTTAAATTTTTCCCAAAATTTTGGTCGTTTTTGGCCTGCCAAAATTCATGGTTCATGGTATGGAGAACTATATAGAGGAGATGCAAAAAAATTTGATAGCGATCGGATCATTTGTCTTCGAGTAATCACTCCAGCAAATTCGAAAAATGCTGTTTCGAGAAAAACGCGTTAAAGGGGCACACCTAGTGTGAAATTTTCAAAAAATAAATTTTTTTTTCCATATTTCGATAGGTTATACCTTTAAAAATAACATACTAAAATTTTAAATCGATGTCTTAAATAGTTTTTGAGCTACAGCCATTTAAAAGAGTAGCCGCTCGGCAGTTAGATAGTTGTGGTATATACCTGAGATCGCGTGTCATTTCAAAAATATTTAATATTTTATTTCAAAAATTTTACTGTGTATTCTCAAAATATGTATAAATATACCCTCCAAATTTTAAATAGATGGATTCACTAGTTTTTTTTTTTAATTCTCAAAAGTGGCATTTTTTTAGGTTGTCACAATAGGTGTGCCCCTTAAAGATAAAATGATCGTTTTCATTGTTATAGAGCGGCTACTCTTTTAAATGGCTTTAACTCAAAAACTATTTAAGATATCGATTTAAAATTTTAGTATGTTATTTTTAAAGGTATAACCTATCGAAATATGGAAAAAAAAATCGATTTTTTGAAAATGTCACACTAGGTGTGCCCCTTAAAGTATTTTAAAAATTAATTTTAAGTTTCCCACCTTTTTTAAAATTAGTTTTTATTTTCAAAATTATCATAAATCGACTTCTTAATCGACTTTACAAGGCAAAAAAAAAACGTTATTTTCCCTCTAGCCAAGTGTGTCGAAGAATCAGTTTTTTCCATCTATTTTTAATTCCACCAGAAGACGCTTTTGAGTATTTTATAAAATTTTTTTAAATTGTCAAAAGATTAAAAAAAAATTAAATAAGTGGTGACTTTTTACGTTTTCTCGTATTTAAATTTGAACTTTGAAACAATCGAATTATTCATTTTTTATTTTCTTTTATTAATTTTTTAATTTTAGTTTTCGTTATTTTAAATTATGGAAATAAATTTAAGTGCATTTTGTATAAATATTCTTCTTTTTATATAGATTTCCTTTCCTGTAATTTTTTGCGGTTTTAAATTGATAGCGCCTACCGTTTAGTCCGATTAATTGATCAAATCAATTTTTAAGTGAAAATCAAGCTAAAAGATCGATTGTCGAAAATTGAAGATCGAATCCAGCTCTACTTTGCAGGAATATTCTGGTCTATTGCCTTTCATTTATTATCAATTGTTTAAGCTGATTACAAAATTAAAAAATTAGTTAAAAATTTTTAATGTTTTTCCCTCCTATTTTCCTAGCCCACTTTCATATTTATAAATAAATAATAATTATCTCAACTGCAAAGTAAGCTTAAGCTCGGAATGTATGCTAAATAAATCAAATACATTTTTTTTGTTTCGAAACGAAATTTTTGTAGAATGCTTTTAATTTGGATGATATTATTATGAAGTTATTATAAAAATAAAAATATTTTATTGTGTGTTGAAGTCCCCATTACGCTCGTTAAATTAACATAAGGTTAATTAATTAATTAATAAGCTATTAAATACTAGACTTAATTTGTTAAAATAATAAATAATATTAATTTTGTATACCAGCCCGCTTGTATTATTACATAAACAAAGAAGCTTCTGTAGTTTCTTCATATTTTTTTAAGTTTTATATTATTGAAACTCTCACAAAAAGCTTTTCCAATTTAAAACCCTAAACGCTTGAGTTTTTTTTTGTAATTAAGAAATTTACTTTTATTTAACTTTAAAGATAAAATGATCGTTTTCACTGTTATGGCGGCTACTCTTTTAAATGGCTGTAACTCAAAAACTATTTAAGATATCGATTTAAAATCTTTGTATGTTATTTTTTAAGGTATAACCTATCGAAATATGGAAAAAAAAAAATTTTGAAAATTTCACACTATGTGCCCCTTAAAATCCATGCGGTTTTTAAAGGAATCGCCCATATGTGCTCCTACTATGTACATAGGTATATCTATAGCAATACATATGCTCCATGCGTTCGTTTGTCATTGTGAACTTGCGAAATAATAAATTCAATTTCACAAAATTGAAAAAACAAAAAAAAAAGAGAAAACCAACAACAATAACTACAACAACTACTAACAAAAACGCGTTAAAAATTGGTTGTGAAATTCTAGGAACTGTCGCCATAAGCTTTACCTCTTGGCTCTGGAGCTGAAAATGGGCCTGTTTCGGTTTTAGCCTCGGTTTCTGCTGCTGCTGCCGGTAGTCAAATTTTACGCTACATTTTGTTTCATACAGCTGCGACGGCGACGGCGGCGTCAACTGCGGCGCCAGCTGAGACGTAGACGCCAACGATTACCTATGCGTATTGGCAACAAACACACACACATACACTTTAGTAAGCTTTTTTTTATTTAATTTTTGCGGCGGTTAAAAGTTTTTGTTTTTGTTGTTATTGTTATTGTTGTTGCTCTTTTGTTCTTTTTTTCTCGCTGTAATGTTCTGACGGCCTTTTTATTTGCACTTATTATTTATTTTTTGTTTGTGCGCTCCATTTCTTCTTTTTTTTTAGTACTTTTTTTTGTATTTTTAAGGTGTGTGGTTTTAATTTTTTTTTGTGCTTAATTTAAAGTTGTTAATCTGCTGCAGGCGCAGACGCCAACAAAGAAGCTAATATGTTTTTTTTTTGCAGTACAGTAAACATTCAATGTAGCGTACTTTAAAGGTTATGTGACATAACAATTGTGATGAAATATCAAAGTGTAAATATAATGGATAAGACTCTATTATTGAAAAACTAAAATGGGAAAAAAGTTATATTTTTATTGATTCTTGCATTAAACTTCTAATACATTTTTTTTTAATTACACAGCCTTAGAAAAAAGATCTGTCTTTCGGTTCCAGAGGTCACACCATGCATTCTGAATGATTTCAGGGTTGAATTCAAGGTCCATAAAACAATCTATTTAGGTGATTATCTTAAGTCAATGTTTTTAGAAAGAAAGAAATAAAATCATTAAAGTAATTTTTTATTATAAATAGTTGTTTTCTTTTCTATTTCCGAAATACATTGATAAGCCTACGTACAAGGCATTGTGAACACATGACCAAGCGTTAATAGTATTCCTATATAAATAACAAAATTTCGAATTTTCTTCATTGAAAGTGGCTAAATGGGTTTAATTTCTCATGTTAAATGTAATTCCACACATTTTTAGTGAAATTGAACCATTTAATGAAGATTATTAAAAAATCGTTCGTTGAGCAATGCTGACATTTTTATATTTACCTGCAAAATGAATACATTTTTTTCATCATAATATCAAGAATAAGAATTATAAAAATTAACAATAATTTTTGCCATCTGTTGACAAAAAAATTTTTTTTTTCATACGTTTTTTAAAAAAAAACATTAAAAAATTTTCGTTTTATTTTATTTTAACATTATTCCACCAAATTGATTTGATTTAAATTCACAAAATATAAAAATGGTATAAAAACACATGTTTGAAAATAAAATGGTGATTGACTTATTTAAGGAACATACTTAAAAAAAATAAGAAAATTTCATTTTTTTTTTTAAGATAATGTGTTGGTTAAAAAAAAATTAAATATATTTTTTTAAACATCCCTAGTGCTAACTTACATAAAAAAAAATTGTCTCCAAAATATTCAGTTGTTTAGTCGCAATTAAATACACATGAAAAACACTTTTTTTACATTTAGCCGCAACGCGTTAAATTTAAAAACTGAAATTTGGAAAATTCGAAATTTTTTTTTGCCATTCTGCATCGAATTGCATCATTACTTTTCAAAAATCGCTGGGGGTAGTTTCCAGTACCTTATCCAGCTAGACCCTTACAAAAAATGAAGTGAACAACTGTCACATTTCCTTATAAGATATATCATTACTTTTATGATAATTTTTATGATATTCAAAAAAATTGTCCGATTGTCCTGTTTTTTATATGTTTTTAGTAGGGCTGGGCTCCATCTTCAATTTTCGAGAATCGAGCTATTTTTTTTACCGATTCTCACCAAAATATTGATTTAATCGATTAATATGACTAAAACGGTAGGCGCTAACAGTTTAAAACCGCAGAAAATTACTGGAAAGGAAATCTATATAAAAAGAAGAAAATTTAAACAAAATTCACATAAATTCACGATTTTCACGTGCTTTGGGACGCTGAATACGAATCCTAGATACGAAAACCTCCTGTACATGAGGGTTCTAAAAAAACTTCCCAAATCACCATAAAAACAGGTGATTTGGAAGACTTTTAAGAGAACAGTTTTAATAAACATTCTACTACACGTTCTTAAACCTTCCAGGCAACGCCGAGAAGTACCTACTGTACCTTTGTTTATTTATATTTTGTTCTGCCTTGGCGACAGTTAGCAGTTCTGTAAAATGTAAACTTATAACCACAGTGTGCCCCAAATCAAATGAGGCAAATAAAGTTGGTCAACCTCAAGAGGTTCACTCAAGTTTTAACTACTGTTCTTCTCTGGATTGCTGTTGATGTGGGTGGCCGAAAACTTAAAGGTGTTTATCAAAGTTTATTTTATGGTGCAGCGCATGCGTGACTCCAGCTGGCCAACCTTTTGATCTGCCTTTCAAATCCAAACAAGCTCTGGAGTATGTGTCTCTGTGTGTATTTTGTATGTCCGGCGATTAATTACCCCAACTGCGATCTGGCCGATCTTAAGTTTATGAGCCTTTTTTGCGCTTGACAAGTTGAATTATACGTCGGCCACTTTGGCAATATATAAAAAATAAAAGTCGTAAAAGTCTGGATAAAGCTTAAGGGTTTTGCGTTTTATAGTTTGGCAAATGCATTAAAAAATATATATACTTTTTTTTTATGTATTTTGACAGCAGTTTTTACGATTTAAATTAATTCAAATAAAAGAAAATCAGAAAATAAAGTAAAAACAAAAAAATTGAATCAGTCTGGCCGATCCCTGACTGTCGCTTACCCTGCATCCATTTTTATAAAAAAAAATGTATTTTTGTTGCGACGTGTATTGTCAGGGCCGTAGAGAGAATATCCGGGCCCCGTGGGAAGACTCGGATCCGGGCCACTATAAATTTTTCTTAATTCATGAAAATACGTATAATTGTTGAAAAGTGTGAGATCAACAAAATAAAGTACAGAAAGGATTTCGATGCTGATAATTTATTTTCTCTTTTATTTACAAATATTTACGATATAGAAGCTATTTAGATATAGAGCTTACTAATGATTTAAAAAAGTCCCTTCCCCCAAAGAATTGTGAAAAAAAAAGTGTGCTTACGTAATAGAAAATTTTGAATTAAAAAGAGAAATTGTTGTATCGCAGAAATTGAAAACGACGTCAAAAGTTTCTGACGTCATGATGACCATACTATAATATATATGGAAAACATCGCTTTGTGTGGAAAAAACTTTCCAACTTTTAAGCGATTAACCTATTTGATACACATGTTTCTCCGTGGATTGTGAAATCCAAATAATACGTTATTTTATTTTTAAACTGGTTCATCTTGACAGGGTAACGGATTGATGTATGGCGTTTTTCAGGCGCCTTTGATCCTCTTGCTTAAAAATTCACTTTTCACTCCCAAGCTTCCTTATCGATAGGTTTTTTCTTGTGCAAACATTTAGCAAGCTGTTTGGACCTCTGAAAATGTGCCCAGATCTTGGAAGGAATCGGTAATTATCAAGATTCCGAAGAAAGGAAACCGACAAATAAGCTCTAACTGAAGGATAATCTCTCTCCTGCCAACCATCATGAAAATTCTCAACCAGATCATACTAAGCCGCACTTTTGAGCCTCTCAACAACGTTCTACGTAAAAATCAAGCTGGCTTTCGGTCTCAAAGAGCTTGTATTGATCTAATAAACACTGTACGTATTATCATAGAGCAATCTGAGAAATTCAATTTTACGTTATATCTAGTTTTCATAGACTTTCTCAAAGCAATACTCTTGATATCATTCTCAGTATAAAATCACTGAATGACAAACAGTAGAAAAGATCAAACAGCTTAACTTCGTAATCCTAAATACCGATCACTTGTACTTATATGAAGATATTTTATGTAGAAAAGATCATACAGCTTCACTTCTAATCATAAATACCTATCACATATATGAATATACTTTATATAGGCCGGAAACATTTACTGATGTTAACATAATAATACGCATAAAAGCACCAAAGACAAGACTATTTGAATATTATATACCCTACATACCCTATTAAATTTTATTTTTTCTCTTTCGGTTGCTGAGTTACGTAAGGTCAGTAAATGGTTGGAGTGTTTATTCTTAGTGTTTTTGTGCTTATAAAACTGTCAGAAGTTGTTATTTTAGAAGCTTGCGGCATAATGTTTAACTATATTAGGTAAAAATACTGTGGGAATTTCAAGATTTATTTAATACAAGCAGTGCGTTATAACTAACCTACGTTTTAAAAAAGTTGCTTGAAATTCGATGAAGAGGTTACTGAGTTGCATCAGATCAAAAAATAAATGGAGTGATAATTACGGCCATATTGACTGTTTTAAGGGCTGGCGAGAAATCAATGCTTTTACGATTTGAATAACTAATTTATAGAAGAGTAAGCGTTATAGAATGAAATACTTTGAAAAATCTGTGACGTGCTGTAAAAATGTTGGAAATTATTTGGTATAGGAAGTGAGTAACAGCTAAGCAGCTTTAAGCGAAAACTTGCTTGAAAATCGCTTGAGAGTTAACCGAGTTACATGAGTTTAAAAAATTGGTGGAGTGTTAATTTAGGCCATATTGACTATTTTTAAGGGCTGACAAGAAATAAATGGCAGTGCTTTTACGATTTGAATAACTAATTTATAGAAGATCACGCGTTATAAAACGAAATACTTTGGAAAATCTGTGATGTGCCGTAAAAATGTTGGAAATTATTTGCTATAAGAAGTAAGTACCAGCTGAGCAGCTTTAAGCAAAAACTTGCTTGAAAATCGCTTGAGAGTTAAGCGAGTTACATGAGTTTAAAAAACTGGTGGAGTGTTAATTTAGGTCATATTGACTGTTTTAAGGGCTGACAAGAAATAAATGACAGTGCTTTTACGATTTGAATAACTAATTTATAGAAGATCACACGTTATAAAACGAAATACTTTGGAAAATCGGTTGGAATGTTGGAAATTATTTGCTATAAGAAGTGAGTAACAGCTGAGCAGCTTTAAGTGAAAACTTTCTTAAAAATCGCATGATATGAGTTAAATAAATTGGTGGAGTGTTAATTCATGCTGTTTTATTTTATGTGTAGCGATCGGCGGATTGTCAATAAAATAAGTACATATATATAAAAAAAAATTATAATATTTAATGTTTTTATTTTATTTTATTTATTGCTCCTACTACAGTGAAACTTCTGTTGTGAAAAAATACGGAAAAAATTATATGGGGCCCCAAATATAGAAATAAAGTATTACAGCCGAAGATCTTAATCATAAGATGCTAATCCCGCAAAAATGTATGCTCCCAGCTCAGTAGGCTGCATATGGCTTTATTGATTTTTTTTTTTAATAATACTTCTTTTTTTCTGTTACATTACATTGTTAACATTTGTATCCACCAACTGAAAATACTTCATAATTTTTTTGAACACAGAGTATAAAGCTATGCATATCTGGGCTTGGAAAGGTTCTTGGCCTTAAGCGATCATTCAATGTCATTATAATAACTACAAAATTCAATATTTATAGACCTAGGTCCGGTATTAACAGCAAAAGCATGTCGACGAACTAAAAGAGAGAGAGAGAGTGTATATACGAGAGCTATTGAAATGCGTTAAAAAGTGAGTTGGCCGTATTAACTAAACGCGCTGTCCATTTCATATCAGTAGCGACGACGACGACGTCAGACATCTGCGTCAGCGTCGCTGCCGCTGCGTTGTGACGCTCATCAATACACGTTCGGTTCGGCTAATGTAGGTTAAAATCCAAGCGATCAATGATGAGTCATAAAAATGTGGTCACAATGATGCGATAGTTTGCGCCAACTAAAAGCGGGAACTAAGCGCATACATATTTGAACGTAGAGCCGGGGGAAGACGTCATTGAAATGATAAGGATTTGAGGAATAGAAATAGGGATAAGGGACACGTCATCGACGTCTACGCTGCTATCAATTGCGGTTGGTAATGGGCCTAGAGAGCGGACCTAAGAGAGCGGGTTCAATGAACATGCCGACACGTGTTTGTGACAATGTATGAGTGTGCGTGTGTGTGTTTGTATGTGAGTGTTGGTGTGGGGGCCACACCTGTTGCCCACCAAGCTGTACCCTCTACATGCATATGAGCAATAAATCTGCGACGCAAAAAACAACAACAAAACGATCATAAACCTAAAACGTGCTAATAAAAAAAAAATATGATACAGTCAATTCGCTATGTGGCTGTGGGATACTCTATTTTTCCATAAAACGAAATAAAAATATAACGATACAAACTGCTGGAACGCAGCATAAGCAGTATCCGGATCAGAACAGAGTCATTAACTCAGAGAAACTTGAAAGAATAATCGAATAACAAAAGAGATAGAATTAAAGATACATTTTTTTTCACACTGCTAACTTTAGATGAGGCCCCTAGGCAGTTGCGAGATTTGCCGCCCCCCCAGAAATAAAATTAGACACGTTTTAAACCATTGCAAAATAAGTTAGAGCAGTTGGACAACTTTCTGCCGCATGTTTTCCTATTAAATTCAAGGAATGATCAGCACAAGACGTATAATCAACGTATTTGTTGGTTTCTTTAATTCTTGCTTGGAGCCCTGTGTACAACCCAGACATGTTTGCAGCGGTATCGTACGCTTGTCCTCGACAATCGTTAATGTTGATGCAGCATCTTCGAGATTCTCCGCTTTGTGTCCGGGATTTTCGATAAATTGGAAAAAGCGTTCTACAGGAATTCCTTCTTTTTTCACATATCTTATGATGAATGACAGCTGATCCTTATGAGAAATATCAGGAGAAGAGTCGACAATCCTTGAGTAATATTTTCCAGAAAAAAAAAATTATTTTATAAACAAATTCTGGTCCCGTACCTTTACCGCCAAATTTACTAATATGTTCAGCAAGGAATGGATCAAATTGAGCGATTAAGTCGAGAATCATCATCATGTAGTGATGTCTGTATCGATTCTTCCCAGAATATGAGCTCTGTCCTTAAATTGAGTACTGCAAGCATGATGAGCGTTGGAATTTTCGTGAAATGTGATTCGATGTCTAGCATTCTTCCAGTAGTTGAATCCATCGTTGGCGAAAGACGATGTTTCCTCAAACAAAAGACATGGAACGCAATAAACTCTGCCTTTGCTTACGGAGTAGGCAAGCCACGGTCGTAGAGTTTTTTCGCCATTCAAAAGTTTTCGATGAAAAAAAGAAGGCACATCCTTTCGGACTTCGAAAAATCAGCATTGATGCTCTGGTCAAAATGCTTCCGAGTTATACGGTCACGAATTCCGTCATTGATAATCCATGTTGCGGGATCAGCAGGATCATTTATCGGTAAGATTTCTTCGCCAGGATTTTTTTCGTGCTCTCGTGAAGTGAGGTATCTCCGTCATCGGCCATTCCATTTTATCCATTTCTGGTAGCGTATTGGACACGGTGACAGGGTCATCTTTACCTCTAATGTTGGTGCGCGTGCGAACGAAATAGGCGGGAATTTTAATTCCCTAAATAAAACACGATTTTAATGTTTCCGACAAAATTTGCCGGCGAAAGGTATTTTTGATTAAATATTTTGTTCTCCTTCAAGATTCTCTCCATTTTTGGTTACATATTTTCGATCTACAATACTCCATTTACCCCACATGCAAAGGGTATACAAATTTCAGGAGAGCTAGCATATTGCTGGGCACGCTGTGACTTGTCCCAAGTCTCGCGCAAAAAAAGAGAGCGTTCGCCGTTTGTAGAGAGAGCAGGAGATGGATTTCTGGACGATGATTTGGCATGCCAGCAATTTCCGCAAGCTTGATGATGGCCTGACCAGATAGTATGGCGGCGTCAAAGAAGTTACTTCAAGTAGTAGAGAAGAAGAAGCAGCGTGTGCAGACAAATATCGAAATGGGGCCAAGGCAATCGAGAGGCAACGACCAAATAAATGTCGACGAACACTTTGCCAAAAGTAAACGCGCGTAAAACGCTCAAGGCGGCTGCGACGCGACTTCGACGCGTTAGCAGCGCTGCTTCTGTTCTTGTGGCGACGCCGGCGACTTTTGTGCTTTTGTTTTGGTTCTGCACATTCGCCATGGTACTTGGTCAGACGTGGTGCAAAAAAAAAATTGTATCTTGTTATTGCTATTTGATTACGAAAGATAAGAGCAGGGGAAAATCGGGAGCATCTAACGAATAAGAGATGCTCTGTGGAAGTTCAGGGCAAAAAATTTAAATACAGTAGCAGACAAAAAAATCCGGACACCTGATTATAAAAGTTTCGATCGACTTGAAATTTTTTAGTTATAATCGTGTCTTATTTAGATTTTAATAAGTGATAAGTTTAATGATCTCAAAGCTTTCTGGGAAGTGAAAAAAAAATTAATAGTGAAAAATGTCTCAAATGACTGATTTGCATAAAGGAGCCATATTGGTCACAAAGCTTGAGCCTCCATGCTATAAGTGCTAAAGTTGGACCCATCAAATCTTTGATAGGTAAATTTCTTAACAATTATGACAAATCCGGCAGGCTTAAGAGAAACCCTGGCACAGGGAAAAAGAAGAAGACGACCGACAAGGAAAATCGGATGTTGAATCGTTTAAGTATGGAAAATCGGTTCAAAACTGCTGAAAACATAAGGACCGAGTTTTTGTCCAGTCTGGAGGATTTAACATTAGCACAAGGTATGAGCGAAGATGAGTCGTGGAGGAAGGCCTTAAAAAAACCGGTCTTAACCCTAAAAATGCGTCAAAAAAGGATACAATGGGCTAAAACCCACAAGTCTTGGACCTTAAATGATTGGAGAAACGTCATATTTTCTGATGAATCCAAAATAAACCTTTTTGGTTCAGATGGGATGACCTACTTACGCCGTAAAATCGGCGAGCGGTTTAAATACGAGTGCCTAATATGAACTGTAAGGCAAGGGGGATCCCGTATGGTCTGGGGATGTTTTTCCTACTATGGAGTTGGTAATCTGGCCCTCATTGATGGAACTGTAAACGCAGAAAAGTATAAATGAATTTAGGACAAACATCTTATACCATCAATTGAGGAGCAACTTTCGTATTCCGATGATTTCATTTTTCAGGACGATTCTGCTCCTTGCCATCGTGCAAAATCGGTAAGTCATATTTTTTTTTTACTATCCGTAACTATTGCGCATTTTATTACTAAGCATAATAATGTATAACGCAAGTATAATTCTTTCTGTTACGATCTTATTATTGATCTTATCCTTAAAAAAAATGAACTTTTCTTTGAAAATTTTATCCGATTTTTGTAACTTTTGACCTTTGACGAGTGGCTCAATAACAAATTTTTTTATACGGAATTCGCGAAAATTTGAATTACACAAGCCGAATATTCCTTTTACTTTTTTATAACTCTTAATTTTGAAATAAAAAGCAATTTATTCTTATAGCTCATTTGATGTTTAAGAACAGGTTCAAAAAATACAATTTACCTAACGCCATTAAAATGTATTTTCGGGCAACTCTCAATGATCCTTAATTTTTATTTTAACTAATTAAATTTAAAGCTGAAGTAAATAAAAAGACGCATTTTTGAAGTAGGTACCTACGATCTTTATCTAAAAGCATGTGCACACTTGGTGGTCCAGGACTTCTGTATCTATCCTTTCCGTCACCAAATTAGTAAAACCATTGTTAATGTGAAACCTGTTTGTGTCTATCCGAGTCCTGCAATCTCATAGAAAAGGTCACAATAATATTTACTTTTAAGAAAGGCAGTCAAGGGTCTGCGTTCCAGCAGTTTATCTGGTTTTCATAATATTCATTAACAAAAAACGAATGCACCCTCTTAACCCCTGTAATGACTTACACTTATCCCAGTTACAACTTGGTTCATTTATCGGACGAATTGTCTCGCAATTATGGCGTACAAGGTTCACTGTACCCGTTACCTTATACAGCGAATGTATTAATAACTTGGCAACAACGGCAAAAAAAAAACAATAATAACAACAATAAAAGCAAAAAAGCTCGTACATCAAAAATGCCTTTAAATCTTGTCAGTGTCAATAAAATGCGAATATATAAATTGTGAATTCGGACTGAAAAACGAGCACCGCTCCCTTTTTAGCCATAAAACAATTTGAAAACAAGCTTAATGCATAAACCACATGCAGATCCCCATATCCTGGCTGGCAGTAAAAATAATGAGTTTGGGAACTTTTAACACACAGCTGTTCTTTATGTTATAAACTGTTAAAAAGGCAAATTTTAAAAAAGTTGGTAAAGAGGGAAGAGGGAGGGACTGAAGATCGAGGGGATCTTGGGGAAGAGAATTGTGAAGATCAAAGGGGATCTTGATACACGTCATAAAGTGTGTACGGGAACTGTTTAATTGCTGAGTCTCCGAATAAGTTTTGCAAACTCTTTAAGAAAGGCTAAATGTTTTTTAGTGATATGTAAAACAAATCGGGAAAATTTTGTTAGCTTAGCACTAAAGATCCGAAAGAACTAGTTTAAAGCAACTGTTAGTTGCAACTCTGAACTTCGATTCGAATCTCAATCCATATCACTTATTTCCCTTTAGGGGAACTCTCTATTTTTAAATATTTTTAATTTCAAGAAGATACAAATAATAATAAATAATATTTGCTTATTATATACAGAAGAGCTTACCTGGTGGAGACGGACTTCTCCAGAAATGTCTGGATTTCATCCTAAGCCCACTGATTTGTCTGTTTAGAGCAAGCTTTGACTGGGGATACATTCCTCACTCTTGGAGGAGTGAACGGGTTGTCTTCATCCTGACAGGCCATCCACAGGCCAATAGACAATAGCCCGGTCTGTATGATTTGGGCCCAAGTACACTCGTCCAAGAGTGAGGTATGTATCTCCAGTCAAAACTTGCTCTTAACAGACAAATCAGTGGACTTAGAATGAAATACAGACATTTCTGCAGATGTGCTGGTAAAATTCCGTCCCCACCAATCAGTCAACCTCATTCCTTCTGAAAACAGTAGAGAGACTTCTCGAGCTGCACATCAGAAACAAACTGCAAGCCGCGAACCCGCTGCATCCAATGCAGTTTGCCTATTCCAAAGGGAAGTCATCAAAGGTTGCTTTACACCACCTAGTCAGAAAGATTGAAAACGCTTTTGACTCCAAGAATATAGCCTACAAGTAGACTCCAAGAACATAGCCATAGCGCATTCCTGGATATCGAGGAAGCTTTCGACAATACTGACTTCGGTTCTATCTTTAGAGCGTTGGCACGTAAGAACATAGAGCCACATGTGACCGCATGGACAGAGGGACATAGCTTCATCTCTAGATGGTAGCATAAGAGCTGAAAATGGTTGTCCGTCCACAAGGAGGTGTTATCTTCCCTGCTAAGGTCTCTGGACATCGATGAACTTTTAACTAAGTTGATAGCGCTTGGGCTTAAAGTCATTGGGTACGCAGATGACCTGGCTATCATAGTAACGGGTAAATACGAAAGCACCATCAGAAAGATGATGGATAATGCTCTTCAAATTACCCTAAACTAGTGTCTAACCCCCAGAAAGCTGTGATTGGTCCCTTCACGAAGAGATACAACATGGAGCTTCAGAACCTTGTTATAAATAACACTGAGGTAGAGTATTCAGACCAGGTCAAATTTCTTGGCCCGAATTTGGCGCCCCTAGGCATCATCTCATTTGCGAACGATGCTTCGATATCTTTATCGTAGAAATTGATTAATTTAGTTGATTTTTCACGAATTTCTTTTTCATTGAAACAATGCATGTCTGTGATGACTGAACATTTTTTATAAAGAACTTCCGATGAAATTCTGTCTAAAATGACATTTTAATTTATAATAATAATTATTTATTCTAAAGTTTTCCCGACCAACAAGTTCTCCATCTCTAGATTCATCGCATCTTATTTAGTTTCCTTGTCTTTTTTCGCGTAGTTGCCGTTTTATATTATTTTTTCTAGAAATAGCAAGCGTATTCTCTTCATACAAAATTATCGAATACTCGATATGAGGACAATATCGAGAGACATATCGATTTTTTTTCTCGATTTGGGCATTTATACTTCTAATGTTCGTGCGCGTGCGAACGAAATAGGCGGGAAATTCAATTCCCACGAATAAAACACGTTTTTAAAGTTTCCGACAAAATTTGCCGCCCCCCCAATTATTGCCGCCTACACTGCCTATATGGTAAATCCGGGCCTGACTGGAACTCCCACTTAGAATTAGTGATCTCCAAAGCTACTCGAGCATATGTTAAAAATTTGCAAAAAAATTCTTCCTTTCTGATATTTGGCTTTTTTGAAGAACATTTTTTGGTAAAACTTTATTATTGAAAACTTGATTTGCTTCTTTTATGCAAAATAATTCTCTAAAAAAGAATATTTCCTCTTAAAAGATAAATTTAAATGTATTTCTCATTTTTATGCCACTTAGGAGATAATTTTCATAACAGAAATTCAGGCTTAAAAATAAAGGAATTTTGTGCTCAGTCATTTTTTTCTTAAAAAAAAGAATCTAAGCTTCTTACATGAACCTTGGTTTTAACTTTTAAGCCCAAAATTTTCCGAATTCAAACTTACGACTAAGCTTATTCGACAAGCTCAAAATCGCCAACCGAAAATCTCCAGAAAATTGTGAAATTCTTGCACTGATCTTTTTGAGCATTTGGTTTAAATTATTAATGCCCCAGCGTAAAATTAAGAGGATACCCTAAAAATTACATTGATCCGATTTCAGACTGGTTGTAACCAGCGGCGTTTTTATATGTTAAAAAGCCTTCCCCTTAAAAGGGAAACTTTTAATAAGCATTTAATCAGATATACACTCCCCCTCAGTCGTAAAGCGCTTTTGGAATTTGCCAAATTAAAAGTCAGCTAATAAAAAAATAACCAAAACTAAATGACGCCAGCGTCAACGGCGACTGCGACGCGACGCAAGTCATTGATCGCTGGCGGCACATTGTGCTCTGCTCGCTGCTGTTGTCATAATTAAACGCGACAAATAATAATAAAAAAAAGTCGCAGTCGCATACAGAGTTGGACAAAAACAACAACAACGACGCAACAACAGCAGCAACAACAACAACAATCAGACAACAATAAATTCTTCAATTAACATTTGCCCAGGTAAAAACGAAAAAGCAGCAAAAAGAACTGTCAAGTCAAGAGAGCTGGCGGCAGCAGTTGCAAAAATTTTTGAGAGTGCGCAAGAGAGCGTAACCGTTTTTTAAGTCGGGCATATGCATGTGTATTTGTGTGCATGTGTGTGTGTGCCAGGATCATTTGCATTTGCATTGTGCAGTTGGAGCGCGCAAGGTGTCGCATGGCGGCAGCAGCGCAGCAGCAGCAGCAAAAGCAACAACGAAAACAACAACAAAGCAAACTGATTAAAATGCATTAAAAACAACAACCAAATTCAAGTGCTTGTTGTTGTTGTGGCAAAAAAGTGGGCACGTCGCGCATATTTTGTGTGTGTAAATAGATTACGAGGGCTGGCTTTGATATTACGGAAGCAGAGAGTTGGAGTTTTTGCAGATTAAAGTGGAGTTGAGATTTTTTAGGAGCTTAATTTGATCACTCGCCAAAATTTGTTTCCAACTTTAAATGGCTATAACTCGTAAATTAAGCGTTCTAGAGCGAAAAGTAGCTTCATTTGTGATCGCTCGCCAAAACTATTTTCTAACTTTAAATGGCTATAGCTCGTAAGCTAAGTGTCCTGGAGCGAAAAGGAGTTTAATTTCTGATCACTCATCAACATTTTTTTCCAACTTTAAATGGCTATAACTCGTAAATTAAGCCTTCTGGAGCGAAAAGTAGCTTAATTTGTGATCGCTCGCCAAAACTATTTTCTAACTTTAAATGGCTATAGCTCGTAAGCTAAGTGTCCTGGAGCGAAAAAGAGTTTAATTTGTGATCGCTCGCCAAAATTTGTTTCCAACTTTAAATGTCAATAGCTTTAACTCGTAAACTAAGCGTCCTAAAGCGAAAAGGAGCTTAATCTGTGATCACTAAATCAACATTTTTTTCCAACTTTAACGGGCTATAACTCGTAAACTGAGCGTCCTAGCGCGAAAAGGAGCTTAATTTGTGTTCACTAAGCAACATTTTCAACTTTTATTTAGCGGGATTTCCTTAACTATTTTAATGTCTTCAAATTTTCAAAGTCCTAAAAATTTTGACTCTATTACTTAGTCTACTTACTATATGCACAAAAGAACTTAAAAATCAAATCAAAATTTCAGAATTTAATCTTGGGAAAAATTTGACAAAAAACTCTTGCATTATTTAACTTAAATCTATGCCTTATAAAGATAAGATATTAAGCTATTCTATTAATATAAAAATAAGTTGAATAAATATTAGCTCTCGGAGGGGCCCAGACTCGAGAGTCATTCGGGAAGTTTTTTGCTTAAAAAAAATATAGTAAATTATCATTCTATCAGAGCTCCGTAGATCGTAAAGTGTATTATCAAGATTAAAAAACTATCATCGTTCTTGTTCAACTCAGAATCTAGTCTCAGGATTGGCAACTTTGTATTTGGAATCTGAGTTAGCAAGAAAACTTGGCTTTGATGATATTATAAAAGCTTTCGCCTCAGCTAAAGCAAAGAAGGCGAAATTCTAAGCAACTTGACGGTTATTGTGAAACATATGTAGGGCTAACTTAGTTAAGGGGTTAGGCCACCTTTGAACTTTTGGAAAATCGTTGTTTTTTTCCTCGAAATGCTACCTTATAGTCTTAAGAATACACGAAGTATATTAATTTAGAACAATTCGATCGGCAAAAGGATTTTTTGACACTTAAAGCCATGCGCTTCCAAGCGTTTGAAGTCGTGTTCGAAAACTTTACACTAATTTTTCTCGAAACGACATTTTTCAAAACGGTGCGCAGTGCTACTCTGTGTGTGTGTGTCACGGAAACAATTTTTTGGATGGTATGAGACCCCGTGGTTCGTCAGCTCCACAGTATTTAACGACTCCAAACTCATTTTCCAAAGTCTGTGAGGGTGCGTGTGTGTCTTATGTGATCAGTATCGAGTGTTTCCACCTCTACTCCGAATCACAGCCTGCAGCCTCTGACGCATACTTGAAATGCAATTGCGGATCATCCGCTGAGGAATCTGGCGCCAAACTCTTATCAATGCGTTCTCTAATGCAGCTAAGTTGCGCAAACTTGGGTAATTTTGACGCAATCGGCGGCCCAAAATGTCCCAGACATGCGCAATAGGATTGAGG
Organism: Chymomyza amoena; assembly: GCA_037043745.1. Lineage (NCBI taxonomy): Eukaryota > Metazoa > Arthropoda > Insecta > Diptera > Drosophilidae > Chymomyza > Chymomyza amoena. Next base: position 265,263 of record JBAMAX010002216.1, on the reverse strand, counting down.
TCAGGATTCATCGCAGGATGCCTCAACAGCCTAATGTCGAGTCTTTCGAAAAACTGATTATGTTATGTTCGCTGTATGAGGCCTTGCGTTATCCTGCATGAAAATAAATCCTCTTGTGTTTCGTTCATCGACAAACACGAAATTGTGTGAACAGTCGGAAAAAAATCGATTTTTTGATTTTGAAAATGATTACGGTATTAAGGGATTAATATTTTTTAATTTTTCTTTAATTTTGATCAATTGGTCTAGAAAAACCGTTTAACCGATCGATTTTAAAATTTGAGGGACTCTTTGGGGTACATTAGGCTGTAGAATTTCACTTTTATCTTAGCTTTTGCACCCATATCAGTGAAGATACAGTTAATTAACCAAAAATTGGGAAAAAGTCTTTTTTTTTACTTTTTTCAATGAAATGTTAGAAGTAAAAAATTTTTTTTCTCCACTAACTCTTGACTGTATTTTTTAGGAAATTTTCTACAGATAATGAAATTCCCGGTCCAATTGCTGTGCGACCAGTAGTTACAGAGATATCGGTAGTTAAATGAAAAAGGATCCTTTAGTGTTCAAAATTCAATATCTCAGAGAGAAATGGTCGTATCGGGGTCCTGAAAAAAGCATCTTGAAACTAAATAATCAGGCTTTGTGATCCATGCATTGGTGTAGCTCAAAAAAAATTTCCCATTGCCGTAGAGTTAAAAACAAAATGTACAAAATCTAGAAAAAATTTTCTTCGCGCTTCATCTAAAGATTGCATGAGAACCGGAACTTCTAAAAACTTTTCCCCGAAAAATCTGAAAACTAGAATTTTCAAGCTTTAAAAGCTTCATTTTTTATTTCCTGTCCGACAATTTTTCACTGAAATACAGCCTGTTGAAAATCACCCAAAAATTTAAAAATTTTTTCTGTTCCCTTAATTTTTGCGAGAAGTATATTTACATTTTTCTACTGTTTGTTTTTAAAAAATGAAGAATTAGTCAAATTAAACATTAATTTTTTGACTAATTTATTTATGTTTTTGCTGCTATTGGAAAACAATTTCTATTTACCTAGTTACCTAGGATAAACAAAGCATCCCAAATACAATGCTACACATTGTCTTTGGAAAAACCCATTTTTGCGCCAATTTCTAACTTATCTAAACATTACGCATGCGGCAGCCCTCGTAAAATTGTTTGCGCAAAAACAAAAAATTAATTGAAAACAAAGAACAGAAAAAAAAGCTGAGGCAGGCTCGCACTTGTCGTTGTTGTTGCTGTTGTTGTTCTAGTTGGAGCGCTGCCTTTGTGTTTGTGTTGGTTGCTGTGCCGCGTGCCAGGCGGTATTAGTCACCGGCGGCGGCGCAGCAGCAGCGGTTACTAGCTGACGGCAGCAGCAGCAGCAGCCAAGAAGACGACAACAACGACAAAGTGCGGCGAGTGATCTATGAACCAGCAAAGCGAGCGGCCAGAGTTCTAAAATAAGCGCCAATATAGTACATGGCTAAAAAATAAATAGCCAAAAAACTCAGGTAACACGTTAGGCGCCAACAACAATAACAACAACAGCAGCTAAAGGTGTTTGCCAATTTATGTGTGTGTTAGCTGGACAGACATTGACGCGGGCGACCACCAAATGTGCGCATGTATTAGTCACAAATGAAAAAGAAACCAAAACACTCAAAAAAACTTTTTGTGCATTTTTGTGAATTTTTCGGCGCGTTGACGCGCGCGTTTGCGCAGCGGCAGTGACGCCGTTTCATTGCCATTTGTGCCGCCGCGCCGCCGTCAGCCGTAACAACAACACTGCCGCCGCAGTTTGGGCTCAGTCATTAACAGAGCAACAGAGCGAGCGCAGCGCGGCCGAACAGTTTTAACCGAAGCGCATGCAACGAATGAAAACGAAACGATCAGCGTGTATATCTGTGTGTGTAACTGTGTATGCGTTGTCGCCTGCTTTTGAGCGCAGGTTTATCAAAATTCGATTTTCATTTTGTGCTTTAATACATTTTGTGCCTTACTGCCGTGTGGAGGTGTTTTGGCAGGAGCTGCTGCCGCTAAAAAGATCTTGAGCAAAAAAAAGAAAGAAAGAAAAAGAAAACGTGCGCAGCAATAAAATTGTGAAGAGTGCAAAATATATATAAAAAAGCGAGCAAGTGAAAAATTATTGAAATAAAAATAATAAACAAATGTCAGCTGACATTCAGCCAGAAGAAGTCTTTGTTTGTTTAGCTTATAATAAAAAACAATAAGTGAAACAAAACAAAAAAATCACGTAATTTAATCCGCGCGCGCAAAAACAAAATAAAAATAAGCGTCGTCGTCGCCGTCGACGTCGTCGCCTTCGCCGCCTGCAACAACAAAGTTTAGAATTCTAGCCGTAGTCTTTGTCTGTTTGTTGTTTGTGTCTGTGCTTTGTCTCTGTGTATTTGTTTATGCGACATTTACCGTTGCACTACCGCCATTTGCCATTCGCAAAACACGTGTGCGCGCATCCGTTTGGTGCATTGTGACTGATTTTTCCTGTAAAAACAAAACGTTGCATAAATCTACTTAGATTCTTCAATAAAATGGAGTCGGTGAAGCTTCCATAAAACTAAAATGTGCCAAAAATTTTAAAAAAATACAAATTAACCAAAAAGGAATAGAATAGAAGAATGAATAATCGCTTTCAAAAATATAGGCGAAACTAAAGAAAGTGATCCCAACTGAAGTAGTGTGCCAAAAAATATATACCGAATTAGTATTTTGTTCATCCATTTCTTAAGTAATAAATAACAAATAAACTGGAAACGAAATAAAATATGCTTACATATAATTACGTACGCTGCACGAGCCATATGCACTGAAGAAAGTGAGTCACTTCGCCATGTGAAATTGTATACATCTTTAGTAAAAACACAAAATATTATAATAATTTAAAAAAAAAAAACACCGTGCTAGTGATTACATAATGCAATGAAACATCAATTAAAAATAAAAATTACGCACTATAGGTTTTAATAAAGCCTGAAGGTCTACGTTGCTCTGGCTTCAAGACCTTTATAGTTCAGAATTAAATTCGAATTTATAATTATATAAATAAATAAATAAATAAAATATAGTTTTGAAAGAAATAACTTATTGGTTAGATATATAAAAGTAACAAGTAAAAAATATGAAACTCAAATTTAAATACACATTATAAATCTTTAAAATTAAATGAAACGCATTTTGAACATCGAGCAAACAATTTTGAAACTATAAGCAAGTTAAAAGATTATTTTTAAACGGCTGGAGTATATAAATAAATAAATTTTTAATGCGACTAGATCAATCAATTAAAGTGTTACAGCTACAGCTATTAATTAAAAAATATTAAAACAATTAATATGATAATAATTTATTTTTATATTTTAAAACTATTAGCAAGCTAAAAGATTAATTTTAAACTGGATATAATTTTTTTTTTTGTAATTCGACAAGATCAATAAATTAAAGTGTTACAGCTACAAATTAATTAAAAAATATTAAAGCAATTAATATGAAAATAATATATTTTTATTCAACTCAAAAAATTCTTACAGCAACTTTTAACTTTTAACTTTGAAAAATTTTGAATTTAAACAAAATTTTTTTTAAAGCTGTTTTTAATTTTTATTTATTTAATTTAAATCAAATACTCTAAAATTATAATATAATTAAATAAAAAAAAAAACGTATTTAAATTCCAAATGTGTGTAATTTTTTAAGTATAAAAAATAAATAATAATTTTGAAACTATTAGCAAGCTAAAAGATTATTTTTAAACGGCCGCGGTTTATAAACAAATACATTTTTTTTAATGCGACAAGATCAATAAATAAAAGTGTTACAGCTACAAATTAACACAAAAAAAAATGATAATAATTTATTTTTATTCAATTCGCTTTGAGTTTGATTTGACGAAAACCAATAAAAAAAAATCTTACATTAAAAAATTTTGAACTTAAACAAAATTATTATTTTTAAAGCTGTAAAATTTTTATTTAATTTAAATCAAATTTATTTAATTTAAATCAAATATTCTAAAACAATAATATAATTAAATAAAAAAAACTTATTTAAATTCCAATTGAGTGCAATTTTTTGAGTATAAAAAATACATAAAAATTTTGAAATATTATTTTTTGTATTTAATTTAAATCAAATTCTCTAAAATAATATTATAATTAAATAAAAAAAAAGGTATTTAAATTCCAAATGTGTGCAATTTTTTGAGTATAAAAAATAAATATATATATTTTTTAAATAAATAAATACAAATATTTAAGTATATATATATTTTTTTAAATTACTTGAAATAATTAAAAGAAAATATAACTATATACACTTTCATATTAAATGCATTTGGAAAAATTACATTTTTTTGTTAAATACCAATAAAGTATAAATATATAATAATAATAGTAAAGTACCAGAACCTGGGCATCGATTCGATTTTAAATCGATATGGTCGATTCTTTTTGTCTGACAATAAAATGGATACTTGTTCATTGAGCATCGATCTTTCATGTAACGGGTGATTCATTAAGACCTTTTTTTTTAATGATTTGGCAAATCCAAATTTTAAAGGAATGATGGGATCTTTATTTATGATTTCGAAAGGATATTTTATGGCATTTATTTTTTAAAAATAATCTAGTTCAAATGTTGGCCGCAACTGCGTTTTAAATGGTCCATCCTGAAGGTCCAATTTTCCATGACTCGTTTAAGCATTTCCACTGGTATTTGGCCAATAGCACGAGTAATGTTGGCTTTCAAGGCATCAATCGTTGCTGGTTTGTCCACGTAAACTGTTGACTTTACTTAACCACAAAGAAAAAAGTCGAGCGGTGTTATATCGCACGATCTTGGCGGCCAAGGTACGGGTCCCGTCAAATCTTAATCTCTCACCAAATTGACCTCGCAATAGAGTCATTGTTTCATTGGCAATGTGAACCGGAGCGTCATCCTGTTGGAACCAAATGTCGTCGAGATCACGGGCAACAATTTCAGACAGCAAAAAGTCCGTTAACATGGTCCGATAACGTGCGCCATTGATGGTAACGTTCGCACCTTGCTCATTTTTAAAAAAATACGGACAATCATTGGCCACCAGCCCACAGACCGCACCAAACCGTTGTTTTTCTTAGATATAATGGCAGCTGGTTAACCTCTTCAGGTTGATCTTCTCCCCAAATACGGCGATTTTGCTTATTCACGAAACCGTGGAGTCAAAAGTGGGCCTCATCACTGAACAAAATTTTGGTCGAAAACAACGGATTTTTATCGATCTTACCAAGAGCCCATTCACTAAAACGGCAACGTGCAGGAAGATCATTCGGCTTTCCATGATTTGCCAATGAATACTGAACAACTTTGCCTTTGACAGCTGTCATGGATCACGCGTGGTCCACACGAAAATCCCTATTGAAAAAAAAGGTCTTAATGAATCACCCTTTATATACACTTTTATATTAAATGCATTTGGAACTATTTCATTTTTTAAAATACCAAAAAAGTATAAATATATAATAATAATATTAAAGTATTAGAGCCTGGGCATCGATTCGATTTTTTTCTGACAATAAAATGGATACTTGTTCATTGAGCATCGATCTTTCATGTACATTATGGCGCAATAATTTGTAGACGCAGAAAAACGGTTTGGGGCTCTTAGCGATTTTAATACTTTGAGTCATTTTAAACTATGGGTCCAAAATAAGCTTTGAATCGCCATCTTTTTTAAAATCGGTTTTTTTTTTAAATATTCAAAAATCAACTAAGACCTTTCATTATCAAGATCGAAAAACATTATTTTTCCTCTAGCTTAATGGGGCTTTCGGGGTCGAAGTATCCATGTTTTCTCATATATTTATAATTTTGAGAGCCGCCAGAGGGCGCTTTTGCATGTTTTTTTAAATAAATGGTGACTTCATTTTAATTTTCTCTTATTAAGTTTTAAATCAAACAAATTATTAATTTTTTGTTTCGTTTTACTAAGTTTTGAATTTTTGTTTTCGTTATTTGAAATTATGGAAAAAAATTTAAGTGAATTCTGTATAAATTTTCTGCGGTTTTAACTTATTAGCGCCTAAAGTTTTAGTCCGATTAATCGATTAAATCGATTTTTTGGTGAGAATTGGTCAAAAATATTGATTCTCGAAAAAAGGGGATGAAGCCCAGCTATATAAAGTACAGACTATACAAATTATTTCAAAAATGTACTCAGAAAAATTATTTATATAATATAAAAAAAATAAAATAAAATTTTTGTAATTAAATTTATTAAAGTCTTTGTTTAATATGACACAATAAAAAGTTTTTAAGTAAATGTGTAAAATTAAATTAAAAATAAACAAATGTATACATACTATATGCATTTAAAAAGGACAAATAATAATAAATAATGATAATTAATAATAAATAATCATAAATAATAATATATAATTATAAATAATAATAAATAATTATAAATAATAAATAATAATAATAAATTTGAAGTACATTAACCAAATAAAATTTACACATAACACCCTCTTTTTGCGTCGGGGGTTAAAAATAAACTAAAAATAAAACTAAGAAAAAGCAAATAAATTCATTAAAAAAATATATATATATCTGTACCGTTACGAAATATCAATAATATATTCATAAAAGATTTTTAATATTTGTATCTTATGAATGTAAACTCTTAAAAACAATAATGAAATGTAAACACAATTATTGAATTTAACCAAATGGCAGCAGATTAATATAATAATTTTGGCTTAACAAAATGAATTAATTTTTAAAATTATTTTTAAATTTATTTTAGGCGCAACAAAAGATTCTTACATCCCAAAAGTGTTCGTACTATATTGTTTTATGTTAATAAATATAAACAAAACAGAAGATAACTTCGGAGTTTATTTAAATATATAAAAATAAATACAAAATTGTGCAAAAAAAATTTCAACAACGAAAAGAAAAAAATAACCATAACTTGTGATAAACGTTGATAATTTGTTGAAGCTGTTGTTGTTTTTGTAGTTTATATGAATGCCGTAAAAATGCAACACAGTAGCAGCAACAACAACAACAATTTGCAGCAACAACAGCTGCAAATGCTGCAACAACAACAACAACAGCAGTCGCACAATAATTTGCGCGATAATTATGCTGTTTGGTCCAACAGCAACAACAACAATAATAACAACAATCTTAATAATATCATCAGCAACAATAATAACAACAGCAACAACAATAGCAACAATGCGTTGCAATTACAGCCGCAACAACAACAACGCGCCGCAATGTGGATAGCAGAGAGCAATAAGCAGCAGCAACAGCGCCATATTAACAACAACAACAACAGCATTAATGTTAATTACAATCAGCATTTAATGCTGCCACAACAACAACAACAGCAGCAGCAGCAACAACAACAATACATGCAACAGCAGTACATCAACTACACGCAACAACAACAACAGCAGCAACAACACTTGACGCCAACAACAACAACGCCCGTGAATAGCTGCTACTATGCCGCACAGCTGCAACAACAACAACAGCAGCATCAACAACAACAGCAACAATTTTTGGCACCACATCCACAACTCTCACCCGCTGCCGCCGTTCCAGCCCAACGTCTCTTGCACTCACCACAATCAAACCATTTGTCCCAGGATCTGGCCGCAACTCATTTAAGCTGCGCGTCGGCGCAGCTGGTGCGCGCTCATCTCCTGGGAAAATATGGCACAGGCGGCGGGGGAACGCCTGGAATTGGCATGCGCACGGATTCGCAACGCAACACCAACAACAACAACAATAACAACAACGTGAGTATAATCTTTTTATTTTCATATTTTTTGTTGCCCCTCTTTTCGCTGATTGTTTTTTTTTTTTTTTTTGATTTGTAGCTTGTTGTTTTTTTTTGTATTTTCTGCGGTTTCCACCCATTTTGTATGTTGCGGTTATTTTATTTTTTTTTCATTTGTTATTTTTGTTTTTGTTTCTGCTGTGTGACTTTTGTGGGCGGCGCTTATTTGTTGTTGCCTGCCTGCCAATGTGGCCAAAGGTGGAGTTTTGCGTGCATCTTTTAAATTGCGTCTTAGTTTTACTTATCGCTTGATCGCTTTGCCATATTACAAATGGCTGACAGCTGGGCGTATACGTAATGTGCTTGGTTACATTACGCATACGCATTCTAGTAAGATGGATTTGAAAATTTCTGGAACGTTAGCGTTTAACTAGAAAATGTGAGATTTTAGTATAAACGTGTGATCTGTGATCTGTTCCTTTTGAGTTCGATTTGAAACAAATATTAAAAACTAGTTGCGATTATTTTTTTATACTACTTGTAATTATTCAGTTTTAAGCTTGTGTTGAATTATGTTATGCGGCGAGATTTATACCCGCTGTGATCCTGAGACAGACCAATTTCCTAATCGAAATAAATTATCTAGAATTGACTTTGTGCAGTAAGCTTCTAGGAGGAATATCCTTTTTGGCGTTGACAGGATTTATACTTATATAAAAATAATAAGTTGGTAGCTCTTAACGCTGTGAGAATAATTTTCCCACATAAAGCTGATCATATTGGTAATATTCGTATTTAAAAATTAAACTCTATTTTATAACTTTTCCCAATAAGTGATGTTTGATTTTTTCAATAAAGTATTCGCTTGGCAGCAATATGCTTAAATTTTTGACATGAATGAGTTTTTACCTATTTTATTTTTTGATTCAATTTTCAAAAACAAACATTTAAAAGTCCGTGAAGAAAGAGAATAAAATTAAATAAAAAATTTCATTATTCATTCATTGTATCCATGACAACCCGTTCTGGGGTTACGGCCGACCTCAACAGCTCACGCCAGGCGCCTCTGCTTTGCGCGCACTTTCTCCAATAAGAAATACTAAGGGATGATAGGTTCTCCTCCACTTGTTCTTTCCTTCGGAGTCGTGGTCGTCCCCTTCGTCTTCCTTCGTCGGCTTTCGCTTCGAATACCTTTTTCGCCGAAGCAACGTTTTTCAATGTGCAGCAGAGACATCTCTCGAACAACAAAAGTAACACTCTACGCTCATCTTGCCCGTGCTCTTATACGGCGAAGAAGCATGGGTTGTTTCACGGACAGATGCAGTTGCTCTTGGGGTGTTTGAGAGGAAAATTCTTCGTAAAATCTTCGTTCCGTACGTTTTGAGGATAACGTTATCCATACGTACGACATGGCCGAGCCAGCGCAGACGTTCTATTGTGATGCGCTGGACAACATCTATGTCGTCGTAGAGCTCGTACAGCTCGTGGTTCATCCGTATGCGATAGACTTTACTCTTCTTCTTCTTCGATCCCCATTTGCTGTTAGCCGTCGGGGTAGCCTCGGGATATCCATATTCTCCAATTAGGTCGGTCATAACTCTCTCTTCTCATCTCTGCCATGGTTCTGCCCCTCATCCTTTCCACTTCCTGGATGCGATTTTCCCAAGTTTGTCGGGGTCTTCCTCTCGGTGCATTGTCTTTCGTTCTCATTTCCAGTACCTGTTTGGCTTTTCTTGACTCGTCCATTCGATGTGGATGTCCGAACCATTTTAGCTGTCTCTCCTCGATTTCTTGTATAATCGAGTCCCAAGAGCAGATGCATCTGTCCGTGACACAATCCATGCTTCTGCACCATATAAGATCATGGGCAAGATGAGCTTGTAGAGTGTTACTTTTGTTGGTCGAGAGAGATCTCTGCTACACATCTGCTTACTGATTCTTCGTTTTATGGTGGCTGATGTCTTTTTTGGTGTTAACGGCGGTGCCACGGTACTTCAATTCCTTAACCACTTCAAAATTGTCGCGGTCAGCATGGGACCCCAGACGCCGTGCGTCCCTGTTCGTAGACAGCATGTACTTCGTCTTGTCCTTGTTTACCGCTAGACCCACTTTCGCTGACTCCTTTTCGATTGCGGAAAATGCAGCAGTAACATCTCGCTTACAACGCCCGATGATATCGATATCATCAGCGTATGCATGAAACTAGACACTCTTGTAAAAAATAGTGTCATTGCGATGTACACCGACCTTCCGTAGTATCCCTTCCATCACGAAATTGAAGAGGTCCCATGAAAGAGGGTCGCCTTGTCTGAAACCTCGAACAGTATTGAAAGGTTCGTAGAGGACCGTTCCTACATAGACAGAGCTGATGGTGCCGCTCAATGTCATTCTGCAAAGACGAATCAGTTTTTGCAGGAATACCGAACTCAGACATGGTGGTGTATAGTGTATAGGCGATCCCTTATTGGGCTATCGAATGCAGCTTTGTAATCGATGAAGAGATAATGGGTATCGATCTGTTTTTCGTAAGTCTTTTCCAGGATTTGACGTTGAGTGAAGATCTGGTCTATGGTAGAATTACCAGTTCTAAAACCGCATTGATAGGGTCCGATTGGTGTATTGGCTACAGTCTTTCACATAATACGCTCGACAGGATCTTGTATGAGATGACATTAAGAAAAATTTCATTGAGATTATCAAAATAGCTTAAGTTAGAATCTTTATTTAGTAAAAATATTGATATATGTACATATTTGATATTGATATATTTTTCATTAAATTTCTTATTAACCCTTGCTGTTTCTCGCCGTTGTTCAGTTTCCCAACTTTATTCGAGCTTTTCGTGCTTGAGTCGTGTATCGTATCGGTTAAATATTATCAAAAAGCAATTTCATATTTATAAACTGCAAATATTTGCCAAAGTTCACTTAACCCCCATGCGTGGGAAATGCCAAAGCCGCTCCCCAACACTTATAATTTAATTTGTTTGCATTGACCAAAAATGGAGGGGTTTAAAAATCCCAGACCATTGACATATGCGCATTTAAATTAAAGCAGCAGACAACTGTTGACACTATAAATATGGAAGCATTAAAGGTTGAATGCACCAGCGTCAATGTCAGCACTAAGTTGGTTAAACTGTTGATTAAAAAAGTTTTTCACTATGTGTCTACTATAAAAGTTCATAACGTCATCGATTATAAATACGTTTGTAACGTAATCAACAGGGCCTTGTGACGCATACAATACAATTCTTGGGTGTCGCGACCAAGAGTCTACGACTTGGCTTGTACTCTTATCGCCAACAGTGATGACGGGGGTGAAGACGTCAGTCAGTTCCGACGACGACGAGCTGTTGCCAGATAAGACGTAAACTAAAAAAAGTCACGAACTTGGCAGCAACGGGGTGTACACCGGGCCAGGAAGTAAAAAGCTGTAAAACAAAAGCAAAAAATAATAATATGGCAAATTCATTTTACGAAAGCCAAACGGAAATGCCAAGACACGAAGAGACCTGCCTTTATTTGTTTGAAAGACAAGCGAAACGTCTTTATCTATGCCAACATAGCCTCAATATTTAGCTGAAATGATAGCAAGCTGTTGGCTAATAGTGTTGTTAAATGATCTTGGCAGCGAGTTTGTAGATTTTAAGTCGATAATATGGGCTCAGCGATTGGAAAAGCAAGGCTATGTGTTTGCAACAAAATATCTGAGACTAAGATAGTCTTTCATAACAAGAAATTCAGATCTCTTCTCCCAAGTCGGGAGAAAGAAACCTAGAAACCTCGACTAGCAACAATGGTTCACGGATGGGTCCAAAACTAAGCAGGGTGTAGGTGTTGGAATCGTTGGACCCAACACCAGAATCTCTAACGCAATGGGCATCTGGCCCAGCGTCTTTCAAGCGGAGATTGATGCCATGCCAGATAGCCAAGCTGCCATTAGGGATTTGTCATCCCGGAACATCTCCTCCAGGATGGTTAAAGAATGCCATAACTACCTCCAAACCCTCCAAGTCCGCCCGGAACAAAGTCGTGCTATGTTGGGTGCCTGGACACTCGGGAGTGGAGGGTAATACGATCGCTGACGATCTAGCACGACATGGTGCCTCCAACCTGACTATATCCCCTCGCCGTTTTGTGGTATTGGTTGGTCCACAATCTAAACCATGATAAACAAACGGGCTGCAGGAGAATATAGGAGATACTGGTTCTCCCTTCCGGGGCTTAGTCAAACAAAAGTGCTTGTCAAACCTGTCTCTCTTGGCAGAGCGGACCTAAAGCTCCTGGTAGCATACCTATCTGACCACCACACTGTTAGATACCATCTATAGAAAATTGGCCTATCGTACTCTTCAGAGTGCAGGCTCTGTCTAGAAGACGATGAAACCACCAGACATATTCTCTGTGACTGCCCAGCGCTGGTATGGGACAGAGCCTGTCATATGGGAAAGGAAGGGATTACTCCCTTCCATCTTCGGTCAATACCAACAAAAGACCTACTGCTTTTCATGCGAAAAGCGGAAAGTCTTTAGCTTTAATTTAAGGACATGGTACAAAACACCTTTAGATCGCAGTGCCCCACCTCTTTGTGAGGAACTCTTTCTCGAAAAAAAAAAATTGTCTTGCCACAAATTTTTAGTATTGATTGATCTTTGCTTTATGCATGGCAACAAATCGATGATGCGGTTGCCTTTATGACCCGTTTTTACTATTTTACTTTTGGCTGTTTATAATTCACAACTGGTTTCATCATCAAAAGGGATAAGACACAAATTTTTTATAATTGGTGTTTTACTTCTTAGTTATGCTTTATTTTTTCATTTATATTATAAAGTGGGCTTTTGAAGAAAACTTTTTTTTTGTGTGGTATTAATCTTTATTCGCAGTCATTACAATCAATGTGAAAAAAAAAAAATTATATCCGTTCTGGAAGATTTTTAGACGTCCAACGTCTTTCTTATCTTGTAGTAGCTAATTACCAACAAGTTTATATGGTTAGAGATGATTCCAAGTTTCTTCGAGATATTTAGCTAATTTTGCCATGGAATTAAACTTAGAAAATATTGGGCATCGAATATACTTTTGCCATAAAACAAATCGATTATATTTATAGACTAGTATACCATTCATTTTGCCAAATCAAATGGACCATGCTAACTACCTTTCATAGCCAATAATTAAACATTAAGTATGCAACAAAAACACTTAAAACAAAAAATTAAGTTGACTGCTTGTTTTATATTTTTAACACTTAAAGACCTTGACTAAAACAGCTGATTAGCGCTAATGGCTTAATGCAAGCGATGGTCAAGATTGTCAGCCACACTGAGAGGGATGCAGGGGGAAGGGGCGGCTTTAAGCCAGGTGAGCGTTGCACCAATTTGCGACGCAATAAATGATTTAACGAAATTAATGACTTTGTTGTAGAACGGTTGTGCAGTTTTTTACTTACAATGCCGCAGCTCATTAAATTTAAGCATACAAAATAATAACGACAACAAAAGTTAAACGCCTGCAAATTAAAGTTGTTAATTTTCAGTGCTTAATTGTTTTTTTCTGCTTTTGTTTTTGTTTTGATTTTATTTTTTTGTAAAATTAAATAAAAATAAACAAAAGCAACAAATAGCAACCGCATGCAAAGTTCAAGGACCTACTTGATTTTACTGGTTTGTGGATTTAATTTGTTTAGAAGGGCTGCTTAGGAAGTTTTAATTGTGTATATAAGTCGAGAAAGTAATTCTTCCTAAAATAATAATTCTTTGAGAATTCTTAAACGCTTTTCTAAAACGTCTCCATTTAATACATTCTCTATTGCCATTCACCCGCAAAAGCGCATGTTCCGTTTTCATTTCGTTTTAGAAGCATTTTATATTATTTTTAATGTCACTTAGAATTACTACCAGGGAATCAATATTTTACAACACCTTTGAAGGAAATCTAAAGAAATTAGCTAGAGCTAGAAAAGACCCTTAGCCTAGTGGTAAGAACTTTTTCGACTTTTTGTGGAGGCGTTCAAAAAGTGCTGTAGATCGCACTTCGCATAAAATTTGCATATAAGAAAGGTGTGTAAAAAATGACTAACGAACTATTAGTCAACCTTCATCAGATATCATATCTTTGTCATTTTCATACTAACATCTCAATAAACTGTGTTACCCAATCAGGGCCGTAGAGAGAATATCCGGGCCCCGGGGAAAATCTCGGATCCGGGCCCCTATTAATTTTTCTTAATTCATGAAAATACGTATAATTGTTGAAAAGTGTGAGATCAACATAAAAAAAAGTATAGAAAGGATTTCTGAGAGAATTGATGATTTGATAAAATCATAATAATGCATTTCATAAAACTCTGATGCAGATCTAAAACAAAACGCAACTCCAAGAAGTTTGAATTTTTTATTAACTAGCTTAGCCTTACATATGCTTCACAATAACCGTCAAGATGCTTAGAATTTAGCCTTCCGTGCTTTAGCTGAGGCGAAAGATTTATAATATCATCAAAGTCGAGATTTCTTGCTAACTCAGATTCCAAATACAATGTTGCCAATCCTGAGACTCGATTCTTTCCGAATGACTCTCGAGTCCGGGCCAATCCGAGAGATTCGGGCCCCGGGGAAAAAGTGCATCATATAACACACAATGAGCTAGCTCAAAATATTAAACTTAGGAAGAATGGCTTATACCCTTTTCAACATTTACCAATAGTAAGTAGTATGTATATAAGGTCGGCTAATTTAGGATGGTGTCCCATATTTCAAAAGTTCCAAGTCGTTTAGTCACTGAGAAGAAGCAAACTGTTTTTAACATTGACACGAGGTTAACAAAGGAAATTAGTTGGGAAATTGTTTCGAAATACTTTGAAATATATGTCTGTCATAAGAACCAAAAATAAAAGCAGTGTGCTTGACTGCTTGCTTTCAAATTCTGTGCGTATCGACTATTCTGAATGAAAATTAAATAGTTCCAAGCGAAATTTTTTATGACAGTAACATAACAAGTTCATCCGTTTCTTAATTAAACTTTGCGAAAAGTTCTACCGTGTCGCTGGGAATTTTCGATAAGAATTTGAAGATTATGCAAGCCAAAAAAGAAAGTTACATAAGGATATAAGGATGCCCAAAGATATGAAAAGTCGATTTAAACACGTAAGTCTGTCAATTCGTCTGTGAAAACCTTTAGATCACAGAAATTATTAGAGCTTATTATTTTAAAGCCCCAAATAATTTTAATTTTGTCCATAATGCGTTGAATTCTATATATAGCTACCATAAGTGCATTATGAAGCACCACCTCGAAAAAAAAACCGGTAGTTTTAAAAGTTTGGCTTTTGGAAGTTTTTTAGAGTTGTATCAAATTTATTTTAAAATCGGATTATAGAAAAAGCGATTTTTGGGAATAAATCTATTATTTATAAAGCCATTGTAACTATTATATATACATAGAACAATGAAATCCTAAGTTTCTGCAAACGCATCTAAGAAGAAAAATATCAAAGACTAGCTATGTAATGAAGGTAGGTCCTGCCTGACAAACCTGCATATGGAACCGACTTTTTTTATTGAGTGCCTAAAATGCTTTGGATTAGGTTGTCTTAAGAAATGTCCACTGGTTATCCTAATCACATGGCGACCACGATAGCCTAGCGACAGTGCACTAGACTATCATCCCAGAGGTTGTGAGTACGAATCCCACGGTAAGCATGTTCCTGCATTTTCACTTTTCCTATTTCTCTCAATTTTCCTGTCTATTTTATATCCTTAACACTTACTACCATTATCGGTATCTACCTAACTACTCCAATCGCATCCTTCCTTGCTTTTGTTGACACAAAAGTCACACCACAAAGTCTCTAGTTGATCTGGGCTTGAGCCACATACACTAACTTTATCTAATCATGTCGGAAGAGTCCAAAAATTATCGTCAATCTGAACTGATCTGAGATACCTACTTCAAAATTTCACTACATATAAATAACTAGTGAGGCGGAAGACGTTGTCCTGCCCAAACTTTTTGAATAATCTTAAAGTGTAGAAACATCGTAAGACTCTGTAGTTAGCTTAACTAGACAATCATTAGATTTTTGGATTAGTTGCCTTTCATGACTCTCTAAAAAGCCGTATGGAAAACTTAAGTATTCTTAAGAGAGCTCGCATCTCTAATAAATTCATGACCCACAGAAAATACTTTTCAACCCCTTTGCGACTACGCTTACGTTTGCACTTAATGTTCAATACCCGGTGTTGAACAATTTTCTATTATGCTATATTAACAATATTCAAAAAAATGCGTATATCTCACGAACCAATACACAAAAACGAAATAGACTTAAAACCTCCGTATTGACAACCTCTAGTACACGCAAAAATCATATTTGAAATTCATCATTGCGTTAATGAGAATACCAGTAACACGTAAAAAATAAGTTTCTTTTATATATATAGAGGATAATTTATACAGTCAAATGTATAATATACAGACTACATGTCTTCCGACATAGCTCCCACCTTAAGCAATCGATTCACCTTATTTGCTTTTACATTTCTAGGCGTAAGGATATACAAATTGTTAAAGTTTTTCAAAAAAATTTTCGACTAAAGTTTGGAACCAGAAAAAATACTGGTTCAAAGGAAGTCAAGTTCAAGAAAACCAACTACTATGTTGCGATCTTCGTCAAAATTACTACTTCTAGAATATTCGATTTGAAACTTTTGACAGGTGAGACTAGTTATAAATGGTGAAAGTATATAAGTTGGGAGGGTGCTCTACCAAAACACAGTTTTTCTCTTTTAAAAATGTGAGGAAATTACAAACACGTTTTTTTAAAAGGAATGGCAAGAAACGCTCAAAAGCTCGACAGTTGTTTCTCAGTGGATGTCTTGGTGTGTACCAAAAAGTACAAAGGTATAATAACACTAGTCGACGATGAAAAATCTCCAGAGATGAGACTTATATTTTATGTTAGGGCAATGTTTCAGCATTCAAAATCCGTATTTTTTATTATCCTCTTATACCCTGTTTTTTTTCTAGGACTATTTTAGAGAAAAAGGACCTTTTTCAAAAAACGGTTTCACATATGATGTCATAAAATCTGTACTGATTCAAATTTTTTCACATTTTTTTCCCCCTGAAAAGTAGAATAGAGTACCTTTCCATAATGTCCCAAATCATAAAAATCGGATGGCTAAAAAAACTACAGCTGAAACTGTGAGATGCTACCTTACTTGGAAAAATCATAATTTTTCGTGTACTCTTCATGATGGATTCAGCTTGTGGTGTTCAATGGGCAGCTCGAATTCTTCGCAAAGTTGCTTTATTTGAAAGCTACTAACATAACTTTCAAAAAAAAATTTAATTATAGAAGAGTGAACCACTTTTCAAAGGTTAAATGCAGTTAAAAGAGACGAAAAAAAAAATTGCCAAAAAAAATTTTTTTTTCTAATTTTACTAAAAATGCAATAAGTCGGTCATCTTTTATCATAAAAATATAAAGTTATATAGAAATCGCATCTACATATCATGACTTAAAATAATAAAATTATCAGGTGTGTAAGACTTTTTCTAAAATAAATGACTTTTTTTGTAGAAAAAGTCACCAAAATGCTGTGTTTTTTGGCATTTCGGGCTCACAGTTTCAGCTGTAGTTTTTTCTTTAGACATCCGATTTTTATGATTTGGGTTGTTATGGAAAGGTACTCTATTCTACTTATCAGAGAAAAAAAAATTTGAAAAAATTCGAATCAGTACAGATTTTATGACATCATATGTGAAACCGTTTTTTGAAAAAGGTCCTTTTTCACTAAAATAGTCCTAGAAAAAAAACAGGGTATAAGAGGATAATAAAAAATACAGATTTTGAATGCTGAAACATTGCCCTAACATAAAATATAAGTCTCATCTCTGGAGAAAAAAAGTGTGAAATTTGTCGACTAGTGTAAGCCTGATGGCAATTGTCGACTTGTCGCCAGTAAAGTTAACGAAAAAAATGTAGAGGGTGGTGGAAGAAAAACCAGGATAAACAGTTGAGTTGAAAGTCTGTCTGTCCGTAGCCACATAAAGTTTTTTAACATATTCCAATTAAAATAATCGTATTTCCTAGACGAAGTGAAGTGATTTCAATTGAATTGGGTCACCTAATAAAGGGTAACTTCGAAAAACATCGTAATGGAAAACAAACTTTATATTACCTGAGTTATGAAAAATCTCAATCTTTCCATTATTTGCGCTTTATTTCTTTCAAATATATGCATAGATTTTAAAATGACAAAATCTGATAAAATTGTTCCAATGCATATTCATGCGATTTGCAGCTTTAGTGATCGATGATTGTATTTATAAAATAATTATATATAAAACAAAATACTTTATAAATATGAATCAGCTAATCTTAGATACTTTAACAAAACCGGAAATACTATACTTCATATGTAATTCGAAACTATTCTTATAAACTATCATTATGTATTTCCATATCTATAACCCACTTTTGTTTATTTTGTTCTGCATTAAGATATTCAACAAGTGAAATCGTTTATGTCTTTATGATATTATAAGAAGTGTTCCCCTATTTTGCCAATTGCTGGAATTTCCGTGTTTATGAGAGTTTGAACGGGCCGTATACTATGAGCTTATTTCAATGAAATATGACGAATCTATTTGCTTATATACGAACATCAATTTGTTTAATAAGCTTATAGTATATCCTATCGTTAGTTTGATTTTTTCAAAAATAAGTTTTTATGATCATGTACAATAGACTATTTATATATTCATACACACCAAATAAGCCCTTATTGCTGCCTATAACTCACCTGATACTATTCAAGGAAATTTAGATTTCCAAGTAAGTTAGTTTCTATGATAAGCTGTACACTTATTTCTATTGAAATTATTGATTGAAATCGATAAACAAGTTCACGTGACCTTCACTGATCTATAACTATAAAAGATTATAAAGATATGCACAATTAGCTTGAAACAAAGCTACTTTCTTCGGGCTACAAATTTTTAAAACATTTAAATTCTGCTGAAAAAAGGTGTGCGGCGAGAAGAAGAATACTATAAATCCATATACAAGCGCGTAGATAAAAATTGAGCAGCGACTCATTACTGTAATGACTTGAATTTAAAGTACCGGAAATACTTGAGAATGATAATAATTATTTCTTATAGCATAGTTTTGGGCTATCCGCCAAGTGTTCTTATAACAAAAAACAAACAGAAATCCCAACAGTTGTTGGTTATTTGCTGAAAAAATTACCCGCAGACTTTGCATGATTAAACTTATTGTTCCGAGAAATTCGATAGAATTTCTATGGAATCGAACCCCCGGCAATGACGTAGAAGATGACGCGATCTAAACAAGTTTGAGCTGCCTCGTACTGTCTGACTACTTCTATCTATATATAGTATATTTATATATATATATAAATAAACAAGATTGTTAGCACGAGATATATGCATAACGTCAGTTTGAGTTAGAATAGTTATATATATTATAATCAAATAAATATGATAAGTTCACAAAATATTTTATTTATTTGTTTTACGGCTTTTTTAGGATTTGTTTACTCAGTTGCTTTATAGCCATAAACTGTGTCTACATCTGTAAAGACATAACTCTCTTTTAAATGTTGCAACTAAATCTTTTTGCAAATATTTTAAGGAATTTAATAGTTAACTTAGTAAATGTTTTTCTAAGAAATTTTTATGACGTAAATATGTGCACTACCATATAAGGGAGCTTAGATGTACAATAGAAAGTCTGTTGGCGGTATTTTTTTTGACTTGGTCACGAGTTTTTTTTATTGTTCAGCTTTAAATAAGTTTATTATTTTTATCTAAATAAAATATGATTTTATTATTTTTAAAACATAGAGTCATAATAATAGTCGAAAACGACAGCGGCCGGAACATTCCTTAACGTTCACTTCTGAATCAGAATTGGATTCAGTTTTTTATGCTAGATTTGCATTTTAAATTAAATTTCCCGCTCTTGAATAAAGAAATCAAAAATGTATAAGATTAAATGCGAATATTGCACAAACTCTATCAAGGTCTGGTGAAATATAGGCGATATATGTAGGTTAGGGCGGGTCAATTTGTATGGAGCCAAAAAAAACGTTCTGGGGCTCATGGCGATTTTTATTCTGTGGGTCATTCTTAGCAACTTTGCCAAAGGAATTATTGGTCTAAAAAGAATTTCGAGTCTCCCACTTTTTTGAAATAGGTTTTTTTTAAATATTCCAAAATCAACTTAGACATTGCATTGAACGCAATTTTTTTTTTTGCTCTAGCCAAAAGTGTATTTAGGGATTTTTGGGGTCGAGTAACCGATTTTTGACATTTTTAATTTTGAGCACCGCCAGAGAGCGCTCTAGTGCATTTTTTTAAATTTTTTTTCTTTTTTTTAGTTGACTTTTGTTGCGAAAATTGACAAATTTTAGGGGTTTTTGGGGTCGAAGAACCCATTTTTGACATCTGTTTTTAATTCTTTTTTATTTATTTCTCTTTTTTTTCAAATTCCAAAAATGTTGCGAAAATTGACAAATATTTTACTTTTCAATAATACTGAAGCACTGTAAATAATTTTATAAACAATTTTGAACTATATTTTATATTTTTGTACTATATTATATATCTCTAATAGAACCGATCTGCCAAAAAACCGTTTTTTTAAAAAAAATTCTTTGTGATTCGTTTATTTGTTAATAGATTGGAATCTATAATTTTTTTTAGAGAACCCAAGAACTGTACTAAATTTGATCAAAATCGGTTGACTATATCTCCCATAAGACCATCTGTCAAAAAAACGTTTTTTTTAACAAAATTCGTTGTTTCGTTTGTTTGTTAATAGATTGGAACCTAATTTGGAATTTATAAGTTTTTTAAAGTACCCAAGCACTGTACCAAATTTGATCAAAATCGGTTAACTAAATATATTATATACTATAGCTCCCATAGGACCAATCGGTCAAAAAAACGTTTTTTGTACAAAATTCGTTGGGTTTCGTTTGTTTATAAAGATATTTAAACCAAATTTGGATTTTAGAAGTTTTTCAGAGTATCCAAACACTGTACCAAATTTGAATGGTTGACTATATCATAGAGCTCCCAATCGGTCAAAAAAACGATTTTGGTGAAAAAATCCGAGTATTTCTTTTATCACCTTTAAAACATATTGCTATTATGACGTTTCCTGAGTGAGCATAAAATGCGTTGTTTCTGACAGCATTGTTTACAATGTTTCTCAAATTCGAAAGAATTTACAAAATAAAACACTACCATACTAAAAAAATCAAAATTGACGTCGAACTTTGGTCTTGTTAAGCTCTGAAGCCTTTACCAATTCAGCTATCCTTTTTAAATGCCTTAGATATTAGGGCTATTCTAAAATAGTATATTTCTTTTATCTCCGATACTTCTGATCGACTATAATGCTGCCCATACAAACTGAAATTGTAGTCAATATAACGTTTTTACATAGAATGGACGTGGCAGAAGAAAACAAAGTTTTATGTGGCTTGTCACCTAAGGAGTCCAAATATGGTCTCCAAGATATTGGCGTTAATACAGACGGACCATATTGTGGCTGTTGTTTTCTATACTTCTCACTAATTTTCACAAAATGGCCTTAAACTTTTTCATAGTTCCACGTCAAAAAATCTATCATTGCTATCATCCTATGCAAGAAATTTAAAAAAATATTCCAAATATATATTTATGTACAAATGGATCGAAAGAAGCTTGTGAATTTTAAGATAGCCCAAAGGAATATACAGCCCACAAAAAATATTTCATGATCCCTTTCCAAATACTCTAATAGAATCGAACTAATGAGTGTAGGCTCTTCCCTAAGCTCAAGAAACCGATTAACATTTGTTTTCGGACCAGTTATTAGATATATATGTTCTGAGGGTCGCTGAATGGGAATCTTAGGTCAAAAGAGCCCCAGCAGCTTAGATTTCTGAGATAAACTATAAAATACCCTGATTTATGAGTTTTTTGATTTTATATCAGCATACTGTCATTCTGGGAAGTTTTTTTAGCTCGGAAAGACTTATTCTGGCCTCTAAAACTGAATCTAGATTTGGAAGCTGTGTGATAACTTAACCTCAAAAAAACCCATTTTTTCTATTCCTTTCGTCTGAGTTCAGATTTTAAGCTTAACTTGAGTTGTTGCTGGTAGTTTAACCGTGTCATCTAATTTTTTAACAGTTTTTTGGAGCTGTCTCCTTATTTTTTGTACCCTGTACCTATAGATACAAAGGTTATACTACATTTGTGAAATGTATGCAACAGTCAGAAGGATGCGTGGCCTTTATACCAAAATGCATAACCTCGGGTAGCGATTGAGTCATGTCCGGCCGTCTGTCCGTCCGAATGAACGCCTAGATCTCGGAGACTAGAAAAGCTAAAGCCAAACACCAAACTTTACCGGCTGGCGCGCATATTTGCTCAGAAGATGAAGTTTGTTGAATCATGTCAATATCTTTCCCCGATCCCCGCAGTAGATTTTCTCGGTTTATGGCCACCCTTGCCTATAACATTTGACTCTACCTAATTATGGTTACAAGTAACTTAGAATCACCATTTTTGGTAAGCTGACATATGTCGCTCTAACAAATTCACTTCTAAATTTCATCGATGCGGACGACCCACGCCCGCAATAGATTTACGTGTTTTCTCCTACAACATACCAACTTGAAACTTACCCCATATATTTGTAGAACTTCAAATAGCTTCTTTGACGTTACTTTCGAATTTTCGGTAATAATTTACGGAACTTATAGGTAAATATCGAAAAAAGTCAATCTTTAAAATGCCGTTTTTTGTCTAAACAAAACTAAATGCTGTGCATCTATCTGCCATATTCGTAGTATCCGCAAATCGATTCGATAGGGTATACTTTCCATACTCCTTCCCGCTCTTTGTTTTCTTTGTGTCGGTGTGGCTGTTTTCTTTGTGTTTGTAAACAATTTCCGTTTCAATTGCAACGCCAAATTCTTGTGAAAATCAAGTATATATTAATATGTATAAAAACAACTTCCACTTGCTTATGTAACACAGCACATCAATATGTAATACTATACCAATATATAGAGTCTATAAATACGAGTCACCCCATGCTGTCATGACACCAAGATATGGACATTGACAACCTAATTTAACCAAAAAAGTCTTCTGGTAACGACCCTTTTTGGCCTAGTGTTTTGGTAAATTGAAAACGGGGCTATTGATTCGAAAGGCGCAGCAGGAGCTGCAACAAAAGCAACCCCTGAACGGAGACACACTCTCAGTTATGGCCTTGATTTGGCATTGTGTACATTTCGTATCTGTGTGTCTGCCGCTTATCTACTTTCGAGTCGTATTGCATGCCTCAAGGTTTGCCAAATGGACAAAAGACAATTGGAAATGCAAGACGACGCCAGACGCGACGCACTCAGACAGAGATTTTTGGATTTTAAGCGTTCCAGGCGTCTAAGGCGCTTGCTGTTGCTGTTGCATTCTTATCAACTGCAGGACAAGACAAAGTGGCCAAGGAAGCTACTTTATGGCTGTAAAGACATAAATGCTACCTGCCTAATGGCTGCCCATTGTGTTTACCTGCCACACAGCGCCTAATAGCTACATTTTAGCACGCGTCTAAGTATCTGCCAGATACTTTGTGTGCAACGGGCGTGTGCGCTCATTAACTGGTTGACTGGTTGGCTGCTCCTCTTGCTGCCACTGCTTCAGCCGAAGCTGAGCGCTAAAAATCTAGCAGCAAGATTACTGCAACAAATGGTTGCCACTACAGCTACAGTGTTGCAGAAAAGTTTTGGCATCGCTAAGCAGAGGTTTGGTTTGTAGTTTTCAGTCTATAGTGAGCTTAGATTCTTGTTGGAGAACTTGAAGCTTTGACTTGAAACAAGATACATTTATAGCTTTTTTTTTTATTATTTGGCTTGAATTTTTTACCAAATTTTTGTATTATTTATATATTAAGCAAATAATCTCTATTTTACCGGGGCTTTTTGTGGGCTACAAATGGGTTTTAATCTATTTGCTTAACTGGTTTAAAGCACCTACTATAAATAAGAGATGGTACTTTTTGCGGTTATAATCGCAAAAATGATATATCAGCATTTACCGGACCAAACTGGATTGTTATCCATTGACATGATGTTAGTGTCGTTTTCCTAAATGATAAGTAAATTAAAATATTTTTTATTTTGGCATCAATTATTTGTTTTTTATACGATAAAACTACGATTAAAAATGCATAATGCTAAAAGTATAAAGTGTCCAAAAACAACTTAAACCCAAACCAAAAAAAAGGGTATTTACGGACGACCTATACCCTTTATTATTATTTATTCTTATTGGGTGTATAAATGTACTGTGACCCAGGTGGATCTATTGTACCCCTTTCATGGCTTAGAGCTCTCCCAAAAGTCCTAAGGCCTGAATCTATTGCAGTAATTTGTTTGGACTTATAGTAACAACGATCTGCGCTGGGAGAACGTATATGCCCAGGAGCTTGTTTCTTTTACCGTCGAGTGCCATACATTCACATAATACATGCGAAGAAGTTTCATCCTCCTTGCTACAGAGGCGATATAGTTCCCTATCCAATATGCCAATTTTGTTTAAGTGGCTGTGGAGCCTACAATGTCCCGTCAGAAGGTCCGTCAGGATTCTCACGGTTTTCTTCCCGTGAGTTACTATGACTTTGAACCTATTAAGGCTGTAGTTGGAGAAGAGGGTTTTTGACTATTTAAGCCCTGGTATCTGCGCCCAGTGAAGCAGCCGTTTTTTATTATTCTCTATTCTTAGTAGGTCCCGTACCACGTGGTTACCAATTCCACAGTGTGGTTTAGGATCAATTAGCGGTGTTGCTGCAGCGGTTCTTGCAAGTTTATCTACCAGCTCATTTCCAGGAATATTGTTATTTCCTGGAACCCATCTAATTGTGAGCTTATTCCTGGACCCTAAATTATCCAGTGACGTTCTCACTTCTTTAACCAACCTTGATGTGATCTTGGCTTTGCTTAATGCCTTTATTGCTGCTTGACTATCAGACAGTATGGAAATATCCTTTTCATGGTAGTTGTTTTGGAGATTGAATCCTGTACATCTTCCAATAGCACAGACTTTAGCTTGGAAAATGCTGGCGTGTCTGCCTAGAGGTTCATAATATTTGGTCCTGGGTCCTACTGCCACCAGGCCACTTCCTTGATTAGTGAGTGATCCGTCTGTGTAGCACTTTATTGTATGTGGTTTCATAGGGTGAACTGCCTCAAGAGAGGTCCAAGCCTCTCATCCCTTGGCTGCAGAAGCTTAGGCATATCCTTTGCTAGATCTGCAGCATCTTTTTTGGTGAGGCTAAAGTCGTCCCCTACCCTGCCAATTCTTCTTTATGCGGCTTTCCCCCGCATAGCGACAGCGATATGTAGCGGTGTGAACTTCATCAATATTTCTAAGGCAGCAGAAGGACAGCTGCACATAACTCCTGTCATACATATGCAGGCCATTTTGCAGTTTCTGCATTTTTTTCTGGTCGTGCTAAGGTAAGGTCTACTACCCCCAGGCTATGGTCCCATACGTTAGCATGGGTCTAACAACCATGAAATATAGACATCTTAATATTCGTGGTGATGTGCCCCACGACTTCCCGGCAATACTTCTTTACGTAAAAAGAGCCTTTGAGCACTTATTTATCGTGTTTTCTACATGAGTCTTGAAGTTAAGACTGGAGTCAAAGGTCACTCCAAGATACCTGACTCGTTTCTATACTGCATCATAAGGCTATACATTTCATTCTACCAAGTTTATATCTCCTTGTGACGGGTACTATGACAGTCTTGGCAGGGTTGAGATTCAGGCCTGCCGTTTTACACCAGTCATTGGTTTCTTTGAGACCTAGCTAGACAATGTCGCAGAGCGTTTCTACATACTTACCTCTTGCTATGATGACGATGTCATCAGCATAGCCTTGACATAGTATGCCTCTGCTCGTTAGTTTCTCCAGCAACTCATCTACTAGTAGACTCCATAAGAGGGGTGATAATACCCCGCCCTGAGGACAGCCTCTTGTTGTTAAAAATGCATAATAGTGGTGATTGTCCCCCAATAGTTGCTGTAGCCTGTCTGGATGATTGCAGTGAAGCTATCCATCTACTGGTGGTTGCGCCTAGGCCCCTTCTGGCCAGTGATACGTTGACAGCCTCGTGGGAGGCATTGTCAAAAGCACCCTGTATATCCAGGAAAGCGCATAGTGCAACCTCCTTATGAGTTATGGATTCCGTCCGTAGACCTTTCCGCTCTATGAGCTTGTTGCATCCTCTAGAGAGATCGTTGTTCTAGCAATGTGATTCTAATTCTGTAGTCTACCAGTTTTTCCAAAGTTTTCAGCAAAAACGAAGTTAAGCTGGTAGGTCTGTACGACTTTGGATTTGTGACATCTTTCTTTCCAGCTTTCGGGATGAAGTTTTTGAAGCTCCGGATTCTCTTCAGTTGTCGAATAAATCTTTCTGGAGATGTCGTTGTTCTAGCAATGTGCTTCTAATTCTGAAGTCTACCAGTTTTTCCAACGTTTTCAGTAAAAACGAAGTTAAGCTGATAGGTCTGTACGACTTTGGATTTGTGACATCTTTCTTCCCAGCTTTTGGGATTAAGTTTTTTAAGCTCCGGAAAAAAATTGGCTTCCATAAAATTAATGGTGTGTTGAGTTACAATTTTATTTCTTGAAGTGTTATAAACTTCGTTAAGTGAATGCAACTGAAGAACGGGACCCTAAGATACATGTAGTATCAATTTTTGAAGCTGCTAGCTCTAAAAGTATTGGGTAAAAAACAGAAAGACTGAGTTCTTTCATCTTCCTTATCAAATCGGTATAGATCTGGTTTTACTCATACTCGTTACTATACATTTATTCTACTAAGCAAATATACCCAACTAGATAAATTTTTCACAAATTTTTTCCCACTGTCAAAACTTTTTTGATGCACTGTATGCAACAAATTGGCGCACGGAACCTGTCTGAGGTGGCTAAGCCTCTCTAGAGACCAAACCGGGTGCCGACTTATGCGCGTGTATGTGTGTATCTGTGTGTACTTTAATATGTGTGTAAAAACCCCGATGAGTCATCTCGAGCGATGCGTGCCGCGGCAGCATACAAAACATGTGCGCGAGCAGCAGAAGCAGCGGCAGCGCATAGTGCGAGCGAGAGCGCATGCATTGGCTCGCGGCAATGAATTCAAAACAAAACAAAACTCAATGACCAGCGAACGCTGAGAGTGAGAAAATGTCAACAAAAGCAGCGCGCCAAAACTAAAATGTTGAGTGAGTTTGTCATGTTGCGCTCTTGAGTTTGAGTGTGAGCGCGCTATAGTGAGTGAGTTTAAGCGCTCGCGCTGTCATTTTTATAGCATGCGATATGCGCGCTGCACTGGTGTGCGTGTTTTTTTCAAGCAGCGCTCTCATGCGCTCTTTTTGTAAGTATCTTTTGGATTATCATTCTGACAGTTATTGTGTGCTGTGTTATGCGCGGCCATTCGTCAGGGTGGTGAAATCATAGCGAGCACAGACACAACGTTCAGCTAGCAAGTGTGCGCAGCAAAAGTGTTAAAATATTATTAAAATTTAGAAATTTTGGAAACAATTTATAAGATACTTTAGTTTTGGTGAGGCAAACTACGCTTTGGTTTGCTAAGTGCGGTTTTTAAAGCTGTAAATATGGTTTATGTGAATTTTATGTTGAGCTTAGTGCAGCCCTGGTTATCTTCCAGCTAGTGTGTGTGTATGTTTATGTGGCCAAAACGTCACGCGACTGTATGTGTGTGTGTGTGGAAGCAACGTTGCGGCTCTGACTCTGGCTCGCTGAGCTAGTAGCTCAGTTATTTTTCGCTTTTTGTTAAAGCAACGCGACTGCAACGGAAAGCCACGCGGCTGCGTATCTCTCTGTGTAGTTTTTTTATATTTCCCCCCCAAAAAACACGCCCGCGCGCGCTCTCTTTTTCTCTTACGCTCTTCTAAAATCCCCATAAGCAAAAAGTACATACGAACAATACTTGTTATTGTTCTTGGTATATTTATTATATTCCCAAGTGTATTAGTTTAAGCCACTAATTAGCTACAACAACAACAACAACAGCTACAGCAATAATTAGAGTCTTAACTATATTGCAAAGTAAAAGTCATTGTTGTTGTTATGTGTGTGTGTGTCTCCACTGTCGTTGCTTATCTATTGTGAATGCGCGCTGCGTGCAACGTCACACGCAACAAAACTAAAAAACAAAAAAGTTAAGATACAAGTCAAACGCTGTGTGTAAAGTGCTGTAAAGTTTGCTCAAAATTACGAAATACATTTGGAAACTCTTTTTTTATTTTATTTTTGTGCCCCTGTTTTGTACCTGGTCTGTGCGAAGTCCAAAGCAAAGCGTAGATACAATAATAACAACAACAAGCATAACGTGAGAGAGCAACGATAAAACGTTAAGTTTAAAGGCGGTACGGTTTTTAGTCTAGAGCATTCTGCGCTGTTGAAAAATTGTTGTTTTATTTGAAATACGAAATATCTGCGTTTTTTAATGGCAACGCGCTGACGACACAGATACGCAAACCGCTCTCACACACACACACTTACACGCATATGTTATAACAGCAACAAATTGACAGCTGGAAAATTGAGCTGCAACAAAAGAAACTTGCAAGAAGCAGAGCAGCAGTTGCGGCAGCAGCGCGAGAGCGACGAGAGTGCAAACGCCCGCCCCCGCGCACACACATGTAATTTGCATACCCTTTGGAAGTTCATATAAAAACAAATTAGTACAAAGTGCTTACAACAACAACAACAGCAGCAACAACGACAATGAAAGTTAAAGTCGAACGCACAACAAAAAAGTCCGCTGTTGCAACAACAACAACAACGACGTCTACAACAGCAACAACGCTGCCATCGTCAACGGAAAAAGTTGCCATCACTGCGACGACGTCAGCGGACAACAACAACACCGAGGACGATGATGAGGTGACAACGACGACGACAAGCGCAGTAACAACGCAGCAAGAAATGGACTTTTTGCCTGAACTGTCCACAACGATATCGACAACGACAACAACAACGGCCCGCAATCTTATCGTAAGTGATTTTTTTTCGTTTTTCATTATATGGCAACGTTTATTCATTACCGTTGGCTGTGTTGCGATTAGGGATGAGCGCGGTACAAACTCGTTTACTGTGACCCAATCGATTTTTGTGCGGCTACCAAAAGCTCTAACAAGCAGGCAACAATAGTCATGGAACAGCAACTATCGGTTCCGAGTAAAACATGTGCAACAAAAATTTGGTATTCCGGACTTCCACTCCGAGCAAACTTATTTGGAGTAAAAAATATGTATTTGGAAAAATGTGTGCTATATATGTCTTTATAACTTGTTATTATATCGCAATTGTGCCTTGAAATCGATTTTGTGTCAACTCTTGGCGACCGAAGTTCCACGAAAATATACCACGTGCAACAAGCATGCTTCGATTATCGATTATGAATAAAACATGTGTTACTTTGAATCTCAATTCAACTCCGAGAAATCTTATTTGGAGTGAAAAATATCTAAATATTTGGCAAAAAAGTGTGCCATATCTCTTTAAACCTTCTTTTTGTATCGTAATTGCGCCTTGAAATCGATTTTGGGTCAACACTTGGGGACAGAAATTCCACGAAAAAATACCCCGTGCAACAAGTATGTTCCGATTATCGATTCCGAATAAAACATGTGTTATTTTGAAACTCAATTCGGAGCATAACCATTCTGTTTAAAGAGTATCAGTTTTATGGGCGGGAATCAAAAGTAACTGGCTAATCGAGCATATCAATCAAGTCCCGAAATAATTTTGTGATTTTTTAATGAGCGCATAATAAAAAAAAATGTATTCTGTGCCAATGCAGTAAAAATATCACGTGCAACAAGCATGTTCCGATAATCGACTTATTTTGAATCTCAATTCGGAGAATAATCATTCTGTTTAAAGAGTACCAGTTTTTTGAGCGGGAATGAAATGTAACTGACTAATCGAGCAAATCAATCATGTCGCGAAATAATACCACGTCACACGTTTTACGAAAATTATATTTTAACGCAGAAATGTTTAAAAGTTCATAAATCGCACTTCGTTAAATTGTTTAGATCCTATCGCAACTTGATGTCAGCCGTCTTATCAGATATTAGGGATTCAATATAATTTGTAGAAAATTTTATAACATGGGCACCCTGTATATGGTACACAATAAGTCGAAATATCTGATGTTATCACTCAAACATTTTTTTTTGTTTATTTACAATCTGTCTTAAGATAATAAGTATATGTAGGTAATTATAATTAAAATTAGTAGAGAGTAAAGTTTGTGGTAAAATCTACTGCTATAAACATTAGAGGTCAAAGTATTTTACACTACTGTAATTGGTCTTCCCTTAACGCTTTCCGGCTTGATTTTTGTGTCACGATTCTTCTAAAATCCTACACAGAACATTTCGGTGAGGCCAAACTAGGATACATAGGACCTTGATTTTTTTCTGTTCTATTTATGGCTATCTTCTTCTTTTGTCATCCTTGACTCCCAGTGGAGCATAGGGCCTCATGGTGTTGGTTTCATTCATCGTGAGGTCTACGCTTGGATTTGGCACCTCCAAAATCCTTGTGCCAGCTGCCGAAACAGGAGTATTTCTCGTATTAAGACGATAACCCCTTGAAGTAGTGTTTCCATTGTTGTTAATTTCCATGCTTGAACATCGATTGGCGCTAAAGTCGATGTTTGATGAGGTCAAAGACGGTACACATAACACGTTTGTAGAGCGAGCTGATCGATCCGAGACAGACGCCCGCTTGCAGCCGTGCCTAACCTGGCGAGAAGGCGCTACAAAAGGCGCAAAGATTGTCGTTGATTGACGATGCAATTCATCCGCCTTTCAATGCATACTCTCTTTAATCCTAAGACCAAGTATGTTGGAATGGCCTAAAAAATTAAAGCTCCCTCTCTTGTTAGCCGTGACCAAGACTTCCACACGGGTTGGTTACCTTATCTTCATCAAGATTGCTCTGGTTACCAGAGTGCAACACGTGGAGGTAAGAGTAAGAATTGAGTGCTGAGTGTGCCGATAACAGGGTACCGTCGGAGACATCAGCACCCTTGGAACATTCCTATAGTAACATAATTCTGACGTCACAGTTTTTAAGTCGTTCCATTTTTATTCGAGCCTGGAAGGGAGGGTTAGTGTCTCTTTACATTTATTTTGTTTAAAACATAATTTTAGTCTTTTGACAAGGCCATATAAATGTGTTGTTATAATTTTTCCTTGGTGTTTTTCTTATTGGGACGGTTGGACCTAATTTGTCATTATATATGCTGGAGATTGAGCAAATGTGGCTCTCTATGGCCTTAGATTAAAGTCAGTAAACTAAAAAAGCATCAAGTGTATATATTTTTTCTAAAATACGATAATTTAGTGCAATAGCGTCGATATAAACTGCATAAACAGAACTATTTCTATCAAATTGCTGTGTTGTGTTTCTATCGTGCTTGTTGTGGCTCAAATGGCTCACGCGCGCACCTCTAGTTCTCACTCACGTAGCATATGATAATATTGTTGTTGTAATTGTTGTTGCATAGAACGCAATTATTCCGCTTTATTTGCTATACGACTGCTTCAAACTCCCCCCTTGCTTTTTAATACTGCTACACTCCCTCTCTCTCTCTCTCTTGGCCATTTGTTTTGTGCGCTTAACATTTTTTCCATAAAATTAACACCAATGAGCGCAACAACAATAAGCAACGACAACAACAACGAGTTGCTTCAGTTGGCCGTCGTCTCGCTACAAAGTCAACACACACAAAAAAAAAATGTGGAAAAAAAAACTTGTTTAAAAAAAATTTACTTTGTTGCTTTTTATGAATATTCGCCGAATTGTATTGTGCGCATTTTGCTTTAGCTTTCAGTTATTATTATTGTTGTTGTTTCGCTTGTGTTTCCATTCTCTTTGGTTTTTATTTTGTCGACATCTTTGGAATTTCAATTTACACTTGTGTGCATTGTTGTTGTTGCTATTGGCATTGCCATTTGGCAGTTTGCGCGCGCTGTCACTCTCTCGCGCTCTCACGCGCTCTGCGCTCTCTCGATTTCACACAGATACTATATATACACGTCCAGTTGGAATATTTCACATGCTGCTAGCTGTGTTGGTTTTTTTATCGCATGCAATATTTTTGTTTTGAGTGTTTTTGGCTCGCACTCAGTGCACTCGGCAAAGATATATTTACGCTCTGGCTAGAAGAGGTGTCAAGGTTGACGTTTGATTCTGTTTGCAATTTAAGCATGTGCTTTTTTTTTGTGTTTTTAAATGTGTGTGTGTGCATTTGGTTCTATAAGTTTTGAGCAGCATTTGAGTTGTCATTTAAAACACGTGCGTTCGTTCTTTGGCCAATTGAGTAGTATCTTAAGCATGGCAACTATAAACTATCTAGTTGAATATAAAGGTCAAGGTTGCAGCTTTAAATTTGTTTGCTTTCTTTAAAAGTCACTAAGGATAAGCTTGCGGTGGGAATATTTTATATTTTCAAGCGATTTCAAGTTATTGTATCTTTTATTGTTAATTTTTTTTTTTTTTGAGCTATAAATTTCGTCATGAGTTTCTTTAATACCTTTAGAATTTGATTTGTGATTCCATTGCGGGAATCAGATTGTTCCGCATTTCCAGAAACCTTTCTTTAAGGCGTACAACTTTTATTTTAGATGGTTCTAATTGGAATGAAAGATGTTTTTAAAATTTTGAAATTCCAGCGCAGTAAAAGATAAATTTTTGAAATTTTTATGAATGATTTGAATACGACACAAGCGAACAAACTATTAAGAAGACAATGGTTTTGTATAATAAATTTTATAAATTTATCGATAGTAATGCTGATCGATAATAACAATAAAAATAAAAGCTAAAGTTTTCCAATTTGTAGGCATGGTTTGGAAGCAAATACAAAAAAAAATATTGTATATTTTTTTTTTTTTGAAAGCTATAAATTTTGTCATGCGATTCTTTAATACCTTTAGAACTTGATTTCTGATTCAATTTCAGGAATCACAGATTTTTTCGCATTTCCAGAAACCTTTCTTTAAGACCAACAATCTTTTATTCTAGATTTTTCTTATTGGAATGAAAGATGTTTTTAAAATATTGCAAATAATTTTGAAATTTCCAGTGCAGTAAAAGATACTTTTTGGAAATTGTTAGGAATAATTTGAATACGACAAAAGCGAATAAAACTATTAAGAAGACAATTGTTTTAAATAATGAACTTTAGAAATTTATCGATAGTAATGCTGATCGATTACAACAATAAACATAAAAGCTAAAGTTTTCCAATTTGTGAATAATTTTGAAATTTCCAGTGCAGTAAAAGATAATTTTTGGAAATTTTTAGGAATAATTTGAATACGACAAAAGCGAATAAATCTATTAAGAAGACAATTGTTTTAAGTTATGAACTTTAGAAATTTATCGATAGCAATGCTGATCGATAACAACAATAAACATAAAAGCTAAAGCTTTCCAATTTGTGGGCAGGTGACAGTTTCAAAAGCTGAATGATATGTCTCAACGATGCATCGTTAAAATATTAATCGAATATAAAAACCAAAATGTATCTGTTGCCTAAAAAATTTGTATCTGATCCAACATTTGTTTGACAGAAAATGAAAATTTGTAAAAGTTTCACGTCAAACCTACCACACATCGTATCTAAATTGTGTACAACATTCAAGAGCTACTTCAGGTTTAATGTAAGCTAATCTTATGTATCTACAAGATACTTGCATTTACGTTGGTGGGCAATGCAAGTCATTTATAACGTCAATCTGTCGTAATTGTTGGCCTGCCCAGATATATCTACTACTGCGAATTCAAATTATGCTGCAGTGAATTTCACAATAAAATTAAATGCACATAAGTAAATACAAGCACAAATACAGCGATACAGATACACGCTTACACTCACACAGCTACAAACATTGCCAAGGTCAAATGGAATACAGCTGTCCCACTTAGAATGTCAAATGGCTCACGCGTTGCGTCGTGAATTTGTTGCGGCAGTCTTAAATCTATCTCTAGTATATATGTATCTATGTAACTAATGTATCTATGTATATATTCTACTCAATGGGGGCCTTACATGGATACAGATTGCACTTGAAACTAGAAAATTGCCTTTTTTGTGCATTGCACGATGTTCGTTCGGATTGTGTTGATGGCAACATAAATATTCATGTAATAAAAGCCCCAATACATTTGATGGGCAACTCCCCCAGGGACATTGTACTATAACATTTAATATGTATATATGTATATAGATACTTTATTATGATGCAGATTTAAATTTTAAAATTCAACGATTTGTGCTCTTAAGTGTCTTTAAGTGTTTGGCTAAAACATTTGCGATTTTTTTAATGAGCGCATAACTAAAAATAAATTTAATTCTGTGCCAATGCAGAAATGACGCTATTATTTAGTTTTTATACGATAATAAATAAAAATATATGTACAATGGTCGTTATTGTTGGTTTTTTTTTTTTGTTTTTCATTCTTTTATATATCAATAAACTTGGCTGTTAAAATGTTTTTTTACGTTCCAGAATTATTTTAGTGCATTTTGATTTAGAGTGGGGAGAAGCATTTTAGCTTAGGAAGCTTTTCACTTTTTGATTTATCGATAAGTAAATATTTAATATTTAATTTTTATATTTAATATTTCTCAAAAACGCATAGATTTTTTTTTTAATTAAGAGAACAATTTTTTAAAATGCTCTTTCTAATTTATTATTTTTTTTTTATAAATTATAAAGTAGAACTAATTCTAAGTTATAAAGGTTTTGTAGCCTTCAGGCTGTTTTGACCAGGTCTAAGTGGGAATCGAATTTCTAATTTTTATTATTTCATCATTGATTAATTCTGAATGAATTATAATGATCGCTATAGTACCGATTTTAATGATTTATCGTATGTAAGAGATAGAGCGGGGCTCAATCTCCAATTTTCGAGAATCGATATTTTTGACCGATTCTCAAAAAAAAATCGATTTAAACGATTAATCACACTATAACGGTAGGCTCTAGCAAGATAAAACCGTAGATAATCATAGAAAATTAAATCTATATACAAAAAAGAATATGTACTTATGAAAAATTCACTTAAAATTTCCTTAATTCACAATTACGAAAACAAAAATTCAAAACATGATAAAAGAAAAAAGTTAATACTTCGTTTTATTCAAAAACTAAAAACCCAGAAAAATAAGTAGCAATTCATTTGATTTTGTGACAATTAAGAATCAATTAAATCGATTTAAAATCGAATCGATGTCCAGCTTTAGTAAGAGAGGTACTTGCCATTATTCTACTTTTAAAATTGTCTTACTTAATATCGATGATTGTAAAGTTATCGATAACTGCCTATTGAAGCAGACTTTAGATATAATTTTTTTACGTATGAATTCAGTGCTGCAACTATTAAAAAATACCTTACTCCTTTGATACATGGAATTATGATCCAATAATATAGTACGCTTATAATAGTAAAAAATAAGCATAAATAAAATTTTAAACTTTTTACCAAATTTAGAAAATAACAATGGATAAGAGCTGGGCTCGATCTTCAATTTACGAGAATCGATCTTTTCGACCGATTCTCACCTAATAATCGATAAAATCGGACTACGACGGCCCCTATCGTTATCAAGATATTGTAAAAACGCAAAAAATTACAGGAAAGGAAGTCTATATAAAAACAAGAATAATTATACAAAATTCACTTAAATTTATTTCCATAAAACTCAAAACTTGATAAAAAAAAGGAATAAATTAATAGTTCGTTTGTTTAAAAATTCAAAACTTTATAAGAAAACATCAAAATTAAGGTGGTTGGCCATGCAATATTTTGGTCTACCTCGCGTTACTTCCAAAAAATTATAAAATGAACATAGTAAGTAAAATTAACCATTGCGTGTAAATACGAAATAGTTT
The DNA here is from genome assembly GCA_037043745.1 of Chymomyza amoena. Classification (NCBI taxonomy): domain Eukaryota; kingdom Metazoa; phylum Arthropoda; class Insecta; order Diptera; family Drosophilidae; genus Chymomyza; species Chymomyza amoena. The sequence continues at coordinate 229,438 of JBAMAX010002216.1, read as the reverse complement.
CTATCATTCTTAGTTAAATTTCAGTTTATTATGAACATTAAAAAATGTTGATTTCTTTGTCAGGAAAACGCCTTCATTTTGTTAAATTCTTCGAAAAAAAGGCGATACCGATACCGTCGATATCAATCGGATCGGTATAGAATTTTTTTGAAATGCTCAATACTTCGAATCGATTTTTTTTCTGGTATCGAGCATTTCTATTCTGGAACTCTTTCTGATGGTTGCAGACAATTGAACACCACAGATTCTGACAGCTGCAGATTCAGTGAGATTAAGAAGATACTGTGACGCTCTTCCTAGATGTAGCGCCATCTTTTTTGTCATAGAATCATGTCGACTCAGTCGACTAGAACTCTAGTTCTAGCTCTAGGGCTAGTAGGAAACACAATAGATCCTTATGTGCAGCAATAAGAAAAAATATAAGCACGCGTTTGAAGTAAAACATTTTTTCGCCCCACTGTAATTATCTGCGTAGTACTCATCGGCATATCGATGTTTGGGTTTATCAACTCACTTATCGATATTTTGCTCTACGTTTACATTGAGTTTTTACTTTGGCTGAATGCACTGATATATATTGGTCACCATTTGTTTTAATTTATAATTCAGGCCTGTTCTAGATTTGGAATCTTTTTGAAAAGTCATAACGAGGCATTCCGACAAATGGTGTTGTAGGTTACGACTGAGTTCGAATCGACTTTCGAATGGTTTTCGAATCGTTTTCATTTCGAGTGCGATCGATAACCATTTGTATAGAACCGCTGGCCAGCTATCGATAAGTTGTAGAGTTACCACAAGTTTTCAAACATCTACTTTATTAATTTATTTTTTCTTTCTGCCAACATCTTTCTGAGAGAGAAAAATCTAAAAGTTTCTAGTCTTGTTTTAAATAAGTAATCCAAGAAATTTTATAAAATGCGCATAAAAGTTGGCAGTGAAATGTGTAAAAAGGAAAACAATTTGATATTTCGTAAAAGAGCGTGGGTGTGAAAGGGTGCGCGCTACTGCTGGTAAATTTTTTGTTTTTTTTTTGTGCCAAGAGAGTAAAACCAAAAGACGTCATAAAGAAGAATGGAAAAGACAGGTTGACGTCATACTAAAGGTCCACCGAACAAAACATTTAAAGCATCGGTATGGAATTAGAAAGGACTTGGGAGGGGTTTTGAATTGTTTGACAATATTTAAGGGTTAAGACACTGAGGCTGAAGGATATAAAGATAAATATATATAGAGGCTATAATAGCTAAAGCGGACCACTTTTAGAATCAAACTATTTAATTTATTTTTGAAGCTTTTTATAACTTGAGTATAATTTTGAGAAACGACATCAATATCCGTTGTAGAGCTGAGCATCGATTCGATTTAAAATCGATTTAATTGATTCTTTATTTTTGAGAATAAATATCGATTCTTGTTTATTAAGCATCGATCTTTTATTTACATTATGGCGGATCAATTTTATGAGGTAGAAAAATGGTTTGGGGTTTGAATTTCGAATTAGGTTTTCAAAATAGGTTTTTCTTGCAAAGTATTCAAAAATCGGCTTAGTCCTTCTATTTAAAAGGCCAAAAAACTATATTTCCTCTAGCTAAATGTATATTTGGCAATTTTTGGAGTCGAAGAAACAATTTTTCCCATCTATTTTTAATTTTGAGTGCCACCAGAGGGCGCTATTGAGTGTTTTTAAATTTTTTTTTTTTAAATTGACAAAAGATCTCAAAAATATTTAATAAATGGTGACTTAAAGTGAAACGAAATTTTACTCGATACCGATACTGAGCAAATTGGTATCGGATCAACGATTAATCGCCGTGAGCCAAAATATTGGTATCGAATATTCAGAATAGACTTCAGATATTCTCGATATTTCAAAATATCGGATGGGTATCGCGTATCCCTATTCCGGAACCAGCTTTAATTTTGTAGTGCCTTCTTAAAAGAAATTATCATAAATAGACAACTAATCTCTTCATTCTCGACATTCCAATGCCTTCCAACAATTTCTGTTGCACTTTATTACGATTTAAAGTTTATATTTTTAAACAATCTTCAAAACTTAAGTGCAGCCAAAACCGATATTATATATTCACAGTCACTTTGTCTGCATATTAAATTCGAGGTTTCATTTATCAACAACAATGTTTGAGTTTTGAAATTAACTCAATTCCAGTCTCAGGTAGCTAAAGCGACTTGACTTGAATTTCAAATCTTATGTTTACAGTTAATAAACAAGCGTTTGCTAATGAAGTCAACTAATGACGTCAATCGTTTAAAGTTAAACAAAGCTGGGGCTACAGCCAAAGCCGGTTTTTAGAGGATTTCTCGTTTTTTACTTCGATCATTTTTTATTTTTGACAAACTTGCGAGAGTTAACAATCAATAAAACGTAGCTGAAGGAAAAGTTACTCGATCGGGGCAGTGTTTTAGGAAATGGAATTAAGCTCGTTTTCAACTTATAATGAGTTTTCTTCTGACCGTGGGTCCTGGGCGTCTGGAAACCTCTGTTATGTACGCCTTTACGCGTTAGAGACTTCAAAACTGAAATTTTCTATTAAATCTGAATTGATGTCTTTTCATTACTTTTTTAAGAATCGTGGGGTTTGCTTTTTATTCGATTTCCAGCTAGATCCTTTGGTATCTTAAGGTTTTTAAGACTTAGATACGTGTAGATGATCGATCGTCTTGCAAAAAAAACTTAAGTTCTTTCGGACGCACTTCTTGAGCTCGCCTGTGCTAAGCATTAGTAACTTTTACACTCAGAAACACCCTAAAGCAATTCAAAAGGTCTAGAAGAATAATCAATCTGAAAAAAGTTACTTGAATCGGAGCAGTGATTGTTAAAAATGGAATTTTATTCTATAACCAGCTAGACCTTTTGGTATCTTACAGGTTTTCAAGACTTGGGGCTTATACGCATTCGCCGACGAGAAGGAGGAGGATCGGGGACATTATTTCCACCGGGCTCGGAACTCTTTCGGAGGAGCCCGGAATCGAACGTTTTTTTTCATCAAATCACTCAATTCTCTCAGACAATCCTATCTATAATTATTCCTTATGGTGATCTCACACAATATTTCATGACAATTGATCCACGTATTTTTATGAATTAAGAAAAATTGTTAAGGGCCCGGATCTGAGTTTTCTCCCGGAACCCGGATATTTTCTCTACGGCCCTGCTTATACGTGTAGATGATCGATCGTTTTCCAAAAGAATCTTAAGGTCTTTTGCGTCTTCTTGTTCTCTCTGTTCATAAATTAGTAAAGCTCTCAAAGGCAGTCTAAAAAGTAAAAGATATTGAAGAACGCGATGGAAAATGTTCCAATACAAAATAAATTCTACTGCGTCGCTTTGTAGACTTTAATTATTTGATTCTTTGGTATCAGCGCAGTATTTCTTCCATCACCAGATCAGCAGAAAAGTCAATACCCTTGGTATAAAATGTAATATATTTGCAAAAATGTTTTATTTTTAAGTATCTTTATGGTGACGACTGTACACCGTATGTGAAAACTTTTCTACACTTTTTATTCAAAAGGTTTTTATCACTTCGATGAATAAATATTATTGTATTATTATATCAATTGACTGTCTTATCTAGAATGCCCATCGTTACGTTACTAAGGTGCTGCACCTCTTGTTTATCAATCCAGCAGTTACCAGAGCTTTCCAGTTTTAGTTGAAATTTGCAGTCTAGCCCAAAATTCACTGACGTCACAACGTTAATGATAGCATTTAAAAAGAGTGCGCGAGCTGGGCTAATAACTAGGCTAATTAATATGCATGGAGCACATGTGTATGTTTGAACCAACATTTTTGTATTTGTCACGTATACGCAGCGTATGCCAAACCATCAACTAGAAGAGCTGCCAACAAATGCTAATTTTCAACGCCATTGCGCTGGCAACAATAACAAAAACAACAACCATAACAAAATTATGTCATGTTATATTTTCAGGCGGGAAACGAAACCCCCAACAGAGAAGCAGAGAAATTAAGAGAGTGCGGAGCAGAGAGAAAATGTCAAATGTTTGCGTGTTTTTACTTTCGGTTTTTTGACCACTTCTTTGTCTTCTTCTTGCTTTTCGTCTACTTAGTTTTTCCTAGAAATTGACATTGTGGTCTGGGACTTTATCGTGCTTATAACGATTTCCATTGCGGTTAAGTCAGTTCAAAGCGGTTTGTTGAACCTGACAATGGCGCTAAATGTCAATTAATGTTAATAATAACCAATTTACGACGCATTGCCGACCGGAAATGAAATAGAAGAATAAAGAAGTAGCTGAAGAATTGAGTTGCGCCCCCGAAAAGCAGCTGTACAAAAATTGTGCTAAAAATTGCACAATGCTGAAAGATTTAAAACCGGCCGAGCTTGTACGGGTTACGCTAAATGTAGAACTTTTTACATATGCATGCTGTAGCGTGGCGAAATTCCGAGAAGTCTTTGCCACATTCCAGGGGCAAATCCCAGTTCCATGACGCGCCATTCGCCACGCTGCCACAGTCGATTTTTATGGCCTGGCGTTGAAAGTTGCACGCGCGAAAAGTGCGAAAGGCAAGTGGAGAATAAATGACAAGTGGGCTGCATAAAGACCGACTATTATATACACTGTAAATATAGCTTTGGATTCCTTAAAGATGGTTTATTTAATAGCCCTAGACTTAAAAGTTGTTGTGTCTAAACGGTGTAGATTCGGAGTTGTTATTCTGGTCCATTTTGTACCAGTTGTGAACTAGTGTTTTTGTGGACTCAGGAAGTCAAAGTCGTTTGCGGAAAAAGAACTGAGAACCCTTTTGTGACATTAGCAGACACACCATCAAACAGCTACAAAGAGAAGAGACGGAAGCAGAATGGCTGGTTAATGGCTGGAATTTCTTGGTTCCTTTAACAGGATGGCTTAAGAAAAATTAACTAATTGGGCTATGTAAGAATGAGTAAGTCAGCGATATAGATAGCCCAGAGAATATTGCAGGCTCAACTCACTAGCGGAGGACGATTCTCCCAACGCATATGTAGGTAAAGGGTGTTTTTTGAAGAGGTTCACAGCTTTAAGGTGGCAACATTGCTTTATCTGACAACTCACTTAATAGGTTTTTCGTAAGAAGACTTAGTTGAAAAGAAAATCTTTTTCGGAGGACCTTTGAGCTCCGACATTTCGTAACAAAGCATTTTCAGTTTTTCTAGAATTTTTATTTTTATTGAAGACTTTGAATGCAGCTTATGACAAAGTTATGAAAAAATAAGCGATATTATTTTTAATGTTGCTCGTATTTTATGATATTAAAATATCTCGCTAACAATATTTAGTACTCGTTTATCAGAATGAAAAATATTTGATTTGTTTCGTATTTTATATAGCATATAAAAATAGCATATATTATAAAAATGCTCGAATTGATTATATACAAAAAAAAAATATATATATATGTATGGTGTCTTTTTAACTTTTCCAAATTTTAAAGAAAAGCTTTCTTTAACGATTTGGTCATTTTCGTTGATTTCTTTATTTAAATTGGCCAAAATTGCATATATAATGATATTGAATTAGAAGATAATATGAAACATTTTGAGATGATTCGAAATTATAGGAGATGATGATTTGACATAAGACTGGATCTGATAAGAAATGCCAACTTTAAGCATTTAAGCATAAAGTTATCAGAAATAATTAGAGATGATACAAAATAAATAGAGATGATAAAATAATGAATGTTTATTCATTATAGGAGATGATGATATGACAAATGACTGGATCTGATAAGAAATGCATAAAGTGGATAAAGCTATCAGAAATAATTAGAGATGATACAAATAAATAGAGATGATAAAATAATGAATGTTTATTCATAATTAATGATGAGATGATAAAAATTATTTCGAAAAATACAATTAGATATTATATGAGATGAAGTGAAATAAAATGACAAGAAATAAATAATGGCTAATGGTATTAAAAGATGATGACATAATGAGATGTTATGAAATGACAAGATAAAGATAATAAATCTGCAAAAAGGTGATAATAAATTAAGTTAACACGAAAATATGATGAATATATATAGAAGATAATATGAAATTTGTTGAGATGATTCGAAATTATAGGAGGGAATGATATGACAAATGACTTTATTTAAATTTTCCAAAGTATCTAATAATATTGAATTAGAATATAATATGAAATATTTTGAGATGATTCGAAATTATAGGAGATGATGATATGACAAATGATCTGATAAGAAATACTAAAAGTTGATAAATTTATTAGACATAATTAGTGATGATACAAAATAGAGATGATGTATTAGAATTAAGAACTATAGGACATTATTTAAAAAGATATGCTTTGAAATTACAGAATATGCTTAAAAATTACTAAAAATAATGGAACTTAAAAAATAAGCAAGAGATGATGACTTTAAACGAAACGATGATGAATTATAATGATCTAATAATAAGATAGTAAAAATTAAAAATTAAATCAATCTGATAGTGAGATACACATCGCTTTTAAGATATTCATCGGTTTTGTATAACCTTTCAAATCAATTAATTTGTTATTCTGTAAGAAACATTTAACATAAGCGATTAAGCGAAGCCGCTGGATTTTGATCCCATCTCAGATAAAATATTTAGTACTAACTAATCAACTCTTTACCCCTTGAGTGTAAGGGTATAAAAATAAAGCAGGCTAGCAAAAATAAAGTAAATAACTCAAGACTATGCACAATGGAAATGCAACGTCAGCCAGCCAGCCAGCATTGGGCAACTCAATGGAATTGTGGACCGAGCTGACGAGGAGCTGCAACAGCAACAACAACTACTTTGGGGCACCACTCCCAAATGCAGCGAAGCCTGACGGCGTCAATATGCTTAATGCTCCTTATAGTAGCTCACAAAAGTATCTTTTTAGTTGTTGTTTTTTTTTTTTGCTTGTTGTTATCTTTTGTCGTAGGGAACTTTTTGTTGTTGTTGCTGTTGGGGATTTCCGTCGCCTGATTTATGCCGTTTCGTTTTTCTTGCACATTTCATTTCACTTATGTTGCGATAAATTCGAGAGAGAGCCGCGAGGCCTATCTAATTTGACTCCGTCTCTCTGACGCGCTCTCTGAGCGCTTTTTGAGTGTTTTTTTTAGCTTAAACGAGTTTTTTAGCTTTACGCTCATTTCGCAACGACTATACGAAGTGGGCGTCCAAGTCTCGCAGGCCCTAGGCTATACTATACACGTACCATACACAACGATATTAACTTGGCTTAAGTCAGCGCACGAATTCCTGGTAAAAATGCGTATGACTCATCGTTTTGGCCAAGTGTTCGTTCATTCATTCATGAATCTTTTAACAGCTAAATACAACTTGCCTGCTATTGAAATTTTGTTGTAGCTTTTGCTCTATTTACGCTACGTTATCGCCGCTGTCGTTTCGCTTTGGATACATTTTCAATATTTGCCATACACCTCTGGGAGATGATGATGTTGTTGTTGTTGTGGATGTTGATGACTGGGCAACAAGTTGATTCGTGCTAAATTGGATGGTTTTCTAGGAATGAGTATAAGGGGGATTAGATGCAATCAGTTGTGTTTGCACGAGTTAAGTTTATTAAAGCTGATAGATACTTGAATGGATATCTATAGTATTTTGGACTTTGTGCTCGATACTAATAGATAAAACGGGTTGGTAACATACATAAGTGTTTGAGTTGCAGGAAAACTCAATGGAACAAAAATTAATTTCAAGATCTTGTTGCTAGTAGTATAAATTTTATTGTAATCAATGCTGTGTATCCAAGAAATTTGGATTAGGTGATCAATTTTAAGCATATTTTGCCACTTTTCGCTTCCGTTTGCTACAAGATAAATTTGAATATATCATTATTGATTAGTTTGTATAACAACCCTGCAGATTAGCGGCTATCCACAGGTTTGTAAATGGCAAAATCAATTAATTTGCATTTTAAAGTAGAAAATAATTCTTAAAATTCATGTTGGGGGCTCGCCAGCTTAGCTTAGATCTCAGAGAAAACTCAGTGTACAATCAGGAAACTTGGTCTGCCTGTTCTGCTAGTCTCCAGAAAGTTTTAAATGATGTAGCACCTGACCAACTGAATTTCAAGAAGTTAAAAATATTACCTTATTATTAATATCTCGCCATATGTGTGGATGTATTAGCTTCATCGAAGGCCTCCATTTTTACGCATATTGTTCCTTGCGTCTGTATGAACGCAAAGAGAATAAGCGCTAGAAAAAAAAAGCTTTTTAGTTAGACTGCTTCTTAAGAGGAGACCCACTTACTATCCCAAAGGCACAGACTACTCCGATACCGCAGGAACATAGCACATAGCTCCCAGAGGCTGTGTTCCAGACTCAGAGCGGAGTCCAATACAAGTGTACCAGCGGCCATCGATAACCCGTATCTCGGGTACACGGCCGTCCTCAAGCCGGACATCTCGCACAGGCGGCGGCGTCTACTATTGCGGATTTCAACGTAAAAACTGCTTCTTCGACTCCCGCGAAGAGGTCACTGCAAGGGCCGGGAGGCTTCTCCTACCAATAAGAAACCTACAAGTTCGCAATCAGAACATTTGTAAGTCGGCTCATTAAGTTCCTCGCTTCGTCGGACTTCGTCGCATGAAGTCAGTGAATAACTGCCGATTGTCTCTAGGGGAGATGGCTGAGCAGTTATTCAATTCACCTACATATGGGTCCCAGGACATCAGGGACTGCGAGGGCAGCTGTATTGCGGATGAACTGGCTAGAACAACGAACTACCGGCGATCGTCTTCCTTCAAGACAACGAGGGCCTGGGTATACCCATGGAATCTTGTCCCATGAGTATACCCGAAATTTGTTCGCTCTCTGTGCAAATAAAAAGAACAAACACGTGTAAGATCTCGCGGTAAACCTGGCCGATATACAGCAGTAAAAGAACCAAAGAGCTTTGCTGTCTGAATGGAGCCCAGTGCTCATCTGTTATCCATGCTATCAAGGGACACTGGCTGGTGGGAAACAGCATATCCAGGTTGAATGCTCCCCACCATGACTTCTGTAGAAGCTGTGGCAATGAGGAGGGGCTGGAGACGGTGGAACACTTTTTCTGTCATTGCCCTGGGTTGGGCAGTAAAAGATATAGATTCCTAAAGTCACACTTCCTTGACGATTTATCTTAGCTCTCTGAACAGAGTCCAAAATGCCTTTTTAGGTTTATTCAGTTTGCCGGATGGCTTCCTCATCTCTTATAGGAGACCTCTCAAGTGAGGATGAGTGGTGAAATAGATCATTGTAGCGGTATCGCAACGGGCCTATCCTTGGCTTAAGTGAGTTGGGACGTCAGTCCCAACTGCCGCCCTAACCTAACCTAACCTAGTTAGAATTTCAGCATATACTTTAGTCAGTCTAACTAGGTTAGGTTAGGGCGGCAGTTGGGACTGCGTCCCAACTCACTTAGGCCAAAGATAGGCCGTTGCGATACCGCTACAATGATCTATTTCACCACTCATCCTCACTATATATAGTATATACTTTAATCAGTCTAACTAGGTTAGGTTAGGTTAGGTTAGGGCGGCATTTGGGACTGACGTCCCAAGAGACCTTAAAGTATGATCAAGTTGCGTAGATAGGTCGATGAACGCCTAAATCTCAGAGATGATAACAGCTAGAGCAACCAATCTTTAGATAAGATTTCTTATTATCCTAAGGGAGACGAGATTAATTTAATTTTTTGATATTGGGATTATATTATATAGCTCCCATAGGGATGTTTCAGATGACTCCGAAAAAAAACAAAAAGTTTTAAATGTTAAGATTTGACACTCGAAAGTTTTTTAAAGGTCCCACACTGTACCAAATTTGATTAAAATCGCCTGACTGTATGGTATAGCCAGGGCCGTAGAGAGAACATCCGGGCCCCGGGGGAAATCTCGGATCCGGGCCCTTTTCAATTTTTCTTAATTCATAAAAATACGTATAATTGGTGAAAATTGTAAGATGAGAGAAACAAAAAGTACGTTACGGAGCTCTGGTAGAATGATAATTTACTATATTTTTTCAGGGTTCCGCCGAGAGCTCCGGGTCCAGGGGAAAAAGTCCCCTATCCCCCCTCTCTCGTCGGGCCTATGTAGAGCCTCCATAGGACTGATCGGTCGAAAAAACGTTTTTGTGTGCAAAAATTCGCCAGTTTTCTCCCTTTTTTATGAAAATATCGAAACCAGAGTTGACAAATAAATTTATTGTTGCAATGTGGTGGTTCAGGGTATCCTTAAGTTATATTACAGAATATCTCACAAGTACGCCCTATTTTCATTGTAAATATTTTAATCAAATTCAAAAAATATATATCTTGAAATATATGCAAATTTTGGTCTAGCACTTTCCAATACTTCCCCGCTAATAAGGCGACTGCCTTAGCGGGGATAGATGCATATCTGAAATGGTTACTACCATTTAGTTCTATATAGTTCTACAATATTTTGTTTTTGCTGTTAAGCTCTCAAGTATCATGTTGGCATAATTTCATTCATAATATTCTTGGATTTCTTTTTGCGCTTGGAAATCTTATCTGAGCGATTTTTTTATAAGTCATCACCGGAAGTGCTAACAAAACCGAACGTCTCACTTCTTATCGAGCGCTCTTATCAATATTGCCATCTGCAGGTTGTTGTTTTTCATGCCTAGGGCAAGACAAAGCAAATTTCATATTAATGCTGATGCATCATGCGATAGACATATGTTTTTATCTATAGCTACGGTCAGACAGACAAAAATATTGCTTGCTAAATTTTTTCATAAAGAGCGTTTTCATGCCCAGTTCCAACATTTATAAGCTGATTGTAAACTCTGGCCAGCTTTGTTAGTCTGGTATTTTTACCTGTTCACTTCGTTACTGGGTTAGTTCTTGCATTTATGCACGACAAAGTGAACACCCCAAAATTGAAAATCCTAGAAAACTTTAGATCTCCGTCAAGTTTTACATATTCCAATACTGTCCTTTTACCGACACATGCTTATTTTTATAAAATTTGTTTTCTAAAATAATTTTTGTCAATTTTTGTAATATCAACTTTAAAAATTAAAATCGCCAAGCCAATAAAACGATTTTTACGTGTGACCTTAGCTTATCTGTACTTACTAAGTAACTACATACATTATTTACTTCTGTCTTTTTAGCAAAAATTACTCATTAATCATTTTTATGAACGATATATTTTGTTTTGACCAAGTTTCGGCATTAGTTGGAAAACAGTTGATGCCACTTCCGTCTGGGGCTGCATTGACGTAAATGTCGTAAAGCTGTTTGTAATCGCTGTTCCTTGATATGCCAATATGATTTCACATGCTATAAATATTGTATGCATGTTGTCCGGAACTCTTCCGAACCTTATCATAATATTGCCGTCTTAGTAACTTTCTAAAGTTCATAGTAAACACTTGAGTCGGAATTCTTATCGGCGCCTTTGTGACGTCAACTTAAGAGCATTGTAAATTTATTTATCGTTTGGTTCGGTGGTTTTTGATTGCTAAAAGTAATTCCATATAAGGGTTAGCTGGTTTTTTATTTTTTTTCTGAGGCTGTGGGCTGGGCTGCAATCTTATACGAGTTGTACTTTCCCATTGCTACGTGACTTTGTACACAGGGCTCTAACCCGTATTTCGTGCTCATTTTGTGTTTTAGGCTATTTTTGGCAAATCTTTACGCGGGTATGGGTGCGGGTACTGATAAAACGCAAACCCCACTTTATATGTACTTGGATTTGAAAAGTTTCAGAGAACTATAAAACTGGAGTCAACTATTGGTTTTATAGTTTATTTATAGTTGGTGAATTACCTGGAAGTTGATTTTTTTTGTGGGAATTTTAGATACTAAAATGTGAGAAGTATATGTGATAATATGGTCGATACGTCGGGATTTAAAGCATATACAACGAAGTGTGAAACTTATATGGGAGATATTAGGTGCCGAACCCAAATTACTTGATTCGTTCTGAGAGGGGTCTTGAAAATACCACTCGACCGTGTGGGGTTTACGCTTATGTCACGTAGTCAATAATATTCTGTAGGGGAATGACCTTTTTTTTTTATTTATTAGTTCCACAAATAGTTAATAGACTTTTTTGTTTGCGTACCTATTGTTTACATAGCTAGTCCAAATTTAGTCGACCTTTTTTTTTGCAATTGCAAAGACTTACGAATGACTGCGTGAAATCGCAATTCGGAAATGTACGGATATAAAAATCTATAGAAATTTTGTATTAAATGTTTCAGTAATACAAAAAGAGCATCTGCTCTAAAGATATATCTCCTAAGCTACCTCAAAGGACATAGACGGTATTGTCTATCTATATAGCTTTGCCGAATATGATGAGCTGGTCATGATGTCTTCATTCGATTTTTGTGGGCTTATATATATATATATGGGTATATAGTAAGTAGGATTTGAAACACCCGTGGACTGTTAGGAGTTGGGTTGTTTCCTACTCACTCACGGATGAATGGCCGGTGTGAGCCGCCGGGTCCACCTGCCGTTGGGACTACTATCCCATCTCTCCTGCCACGAACGCCTTACGGCCCGAGTTGGTCTATCTTGATTCTCGGGCCAATAGGTCTAGTGGTAGCATTCCAGCTAGCACCAGTGCTGCATCCTCCGAGACTGTACGAAAAACGCACAGGACTCGCAGAGTACCTTTGCGGTAGGGTACCTTACAGTCGCGGTAGTATGTCCTTACGCCAATTGAGGGAGCTCAGACTGCTGCTGCTTAGAGGATAATGGATCTTACAACACTAACAATAAACCATCTGCTGCGTTCACGTGGCCCTCCAATGTTCGTCATTATCCTATAAAGCAGAGGGTAGGGCAGTTTATATGTAGTATTGACTAAAATTAGTTGAACATCGTCTTCAGTTCGGAAAGTTGGAACAATTATTGCTAATTCTCTGGTCGCTTCTTTTTAGTTTATGTGGGTTTTATGGATACCATAGAATTTTTGAAGAAATTTTATATGTGGGATTTGGCCAGGAAATGCCTTTCTTTTATATCAACATATGTAAGTGTCTTTGAATATAAGTCCCATGTAGATTAGGTTAGGTTAGGTAAGGGCGGCTGCTGGCTTAAAAAGCCAGTAAACTTAGGCCTAAAACCGGTCCGTTCTGATACCGCAGATCTCTCTATAGCCCTTCTCCCGAGATAGTCCGGCTAGTTCTTTAATTTAATTTCAATGTTTCTTTATATATTTTTTTTGCCAAAATAAATGGAACTAAACAGAAACCAAAACAGCTCAGTCGTACCTATACTTACGAATCTGATTTGTTGTCATAATAATTCGTGTTAATTATTATAGTCGAAATTTCGCTTTTAAGTAAATGCTCTATGAGGATATTTTTACGTATTACGAATTTTTGTCAGGTACACTGTTTCTTTGAACTGCTTACAACGAATTTACTACAAAGCGATCCAATTTGCGTTTTCGCTTTGTATAAATATTTTCTAGAGTTCCAAGGTGGAGCATAGTGCGTATTCGCTTTGGTACCAAATTATTTCTTGAATATTCTCGAAACTTTACAGCATTTGTAAGAAAAACTGAAATCTCTGAATTTTTTGACTTATAAGTATTTATTATGCTATAAGCTATCCCTTTTTAAATCAATAAATTTTAATATATTTTATTTTTATCTTTCTTTACAGGTAAGTACAGCAAATTTAATTGCAAATCAATTACCAAAAGCGCTCTCAACCCCTTTGACCTACTCAGAACAGTTGGCCCACAAACTGCCACATGTAAGTGTCTCATGTAAACAAGGTCAATATGGCCTTTTTTTTTATACACTATGCGCATAAAATTACCCACCAGATACTCAGATACTATGCGCACTTGTATACAATTACTATATATTGTATAATATAGATAACTTTTTATATTATATTTATGTATTGTTTGTATATATGTGACAATAAATCCCATCAATATTTATTAGGCGCAAAAATATACTTGACATATTTGTAGATAAACAGAACAAACCAAATCAACAAGTAAACAAATGAAAGCCACATAGAAACACCTGCCTGCCCTAATATCCCTAAGAGCACTTATCGCTAGATATCGAAATTGTAGCTCATTACATCGAGGGCAAACCATTTCGAAATCCAACTAGATAAGAGAGTCGAGTCGACAATAAGAATCCATTGTGTGTCCCCCACAAGAGGTATTTGGGCTTTAAAATTAGTTGCTTATGTCATTGCTAAATTGTCTGCTTTGGGTAGCTGGCGATAAGATAAAAGAAAATAAACCAAGAATTGGGCAAACGAAATGTAGCCAAGAGTAGCAACGAGCACGCCCCAACTGAGGCACGTGAGGCAAAAAAAATGCAGCGGGTTAAGCCCAAAGATACAACAAATTCAACTCAAGAAACCGCAGAAACAAAAATAACTCAAACGCTCAGTTGGCGCTGACGCTCAACTCAGGAAATTCCAAAGCACAGCACAAAGCGCGCGGCGCGCTCTCTCTCTCTCTCTTTGAGCGCAAATAAATTGAGTGAGCTGAGCGAGCGCTCAAAGCGCTGTTCGCTATAAAAGCAAAATGCGCAACGATGACGCATTTATAAACAAGTTGAACGTGAAACACAACGCATGCAGCGGCAAGTGTATATAAAAAAATAAAAGAAATAATTACAAATACAAGCGCGTTATATATTACGTGAAAAGTTGTATTAAACTTTTAGAAATGTGCAAAGTGCGGCGCGCATAAGTTAAAATACATTGCGAAATTCTGAGAAAAATACAAATTGTTCACACGCTCGCGTGTGCTGTGCCAGCTACATACATAGATACAGATACATAGATACAAATAGTGCTACTTTTTTGAGTGCGACGCGTCTAAAACAAAACAAGAAAACAAATACAAATATAAATACAAATAAAAACATTTAAGCAAATACACAGCGAATTTCGCCAGAAATCGCATTTGAGTCATCAACTTAAAATATTAAAATTGAAAGGCAGGCCCGGTCCAAGCCTGTTGCGCGTCTTGAGCGCTTTAAAGACGCCACTTTTTAATTTGCAAAAATTATAAAAAAACAATTTTGCGCCGGAAATAGTTTCAATTGAAGGCCTTAAACATGACATTGGACAACTACAACATCTTTGGCGGCGATGAATATCTGTTTAACATGCCTTTATCGCCATTGCCTAAAGTGGTAAGCCGCCATTAAAATTTAGATATATTTTTACTCGTACTCCCCACTAGTATTATCACACCCACGGGCGACCTAGAGCGGCGCTTATCGTCGCGGCTAGGCGACGCCGTCGATTGTGCTTATCACAACATGAAATTTCTAGAAACCTTATTTATACAATAAATTACATACAAATGAAATTGTTTTTATTTTTTTTTTGTTTTTCTTATAACAATTTTTCAATACTTTGCCGAGCTTATCGGCGCAAAATTCTTGGAAAACTTGAAAGCCTTTGACTTTTCTATATGTCGCCATTTGATTTTACTATATACTATATACATACATACATACATATGTACATATTTAACTTGTATCGTTTTTTCATGTGATTTTTTTTTTGTGTGTGTTGTGTTTTGCAATCGAATTTGTTTGTTATTAATTATGCGTCGCAATCGCTTATCTTTATGAAGCACACTCGCTCTTTAGACATAAACTAATGGGACTTAGCCTTTATTTATGTACAATATTTGTATGTACTCTTGACTATATGCATACATAGTAACAATTGTAAATTATGTGTTTTGAAGTTCGTCGAGCAAGCTTTGCTTACCTTTAAATTTTATAATATTATAAAAAAAGATATTAAAGACTTTATACGCTTAGCTTTATGAAGTCGTAATGGAATATTTTGTTGCTAAAAATATTTAATTTGTTTTCGAGCTTTGTTAAATTGTTTTTAAAGTTGTAAATTTTATGTGGTTATTAAAATAAAGTAATGGCGGAATTCCCACAAAAAAGTCTTTTCTATAGCTTTGGAAAATAAATTTCTGCCAAAAAACATGAGCTTGATTTTAAAATTCTTTTATTAATGACATCGGGTAAATCAATGATTTAAAAAAAAATGGCGCCAATTTTATAGAATTTTATTTAAGAGCTTTCAAATCAATTTGTAATATATTTAAAATTAAAAATGGCGGAATTCCTAAGATATTATTTTTTCTATAACTTTAGAAAACAATTTTCTGCCAAAAAGCATGAGTTTTATTTTAGCATTTTTTTAGAATTCACTTAAACATCTTTTATTAATAACATCGGGTTAATCAATGATTGTAAATAAAAATGGCGCCAATTTTATTGAAGTTTATTTTAGAATTTTACCATAAATTTGTCGCAAATTTTTCCTTACTTCATTATTCTAGGTATTTTCCCATTTTCGCTTTCTGGCTCAAGAGCGCTTAATAGCCTGGCCATAAAAAACTGCAAATTTTATAAATTAAAAATTTTTTACAATTAACTTAAATCAATATTTTTTTTCCAACAACAAAATTTCTTACCATTATTTTGTGTCTTTGGATTTAAATAGTTAAAATACAGGTGCAAATAGGGTTTCCCACAAATTAAATTAAATTATTAATAAACTTATGCAATAAGATATGATGATTAGTAAAATAATTTAACAATAAAAATTAAGGAGCAATCAACTTAAACTTTTTATGACTATTGAATAACTCTATGAAGACTATTTATGATTTCTATAACTATTCCTTTATTTGGATATAATCCATTATTGATAATATAGCATAATAATAGCTACACATAACTTGTGTGATATTTTTTTACGTAATTTAAGAATTCCAAGATAATAATTGAGGTCTGACATAAATCTGAAAACTATCAACTTAAATTAGATATATTTAAACCAGCTTGCACTTACATATATGATAGTCACTCATACGCCCAGTTAGCCTTAATAATTGGGCGCATTAGAAACTTGTTTAGCCGTTTTCTTTCCTTATTGCGATAGAAATGTTGAGTGAGATTTTTGAGTTTGTTTAAAAGGATAAATATAAAGGGAGATTTTTTAAGAGGTATAGTATTTGATTTAATAAAAAAAACACAAAAAATTTGAAAAAATTGATGAAATCTTTATTGGAATCCATAGAAAGATGAATATAATTTAATATAAAGGATAATTTTTCAAGAGGTATAGTATTTGATTTAAAAATAAAAACAAAAAATTGAAAAAAATTTATGAAACCTTTATTGTAATCGATAGAACGATTAATAAAATTTAATGTTTGAGATGATTTTATGCAAATGTTGGCCGTGGCTCCGCTTTAGATGGCTCATGTGCAAGGTTTAATTTTGGCACACTCTCTCCAACATATCGACCGGTATTTTACGAATAAATGCTTCAATATTGGTTTCCAATGCGTCAATCGTTGCTGGTTTATCCCTGTAGACATGAGCCTTAACATGGCCTCACAAGAAAAGGCGTTAAATCACACGATCTAGGCGGCCAATTGTCCGGCCCCAAACATGAGATAAATTGTTCACCGAAGGCGGCTCTCAATTGCGCCATTTTTTCGCGTGCCGTGTGGCATGTTACACCATCTTGTTGAAATCACATGTCGGGCTGGTCCAATTTTTTAATTTTTGGGCATAAAAAAGTCGTCAATCATCAGACGGCAGCGCTCGCCATTCACAGTAACGTTCCGGCCATTGTCGTCTTTGAAGAAGTACGGCCCAATGATGCCATTGGCCCATAATCCACACCAAACACTGACTTTTTCGGGATACATTGGTAGCTCTTGCAATGCTTCTGGCTGATCTTCACTGCAGATGCGGCAATTTTGCTTGTTGACATATTCATTCAACCAGAAATGAGCCTCGTTGCTGAACGCAATTTTTCGATAAAAATGTGGGGACTCCTCCAACTTTGCCAGCGCCCATTCACCAAATGTTAGACGTTGTGGAAGATCGTGTGGCTTTTATTCTTGCACCAGCTGTATTTTATAAGGTTTTAAACTCAAATCCTTTCGCAAAATTTTCCCCTTAGAGTAACAAAGGCCCAATTGCTGCGAACGGCGGCGAATCGGCATTTCACGATCATCACTAACACTGGTGGATACAGCCGCAATATTTGCTTCGGTCCTCACTCTACTTATGCGTGTTGCTGGTTTAATGTCCAATAATGTAAACTGGGTTCTAAATTTAGTCACAAGCTTCCGAATAGCTCCCTCAGTAGACCGACCAAACTGCCCATAAATTGGAAGAAGTGCGCGATGTACTTTCTTAAACGAACATGAATTTTGATAATAAAATTCAATAATTTGCAAGCGTTGTTCGTTCGTAAGTCGATTAATGGTCTATAATTTTTAGACCAAACTGAACAATTTTGACAATGACACAAGACACGATTCACGCGTGATCTGTCAAAAACAGTGTTGCCAAAAAAGATACCAGCAAAAAAATCACCCTTTATAACTCAGCTGGCAGAACTTGTTACTGCAATTCCAATTGTGGTTGGTTTTTAATTACGTAATATTGCAAATAATCTTAAAAAACTTTACTTTTTCGCCAATCGCAAAACTAGAAAACAACACCCGCCCACACCGCCTCTTCTGGATGTCAGGGAAATTTTCTTGCAGCAACTCGTCAAAACGCTTAGCCCTCTTCTCAGAACCTTATATCATCGTTTACCATATTCCCAAAAAATTTAATTTATCTTGTCACGAGCACGAGTTATACGTCTTCTTCTTCCACAATATTTGGCACCTACTGTACTCTTTTGCTTGTATTGCCAATTCTGGAAGTTTTATAGTAGCTTTGGTTTTACGACAAAGGAAAGTTATCTTTGTCTTTGATTTTATTCAATTGGCATGTCAAGTGTTTTAAATACACCCACACGCCCTTACAAGCAATGCCTACTTGTAAATCCCACGTGGAAAAAAACTGCTCAAAAAATATATTACACAAAACTCAAAAACCTAAAATACGAAAGTCAAAAACTGCGGCAATAAGTAAAAAACGCCCCTGCACAACTTGTAAGTTACCATATTCAGTTAATTAAAAGTATTTTTCAAAAAAAAACAAAAATTATTTAACTTCAAAAAGAAAGTTGCTGCCCGGACATTAAACGTACTGTAAGTATGTGTATCTGTGTGTGGGTGTTGTTGTTGTCGTTGTAGCATTTATTAACCCCTTCAGTTATTTAAGCGCCTTTAATGAAAGAAATAACTTTTTAGAGCTTAAGCTGAGCGAACGCATGTCACAAGCCTTTGACATGGCAGCATATTACTTTGAACCCTGCTAATTGTGGCTACACACAGATACACACGCACACAAACTCGCATTTAAATATACTCATACTATAAAGAACTCGTACTTAGCTTACAAAAAAGAGTATCAAGTGTCACGCGAATATATCTGAAGTTGTTTCCACCGCTTTTTTTGTGCCCTACTCTCTTATTTATTCTTGTTTTTTATGATATATATTATGTATATACAATACAATACAATACTTTGCCTTTGCCTTTTTTCTATAAAACGCAAAAAGTCAAACTTAAGCTGTTTAACCCCTTTCATGCAAAAGTCATGATAAAATGCCATGAAAATCGCACGTGTATGTTATCGCTTTATGTCCCCTATATTTTATTTACTGCTTGCATTGGTCATGAAGTTGCAATGTGATTTTGTGCTATAAAAAGAGGGTGAAGTACACATGGCAAGCTAAGCAGGTTATTAATATTAATTTGAATATGATTATCAAAAAAAGAGCTAAAAATGGACGATATATACAATAAACCAATTTGCAAGCTATTAACATTGTTGCAAAGTAGGCAAATAGTAAGCTTAGCAGCTGCTGTTGTTTAAAATGTTAGAAAGTCTGTTAATAACAGAATTGCTGCCTTTTACAGTTTTTGAGGGATGTTTTGAGCATTTTTAACTAAACAAATTGTTTTCTTCTGTTCTATATTGTCTAATTGTTAATATACATAATAATGGGTTTTTCCACAAGAAGTGTTATTTTGAATCAGCCGGTATTTCGGTAGCTGTCACTTTTGAAGCTTTTATTCTTTGGCATTTGACAAGTAGAAACTACGCCATTATTAAAAATGGAAAGATACACGCTTCAATAACGCACTGAAATTATGAAAATTCACTACAAAAATTGTGAAAATCTTGCAGTCACAACCTTGTCGGACCGCAATATAGAAATTGGTGGAAAAATTCAAGCTGTTGGAACAAGTTAGTGATGTGAAGAATAAAACCCGTGCACGTCGCTCAAGAACAACTGGGAATATTGCTGCTGTCGCCCAAAGTGTTGAAGAAAACCCAGGAGTATCCATTCCTCGTGGTTCTTTGGAATTGGGCATTCCACAAACGTCATTACACCGTATTTTGCATAAAGACTTGGGTCTTAAGGCTTATAAAGTTCAGTTAACACAATAACTCAAGCCGGCCGATCATCAACAACGTCGTGTCTTTGTTGATTGTGTCCTTGAAATGCATGAAAATGATCCGGAATTCCATCGGAAAAGCATCTTGACTGATGAGGCCCATTTCCAACTCGGTGGCTACGTCAACAAGCAAAATTGTCGCATCTGGGGCTCGGAAAACCCAAGAGTTATTGTTGAGAAGCCTCTCCATCCTCAACGTTTGACTGTTTTGTGCGGTTTATGGTCCGGGGAGGTCATTGAACCTTACTTTTTCGGAAATGAGGTTGGATCAACTGTTACAGATGATAACTGATTTTTTATGGTCGGCGTTGGATGGTATTGATCTGTACAACGTTTACTTTCAACAAGACGGCGCTACGTGCCACACAAGCAACGAAACCATTGCTCTTTTATGGGAAAAGTTTCCGGACCGTGTTATCTCTCGAAGAGGTGATCACAATTGGCCACCGAGATCTTGTGATTTAACACCTTACGACTTCTTCCTTTGGGGCCACGTGAAAAATAAGGCCTACGCCAACAGCCCTGCGTTGATTCAAGACCTCAAAGATAGAATTCGTGAGGCTATCGAGGACATAGGGCAGCCACTTTGCGATTTGGTTATGGAAAATTTCATGAAAAGGATATGGTCTTGTTAGCGTGGTTGTGGTGGCCATTTGGCTGATGTTGTTTTTCATTATTAACAGCATACCTTCCTCTTTATTATGAAATAAACATCCGATCATTTATCTCAAAAAATGTAATTTTTCTTCGAATACCAAAATAACACCTCTTATTGGAAAACCCTTTTATAAGCTAAAAGCATTATTTTCGTCTATTTATTGAATAGAGTTCTCACAAATACGCTATAACTTAAAGAAATAAATCGAGTTAAAAATGTATTTGTTGTAATTAAGTTTTATCTTTTTTGAATCGCGTGTATAAGTTTCGTTCTTAAATTCAAGCCACCACTGTAAACCTAATCCAATTAAGCTTATTACTCTCCATACACATCGTTTCTTTTATGTTTTTTACATGCAAGCTAACCGCACTACCATTCACAGTTAACATATATGGCCAAAACTAAAAAAAAAATTGCAACTTTTGACAATTCTAGCGTGACTTTGTAATTATCTTCAATTATAGTGAATTTTTGCTTATAAGACAAGTAGCTTTTATGTCTTGACCCTGTCAGGACGAAAGTACATACTACTTGGTTCAATTTTGTTTGCCAAATCAATTGGTACTAGTCTGTAATTGGTAAGTGTCCTCTGTGGATACGTTTTTTGGGGCACATTTGGATACCCTGCCCAATGCAAGCGCTATGCCTGAGCGCACATTGAGCGCCATTTGATGGTCTGTTTATGGTTTATAGCGTCTGCAATAATTTCATTTTGGCGTAATTTGAAACTACAGTTAAAGAGCTTTTCAATCGACTGTCAGACAGCAACAGCAACAACAGTAACAACAAATAAAACAACAACCTAACCAGTAAGGACTTTTGGCACTAAAACTTTGCTCTTGATTGTCAGACACATTTCTGAGAATTCTACACGATAATGAAAAGTGAAAACAACTTTTACTACTTAGCCAACTGTGTTTGTTGCCTTTGTTGTTGTTGTAGTGCAGTGGCCCTGCATTTGGCATGTCCTTTGCTGTCCTGTTTTTTCCTTCTTTTTTTCGTGTCCATTTTGTTGCTTTTTGCTGCCGGCTTTGTGGCGCCCCGCTTCGACGCGTCGTTTGTTTGCCATTTCCTTTCTGCAAACTTTGCCATAAATTTGTTGCCCTTTGTGGCAGCCCCGTAGTTGTTTTTGTTGTTCTTGTAGTTGGGTTTGTTGGCGTGTCGCGACAAAATGCATTTAAATAAATTATTCCTAGACCAATGTCGCGTCATTTTATTAGCTTTATATATATGTATATACGAGAGCAGGCTGTAAAGTACTTAACATTTTTTTAAAGTTCATAATTTTTAAAAAATTTTCAAAAAAGTTCGTTTTTTGTTTTTCAATATATTTGAACCGAAGTTATCGTATATCCGCATCCAAAATAATACTGTTTATTCCTTAAGAACAACTTTTTGTCGAGTACTTA
Source organism: Chymomyza amoena (assembly GCA_037043745.1). NCBI lineage: Eukaryota > Metazoa > Arthropoda > Insecta > Diptera > Drosophilidae > Chymomyza > Chymomyza amoena. Next base: position 206,971 of record JBAMAX010002216.1, on the reverse strand, counting down.
ATCTAGCGATCCTCCCATTTTTTTGGCATAAAGAAGTCTGATTGGTTAGATCACAAAATTTTCATAGCTGTTCGAATCTTTTGAAGAAAATAAGCGTTCACCTAGAGATCTATTAAGTCCGTAGAAAGATAATATCCTCGGTGATTGGAAAACGAAAATTGTATTTATTAGGAATAAATACTACAGCTTTAATTGCAGGGGGATTGACCAATAATTCTTGGGTAACCCTTGGAGACTTGTTTCCATTATTGTTTTGTTCCATGCTATTCTGACATCTTTTATGAGAATCAATGATTGATAGGTTCAAAGATTCTTTAGTTAGATACCGCCCCTGATATGGGGAAAAGGAAAATTTTGGCTGCCAAACGGCATCAGGGTTTGCTGTGGACTGCTCTTAGCTTCAGGACACTTTCTCGATCTTACCGGCATGGGTGGCTATACCAATAGCTACGCTACCGCCGGAATCGCTCTTGGATTTATCGCCCCCAATAAACCCTCTCACCACGACAAGGTGGCAATCCCCGAGAGGGGATTGATGGGGCTCTATGCTCCATTTAGGAGTCCAGAATTCATAGTAGTAGTAAAAGTTGTTCGGTCAATGGTTTATTAAGAACTAAAACGATATACATTATTTATACCTTAACAGCAGAGTGACAGAGTAATTAACAGCGCTAGCTCTCAACTCTGTTCGTAACATTCTAACATTATGCTAATGTATTTGAACAGCTTGAAAACTGTCCTCAAATACTCTTCAGTCTGCCCTCGCATGCAGCTATTTGCTGCGGTCGCATATTTTTTTTTTCACAAATTCTTCTTTATTTCATTATTCTAGGTATTTCCCCATTTTCGCTTTCTGGCTCAAGAGCGCTTAATAGCCTGGCCATAAAAAGCTGCAAATTTCATAATAAGTTAATAACTTTTAGGAGCTTATAATATACGTGTAGGTATTAATTATCGCTTGTGCTCTTATCACTAGAACGAACTCTCTAACTTGGTAATAGCTTTTTTTATGCGCCATTAAATGTGCTTTGCAAATATTATTGGCATTATTGGGCTTGGTTTAAAATTCTTCTTCTAAAAAAAAAAAGAAGGGTTCAATGCACTGCTTAAAGTCAAATAAATCGATTTGTTTGCGCCAACTGACACGACTTTTATATATTATGTATATTGTAGCATGCGATATGTGCAATATATACGCTCTTAACACAAAAGCTGTGCCGGCAAATTTGTCAAATGTGTCGTCACGCCCTGACAACACGCCGTGCCCCTTGGTCAAAGACTGATTAATTTGACACTGAGCTTACGGTCAGAACCTGGACTTGATTAAGGAATACACTGAGCGAGAGAAGGAATATAGCGCTTGGTCATAAAAAAATCAATATCTGTCTAACAAAAAGTTAAAAAGTTTTTCTTAAAATAGACAGGGGGCAACCTACACTCTTCTCAAGTTCTAACAGACATGATAACGATAGCAATACCAACCTTATTTCAAGTTTAAATCAATATGCCAGAAATAAATTTGACAGCGCTGATAATATGACCTTATACGAGAGATACGATACGGGCATAGATATTGTCAATTCCTAAATTGCTCATAAATACTTCAAAAGTTATAAAATTGGGCTATATTTATTTTCTTTAAATATAAAACATATTTGTAGGCTACCCCAACAATCCAAAAAAAAATTTGCCAGTATTAAATCGCGATTCCTCTATTAGGAATTTCGCAGCATCTTATCTGCTGCTCTATCAAGACAGTACTTGGGATAGATTGGTGGGAACGGTTGGCCAGCTCTTTGGCTCATTGCAGTATAAATATATATCTAAAACTAGTTTACCAGCTCACAATACCAAGTAGCTTAACTTAGTAGATTCTTCGTAGGGATATATGTGGGAAAACAAAACTTATTAGGTTCGTAATAAGGATATATGTAAAATTGTGAAACTTTTATAAACAATTTTTAGGGCCTCTTGTACTTTTTTTTCCATTTAGTGCTCCTCCAGGGAGCTTAGAGCTTCAACAAAAACTTTCCACCGAACTCTATTTGGAGCAGTTTGCTTTGCTGTGTCCCAGCTGATGTTGTGTAGGGACCTTTGGCCTTCCCACTCATCTGCTTCCTTGGGGGTTCCATTCCAAATACATCCTGACGATGCTGCTTCAGTCTCTTCTAAGAGCATGGCCATTCCAACGCCACTTGCTTGTTCTTATCAGGGTGCAGATAGGAACTTCACTAGTGTAGTGCCATAATTCCGATATTCTGTTGGGCCAGAATAACCCGCATATAATTCTAAGGCACTTGTTGATGAATGATATTACTTTTGATATTATTCCCTGCGGGGCCAGCCACGTCTCGCTGGCGTATAACAAGATATGTAGATTTTACGCTCGCATTGATGATCCTCAGCTTTGTTCTTCTGCTTATTTGCTGGTTTCTCCATATGTGGAATAAGCGTCCAAACGCTGATCGCGCTTTGCTTAGACGATTCTCTATATCCTCATCCACCCCACCACTGGTAAAAATTGTGGTGCCACCTTGGCTGGTGTGGTTGAAACGCATCGCTTTGGTTTTGGATGCGTTTATCGAGAGTCCAACTTTGCTGGCAAGGATCTCGAGATCATTCACTTTGGCTTGGATATCACTTAGTTTATGAGAGATGAGACAAATGTCGTCCACGTAATCCAGGTCTTCCAAATGACTGGTGAGACTCCACGTAATCCTAGGCCTAGACCTGTAAACATCTCTCATAACCTTGTCCTATATTAAATAGTAGTGGTGATAGGGAACATCCTTGCCTAACACCGGTGCTTGTTGGAGAGGTCTACCTTTTGTACTTACGGCATGCAAATATATTCAATATAGTGTGAACAGGCTATAATTGGTTTTTGAGCAAAAAAAAAAATACTATTTGGGAGTATTTCCGTTTCCGCTCATAATTTCTAATCCAAAAAAAAGTTATAGCTACAGCCGCGGAATTCTTCAGCCTCATAATTCACATACTTTATACCTTTAAGTTAAGCTCCCTTTTTTTCTCAGTGTATAGGATTCCTGAGCCAGCTCAAAGCTATAGTATATGCAACATATTTTAAGTCGCACCATGAAATTGGCTTTAAATTTATGTTACCTGCCATATTCCAAGTGGCGTTTTGTTTGCTTCTTCTTTTTTGGCGTATTTATAAAAAAAACATTTTTTCAGCTGCAATCTGGCTAAAATAAATATTTTTCGTATGCAAAATTTGAATAATGTGTAGTTGTTGTTGTTATTTTTGCTTAATTCAATTGGCAAGCAAAATACATTTTTTAATTTCATCAAAAAATAAAGTAAAAAATCAAGCGCTTAAAATAAAAAAAAAGTTTTGCTGCGCCGGCGTGGGCGTATGCGACGACGCACATCCAAAAATGGACAAAAGCCAAGCGTTGTTAATGCCGCGCATATACTTTTAAGTAAATATATACTATATATAAACCCATATACATATACTATACTGTACCATATATATTTTGTAAATATAAAGGCCGCCACGATATGGTCAAGCGGGCTTTGGGCCTTTGCGTGCCTAATAAAAAAAATAAAAAAAAAAAATAAGTAAAAAGCCGGCAATGTCTGCGGCAGTACGTTGACTTTTACCGCCACTCAAAATTCTTGGCACTGCCATTTTTGTTTTTGCACGATTGTTTGGACTGCTTTTATCAGAAGCACTCAACTTGGCGCGCCATTTCACTTTGGCATTTCGGTCACGTCGTTTCATTTCTTTGGGGGCTCCTCTCTGCTCAAAACTGCTTCTTAGCGCTCGCTCCCGCTTCACTCATTAATTGTTTTTTATTTCTGCGAATTTGCATGCAAAAAATTAACAAGAATCGCAGCAACAACAAATTATGACAACAAAAAATATATTGTAAATTATGTTTTAAATGCTTATCGCGAAGGGAAGTGCCTAACAGCAACAAAAACTATATACAAAAAGCATATACAGCCTTTATGCACTGTTCACACTCTTGCAATAGGTTTTAATCGTGATGCTTGGCTGCAACTGTCAAATTATCGCATGCGATATTGTGCCATTGACCTTAAGCGATAACTTTCGATAACTGCTAATTTAAAAAAAAAAAATCATTACCCCGGGAGATAAAGTTTTAAATCGCACTTCGCCTTGACATAAATGTTGAAAATTTTATTTTTTTTGTTTAATTTTAATTTTATTTTTATTAATTTTTAATGTTATACAGTTTAAACATGTACAGAGTTGAGCTATTATAATTTACAATGGAGAGGTTGATCTTTAACATTAATTAAAAAAAATAAAATAAAAATATCATTGCGTAAGAAATTTGATTTTAATGAAATCACTCACTAATCAAGGAAGTGACCTGGGGGTAGTAGGACCCACGACCAAATATTATGAGCCCCTAGACAGACACACCAGCATTTTCCAAGCTGAAGTCTGTGCTATTAGAAGATGTGCAGAATTCAATCTGCAAAAGAACTACCATGAAAATGATATTTTCATCCTGTCTGATAGTCAAGCAGCAATAAAGGCATAAAGCAAAGCCAAGATTACATCAAGGCTGGTTAAAGAAGTGAGAACGTCACTGGATAATTAAGGATTCAGGATTAAGCTCACGATTAGATGGGTTCCGGCACATAACAATATTCCTGGAAATGATCTGGCAGATAAACTTGCAAGAACCGGTACAGCAACAACGCTAATCGGTCCTGAACCACACTGTGGGATTGGTAAACACGTGGTACGGGACCTACTGAGAATAGAGGAGAATAAAAACCGACTGCTTCACTAGGCGCAGATACCAGGGCTTGAACAGTCAAAAACTCTCCTCTCAAACTACAACCGTAAGAGGTTTAAAGTCATGATAACGCATGGGAAGAAGACGGGCCTTCTGACGGGACATTGTAGGCTTCGCAGCCACTTAAACAAAATTGGCATAATAGATGGTGGTCTATGTCTCTCCTGTAGCATAGAGGAAGAAACTTCTTCGCATATATTATGTGAATGTATGGCACTCGCCGGTAAAAGAGACAAGCTCCTGGGCATGTACGTTCTCCCACTGGAGACCGTTTTTACTATAAATCCAAACAAAATACTGCAACACATGCAGACCTTAGGACTTTTGGGAGAGCTCTAAGTCGTGAAAGGGTTACAATAGATCCAACTGGGTCGCAGTACACTTATACACCCAATAATAATAATAAAATATCTTGCTCACTTGGTATAGTCACCAAAATCAGAATGTAGACTAAAATATAAAAGTTACATTTATTTTGAAAGTAAAGGTGCAAATCTACGTAGTTTTATAAGAACTTCAAAAGTTACATTCAAATATTACCTAATTACCCATTTCTGGAAAAAAAAAACAGTCACAAAATTTCTTATGTACACTCATTTCAACATATAGGGTTGGCCATCTGTTTGTTTAGCTGTTAAGCACTCATAATTCATAACATACCAGTTGAGTGGATGCTCTTCGACGTATATCAAGTTCAAAACTACTTAAATACTACAACCATAATAACGATCCGCCATTTTTAATAGTGCATATCTCGAAGTGACTGTTTTGATTCACGATATTTTGTTATTCATTTGGCGCTAAAAAACCTTTTATTTTCATTTCCTTTATTTTTTCATAACTTTCTGAAAAGAACGCAGTACTGTACTCACCTTCTTTATCAATAAAATCAAAACGTAACCTTTGTGGGTTTATTATTTTTTATAGTTCTTTATTATAACTCCGGTTAATATAATTCATTCTAGATACGATCACCCTGATAACAGAACTTTTAAACACTGTCTTAATTCTAAAAAGCATCAAAAGTTCCTGTTAAACAGCAGCTTCTTAAAAATAACACTGGAAATTTTCAAGATAATCAAAATGATAGTTAAATTTATAAAGATAAATATGTATTTAATTGTTGTTTTTAATCACAATTGTCATAAAAATAAGAGCTTGGCATTGACCTGTGGGTCTTTGTAAAACAGCAGGACGTGCTATTGTATTTTATAGTTATCATTAAATACTTATTTTGCTATGGAAAAAAGAAATTTATTGCTATAAATAAAAAATGATGTAAGCATATGATTGTAGACTTCGCCTTGAAAGAGTAGTTAAGGAAATTGCTAGAAATCGCTAGATGGTTTTGTCTAAAATTTCATTGGTAAATAGAAAATATGCAAGTCTCTAAATTTCTTTCAAAAATTATTTTTTTTATGTAAATTAGTTCGAAGGACTTTATAGGTTCTACTACATATTTAGACATAAGCTGTTTACATTGCTTCTACTGTTTTGATAGAAGCTGTTAACACTGCTTAGCAAGCATAATGTTAACGCGGTAATTTATTTTCTTAATTATTATATTATTTTATTTCTTTTATTTGCATTGGAAAATGGAGAATATGCAAGTCTCTAAAATTTTTTTAAAATATTATTTATTCTATGGAAATTATTTCTAAAGACTTTTCATAGTTTTTACTACTATGTATTTTGATTGCAGCTGTTAACACTGCTTAGCCAGACTAATGTAAACGCGCTATGTTACATTTACAGTTGCGATAGTTACAGTTTTTGACAGCTACCATGCAATGTACCGTAAATGTTAGCGTTGCATGCGAAATTAACAGTCAAGCAAAAGCTGCTTGTTACAAAATCGTTTGCTTGTCGTGATGGCCGTGCGACTGCGCAACACGCTGCACTTGAACTTGCTGTCAACTTTGTCAACATGGCTGACATTGCAACAACTTTGACAATAGCTATAACAACAACAACAACAACAGCTACAAGGTTGAGCGCCATTTTCATTTCAATTTGATTTATTTGTGGTATTATGTGTTAGCATGCAACTAACTCTTTGCCAATTAGAAACCAAATTGCCTTTTATTTTAAATTATGCGCATTTCTGAACAAACCCAACTAATAAGCCGCACAATCAAACAGCGGGCCTGTGCTTTTTTTTATATTTTTTTTTGTAGTAAATTAACCTTCAATAGAACAATTTTTGTTGTTTTTTTGTTGAAAACAAGCGGCATGTGTAATTTATACAATTGCATCGTAAATAAATGCAACAGCAACAATGATTAAAACTAGCGCTAACAGCGTTAATAACAGCATGACTTTTAAATAACAGCGCGCTGTTAACTTATGCCTTAGTTATAAATTTTTTGATATAAACAATAAAATTGTCATTGCTTTTTGAGTTTGTGTGTTTTTGTTATTATCTTTTTAGCCATATTTGTTTTGTGTTTGCTATTGCTTTAGTTGTTGTTGCTTTTATTATTTTTTTCTTTGCTTTATTACGTCATTGCCGGGCTAAAATTGTCTTAAAAATAGCACAACACGTCAACGACAATAACAAATACTTATATTTGATATAACAGAAATTGCCAGCTGCGAGCAAAGTCGACATTTTTCTTGTTTTTTGTATTTCTGGTGACTTTTGTATATTTTCTTTTTAATATTTGCTTAGCAAATAATTCATCTTGTGAGTAGGATAACTTTTTTGCTTTTATGGGCTTATCTTTAAGCAGTGAAAGAATGAAAGAATTCTTTTTTCATGAGTAGTTTAGCTTAAAGTGGGACAATATCTTTTATTTTGCTTAGCTTTTTGTTTTTATTTGACTTTTTTTTATAAGGCATTATCTTTTCAAGTTAATGAGAGAGTGAGTTTGCAAAAATGTATTCCAAGTTATATACTGCAAAATAAAAATTGTGCACGTGTTTTGCAACATTTTGCGTTTTAAAGCAAATTTTTTATGTTTTTCTAAAAAAATTCAGATCAAAGAAGAATTAAGAAGTTTTCGAATGCCTTCTAGTCACTCCAATAGGCGTATGCTTTATATTTTTTACACTTTTGATAACTTTTTACCATTTCCTATCAAAAAATGAAATTTATACCCAAAAAAACACAATGGACGCTTTGTGTTGAGTTGACTTTTTCCTCAACGCCTCAACTCAACACAAAGCGTGAATACCTCCAATATGTCTGATTTCATTTATGAAAATAGGCTCTATATTTCTTAATATTGAAGAGTCTTCGTATGAAACTAAATTGTTTTAAATTTTAAGATTCAAAAATGTATTGTAGAAAAAAAAACTGTTGGGTGTCCCTGTTAGGATAACAGCACAGCTGTAGAACTGTTGTAGAGTAATTAACAGCGGCAGCTCCCAACTCTGTTATGTTACATTTAACATTACTGCTATGCAGATTATATGTAGCTTACATTTTATATAATTTCAACAGTACTGAACTATTTTTTTAATATTTTTTTTAGCTTTAATCAAATTTTGACATTTGCAGAATTAGTCAGCAGACTTATACAGTTTTAATTAACATAAAACAAAAAAAAAAATATATATTTGCTGACGTCAGTTAGTTTGGTTTTATTTTTGTAGTCAGAACTCAGCCCGGCTTAATTGACCCCAAAAAGTTGAACTTTTGCTGTTATTATATAGCTGATAAGAAGCGCGCCGGGTTGAGCTCGTTTCAATTTAGACAATTACATACAAAAAACTTGCACATATATACTTAAATTTATTATTTATTTGTAATTTTTCTAAATTGACTGATTCATACGCAAAGTAAATATGAAAAATATTAAAAAATAACCGCAAACTGTGCATACACATGTTAAAAATAAAAGAAAAAAATATTGTATGTCAATTTAAAAATTAAACAAACAATTTTGAAAGTGGGTTAAAATACATAAAGCGGCGCCATATAAAATTGTTTAAACATTTAAGCAAATAATAAACCAGACACCAAGCGGTTAAGTTGAAAGCAATAAGTTTCGCTTTTATTTTAGCAAAGACCGAATTTGATTGTTTTGCTTGCGACACCAAAAAAAACAAATAATATTTTTGAAGTATGCGAAAAAGTCGAAGCAGTCAAAAAGGATTTGTAAAAATGTTCAAAGGCTAAATTTTGCGCTTTTGTAGGCCATTAAGAAATTGCCATAAAAATTTCATTGTGCCATAAAACAAAAACAAACAGATTTTTTTTTAACTATAGTAAACAATGTTAGCAAATTCTGGTACGGAGCAAAAATTTACAAAACCCCTAAAGCTAACAAGTGAGCCATTAAAAATATTTTGTTTATCCCAAAGAAAGTCCACTACTTGATTTATTATATCAGGGAAAATAGTGAACAAGTGTTATTCAGTACCCTAGGAATGGTGTAAGAAAGAGGGATTGTCAATAAATCCTACAAAATCCACCATTGTCCCATTTACAAGAAAAGGGCGTTTCATATCCCCACATTAACAATGAGAGAGAGAGGTACCTCTAAAGGAAGAGGTAAAATATATAGGAATTATCCTGACGTTTCATATCCCCACATTAACAATGAAAATGAGGTGCCCCTAAAGGAAGAGGTAAAATATCTAGGATAAAAAACTCACTTGGGGCGCACCTTGATTCCGTAATCATTAAGGCTAAAAGAAACAACTTCTGGAAAAAACCTGTTTCTGAGTCTCAAAACTAAGCTTTGGATCTACACCCAAATGATCAGACCCATCATACTGTATTGGGGCATTGGTATGGTGGGAGAAAACCAAACAAACCACAGCTATATTAAAACTGAGTAAATTACAGAGGCTACCCTGTGGGAATGAGAACTATCCCAACTGCTGGCATGGAAGCACTACTTAACCTAACTTACCACCACTACACATAGCAATGCAGGAAGAGGCTGCAATGCAAGCACTCTCAATCCACCTTAAAGAAAAATTCAAACCAGGAAACATGACTGGTCACCTGCAAATCCTCACAAGGGTCGGCAACGCAACATGCATGATCCAGGCTAATGACCATACAGACACAGTACTCAACTTTAGCAAGAAATACAAAGTCGTTTTTCCATCAAGAGAGGAATGAAATGCTAACCCAACCTGGTTACATGTCGACTCACAGAAATGGTACACAGATGGATCAAAAACGCTCCAAGCGATAGGAACAGGAATAGTGGGCCCCAGAGCACACAAATCAATCACCTTAAGCAATGACACCACAACTTTCCAAGCGCAACAGTACGCAATTATGGAAACAGTGAAGCTTTTATCTAAAAGAGGACTCAAGAGAGTTAAGGTCAAAATACTCTCAGATGGTCAATCAGTCTTCAAAGCACTAAAGAGCTACACATTTACTTCCAAAACCTTGATACAGTGTAGCAATGCACTCAACCAAGTCACCCTGATATGGGTGCCTGGGCAAGAAGGACATGAAGGTGGACCTTTACGCCAAAAAAGAGGCGAAAAAGCTATTTATAGGCCCATCTCCCTGTTTTGACTTCAACAAAAACCATATAAAACATTAGACAAAAAAATGGACTCAACAAAAAGTCACAGAATATTGGAATGGCCTGGACGGCCTCAACCACTCCAAAATATTCCTAAACTTTAGCGCCAAAAGAGCTTACCCTAAACACGAAAAGTCTAAAGACACTCTCAGGAACACAGGCCACTTCGCCTGCAACAAACATCTACACAGAATAGGTATATCGGATACGAGCACATGCAGATTCTGCGGTGATGAGGAAGAGTCCATGGAACACCTGATCACAAACTGTGAGGCGCTATACCGCAGAAGACAAAAAATTCTAGGTGCATACCTACTAGAATATGAAGACCTTCAAAAGCTCCCTGTGAAGGAACTTGTCAGTTTTCTCGACATAATTTATGTCTAATAAAAAGGGGTGCACAATAGATCAAACTGGTCGCAGTGCATATAGGCCTTTGCCTAACCCTCAACAACGATTATTCAGTACGATAAGATGGGCGTGGCTTTTCTTTTTTGGCTAGGATATAAAGTTCTTCCGGCAAGATTTCACCTAGTGTGACTAAAATCTTTCCATTTTTTAGCACACAACCACGTGATGGTTTGCTTGAACTATACTAAAGATCGCCAAGCAAGTCAACAAGTAATCCCAGGGCTTTGCATCTAATTAGCCACAGCAACAGTATTGAAACAATTATATTGAATATATAGTACAATATATATCTATTCATATACCTGATGTACAATGTACTTTTTTTGTACTGAGGAGCAACAACAATGGTCAACACCTGTTGTCAGCATGTTGCTGACACGCATCTTTCTCTTTTTGATGTGACAGACGGAAAGACGATGCCATAAATCTTTCTATGTATATACCATAAAATTTTTGGCAATGGTGTGCAAACGAGATACTTATACTGTCTTATCGCTAGCGCTGTAATTTATGGCAAGCAGAAACGTTTAGAAAATTAGCCGAAAATTGGCTATATGCAATATTACGTATACGTATAGGGGGAGCGGATAAGCTGCAGAAATTCACTAGAAATCAGCTGCTGCTGCGCTCTTGTGCTATAAAATTTATAGCAACTGCTACGCTCTGGGCGAGACACAGACAGCATGCTGGCGTGGGCTGCACGGGCGCGACACTTGCCAATGTCAGTGGCGGCTGCAGAGGGGGGCGCCAGGATGCCGAACTTTAGACGAAATATTAAAAGCAGTCTGGGGTTTTTGTTTTAGTAATCAATCGGAAAATAGTTTGTGAATGAAATTTCAAAGACCCGACCCCTTCATCCGGTGCTCCATGTTTCTGTACACGCATGTGGGCAGAGTCTGCGAGATTGTGACTTTTGCTCAATTAAGAGCAACGTTAGCATTTAAATTTATTTGATTTTCTTTGTGGCTAAATGTAGTTGTAGTTGTTTTTGTTATTGTTATAGCTACAACGTCTTCTAATTTGAGCAAGCACACACACACATGTGTTTGTATATATATAATACGCGCAGAGCGTGTATGTATTTTATTTTACATAGACATCGATATATCTATATATATGTTTTGTAGTATCCGCAGAACTTTTGCAAATTCTGCTCATTCAGTCGCAAACGAACAACGAACCATCGAAGTTTAGAATACCTTAAGTGCGATCGCGCGCGCGCTTCAACGCCTTAAACGAAAACGAAAATAAAATTTTAAAAGAATTCCCACAGCGGCGAAAATTTGCGAAAAGTGTTTTTTCTGAAAAGTTTTATTTGAAGCCAGAGATTTATCTATTTGTAGTTTATTTATTTTTTTATTTTTTTTGTACTATCTTTGAGCAAACGGCGCGCGTGCATTGCGAACGAATTCAAAATAACGAAATTTCTGCAACAACAAAAGTTACAACAACAACAACAACGAGCAGCATTTTTGTACATGCTGCAAAGTAGCTGATATATACATATATATATATATATAAATATAGCTAAACAAATTTATATATAAATAAAGGCGAATTCTGCGCCAAAGCAAAAAAGCTAAAACAAAATTTCAAGAGGCGTTGCCGCGTAGACGCATGCTACAAGTAGAAAAAAAATAATAATAAAAACAACAACGACATCTAAAATATAATTAATTAAGCATAAAAAAGGCGCAGTGTAGTTTTATGTAGCCAACAATTAATAAAATGCAAGACAATGTTTAACATTAAAATTTAAAATTATATAATCAGCTAAGCATATTTTTATTGTAGCTACAATTGTTGTATTTTGTTTTTAGTTTAACATATTTGTTAACTAATTTAACGCTAAGTCTTGTTTTTATTATTATGTTTGCTTTGGCTGAATTGTGCGCATTTCTGTTTTATAATTTTGAATGCAATTTTAATTTCAATGCTTTGCAAAAACAACAAATGTTGCGCGTTAAACGCTTGAAGCCGCCGGAGCAGCAAACAAAAACAAATTCAAGGAACTAGACAAGAAAACAAAAAACGCTAAAACGAGCAAAACGAACTTAAACGAAAGGCAAACCAAAAGAAAAACCAAAACCAAATAAAAAACGAACGAAATTTTGGCGCCAGCCTAAACAGGCGCTAAGCTACAACAACAACAAAAAAAAACACCCTACAACAAAAGCAGCAGCAAAACAAAGACAACAAAAAATAACTGCGAAAAGCACTTAAGCAAATTTCGTTTAGTAAATTGTAATAAAATACATAAAAAAAATTTCGAACTTTTCTTGGAAAAGTGCGCTGTAAATATTTAAAAGTTTTGTTTTTTAGCAATTTTTATATTTTTTTAAAGATTTATATGCTGTTGATTTTGATTAACATAATTTATTATTAAGTGTTGTTTTAGCTTTAAGGCAACGAATTGTTTAAAACTAGTCAGAAACAGCGTTAAAGCCGCCCAACTGTGCGTATACGTAATTTGCTGGCGTATACGTGATATTTTAATTGATATTTAAGTATTTAATATAGTATCTAGTTAGCATATAAGCAGCGCAAATGATGAAAAATATTAATTTTAAGGCGCATAATGCGTGCTACCATCCATATCAACAACAACTGCAGCAACATCAGCTGCAGTTGCAGCAGCAGCAACAACAACAACTGCACATAAGTAGACAACAGCAGCAGCAGCAGCAACAACAGCTGCAGCAGCAGCTGACTTATGGACAGCACTGTGCTCAGCTGCAGCAGCAGCAACAAGCACAATACAATGCAGACAGTAGCCATAATCAGTACTACAATCAACAGCTGCAGTTGCAACAGCAACAACAACAACAGCAGCAGCAACAGTTACGTCAACAGCAGCAGCAGCAACAACAGCAACCCACGCAAGCCGCCTACCAACAACAAACATTAAACCAGCAGCCGTACAACAACAACAGTACTGCCGCCAACATGGCTGTCACAACTGCGGCGTCGCAGCACTGCTTGTCACAGCGCAACAACAACCACAACATTAACGTTAACGCACACGCCAACGCCGCCAGCGGCGCAGTCAACGCCAACGCAAACGTAAGCAGCAATGCTGCTGCCATGGCCGCCATGTGCCAAATGCAGAATTTTTTAAGTCAGCAGCAGCAAGAATACAACAATAATTGCGCGCATATTAATTATAACCAACAACAACAACAGCAACAACAAGCGCAGCAGCCTCCGCGTACAACCAACACAACAACAACAAACACAAATCAGAATAATAATGAAAAATTCACAATGGACGCCAACGAGATTGCCAACTTTCTTGCCAATGAGCTTTTTATGCAGCAGGTAACATTGCAGCTTGATAACAGATAACAAAACTGATGTCGATAACAAACGAAAGATCAAAGCGCTTGTGATATCGTTAATATGTCGATAGCGCTTGATTGCCAATCAAAAGCTAATCGCTACGCGCTCGTTTTAACGTGTTCATCTCTATAAATAGCAAAAAACAAAACAAACCAAAAACAATACAAAAATACGCTAAACGTGTGCATCGTTTTGAGGGCCATTAAACGAAAAATAAACACACAAAAACTCACGTAAAGAACCGGAAAATGTGATAAACTACAAAAACATGCCGTTTTTTACGTTACAAATCTTGTAGTAGGGACTTTAGAAAGCTTATTATTAAATACATTAGCACAAGCGTTATTTCGGCGAACTCTGAAATTATTTATGTTAGCCGTTAATCTATATCCCTGAACTTTTTTGGTGTGGGCGTTTACTACATTATACATATAGTATATTGTTTTTCTTTTAATTTTTAAAACATAAACAAATGCAGGGGGCACATGACTTTTAGCCAAATGTCTTAAACTAATCACTCAATTTATCTTTGTCTTTCTCATTTTAGCTCGTCTCATTTGATGGCATGCAAAGCGTCGTTAGCGGTGTTCCAACGCTGACCACACCCACACTGACCCCGACCACGCTGCGTAGCATCGAGGAAACGTTCTATGAGATAACCTCCGAGCCAATAAATGCGCCGTTTCAGGCTGGATTTAAGCCACCGCCATTGGCACCGCTGGAAACTGTTGCAAATACCAATACAACAAACACAAATGCCATTGTTGTTGCTGGCAACATCAACAACAACAACAATAACAATAACGTTGTACAGGCATTGGATCTATTGGGTAGATCAACAAAGTTTATAGAGAGCGATACGGAAGATTCCAATGGTTCTTGGAATGACGGTCAATTGAATGATGATCAAAGCACAACTGATACTTGTAAGTACTTCACTTAGACATTGTCATCAAAGCAAAACTGACTATATAACATTTTCCATTTGTAGCAAGTGCCGCCACCGACAGTAACTCCTATCAAATTGGCCACCTTTTGGGCAATAGCTCTACCTCTAATGGCGGTGGTGTTAACAACTTTACCAACGCCTTGTCGGCCAACAGCTCAGGCCGTGCTCAGACCAACAACACGAATACCTCAAACAGTGGCACGCCAGCGCCTCGTCGCGGTGGTAGACGCCCCACAAAAAACGCCAACATGTCACCGGAAGAAGAGGAGAAACGCCGCATACGCCGTGAACGCAATAAGTTAGCTGCAGCGCGCTGTCGTAAACGCCGCGTCGATCAGACCAACGATTTGACACAGGAAGTTGAGGGCTTGCAAAAGGTCGGCGAAAATCTGCAAAAAGAAATTGAAAAACTGCAGAAAACCAAAAGCGAGCTGGAGTATGTCCTGCAGGCGCATCGTTCAACCTGTCACAAGGTGCGCGAGGATTTACTTAGCGTTTCCACATGCAATGGCCTTATAGGACCAACAGTTTTAATCAGTGCCGGCAGCGTTAGCAGCGGCAGCCATCATAACAACAATAGCAATAGCAATGACAGCAGCAGCGGCACCATAACCGGCCTAGATGCCACGCTCAATTCCACCGGACGCAGCCAATCGCCGCTAGATCTCAAGCCTGTGCTTATAGAAGACCAACTACTGCAGCATATAAAGCCTGAGCCGCTGGACGGTGGCCTAGATTCCAGCTCTTCATTGGATCATGATGGACCGCCCTCGCCCAAACGTTACGCGATGGGCACTAATCGCATAGTCGGTGTGCTGCCTTTGCCTAATATTGCCACGCTGACTGCTTCGTTGACCACGCCCACCGGCCCATCGGCATCGCTCAATACGCCCATAGTAAGCACAGCGCCTGTTAGCTTTGGTGGTTTTAACTCCAACATGAGCAGCATAACCAGCCCCACGCTGAATGCGCTTAACAAAATGCCCAAGTCACGTCCCAATACGTTGGCCGTGCAGCGACCCTTTGGCGGCCAAATGCAGCTGACTATGGACGGCAAGGCGCCGCCCACGCAAATACAGGGCGTGCCCATACAAACACCATCAACGGGCACCTTCAACTTTGACTCGCTAATGGATGGCGGCACTGGTTTAACGCCTGTCTCAGGCCCACTGGTGCCCACCTGCAGTTCACAAAACAAACATCCCATGGAGCTGCCCACACCCACAAGCGAACCCTCCAAGCTGGTCAGTTTATAACCATAGGGCGCTTGGCAGGCGCGCGGCGCTAACAAAGTCAACTTTAAATATAGTTTATTACAAAATAATTATTATTATTATCTATGTATTTAAACGAACGCTAAAAATATTTTCTAAGTCTAACGAAGTTTTCTTTTTGTAACGAATATTTGTGTAAAACGCAAATGCAGTCGATTTCAGAACATATCGAATACTTTTTGAAAGCTATCGAGTGTTTGGAATCGCTGCTTTTTTTGTGTCTTTGGAATAATTTTCTGTTTTGCGTGTAACTTTAATGCTTTTGTATTATTATGTTTATTATTTGTAATTTATGATTTGCTATTTTTATACATACCTACATATACCATATATTTAACGACATACATATATTTGTTTTATCTATATGTATTTGTATTTTTGTGCAATTTTTAAAACTTTTCATTTGCTTTATATTTTCTAAAAATATAAAATTATTGTCTATTTTAATAACAAAACAGCAAACTATTTTTAAAATAAGTGAGAATGAAAGAATTGAAGTAGTAATTGAAGCAAGTACGATGTAGAAGGATGTGTTGTGATATTTATTATATAAACAAGTAAAAAAAAAAAATAAAAACATAAACAAAACCCAATTAAAATGCGTAATGAAATGAACTAAGCTGGTTTTAAAATTGTACATTTAAACATTACATAACTATGTAAAGATTTAACAAAACAAAGAGCCGCAAACAAAAACAAACATAAACTAAATTGCCTTGAGAGAGAATTAAGAAATGTATGCAAAAGCAACAACTTATTATATTTAAAGTTTTATATATGAAAAATCATAAACATAAACGACGAGCAAGTTAAAATACAACATTTAAAAAATAAAAATAAATTATAGTCTTAAGCTGCAGTAGAAAAAACCAAAATATATTTTTACTAAAAAAAAAACAAAAGCGCCTTGTTGTATGTAAAACAATTTTATATTTTCAAATACAATTTTTATAAAACAACAAAAAAAAATGACAAAAAGCAAAGCAATTATTATTAAATATATAATTATTACAATATGTATTATGCAAAAAGTCAAAAGAAATCAGAATCAGGCGACAATTTTTACAACAAAAAAATCGTAGACGAATTAATCCCATAAAAAATCACTGCTTGATCTGTAAAATATTTCAAAACTAAAACGAAATCAAAATAAAAAGTTAAAATTTTTGAAGTAATAGACGACACACAAAAAACACACACTTATAAGGCAAAGACCAAAATTGAAAAATAAAATAAAAATAATAAATACAAAAAACTAAATAAATTTGTTTCTTAAATAAATGGCTTGGTGGGTTAAGAGTAAAGACGTGGGAATGCGGAACAAGAGCAACAGCTGCAAAGCTTAGATACAAAAATAAACTCAAATTTGAATTACAAATTTACTATGTGAAGTAAATAAAAAAAAGTGAACCCAAAGAAATAATTTGACGATCTTATTGAAGCTGCGTAAAGACTATTTATTTATTTTATACTATTTTTATTTTTGTGTAATAATTTTTATTTAAATTGCAAATATAAAATTTTTAACTTTGAGAATGTCCTTCAAAATATATACCTACTTACTTGTTGTCGTAAAAGCCTTTTTCCGTGTACCTCTGTTGCAAATGTTTCAAAAAGTTTTAATTTCCAAAAATTTCCAAATTGCACTCCGAACTATATAGTCATCACTAATTGAAGTCGAAAATGCCAAACCTTATTAAAATTGGTTCATAAATGCCATAGATATGCGGCATTAAAAATTTTAAAATGAACTAAATTTCTTCATGCAATCTGCGAATCTGTCAAATCACCAGGCGAACAGAAATTAACAGCAAGCGACTCGCTTCAGTCGCAGCAACTAAAAGTATGCAATACTTTTTTTAATCAATTTTTGAGCCGCATTTAAATCGCAGCAGCTGAAAGTATGCAAAGATTTTTTAAGTTCATGTCAACCATATTAATTTTCGTGCATAGCTTTTTAAACATTCAACCGATATCAAAAAGCCTCGGTACACATTTTAAATGGAAAGATTTTAAAGTTTGAAGATGATTTATTGATTTTAAATACTTTATTTATCAGCACTTAAAGCTACTTTAAGCGTAGGATTAGTGGACCCAAAAAGAATGTAATGTTACATCCAGACAGAAAATTATATTCGTAATCAGCTAAAAAATATTTGAATATTAAACGTTCAAAAGATATCAATAAACCTCGGTATACATTTTAAAAGGGAAGATTATAAAGTTTAAAGATGATTTCTTGATTTTGAATACTTTATTTATCAGCACTTAAAGCTACTTTAAGCGTAGGATTAGTGGACCCAAACAGAATGTAATGTTACATCATAAATATTTAAAAACTAAAAAGCTGGAAATGGGGGCTTTAAATCGATCTCAATAAGTTGACTTAGCAAGATATTGACCAAATAGCTTTCATATTTATAGTATAAGCCAAAGTTTTTCAACGAAAGTCAGTTCGATTTTAACAGATAATGATCTCTTTGTTGGTATACCATTATGTCCAAAAATTTTTCGATTTAAATTACGAGTGTAAATTTAATTGATTTTTTTTTTTGAGTTGGTACAACTGTTACTGACTTCCATGCCAAATTATATGTTTGTTTTTGTGCGACAAAAAAAGTGAATTTGGCGATTTTTACAATGTCTGAAATTATTCAAGAAAGAAAATCAGTTTCCTGAATGGAATAAACGCTGCAAAACCGTTAAAAATGTTGAAGAAGGCTTACGGGGACCGAGCTCTACCAAAATCAATAACTTATGATTGGTATAAATTGTTTAAAGAAGGAAGAGAACGCGTTAAAGACGAAGAGCGACCATCAACCTCAACTGAAGATGCTCACACCCAAAAAGTAAAAGAATTAGTGCTTGAAAACCGTTGATTAACTATAAGAGACATTGCTGATGAAATTGGTATATCAAAAGAATCAATTAATACCATTTTGAAATATGTTTTGGGCCTCAAACGTGTCAAGTCTCAATTGGTACCAAAAATGCTGAATTTTCTCGAAAAAGAGCACTGATTCTTCGTGGCATTTTCGCCAAAAATGCAATCAACATCGTTCCGCAACCACCTTATTCACCTGATTTGGCTCCGTGTGACTTCTGGCTATTTCCAAAACTCAAAAGACCACTCCGAGGAAACCGTTTTGAGTCGATCGAAGACATTCAACGTGAATCGGCGCGTGCTCTGAAGGCTATACCGAAAGAAGACTTTTTGGCATGCTTCGAGGACTGGAAAAAGCGGTGGCATAAGTGTATAATATCGAGAGGGGACTATTTTGAAGAGGACGAACTTGATTTGGAAAAATAAATAAAGATTTTTTGATTTTTACAAAAATTCCGACTACTTTTTGGACACAGTGGTATATAAAGATTTCTAAAAATATGACATATCAATTCAATTCCAATTTCTTGCATTATTTGATTTTAAGCATATTAAACTTAAAACGAAATCCAATCACGTATTGCTTCATAAACCGATTTAATCAACTTGTAACCAGCTGCGTTTAGTCTTGAACATTTTTGGGACCAGCCTTAAGGCAGGTAACAAAAAAACAGCCGCACAAAATAAATACACACACACATACACTTCTTATACATTTAATATACACGTTCCCAAACGCTACATATAAAAAACAGATAATGCTTACACGCCAGACAGCATTTCAATTTCGGGATCATTTTGCATTTTGTTCTCCATGCTTTGTTTCAAACGAACTTCGTCTCAGTTGGTTGACAGACCTCCAGCGTTTAGCAATGACCATGGCTAGTCTCTTACGTGCCCTTAGACGTTCAATTGGATTGGGGCGAAAACAGTTGTCCGTTTCCCCGCGTCATGTAGTGCTTATTACCGGCTGTGATTCTGGTTTGGGGTAAGTTTCAATTGAAATCGGTGTTCATTTTTATTAAACCCTAATGGTTTTGCAGTCACTCACTAGCCGTTTACTGCCACAATGCTTTAAACATGACCGTAATCTCTTGCTGCCATAATATAAATTCGCCGGGCGCTAATCTTTTGAGACAATTAAATGAGGAACAAAAAGCAGCAGCGCGTATGCATACCCTAGAGCTGGACTTGCTGCAGCCAGCTTCCATAGAAAAGCTACATACAGCAGTCTTGGAACTGTTGGCTACCGATGAAAGCTACGTCTTTTCGGCATTGGTCAACAATGCCGGTGTTATGTGCTTTGGTGAATTCGAGTGGCAGACTTCGGCACAACTGGAGTTACAAGTTAATTGCAATATTCTGGGCACAATGCGTCTAACTAAGCAATTTATGCCAATAGTACGACAACAACGCGCCAGGATTATTAATATAACAAGCCATTGTGGATTACAGGTAAGCGTGACTCTTGACATAGCCCAACAACGAGGCTAAAGTAGAAATTAGCTCAAGGAAAGCGAAAAGCTTTTTTACATTTTGAAGTACTTTTTATGAGTCGGGGCGGCGTCCGACGAACATACCTATGTGTGACCCTACAGGTATAGATTATCATAACATGATTTTATGTTTTAATTTCTTTTCTCCTAAAGGCCCTGCCTGCTCTAGGGCCGTATGCTGCCACTAAGGCCGCTTTGCGCTACTGGAACGATACCTTACGCATTGAACTAGCTCAGTACGGAATCGAAGTAGTCAACTTTGTGCCCGGGTCGTTTGTTCTAGCAAGTAACATAGCAGCACGACAACAGGATCATGCCCGTGAAATGCATGCATCATTTACTGATGAGCAGCGCCTTTTTTATGGCGTCTACTTTGAACAGTTCAATGCGTACCTGCGCGTAATATCCGGTTTTAAGGCGCCCGATAAATTCCAAGATGAAGCATTACTTTGTAAGTTCCATGATGCCCTGACAAGTACGCAGCCAGCGTCTTTGTATATACACGAGCCCTGGAGGTATAAGCTATATCGTTGGCTATTTCGCATAAGCCCCACACCTTTAGTGGACTGGCTGGCGGTGAAGTTTTGTGCCATGCCCACATATCAGTCAGTAAACATGGCCAACGGAAAGCAGACATGAGTGTTGATAGTTATTAGTCTAAACATTTATTTTTGTAATTGATTTATATTACATACAACAAGTGTAAAATACTTTGCTGGGCTGGGTTAATACATGAAAACGCTTTGTGCATAACCGTTTGCTTGTCAGTTTGGCACAAACAGATTAGCACAAACATATTTGCACAATCACAAAATAAAAACACAATCACATAGGTGGCAGGACATGGCGTGTCTCTTTTCATTTAAACCTACTTACCTAATTTTAGTAGCCAACATTGCTATAGACAGCATCATTTAAAAGCTGAAACCATTCTGTGGCATATATGGAGTTCTCGGCAGCGCGAAATAGCATTAGTTTTTCTGAAGCTGGCAGTTCTGAGCATAGGTAATAGCTGACAGCGGTCTCTGTCAGTTCATGGTGATAGTTTTTAAGCGCCCATTCCAGCAGGCGCTGACAATTATGCGCATCCAAAAACTGTATGAGATAATTTTGCAGTAACGCTTCCATTTCGGGTAATATGTAAATGCGCGACATTTCAAAGGCTTCCAGCAAGGCCGTATAGTTTGGTAACACAGGTAGCTGCGAGCTAACCCCATCCGCTTGGCAACCAATTAAATGTAGAAAATAACGCAGTCCGCTTACTGAATAATTCTCCAGCTGAATCTCGCCTTTTTGTCCCTCACGAAAGTCACTGTTCAGCATTTTATTGAACACTTCACTGGCATCGCATAGCAGCTGTTTATTGAAGCCAATGCTAATTTCTTTTGTTTCTGGTTCTGGTGCAGTTATATCGACGTTTGCATGCACCACAAAACGCATATCGCAATTTTCGTGTAGCGGCGGTTCCACATCAATAGAGTCTGCATTCTTACACCAACTGCGCAATATGCCAGTATCGTTCAAAGCTTCTGCAGGCTCCGATTGGGGAAGCGAAATTTTTAGAGTACGTCTCGACATGGCAGTTAGAGCATCTGCCGCCTCTTCCGCATAGATGTCATTCCGTTTCTTGCGCAGTATCAAATCAAACAATAGTGTCAATGCATTGCCGTCATAGAGGAACTGGTAGAGCAACCGATTGTTTTTTATGATGTAGGCTACTGAAATGGCAGCACGATGCTGTGCATTGTCATCATCACAACGTAGTAGACGTACCAGCTCCTCCTTGCCGTAGTTGGATTCGCCGACATTGGTAAGGGTTTCCAAAAAGGCAATGCCATCTTTGCGCATCTAAAATAAACAATTAGTGAGTACTTTTTTATTATTACAACTATTTAAATCTGAACTCTTACCTCTTCCACTTTAGTTAACTGATAAAGCTGATGAACAACTCCCTGCTTGATGATTTGGGCAAAGAACTGGCTTTCACTGCAAAAGACCAAACATTAGGCATGACTTTTAAAAAATATGTTGCTTTACTTACAGCAAAATATTTGTCAAAGCACTGGCGAAATTATTATTAACTCCAAACATGTTTATAGCTCTTATTAGTGTATCTAGCGTCTCTGGCTTGCCCAGCTCGGGCCGTTTGTTTACCAATAAAGTAATGCGATAAAATAGATTTTCTATGATATCAATGCCATCTCCAGCCATATTGCGAAACGGCGCGGACTTGGGTGGTGCATCGGAACTTAACTCTTCAAGATCCTCCTTGTCGGACAAGGGATCGTCAATCGTTTCACTGCCTTCATCAATTAACTTAAGTATATCCATTACATTAGCAGGATGTGCCCGATTTGCAATAATTCGGCGATCTTTTGTATCTTCCTCTTCTTCGTCATCATCATCACTGCAGGCAGGTGAATAGTTCTCATCATCATCCGCAAAAAGACTTGAGCAGGCAGGAGACATACTGCGTGAGCTGCAGGGACTGGCACTGGGAAAATAGCCCGGTGAGCTGCTGGGCGAATCGTAATCGGAAGTAGGAGTTTCCTGAGTTTTTGATACCTGCAGACATAAAGCACAAAATATAAAGACTATAAATACAGGACCAATCCCAATTTAGATGTATCAAAATATTGCTTAAGGGCAAAATTTTTGAATGCATTGTTTTTATTTACATTTTAGGCGATACGTTTTTTACAACTCTTACCTTGGTTATAGTCTCCGATTTACAGTCATCAGGCAATTTACGCTTCTTGCCGCTTTGCATTCGTTGTTCACGGCGTTTCTTATGATGCTCCTCATCACTTGTAAGATAATCATTCAATTCACGTACCAAAAGTGGCACTAGGCCCTCAAGCAGTAAAAATTTCATACTCATGTTGTCATATTGAAAATTATTTAATATGTGAAACAGCTGAAAGTAAACACCATTAAAAATTGTGATTGAAAATTCTAATTGACTAAAACTTACTGAAGCGCGCTCGCTTTGAGAATGTGACTCTCTTATCATAGACACCAATTTGCGCAAGGCTCCGCAACGCCGTATCTTGGAGCGGCTGCAAGCATCGGCAGAAAGAGTGGAGATTATGTTAATACAATAGCGGCACTCGCTATCTGTCAATGGTTTCGACATATTTCCAGCCATGAGTAACTCGCAGGCAGCAACAATAGCATCTGCGGTACTGAGCATGTAGAAGGTGGGAGGATCTCTGCAAAAGTTCGATAGTATTTTAAGAGCTAAAGCACGTTGCTCGCTATCCTCCTTGGCAAAGAAGACGATGGGTGCAAAGGAGATGCTACGTGAGAGAACCTATACGATATACAATTAGAAAAATGTGTAAAGGAACACGTAAAGAGGTACTTACCTCCCAGATACGGATGCTTATTTGTTTTGCAGACAGTAACAAAAGACATTTTAATATTTCATGTGCCAATTCAAGTGCATCATTTTCTTTTGGTAAAATAAATTCGTTAAGTATGCGCGAGGAGTTCTTTAGCATTTGGTTGTCAAAAATATCACTGCGTACGCCCTCAAGATTGCGGGCTACTTCTTCAAAGTATTTTTCTCGGTGCTGATTTTTTTTAAACCAACAAGCGTTGCCATTTCAACATCAAGAATAGGATCTTTTTGGGTTTCATTATTCTTCATAACAGCTCGAAATATTTGCATTAATTGCAAAAATCCATTGGCCGTTAGAAAGCATTTATGAAATTGGCTACTAACCAACAAAAATCGGCAAACTCTAAAAGCCATGACTTTTGTGTCCACCGCGCTAGTTGTATCAATAATGTGGCATATAGCTGGAGCTATAGCTGCATAGTGAGCAGTTAGAAATGGAGCAGCTATTTTGCTCTTGGCTAAGTTTCCTAGGGTACGACATACCCGCTTTTGGAGCGTAGGATTAGGAATGGTTTTCAATATGATAACTAGAGGTCCAACGACATTAGATTCAACAGCCTGAAAATTAAAATTTTTTTTAATATTTTTGTTTTCGATCTTTAGTTAACGTGCACTTACCTCTTTGCATGCTAACTCATCGGTGCAGCAATTGCCTAATATGCTCAGTACTACTTCCATAATTTTTTCATTTAATCTACTTAATAAGCGAACCATTTGCGGAACACCCCCTACAAGACGAAACAAAACAATACCATCCTTATCTTTTACCAAATCCGTACGCAGTTTAACTAAACATTTGTACACAACTGTTTTGTCTGTTGATGTTTTGAGAACATTTAGCATGCCCTCCGCTTGTTCTTTATTCATTTTTATGCCTAGTTTTTATTAAATTCTAGTTTTTATTAAAGAAACATTTTCTTTGGACCAGGGATGTCAACTAGTAACATTGCTTTATCGATGTGTGCATGCATATTTGGCTATCGATAGACGCGAGACATACCATCATTGCTAAATAAGTAAGAGGAATCTTAATTTTAATTTAAAAAGGCTTACATCAAAGAACTAAGAGTGAACATGTGTTCGGAGCTAATTATATCCTCAAACTAACCATGTTGCAAAATTTAAGGAAAGTTCAGAAATAAACGCCACCCACATACATATGTATGTTTGTAATAGCAGTTTCGTGCGAACAATAATCCTGCAGCTCTGCTAAAATGCAGAATGGACTGAATGAGAAAACGCAGACGCTCTATGACTCAAAAGATAACCTTTCAATAAGATCATCAAAAGACTTGGACCCCTATAGTGGCGCGTCGGAAAACGTAAATATTTTACTTGTGAAGTTTATAATATTTTACTTTGTGACTTATGAAAAAAATCGTTTTTTCAGAATTTGCAAAACTACATTGATATGGATAAGTTTGAAAGCTTATCAGAGGTCAACCTACAATACGACAACGATTTAAGCCCTAGCGAGCAATGTCTTGTTGAAGCAATTTCTTTTTACCGCAACAGAGCCTCATTTTATCGTAGACAAAAAAACCTTACGGCGGAACGTGCATATCAATTAGGTGTAGAATTGGGCACATTTAACTAAAATTTTAGGACAATATGCTAGAATGTGATTTAACTTAACCTAACTAATAAGTACTTACCATGTTCAATATAAAATTTCACAACAACAAAAAAAAATATATCAAACGTTTTCGATCCAATTTGGAAGAGTTCTCATATACTCCAAACTTTTAAATACCGAATACTCTTTGGTAACGATATCATATGACCCAACAAAATTTTGCGATTGATCGGTCTTATAGTAAATTAATTATAATACAATTTTGTTGATTTGATAAGCAAACGAAGGGCTATTTTAGCACTTACTTTCTCTGTGACATAGTCGTTAATACGTAAAGACCGTAATGATCATACTTAAGATAACCTTTGGGGGGTTTGAATATTAAATATCATCGTCAAAATCGATAGCCTTAAGCAATGTAATTCTTATTTAATTTATTTAATAAATGTACGGCGCTCAGCGCAAAGGAATTACAATTTATGTCCTATTCGCACTTCTTACGCGTTGGCAGAGTAAAGATTTTAAATAAAAGTAAAAGTGATGTTTAAAGGTTTTTTTGGATGAATATTGAAGCTATATTGAGCTAACTGTATTGTTAGTTGAAATTGAATAAAATATTAATACAAATTGACTTTGACAAGTTTGCTTACCTCACGTTTTGTTTCAGCTAATAAATTAAATTTTTTAAGTTCAAGTCACAAAATTATTGCAATTTAATTTATTGCAACTTAAATTATTAAAAGACCTTATATTTATAAATAATGCACTGCTTTACACACAAATCAAACTTTATAATTATAAACATAACTAATATGATCCTTGCCAGAACAATTGGTTAAGAAAAATAAGTAGGCCTAAAACACAGTAAAATCAACTTACACACATACATCAAAATTTTTAATGCTTGACAGTACCCAAAAATGCATCCCTATCATATTCATACAAAGAAAGAAAAGATTTCTCAACGACATGCCGCAGTATCTAATATACCTGCTCTAGCTATATATCTTTCAAACTTGACTGCAACCTTACTAGCTCATCCCATGGACGTAATGCGAGTTAATTCTCAGGCCAATTCAATGCATTACATATCACTTAAAAGTATATCACAAATTATGATGCAACAAAAGGGAATTACCGGATTTTATTATGGTGGGTGGGGCGCATGTGGGCATTGTACTGTGCATACACTGTCAAAATACGTTTTTTACAATTACCTAAAAAATAGCCCCTATATATTGATGCTTGAGCCTTACGATACCTATACCATTTGGGGCCTTAGTGGCTTAGGAGCTGGATTCATTTCAACGCCCTTTGCTAAATACGCATTAATTCGACAAGCCGATCTTACCCGAAGACCCTACCATCGACGCAAGTATATATACATAATTGTAAACCAATAACTATTTTGTATCTTATACTGAGAATATTAATTATAGCTTTCATGGCTATCACTTTATGTATGCATTTCGTTGTATGTACCGCAGAGGTGGATTACGTTATCTTTTTGCTGGTTGTAAATTACATGCTTTTTATGGCTGCCTTGTGCAGGTTCTGTTCGACCCCATTTTCGATGAGGTTTGCAGCTAAAATAGACTTAAATATCTGTGAAATTACTCTTTTGTATTTAACAGGTGATAGAAACGTTAGATCATCTACATCATTTAGAGGATCGCTCTTGGCAAACTAGCCTTACTTCATCGGCCATCACATGCAGCATATTGTCGTTGATATTAACGCCCTTGGATTGTGTTAAAACATTAATGATGAATGCAGGACACCAGGAATTCAAGTCATCAAGAGATCTCATCAAGGCAATCTTACGTAAACATGGGTACAAGGGTTTTTTCATTGGTTTGACACCTACTGTAGTTAGCATAGTGCCAAATTCCATTGTTGCAACAATAACATATTACAAATTGGCGTCTTATTTTGAAAACTATTTTTTTTTGTTTTGTTTTATTTGGCAATAATTTAATAGTGGAAATGTATTCGGAGCTAATTGTATCCTCAAACTACCCATGTTGAACAATTTAAGGGAAGTTCAGAAATAAACGCCACCCACATACATATGTATGTTTGTAATAGCAGTTTCGTGCGAACAATAATCCTGCAGCTGTGCTAAAATGCAGAATGGACTGAATGAGAAAACGCAGACGCTCTATGACACAAAAGATAACCTTTCAATAAGATCATCAAAAGACTTGGACCCCTATAGGCCGTCGGAAAACGTTAATTTTACTTAAAACTTAAGTTACTTGTGAAGTTAAGTGAAAATATAGTAATTTTAGTAACTAATAAAAAAGTTCAGAATATGCAAAACTACATTGATATGGATAAGTTTAAAAGCTTATCAGAGGTCAACATACAATACAACGATCTTAACTTGTTAGTTGAAATTGAATAAACTATAAATAAAAATTTTAATATATTATTTACTATGACAAGTTTGCTTACTTTTGTTTCAACTAATAAATTAAATTGAGTAATATTTTTTTTAGAATTTATTAATTTGAAGGCACAAAATTATTGCAATTTAATTTATTGTAACTTAATTTATTAAAAGGCTTTATATTTCTAAATAATGCACTGCTTTAAACACAAATCGAATTTATAACTAATATGATCCTTGCCAGATCAATTAGTAGGCCTAATTCTCAGCAAAATCAACTAACATCAAAATTTTAAATGCTTGACAGTACCCAAAAATGCATACCTATCATATGACTACAAAGAAAGAAATAAGTTCTCAAGGACATGCCGCAGTATCTAATATACCTTCTCCAGCTATATATCTTTCAAACTTGACTGCAACATTACTAGCACATCCCATGGACGTAATGCGCGTTAATTCTCAGGCCAATTCAATGCATTACATATCACTTAAAAGCATATCACAAATTATGTGGCGACAAAAGGGAATTAGCGGGTTTTATTATGGTGCGTGGGGCGCTTGTGGGCGTTGTACTGTGCAAACAACTTCACAATATGTTTTTTACAACTATCTAAAAAATAGCCCCTATATAATGATGCTTAAGCCTTTCGATACCTATACCATTTGGGGCCTTAGTGACTTAGGAGCTGGATTCATTTCAACTCCCTTTGCTAAATACGTATTAATTCGACAAGCCGATCTTACCCGAGCACCCTATCAACGTCGCAAGTATATATAATTGTAAACCAATAATTATTTTGTATCTTATATTGGGAATATTAATTATAGCTTGCATGGCTATAATTTTATACATGCATTTCGTTGTATGTACGGCAGAGGTGGATTACGTTATCTTTTTGCTGGCTCTAAATTACAGGCTTTTTCTGGCTGCGTTTTGGCAATTCTTTTCGACCCTATTTACGATGAGGTTTGCAGCTAAAATAGACTTAAATATCTGTGAAATTACTCTTTTGTATCCAACAGGTGCAACAAGCTTTAATTCATCTACATGGTTTAGAGAATCGCACTTGGGAAATTAGCATTACTTCATCGGCCATCACAGGCAGCATATTATCGTTGCTATTAACGCCCTTGGATGCCGTTAAAACATTAATGATGAATGCAGGACACCAGGAATTCAAGTCATCAAGACATCTTATCAAGGCAATCTTACACAAACATGGGTACCTGGGTTTTTTTATTGGTTTGACACCTACTTTAGTTAGTATATTGCCGAATTCCATTGTTGCAACAGTAACATATTACAAATTGGCTTTTTATTTTGAAAACTATTTTTTTGTTGTTTTATTTGGCAATAATTTCTTGTAAGCTTTTTAAAGCAGGTATGAATTCATCTAAGCTGGATTTCCTATCTACCGTTGACTCGCTATTAACCAATTGAAGCCTAAAGCTTTCAATAAACCGCTGCACGAGCTGAAAATGTAAAATTGAATTCTTAGAAATACCGATCGAGTTAAGCAATCAACTTACCATAACAATATCTGCTTGATACTCATGATGCACTAGACATTCTAGTAATACTGCCACAAATTTCGTTAAAAACTCCTGAAGATGCACTTGTAATACCTGCAGTGGTATGGGATATATGCATACCAAAAAACAGCAATGCATTTCGTAAAGCATTTGCTTACAAATTTTAGTGCTTTGCATTAATGTATCAGACGCTAGCAAAAGCATTTGCAGTACGCTTTTTGCCCAACGAAAGCTTATGCACGTGTTTAGAGCAGAGCAAACTTCTCGGCAGGCTTCCAAATTTTCCATTTTTCCCAAATCACTGGTTAACTGTTCTTCAACTTCCCTGCGATTTATGGTAAAATGATAGCAAATCTTGGCTATATATTGCAACAAAACAGTGGAAATTTGTGCATTGGGAGCTACAGTAACATTATGAATAAGTCGTTCCAGCATGTCATCACTTTGATTCCACTGTAAAGAGTTTAATAACGATTAATGTACTCTCCATTAAAAGCACATACCATACATCTAAGATCAGAGTTGTGCCTTAACCTACCTCAAAACTATCCATTTCTGTAAAGTGATCCATGCACAAACAGAGACATTGCCAAACTGCTTCTGTTACTTCTACCGTGTCCATATTGTAGGCATCTTTAAAAACATGCTCAAATATGACGGCATGTATGTTAAGTTTTTGCAAATCTGCAGCACTCTAAACATATTTTTGATATATATATTGTTTTTATGTGAATAATAAAGTTATACTCACGCCGTGCTTTAGCATCACTGTAAAAATATGAATTCCAAGCTGCTTGTATACGGATTCGTAGCATTCTCTTGCATTCAAGCCAACAGCAAGACTGAAAGTTAATAGCCGGCTGGACATTTTCTCTTTTACATCAGTTGCTTCGAAGCGGTGCTTTTGAAAATTTAGGTATAAATTAATGCTTCAAAAAAATAACAGAGTGCAAGAGGTTTGTTGTTAAGTTAACCAGCTGCATTGAATGTCCTGGATCATGCGGCTGTATGGAAAAAACCTTTATGGCCACTGTATGGGTATTTAAAGATTTACCTCTAAATATCTCTCATATCCATGAATGGCACCAAGCTGACGTTTCCAACAAGCTTTGCACAGCTTTTCCTCATAGTATTTAAAAATATAAGCTTCCATTTCATAACTTATTGTCCTAGACAACTTATTAAGCACTTCCATAGCATTATTGAGCAAATTTTGCGAATCATGCTCCAATTTATAAATAGTTCGCACTGCGGTCAGCTCGCACATCAACAACACAAGCTGAGCTTTTAACTAAAAAAAAATTTGGTTTAAACTATAGGTCTTATATTTCAAATAAACTTCAATACCTCATTGTTTTCACAGCTATTAAGTAAAATGTTTTCATTACGCTGCAACAAGTCGTACAAAATAGGCAATTCCTGTCGCAACATGTTCTGAAAACTAGTGAAGTGTGCAACTTGAAGCTGTACAGCATCGAGATCTTCTTTTAGCTCCGGCAGCATGCAGAGCTGCACAAGTTCGGTCAAACGAACTAAATCAGATAAATCAGTGTCATTGCTCATTATTAATAAAATTTTAAAATGCACTCAAAACTTATTGAAATATGTAAACAAGCGGTAGCTGCTGTTATTAGCGCAGTGTTGCAAACTTCCTAAAAATGTAGACTGCCAACTTGTTTAAGTTAGTGTAAAACATTTAGCTACACTGCTCATCATGTGACAGTCAGAGAGAAGTCACAGGAGAGCGTAGTAGGTTTTTCACTTGTCGCAGAACTCCATCGTCATATGATTAATAAAGTAGCGAAAGAAAAAATGTTGCAAATTTGCGTTATTTTTTCACTGCTAATTGCAGCAAGTAAGTAAAAGTTTTAAATTCTGGTGCAAAAATACGTGGTACATTACACTGCTGTGTAAATTTACCTTTGTCTACGAGACATCGATTCTGCTGTTTGGCAGGGGTGGCGCAGTAGCACCTCGTACCAGCACGCGCAGAATCTTAGTCTTATCACATAATTTTAGTCCATTTTAAGTGTGACTCGTTTCGTTTTAATTAATACAAGTTTTTATATCCAAAAGCACATGCTACTGGCCAATTCACGGTCCTAAACAGTCCTAAGGCCATCAGCTTCAAGGGCAATGACGTACTCGAGAGCCGTTTCGTTGGCGATGTGTTCTACGCTGCCATGGGCAATGCTGTCACGGGTGACTCAAAATGGAGTGGCATGACCATTAACGATCCCTTCAATTTGGCCAAGGGTATTATTGCTGTTCAAGTGCAGGGCTTAAGTCAGATTTCCACCACCGGAAAAGTTAAGTCGTACGAATTGGTTGGATCCAGCATAGGCTATTCTCTGAATGCCTTGTCCGCTGCTTTGGAATCGGACAACGAGCCTGTGTGCGATATCAATTTTGATCAGTTTGATGAGGGTGTAAGTAATATATATAGATTTGCTTTAATTTGGTAATAAATAATTTGAACATTTAGGTACAATCTTTCAAATCTTGTTTTGGAGATTCTGAGGCAACTGCTGCCACTCCCACTAAGCATCTCAACCCCTCGCTACACAGTGAGGATAAGCAGTTCTTGCAGGAGATCGGTTATCTGAATTCTGCTGCCGACAACTTAGCTGATATGTTGAAACCTTCAAATGTTTTGATCATTCGTTTGTCGGTTGAGGGCATTGCCAAGGCTCACGGTGAAAAATCTGTGGCTTTAGATGAGGCTAGCAAATTGCTTTCTGCTTCTGTTAGCCGCCTACTGGCTGCAGCCCAAAAGTCAAGTGATTCTGTGCTTTTCGTGCAGATCACCAACAAGGAAACTGAAAATTTGCGCTCAAAACGTGACGCATTGGCACCTGATGCAACTGTTAGTAAAATGGTAGTACATTTAGCAAATATATTTAATTATAATGGGCATTTATTTACGCAGAATCCCTTCAACCTGGCGACCTACTACAACCAAGATTACCCCGTCATCTTTAACATCATTTTGTGGTTCATGGTTGTGTTTGCCTTCTCACTGTTGGCCATTTGCTACGCTATTGCTGCCATGGATCCCGGCAGAGATTCAATTATCTATCGCATGACTTCCACCAGAATGAAGAAGGATAATTAAGTTGAGTTTTCCGCACAAAAAACACTCAATTGTGTACTTTAAAACTGCAACTTTCCCTTAAAGTTTTGTTGTCTATTCTAAGTAAAAATTAGCCATTTCATTACCGGAACAATAGTGTGTGCGCGTTGGCAGTGAGTTGGCTTTATAGAATACCATATTAAGCTAAAAAATAGTATTACAAAATTATCATTTGCAATGCAGTTTACAAAAATTCCATTATCAACTATATAGTTTGTTTTGTTAAATCTTGTGTTTGTTGTACTTTTTAGGTTTATATATAGTCAAATATTCAATCAGTCACTTTATTCAACCTAAAGATTCATAAATAATGTATGTATATTATCAAATTTAACGTGTTATTTAAAGTTAAAAATAAAACCTAAAAAGACAATTATTTTATCACTGTTATGAACAACAGGAATCCCTGTTAGCAAATCTACTCTAAGCCAATCGAATTCGATAAAAATCGCGATCCGATAGCGATAATTGCTTGTTTCGCACAGCTTAGCTTTCGTCTGTCCTTACGAGTGCGCAACGTCAGTTTTAAACTTAAAGCAGCGCAATTCTTTGGCAAGCAGCTTATAAATTTTGCCTAGTGAAGTACACATTTTATGCCCCCCAATGCTCCTTGCAGCCATTTATTTCACAATTCGGCGAACAACTACCGCCGCTCCAAGTACATGCGCCGTTTTGTGTGCCACTTGTTTCAAAATCATAGTTGCTAATGCGATTTTGCACATCAAAGTTGACGGCGCTGCTATTATGGTTTCTTTTAAATGTCACCAAATCCGTGTCGGCTCCATGGCTACTACGCAGCATTGCCTGCAGATGGTTTATGTAGTTAATGGCAATACTGGGAAAATAAGAAATACATGCTTAAAGCGAATTAACTCTGTTTAAAAATGCTGTAACATACCGCAGACTTTCAATTTTGGAATACTTCTTGCCATTAGGCTTGGTAATAGGCAACTTTGAGCGTAATAAGTCAAAGGCTCGATTCATATCACGCATACGTGTGCGCTCCCTGTCACAAGCCGTTCTTCGATAATCCTTTTCCATTTGTAAGGCCTTTTCACGCCAAGCCGGATTCTGCTCTTTGGTTATTTCAATTTCCAAATCATTGGCGCCACTGCCATAGGTCATGTATACCGGTGGTGGCACAATTTCTATTCGCTTTATGGCTGCTTCCTGGCCAGTGCCCACAGTACCAGAAGTAGCAGTTGCAGCAGGTCCGCCTATATGCCACATGGAAACTGGCTGGGGAATACTATAGGCAGCAGTTGGTGGCAGTAGACTTAGTGGTTGCTGTTTTTCGTAGTTAGCCATCAGCGTGGGCGAATAGGATACGCTGCAGCATGGTGCGGACGAGCCATATGTCAGCAGATTCTCGCCCTCCGCGGAAAGTGTGTAATTAATGCATGGAACAGCCTGTGCAGAGCCTAGCTCCAATAGTACAGGCTGCTCACCTTGCTCTGTATCCGAAGAGGTGTTCGTATAAGAACCGCTTGGTAATGCAACGGGCGTGGGTATCAAAGACGGCGGTTCATCCGTCGATGCACTCAGCAATTGATCAGTCATCGTCTAAGCCGATTTAATTTTTTTTTTGTTTTTATAGGTTGCGAAACTTTTAGTGGAACCAAGTCCATGCAGTTACACACACGTCTGTTGACTACAGCAGCCCGCAAGGCAATGATGGAGGCTATAAAATTGTCGGCTCAATTTCATACGACGCTCTCTTTCGATTTTTTTACAATTTTTTTTCAATAATCGTGCAGTGCTCTGGCGATCGGTAAATACGTGGAAATGTACGTTGTTTACCTGGGATACACTCTATATTAGAGCATTAGAAGCGTGCTCATTTAAAAGCGAATACCCCATCTATGCTATATTGCTCAGAGTTGATTAATTTTGTGCCGCCAGCTCCTCAAAATTTCCAAGTCACACACTCATTCATCATTTCAACTATCGGACACTTTAGTTCTTGGCGTTAACTCATCTAGCTGGACAATTCATTTGACAAGTGCCCTTTGTACGTGTGTCAATAAAACGGCAACAATGCAGAACTTGGCCGACCTCTTTTACGAGGATAGCACTGTTTGCGTACCTGCTACAGCGACAAGAACAAAAAACACAGCAGCACAAAAGTGCGGCTTAATTTCTTCTATTGAACCGTTGAGAGCGTGTACGTAGTTGGAGTCGCGATCGCCTTATGGCTGGGATAAATGTCGATCGCTTGGATTGTCGCCACAACTTCAGTTTGAGTTTCGAATACATTCTTCGATCATTACACATAAACACACATACGAGGTGGCTATATAAGCGACATGTATATATTTTTGACGCGTGTAAACACAAGTGTTTTAAGTTAATTAAAAAAAAAGTAAAAAATACTAATCCGCATACATACATGGAGTATATAAGATGGGCCTATAAAACTATGTACTTTTGTTGTGTTAATGTACGTATTATGTAGTTATTGAATTGCACAAGCTTAACCGAGTTAATACCCGGCTTGGTTCTTTAACAGTCTAAATATAAATACTTAGGTCTCGGACTGATAGTAAGCAATGTGCCAAAAAAAAATTGTTTTTCGAAATTAGTGAACTTTTATCATAAAAAGGTATATAACGCGTTTAAAATAAGTATTTTTTGTCATTTTTTGACAATTTATGCATGCACAATCAGATTGACAGATATCTGAGCAGATATTATCGTCGTTTATATCTTAAATAAGCGGACGTTTATCAGAATAAATACTATTTTTTCAAATGTTTCACTCATTTTTGGAGCACAGGAATTTGTTCTACAACGTTGTTACAATGATTAACTGACTTTCCGATAGGCAAAGAATATTCTTGTCCTCATATAACTATATGATCCCTAAAGAAAAATTGTAGTTGCATGTTTACATTGAATGACTAGGCATTGCGGAGCTAGCTGGTCCTCAATCTGCTCTATTTACATCTGCCAGTTTTGTTGATAACTTGTGCCAATAGGGAAGGTTCCCATCGCGCTAGGCTTTACAAATTTAAAAACTGTTTGTGTAAACACCTACCTGTTTTATAGCCCAGAATTGATTTCATTTATGTACATATATATTTGTCAGCCATATTAATTACTAATACCATTTGCTGCGTGTAAATAAAACAAGTAAAATATAAATTTCCTTCGAAAGGCAGTTCATTTCGCTTTGCATTGTACATTATTGAAATAGCCACGTACATACATACATATGTACATACATTTACGAATATATATTTATAGCTTTTCTTGTACAAAAATTGTTTTTCTAGCTGTTTTTGCAAATGTATTGATAAGAAAATCTTCGCAGTCACCCAATTAAGCTTAAAAATTAAATCCAAATGTGTTACCTAGTTTATATATTTTGCCTTTGCATGAAGCACATATAGCTTCAAGCAACTGATTCGCTTTAACCAGGCAAGCATAAGTATCATGTAGCTTAGCTCGTTTTAATAGCTTTTGTATATTTTTTACGGCGTTTTCATGTCGTAGCACCCAAAGGAAAATTGGGTCAGTCGTTGCAATTGAAAATTGAAACGTTGCTCTACATTTTTTTCGATTTTATATAAAAATAAACCAAAGTTACTTTAAGCATAGTAAATAAATAGCGAGTTCAAAAAATAAACATTTAACGCAAAACCAGCATAAACCTATAGGTTCCCGCCGGTTATTAATAGATGATATGTGCTAGGAGTGAGAGATTTAACTGTCAAATTTCAGTGGTCTTATCTCAAAGTATTTGTCAAGCACTTCATCAGTTATAAGTTTACGGGCTGCTTGATGCGCTTCCACAATCGGTGTGCAAGTCTGTAAGGGAGAACATTAAATATAAGATGAATAAGAAACAAAATCAAAAGGGTTAGTGAGGCCAGGAATTGTAAAACGACTCACCTCAATAGCCAGCTTCTTAATTTCTCCTGTAAGCATTGCTCCCTTACTATACGTCACAAGCACTTCTTCCAATTTTTCATCGTCCTCCAGGAAAAATTTTAGCAACTGATAAGCCACATCAATATCGGGTATTCCACCCAGGGCACGATGTTCTTCCACAGTTGTGCGTCCTCCCGAAAATGCGTATTTATTAATTTTGTTCTTGATTTGTTTTGGAGTATCGATCAAAAATATAGCTGAATTTTGTTCACTGGCCGACATTTTTGTTTTAGCACCTTGCAGCGCAGGAAAAAAAGATGAATGCATGAGCGCACACTTCGGAAAGCCCAAACGCGGTGCTACATCGCGTGTCATGCGGAAATATGGATCCTGATCAATGGCGCAAGGTATAAGGCAGTGCACTTTCTTGTTGCCGAATATAAATGGAAATGTGCTTGACAGCGAGGGTGCGGCCTGCACAGCAGGAAATGCAATTTTGCCAATTATATCAGAGTCTCCGAATCCAAAAATGCCTTTGACTTGATTAAATGTGACACATTTTTGTATGCGTATGATGTTTTGATAAAAAGCGGGACATTTGCTGTGGACAAATGCGGTTCATTAAAGTATGGCGTTTAAACAAACATCGCTTATTACTTACCCCATAAATTCAAGATTGTTGAATATAAATGTCTTATTTACATCAAAGCCCATTGCTACAATATCCTTTGCATTTTCGCGTGCCATTTTAATGGCTTCCTCGATTTTCAAATCTTTCCATAAAGTCTTCTCATCGTCAGTAAGTTGTATTATTAAAGGCACATTGAAGGTCTCTTGCAACCATCTAAAGAGAGTGTATGTATATATAGAAATTAGCTGGAAATATTCTTAAGATTCTACGTACTTGGTCATGGCAAATGGTATCAAGTGACCCATGTGCAAGGAACCTGCACTGGGTCCACGTCCCGTATATAAGTAAAATGGTTTGCCTTGCTCATGCAGTGTCAGAATTGTGTGCAAGTCTCGATGTGAAAAGAATATACCACGTCTGATAAAATGATGAGCTGGCTTGCCCGTGACCTTTTCGAAACGTGCGATTAGTTCATCATCGATTTTGCTGGAGCCAAAGCGTTCTGCAACGTGTCAATAAATTTGGTAAAGCCATTGCTTAATGACAAGCGGTAAAAGAACTACTTACTGATTAACTTATCGTAATCAACGCCTGCATCATTAGTGCTTGCGACATTCCATGGATCCACAAAATCATCAGCTACAGTCGCTGTTTGCTCCTGGGCAGCTGTAGCAGTCTCAATGGCTTCTGTCTTACCATTCAGTGTAAGCGCATCCACGCCTTCAGCTATCGTTTGCTTAGTGTCCGCCATTTATGAACTAATAATTCAAAATTTTAAAGCGCGTTTATAAACAGAATAATACTGACTGCTGAAATTGTTCTTTCACATGTGGTAATTCACAGCGATGTGTGTTGTTGGCTGTAAGCTTGCCGGACCTTCAATATATCTACATCTACATTTAGCGACAGGTGGCAACATTGCAGCTCTGAAGAAAACAGCTGTTCTTAACTGCAATACAGAAAAAACCGAAATGCAAAATATGCATTTTATTATTTTCGTTTTCAATTGGCTATTCAAATAAAAAAATTTAAAATGCCGATTATGTACAATACGGGGGAGTGGTTCAAACTCCAACCGGACTACTACAGGTGAAAAGCCGAAAAGTCTTTTAAGAGTATATGATTAATTTTTAATACGCCCCTTTAGAAAAATTGAGCTTACTACCCCCGATTGGCCTCTGGATTTAGATTTGGAGTATATGGAGGTAGCTGCAGCGCCCTATGGTGGTCCATTGGCAATGGTACGCGATAGAAACAAGGCGGTGCCAGTGAGGGGCACCTCAAAACCGATGATACGCATATTTGATACTACAGGTCACCAACTGGGTAATATTATGGTAAGTTGTTTGCATTTAAACTATAAACACTTTTTATAAGTTGTGTATACGTACATATATGTACATACTAAATTGAACTCTGAAGTGGAACCACGGAAAACTGATTGCCATGGGCTGGTCGGACACCGAGGAGTTAATATGCGTTGAAGAGAAGGGTATAGTTTTTGTTTATGATATGTTTGGCAATGAAAAGGAGTTCTATAGCGTTTGTGAAGAAGCCAGCGTAATAAAGGTGAGTCGAAGACAAGTTTTTCTCGTAGGCCCATCAATAAATTTTTACTTTTTTATAGGTTGTTGAAGCCAAAGTATTTCAGTCAGCTGCTGGAACTGGAGTTGCTATTATGACCACATCTGGTCGCATATTTTTGAAGCATAGCAGCAAAGCAACAACCCGAAAGTTGCCTGAGATACCGCGTAAGTTTGGGCCCCTCTAAAATAAAATAAAAATAAAACTAGTTTTTATTTACAAATTATGGCATACACAACGAATATATAAATAACATTTTATTTAATTAATAGAATCTAGCGCTGCCTGTTCCTGCTGGGAGATTGTGACTGAAGGTCGAAACAGTTATTGCTTATTGGGCCGTGGACGTGAAATTATAAAGCTTTTCCCTGGTGAAACTTTGGGCACCATAACAACCAATCTAATTGAGAAACTCTTTGATGATGGACGCATTATAAAAATGTCTGTCTCTTATAATCACCAACATCTTGCGCTATATACTAACACTGGTCTGCTCTGGCTTGGTAGCGTTGATATGCGTCAGAAATATTGTGAGTTTGACACTGGTCGTAAGGATTTACCACTACAAATTGAATGGATAATGGATACTGACAACCCAGATTCCGGCGCTGTAGTCATTTCATATCCATCCTATCTTCTGGTTGTCAATCGCAAAGCGGACAAAAGCGACTTTTCATATGATCCTATTATGTTTCTTGTTGCGGAAATGGATGGTGTGCGCATTATAACGCCCAGTGCACATGAAATGATACAGCGTTTACCAAAATGTGTCGAAAATATATTTGCCGTAAATAGCCAAGATCCATCAAGCTACTTATTTGAGGCACAGAAGAAATTTGAAGAAAAGTCTTACAAAGCAGACGAATATCTAAGCATGTGCCGTGATCAAATTGAATTGGCTGTAAATCAATGTATTGAAGCGGCTTCTCATGAATTTTGTCCTGAAACGCAAAAGAGTTTGCTCAGAGTAATTATTTAATGTGGTATGATCTTTGATATTATTTTAATTAAAACAATTTTTTTTAGACTGCTCACTTTGGTAAGGGATTTATACCGTCGCATAATCCCGATGAGTATATGCGCATATTACGCATACTTCGAGTTCTCAATGCTTTGCGTCACAAAAAAATTGCAATGCCACTCACATTTAAACAGTAAGTTGGTATAAAAAAATTTAGTTTAAAATCCTTTTAAATATTCAATCGATAGGTTCTCTTACCTAAAACCTGAAGTAGTCTTGAGTCGCCTGGTGTTTCGAAAGCATTACGCCATAGCTATACAGGTGGCCAAGCACTTGAAGCTGCCTGAGTCGTCTATTTTAGAGCATTGGGCTTATCATAAAGTCATGCATGATTCAGGTAAGTTGACACTATGTATGCAGCATCTCCTTTTATATAAAAAACTTTCACAGACGACGATGAGGTAGCCCGCAAAATCACGGAGAAGTTTAAAAATCCGTCTGTAGAGGGCATTTCCTTCTGCAATATTGCGGAGAAAGCACACGAGAGTAATCGCGATGAATTGGCCATTAAATTATTGGAACTGGAGCGACGTGCCGCGTTGCAAGTTCCATTACTTCTTAAATTACGCAAGTATGATCGTGCGATTGCTAGTGCTACACTTTCAGGAGACACAGAGCTGGTAACTACCGTGTTGCTGGATATTAAAAAGGAAATGATTCTGACTAATTTTCACGTATGTATAATAAATCAAACACCAATCAAGTCTGAGTATTGTCATCACTTTAAAATTTCAGATGTTGATTAAGGAATATCCTCTGGCGTTAAACATGTATAAGAAGATTGTGATGCAATCTAGTCCGACCGCACTTTACGACATTTACAACACTTTAGATGATCAAAAATCCATGGCCGAGTACCATTTTAACAACGCCATTGAAAGTGAGGGTCTTAAGTCTAATTTATCAATCATAGCCAATAGCTATACACAAGGGCGTTGCACTGTAGAGGCCGAACAGTGCGCCGATACCGCACGTATAATGAAAGTGCAACAGACGTTAAATGCCAAATACAATAGGGAGCCCAATTCCAATATATTCTTTGGCTTATCCATACACGACACAATGAAACAATTGCTTGAATTGGGCGAGCTGAAGGAGGCAGAGAAAATTAAAAACGATTTCAAAGTACCCGATCGCAGATTTTGGTGGCTGCGTATACATGCATTAGCTGAAAAGTACAAATGGGAAGAGCTGGAAAAGTTCTCGAAGAGCAAAAAGAGTCCTATAGGCTATGAGCCTTTCGTTGAGGTGTGTCTGGAAAATAATCATGTTGATGAAGCACGTAAATATATACCACGTTGCCGGGATGAACGCAAGGTGCATTGGTATATGCGCGCTCAGTGAGTATTGTATGAGGATTCTCTCTTTACAAATTTAATTAACTTACATTTTTATTATTTAAGCTTATTTGAAGAAGCAATTAATTGCGCTATAGAACAACGTGACACAC
Organism: Chymomyza amoena; assembly: GCA_037043745.1. Lineage (NCBI taxonomy): Eukaryota > Metazoa > Arthropoda > Insecta > Diptera > Drosophilidae > Chymomyza > Chymomyza amoena. The sequence goes on along the minus strand of JBAMAX010002216.1, from coordinate 165,719 downwards.
ATAGCTTGCAAGAGCTACAGCGAAAGGATGCCGTAGCTAGGGAACGTATGCTAATGGACAAAATCAGTTTGGGCCTCGCTATGCTGCAGTCAAGAAAGTAAAATTAACATTCCAATGGCCAGAAGCCAAAACAAATTTAAATGACACAATTCATACTTGATAACTATATATTTAAAAAAAAAAAGTGTTTGTTTTATGGTACTATATTATAACCAAACAAATAAGCTTGTGTATGGCTCAAAAGCAGTTATTTATTTAAATATAAACTACAAGTTTAAAAGCCAACATAAAATAGTCAATCGTTGCTTTACTACTGAAGTTTTTGAAGAATGGCCAGAATGCCAGAATAAATTTAAATTCATACTTGATATCTATTTAAAAAAAAAATGTTTGTTTTATGGTACTATATTATAACCAAACAAATAAGCTTGTGTATGGCTCATAAGCAATTATTTATTAAAATATAAACTACGAGCTTAAAAGCCGACATAATATATTCAATCGTTGCTTTATTACTGAAGCTTTTTGAAGAATGGCCAGAATGCCAGAATATATTTAAATTCATACTTGATATCTATTTAAAAAAAAAATTGTTTGTTTTATGGTACTATATTATAACCAAACAAATAAGCTTGTGTATGGCTCATAAGCAATTATTTATTAAAATATAAACTACGAGTTTAAAAGCCAACATAATATATTCAATCGTTGCTTTATTACTGAAGCTTTTTGAAGAATGGCCAGAGTGCCAGAAGAAATTTAAATTGTGTCATTTACATGATATCTATCTATTTAAAAAAAAATGTTTGTTTTATGATACTATATTATAACCAAACAAATAAGCTTGTGTATGGCTCATAAGCAATTATTTATTAAAATGTAAACTACGAGCTTAAAAGCCAACATAAAATAGTCAATCGTTGCTTTACTACTGAAGCTTTTTGAAGAATGGCCAGAATGCCAGAACAAATTGAAATGATACAATACTTGATATCTATATATTTATTGTTTTATGGTACTATATTATACCAAACAAATAAGCTTGTGTATGGCTCATAAGAAATAATTTATTAAAATATAAACTACAAGTTTAAAAGCCAACATAGTCAATCGTTTCTTTACTACTGAAGCTTTTTGAAGGGCTAAAGTTTAATTGATCAAGGCAGTAAAAGTGATATTCACTTAATGAACTTATTTTGAACTAACCTTTTCCGTTAATACATGGCCGCTAAATCCTGAAAACGTTTTTGGAGTCAGGAAAGAACGTTAAATGCGTAAATTTTTGTTCTTCCACAAATCCGGGCGTTTCTGGCGGATTGCTTCTCGCACATTGCGCATAACTTGCAGGTAATATTCCTTATTGACCGTTCTACCCCGTGGCAAGAACTCATGATGCACCACGCCTCTGCAATCGATAAAAACTGTAAGCAAAACTTTCACATTCGACCGAACTTGTCGCGCTTTTTTCGGTTTGGGTTCGTGCGGCAGCTTCCATTGAGATGATTGAGCTTTGGTTTCCAGTTATGACCCTCTGGAGCAAATTTGGGTCGTCGCTGACAGAGTCCAACATCTCATTAGCAATGTTCATGCGATGCTGTTTTTTGTTGAAATTGAGCAATTTTGGTACAAAAATCGCGGCGACCCGTCTCATGCCCAAATCATTGATAAAAATCGAATGGCACGAGCCAATCGATAAGTCTAGGTCCTCAGCAACTTCTCTAACGATGATTCGACGATTGGCCAATACCATTTTCTTCACTTCATAAATTTTTTCGTCTGTTGTTGAAGTGCTCGGGCGTCCGGCACGCTCTTCGTCGTTTACATTTTCTCGGCCTTCTGAGAATATTTTGTACCACCGATAAACGTTGCTTCGGTCCAAGGTAGCTTCTCCGTATGGCACAGTCAACATTCGGAATGCATCCGTGCACTTAATTTCGTTTTTCACACAAAATTTGATACAGGTTCTTTTGAATAGGTAAAAATCAAAGACGAGCCAAGCAAAGCAGCTGTCAACAATTAAGTGAACATTGAAAATGGCCGAGCTTGTCGGCATAAGTTAGAGACATGAGTACCAACATAACGCCACAAAAAAATCTAAATTCGAATATACTTAGCCCGCGAAAATTCAAAATTCGCGATACTTTTTGAACACACCTCGTATATGTACTTTGTTGGTTCTGGAACATGCTTACTTTGTGGCTCACAAATATCAGAAAAAAACTTGTACAAATTGGGTTTTGTTTTCAAGGACATTTTATTGTACATATAGTATATATGTAATAGTAGGTATATGTATGTAATAGATCACATAAAGCAAAAAAGAGAATAATTTACTACTTGTTTTTATTTTTAATTGTTGTTTTTAAGGGGTTCTGGGCATTTCCTTGTTGTTAGACCCCTATAAAATCCAATAAAATACCTTTGCTAGAACTTTAGACAGTTCTATAATTAGTTGGATTCTGGTTTTATATATACGCTTTAGTTAATTCTCTACATATAATTACGAGTTTAGTAAATTACAATGCATTATATAGTACATACATATGAAATAGTATGTATGAATATATATTAACTATTCAATTAGGTTGTATTATTATAATCATTTTTATATTTTTTTTTGCTTTTGTTTTTGTGTTAATTTTACATACATATATTAAATATATTTACGAACATAACAGCAGTCTTATATAGAATGACATACATTTAAATACATACGGATACATTATACAGAAATATATATGTATTAAATTTATTGTTTTCATTAGAGGGGTTTGAGTTGGTTGGTTTCCAAAAGTTATTTTGCCTACTCCCTTCGTTTTTCCTTTATGCTCGCAAAAGTCTATAGGAGTTATATACGTAACCCCTGTGTATAATATATATATATGCTTTATAAAAGTTGTATGCTAAATTATGAAATTAGCGGCCACTTTTAAGCGTGTTTTTCAACAATATTTGTTGAGTTTCTCTTCTTAGGGGCGCAAAATTTGTTATTCTACTTATAAAGACGCTGAGCGTCTGCAAATGCGCTTCAAAATCTGTTTGGCGGTTGCGGCATAGGCTTACAAATTCTATTGGTATAAATGTATGTATCTATTATGTATATTTAAATATTTTAATCATTTTGTTCTATTTTCTTTTACCATGATGCATAAGGAACCCAATTACAGTGTTAATTTAATGTTGGGAGTAGAGATTATTTAATCTCTTAAGATTTTCATACAATTTATATAATACATTTAATATTTTGAATGCGACTTCTTGTTTTACTTTTTTGTTTTACACATTTTAAGGACGTTCAAATATTCAATATATAGTACTTTTTTGACGACGCACAAACACACATAAATATAAGTTAAAATTACGCAAGTTATGATATAAATTAAATGTACATAATATATGCATATATTTAATTTTATATAGAGTATAATACTATAACTACCCTGGAGTTATTATGGGTTCTAAACATAAACAGATATTCTGCAGCTGTTAAATAGTTGAAATTTTAACTATCTAAATTTTTTTGTTTGTTTTCTTTTTTTGTTTAAATATTCGACATATTCTTTATTCATTATCATTTTACATTAGACGACGAAGTTTATGGCAAATTAAACTTCGTGGGTATAGAAATATTTAGCTAATTAGAAATTTAAAATTTGTAATCAATACATGATGTGTAAGTGTAAGTAGTATCTTCACAATTATTTTGCCAATTTTTTAAATACTACTTGTGCAGCAATAAAGGTTTACGTTTCGTTGCTGATAAGCTTAATAATCGAAACTCTGCAAAGCCGCTCAAGCAATAGTTTTTTTTTTTAATTAAATAAGAAATTGAATTTAGCTACAATAATGACTAGTTGAAGAAAAATCTTCAAAATTTATTTGCTATATTTATATCGATTATACATAATATTTCTTTTTTGCGATTAGGATTAGATTAGACAGGTTTTTACGTGATTTTGATGTTTTTCGTTTTACGCTGCTGTTTAATTTATATGGCTGCTTTTTGTAGTTTGTTAAAAATGCACAAAATTGTATGTTTGTAGTTGAACTGAAACTTGAGCCAAATTAATATTAACACTTTCGAAAACCTCTCTAAAGTAGTAAGCAGTTAATCGCAAATTGCAGCTTCACTCAGCTCACTCTCTTTCTTTAACTCTTATGCTTATTGACGAATCCTCTTGCTCTTCTGCCTTTTGCCTATTGATAGTTAGTAATTGATCATCACAGCCAATTCCACGCTGAGCGCTCTTTATGCGCTATCAATTGATTGTTTTTTTGTAGAGATTTTGATGTATATGCTCGTTCTGCAGCGCGCACATTTGACTCACGGCAACAGCACGCAACATGTTGCCGTTGCCGCCGGCGTTGTTGCCGCTGGTTTCGGCCACGTTTGCATTGGAAACAATTTCGTTAGCATTTGGTGCAGGCGCTGTTTTGTTGGCGGAAGCACGCAAATTTGAAAATAACTTCTCTTTGATGGCCAAGGCAGAACACTTGTGCTCAATGAATGTGGGAGTGATTGGCATGGGCGTGGTTGGCGGCGTCTGCTGCTGCAACTTGGTAGGCGTGGTCGCCCCTCGCATGACTACTGCGCTTTTTACTAAGCTTGGGCAGTTGTTTGTTGGCGTGTAGGAGCAGGAGTAAGAGGTTTCTGCAATAAGTAGAGAGAAAAGGAAAAGAAGTAACGAAAAACTCAAAATAAAACAAAATAAAAAACCAAAATTTTAAACCAAAAATAGATTCAAATTTTTCGATTAAATTGCGATTTACAAAATATAAACAGGTGAAAATATTGCACTAAAGTTTCAAATTTGCGGATTGTGAAGGAATATAGCGGCGTCAGAAATTTAAAAAACTTAAACTTAAGCTGAGAGTTTTGGAGCTAGAGCTAAGCTATAAATAGCATATATTAGAAAATACATATAAATTAAATTCATTATTTGACGCGCCTAAACAATTTGACTATCATATACATTTATAATACTTGAGTGTTTTTGATCAAAATTTGTAATTTTAGCCATAGCCTTAATGTGCAATACAAAAGGGAATAATAAATACAGCATAATTTATTAAGGCATATTAAAGTTTACAGTTCATTCTAAAAGTTGTGTCCAATATATTTAGAAAACAATCGAAGTAATCATTGTAGCAACATTTTTAAATGAAGTGTTAACTTTAATATACTCTATTGAAATTCGAATTTCAAAATTTGCTCTTTAATTACAATTTTTTTTTGTTAGTCGTTTTTTTTTAAATATATAATTAAATTAATAGGAGATCAGCAGTTGTAAATAGTTTAATACAGGCATAGTAAATGTAATGTGTCCTATATAAAATAATCATTAATCATAATAAGTTTATTTTTTATAATATAAAAGTCAAATATTGCACAAATAATGCGTTTTGTGTGGTTTTCCTTTTTCAAATAAGGACCTAACACAACTTGTGTTCTCTTCTAAGCGAAAAAGCAGTCTACAAAAAGTTTCCAATGGGTTCGTTTGGTGAGTAACTCTTTAAAAAATAAATAAAAGTTTGAAGCTCGTTTACATAATTAGAATGTTGGAAATAATTAAGTTTGTTCGTATACAAAAGACGTAAAAAATATTGCCTTGATCTCAAATTAATTAAAAAAGACATTTTAGCAAAGTGCCTGAACAAATTACTGGAGTTGGCGGCGCATAAGTAGTGTCTTAAGTATAGGCTACGTCTCGTTGTTGGCAGCGGTAGCGCCGACAATTTCAATAGCAGCCACGGCAATAGCGCCTGCGCTGCTTGCGGCGGCAGCAACAGCAGCTGAGCTGCTGAGCTCCTCATTTGGTGACGTAGTTGCAGCTACGCCCAAAGTATTGTTGCTGCCGTCCGATAACACACCATCATCGGCCATATCATCCGCTTCACCCGTATCCATGGGCTCAACCGCTGATCCTTGTTGTGTTGCATTGGTAGCTGCGTTTCCAGCTGCCATACTAGCACTCAGCTGTATATTGGCTAAGACATGTTGCTGCTGTTTCTTTTGCGCCGCTGCTGCTGCTGCAGCACTATTTGGCGACCTGGCCACTGTTAGCGCCTTATGCTGCTGCTGCGGCGTGGGCGAACTGCTTTTGCTGCTGCTGCCGCTGATACTACTAGTAGGACTTATGGGCGTCATGGGCAGAACATGTTGTTGCTGCTGTATCTGCTGTGAAGTGTGTGAAGGTGTTGTAGGTTGTGTAGCAGACACTACGGTAACTGGCGAGGGCTCCTGCAGCAGTAAAATGTTGGTCTTGCTGCTGTTGTTGTTCAGCTTTTGTTGTTGCAACATATTAGAGGTCAATGATGCCACTAAAGCTTGTTGCTGCTGATGTTGCTGCTGTGTAGCTGTGGTGGTAAAGCTAAGTGTCTGTGTATTCTTGGTGGGCGATGTGGCTGGCGTTAATATGCCCAAGTTGACCAAATTGGGCAACGTTATTTTGGTTGGCGTGTTGTTAGAGGCTGCTGCTTTGACGGCATTGTCGTGTTTAAGTTGCTGCTGGGCAAGCTCCATGCTGCCGCCATTGGCCACATTGGTGGCTAGCTTGAGTATCTTATTGGCTGTGGCATTGGCAGCCAACAAGTTGGTGACAGCAGGCGATTTGGCATTATTCCCAGCATGATTGTTGTTTTGGTTGGCTTTAATGGATACTAAACCGAGTGTGCTGCGCATTAAATTGTTGTTGTTGCTGTTACCTGTTGTTGTTGCTGCAATTTGCATTTGCTGCGGTGTGGACTGCGTGCTGGCATTCTGCTGCTGCTGTTGCTGTTGCGGCACATTTGTGACCGTAACAATGTTGCCGCTGCTTAGTTGTTGCAGCATGTTACTACCATTGTTGTTGTTATTGTTGCTGGACAAACTGCTGGCTATGCTGCCACCTTGACAACTGCTGGCGCTGCTGGACATGTTGCTAATGCTGGAAGGACTCAATGAGCCCAAACTTTGCGATGGGGAATTACTGCGTTGTATAAGCGAGCCGTTACTAGCCTGACTGCTCACTAATCCACTGTTGGCGCCTTGACCATGGCCCTGACCATTGCCATTTGCTACAGCTGCTGCTGCAGCGGCCGCCACATTGGCCACCTGCTGTGTAGTCAGCACACTCTCCGGCTGTGTGTTATGTGTGAGCAATGCGTGATTCTTTAGGCCCTGAGCCGTCTTGTAGCTTTTGCCGCAGTGGCATTTGTAGCCTTTACGTACTCTGTGGATAATTAGAGAAACAGAAATGGAATATGTGATGCGTTCCGGGTGTTTTGGGCTTACACAACATTTTCTAACTACTAATTTTTTTTTGTCTTACTTACTTGCCATCCTTTTTGTGTCCATTTTTGGAGTGGTATTTAATGCCATTTACATTCTTATACCGCTTTTTGCAACCGGGCACAGGACATGCGAAAGGTTTTTCGTTGCCTGGTGTGCCATTAGTGCCACCACCGGAATGCCTACATGTCAAATACAAAAAATTAGAGGGCTTCGAAAAATAGAGGCATTTGGAATATATATCAAGAAGCAATCTGCTCTTAAATCTTTTCAATTTATACTTAATGCAATGTTATGCCTCGTCTGATGCAGTTTATTGGAAAAAACACAACAAAACTTGTAGAAACGTCATCTGGTCGAGGTAAACCCCCATTAACGTAAATATGTATTTATTTACAGACAAAACCAGAAACAAAATGTTTTATTTATTAAGCAATGCTGAGTTTGCTTTAAAAACTATACTTATCGGCCGTGCTCCGGCAAATGAAAAACAAAACAAATAAATTTGGTTCGATTTGCTTTTGCGTGCTCCGAAATCCTAACTTTTGTCTGTTGCTAGCTTTTCATATTTCTCTTACTCCTGTTCTAACAAACCTGTTATCAACAAACATCTGATTAACTAAAATTGCCACACATATAATTTAACAATATCAACAAATATTTTACAAATTAGTTCATTTTAAAATGCGTACACTTTTGAACATATTTTGCCAATTCGCTTTGGTGAAATTGGGAGCAAATTTGGGTTTGTTTTCCGGAGCACGGCCCATTAACTTTGTTATACGGTTGATTTTTTATGCAATGTTTTTAAAACATACTCATTAAATCTACACTTTTTCCATATTTCGTTTGATTAGGAACATTAGATGGAAGTCCATAAAACTTAGTTCTAATTGCTTAGTTAAACAATTTTACGGACCCAAACTTGTGACTGCAAATTTTATATACTAAGTTTTTCCTATGCAAATTCACCTGCTGCCATAACGCATTATGAATTCTGAGCTGAATTCCTCGGTCGTCCAAGAGTCATTGCTGTCCTCTGACTCCGTAACAACCATTTCGTCCTCATCCATTTCGCTGCCTATAATTAAAAATTTTAGTGTCAATTCAAACTCAATAATTTGATATGTATGACTTACCTGTGGGCGTGTTACTGCGATTGGATGACGACATGCTATAGCTGTGATGCTTTATGGCTAGCTTTCGCTTTAGCTCCACATTGCCCGAGCTATTGCTATTACCAGCATTGTTGGGCAGAAATGTTGAAGCCTCCTTGCGCGCATCATCCGAGATAAAGCGCAGCACATAGCTCAAGGGCAGGCATGCAGGCTGGGCCTGCTCCTTCTGTTCGACCACCTTAGGATCATAGTCTGTAAATGACATTAAATTATTAAAAATAAACTTCGTAAACAAGATAACAATAATATAAAAGTTGTATATAAATTACTGTATGTGACATTCAAATAATGCGGGTTGGTCGGTCGGTTTGCCTCCAAAACCTGCACCCAAAAATCATTTAAAATGCTCATAAATAATGAAGGCATTTTGTAAAATATAGGCATGTATGCATAAGTTAAATAAACATTTAAACAAGTTCAAGCATGATGTTTCTATAGACGTTTTGGGTGGAACACTCGCCGTCGGCAAAACAATTTATTATTGAAATTAAAAAACAAAATAAATAAATAAATGTGAACGTTTGTGAAAGTACTCGTACGTTTATTGCCTACAGTAGTTAAAGCGTTTGCTGCTGACGCATATTGTGGGGCTTTGTTAAGATCAAAAAACGGGGTCTCGAAGCTCTTATCTTATCGTACGACAAGCATAAAGCTCAACGTGTGCTTAATCAACTACCAATGCAGGTGACTTGATGTCTATGTGTCTGTGTCTAAGTGAGTCTATCAACCTAACCTTACATCACCTGCTTATGTGCATGCTTGCTGTTCTCTAATTGAGAACAAGCACATTTCTTTTATTTTTACAATTTGTTTTCAATTAAATGAAATTAATGCGAAACTGTGTCAAATACATTCATCGTTACAGCGCTTGTCATCGGCAAATAAAAACATACCCGTAAAACATGGCATATTTACGTGAGAACGTCTGTGATATAGATACTACCAGTCGTTTGGGTTAATCAATTTACAACAGAAACTTGTAAATGTGATCTAAACAAATACGATTAGTTCAAGCAGCATGATATGCATATTCAGGGTAAAAAATGCATATGAAATAATTAAATGCGTAGATATTATTGAAAAGCCTTAAGCTTTAGTTCATATTTTTATTTGGAAAAGGGCTGAAGATATTGCCCTGCTGGGCGTCGATCCCGACAGGCATCCACTAAAGCGTCTTGCTATAATTACGCTCTGATAAAAATTCCAAAGTCTTGATTGCGCACAATCAAAATGTACAATACGAGGTGTGTTTTAAAAATTTTCGCAGGGACGTACATATATGCGAATTTCGATTTTTTTGTGGCGTTCTGTTGGTACTCATGTCTCTCACTTATGCCGACAAGCACGGCCATTTTGAATGTTCACTTAATTGTTGACAGCTGCTTTGCTTGCTTGTGTGTTGGCTCGTCTCCGATTTTTACCTATTCAAAAAATGGATCAAAGAACCTGTATCAAATTTTGTGTTCCGAATGTTGACTGTGGCATACGGAGAAAATACCTTGGACCGAAGCAACGTTTATCGGTGGTACAAAATGTTCTTAGAATAACATATCGATTGGTTTGTGCCATTCCATTTTTATCAGTGATTTGGGCAAGAGACGTACCAAAATTGCTCAATTTCGACCAATAACATTGCTAATGAGATGTTGGACTCTGTCCGCGACGACCCAAATTTGCTCCAGAGTGTCATAACTGGTGATGAATCGTGGGTTCATGGTTATGACGTGGAAACCAAAGCTCAATCATCTCAATGGAAGCTGCCGCACGAAGCAAGACCGAAAAAAGCTCGCCAAGTTCGGTCGAATATAAAAGTTTTGCTTACAGTTTTCTTCGATTGCAGGGGTAGAACGATCAATAAGGAATATTACCTGCAAGTTATGCGCAATTTACTCGAAGCAATCCGCCAGAAACGCCCGGATTTGTGGAAAAACAAAAATTGGCTTTGGCCACGATAACGCCCCTGCTCACACACCGCTGTTTGTGCACGACTTTTTGGCCAAAAACAACATACTAATGATGCCACAGCCACCGTATTCCCCAGATCTGGCCCCCTGTAACTTTTTCTTGTTCCCTAAACTGAAGAGGCCCATGAAAGGACGACGCTACGCATCGATTGATGAGATAAAGACGGCGTCGAAGGAGGAGCTGAACAAGATAAAAAAAATTATTGTTTGAAGTGCTTTGAAGATTGAAAAAGCCGTTGGCTTTTGACAAATCCCCTTTTTGAAGGGGACAAAATAGATATTCATGAATAAATAATTTTTGAAAGAACGCAAAATTCTCGATACTTTTTGAACACACCTCTTATGCTAACAATTTGGGGGTTAACGAGCTTAAAATGAGTACAGGGTATCCAGTTGTCGGACATTACAACGAAGTTATGTCGTGTCAAAAACTTTACATTTTTCACTAGCAATTTATTGCCACAGGGTACAATATGTGACACCAAAGGACTAAGCTTTAATTTATTTCGTGTCACGTTTCGCAACTGTGTCAATGTTAAAGTTCCATTGTGCCATTCCGTGACGTAGCTACTCAGCGGCATAACTGGCTTTAGTTGAAAACATTCACGCACATTAGTCTGATAGTAACGCTTTGATTACGATTTACTTGATTTTAGATTTGTCACAGCTAATGGGGGCAGCATATGCTAAAAATCTGATTACTCTATTTTTGATAGTCAAACGCTATCACTTAATGATTAAATGGAAACTTATGTGTACGTGATGAAGATGACACATAGTTTCAGTACTAACAATATGTCTAAGTATATATATTTTAAATACAAATATTAATTACTTATTGCTTTAGAAACCAATACACTGCTAAGCGTTTTGGCTGATGAAATCGTTTTTTTGTTTTTGTTGCCGTCTTTTGGCATTTGGTTGTTGCATTTATTGTTATTTGTCGCATAGCGGCAATATTTGCGCTGCGGTCAAATCAGTTCAGAATATTTCGCATACATTATTGTTAATAATATTTTGTATTTTCTGCTAGTAGTTGATAACCTCGCCAGCGAGCGGTATGAGTTCTCACATGTCTTGGCGGCGATAGGTAATACGCGTCCCGTCTCCGTCTCGTCTGAGCGAAGACGTTGTCCCATGTATTTTTGTGTTTATTTATCAAATCGTGCTTTTTGCAACGCATTTGTTTAAAAACAAATATGATATCGCTGTGTATGTGCATTATACACATATATATATAGGCATATATACATTTATGTATATATTGCTATATGCGCAATCTCGCATCATCGAAAATTCATTTTAGTAAAGTGAAGTGCCCCCGATAGCGAAATACCCTGCAAGCACTTTAAAAATAGGTCAATTAAATTAATAGAATAAATAAAGGGCGTAGACGTGTTGTTGAGAGTGTTTACGAATATTTGGGATATTTTATAAGGAGGTCTATAAGTTTTCTTGTTGCCCTCACATAATTCAGCATACCAAATTTTGTGGCTCTAGCTTGTCTCTTTAACAACAAAGTCGAATATTTTGTAAATTATAGGCGAGTTTTTTAAATTTTGACCCAAACTGAAAATTGTTTTTGTTGTAATGGACTTTTGACCAGCCACGCCTCCTTTGCTAGTTTTATACATTACACAAATCTGGTATACCCACTATATAGAGTATAAAAAAAGTAATGCGAGCAAAGTGGAGACCCCACTCTGCTTGCCATTCCTGTTATTGTTTTTGCTTCTGTGCCGAGAGTGTGAGTCATGCACTTGTTGCAAAAATTGTGTTTTTTTTTCTAAGTAGATAGTAAGTACATATTCACAATTACACACATATATTATTTAGATACAAGTTAAAAGCTCAAAATGTGTTTTTTTTTTATTTTCAAAATTTTCCAATATATGTATACGCATTACTTCGACAAGTTATCATTATATCTGCCATGTTCACATTGAAAATCCCAGAGCAAGGTGCGCCTCCTTACGCTTATTATTATTGCAAGTTATAATATTACCTTAATAACATATTGCCAGCAATAAAATAAACAAGTGCTTCTTTATAAGCCTGGACAGGATGATAGTTATATTGAATTTCAATCATTCAACGGAATTACATAAATGTGTGTACATATATACAAACATTTATAACGCATTGTCGGGCACGTGAACCAACAGGTGCCTGGCAACTGCGCAAAGGACAAATAAAGAATACTTCGGCAGCTCCAGTAACATTGAGATTTTTGTATGCCAATGTCCGGCCACCAAATGGGGCGTATGTATTGAACTTGTGGGGTAGACTTTATGGGTTGATAAGCAGAACACATAGAAAACAACTGGGCCATGTGCTTGCCAACACATAATACAGTGGAGTCCCAACAATGTAAACGGCTTGGTCGGTTGCTTGTTTGTTCTTTCTTCGAGTAATCCTAGGCGTTCATATAGACAGAGATACTGACGGATATGGGCAGGGCCGACGAGAGGGGGGATCGGCGACTTTTTCCCCTGACCCGGAGCCCTCGGAGCTTTCACCTCAGCTAAAGCACGGAATGCGAAATTCTAAGCATCTTGACGGTTATTGTGAAACATATGTAAGGCTAACTTAGTTAATAAAAAATTCAAACTTCTTTGAGTTGCTTTTTTTTTTAAATCTGCATTGGAGTTTTATGAAATGTATTATTTTATGATTTTATCAAATCATCAATTCTCTCAAAAATTTTTCTGTACTTTTTTTATGTTGATCTCACCATTTCAACAATTATACATATTTTCATGAATTAAGAAAAATCGATAGGGATCGGATCCACCGAGATTTTTCCCGGAGCCCGGATATTCACTCTACGGCCCTAGATATTGGTATAGTAATGACTTCTTTAGTCAACCTTATCATACTTAAGGCAAATTTTTGGGGTCACCGACGCGTCGACGTTTGCCTCTGTATGGTACATGATTCCTCAGCTTGAACAAACCCAATATACCCTTTGTACCATGAGGTACAAGTTGTTAAAAATATAAGAAACTAGTTAGTAGAGAATTCTAAATTTTAATATTGTTATGAATAACGCTTCTTGAGAATGAGCAAATGTTTTTTACAATCTACAATAAATATTATTTTCATGTATTTTTATTTATACAGCTGAAAAACAAATTGCTCTACTTAATTACCTTGTAATTAATTTTATATGTTTGTTTAGACAAACTATCGCTTTTTAGCTGTTATATATGTACTTAGCACTAGCAGTGAATCAAGTTATAGTCAAAAGGATTACAAGTGAATACTTATTTGTATAGTTCCAGTTTTTCTGGAGTCTACTGTTAATACATAAGTACATAACATCATATACAGCAGGCACAAACAAAAAGTCCTTCCAGATAATGAAATGATAGACATTTATATTGCGTGCACTGAGCCGTTCACATAATGGAAATAAGCTTATTTATGCATGTGTGATTGTGCATGTGTGTGTGTTTGTATCTGTGTCGTCTGTTGCCATGTGAGAGCAGCAGAGCACATTACCAGCTTACAGTGAGCCCACGCACAAAAATCTACCTTGCGTGGGCGGAGATAGAGACCAAGTGAGAGAGGCTTTGGCATAAGCACATAAGAGAGTTTATATAATGTACGCCTGTTTTGGGCGGCAACGCCATTAGTTGTAACCGTTATCAGAGCAGCAGCAACAACAAAAACAAACGGCATAAAACCGTTATACAGATATACATATAGAAATGGTGTTTGGCTGCCACGTAACAGTTACAGTCAGCTGGGCCAAACCACCCCTTGGGCTGTCAGGGCACCAGCAGCAGCAGCCACAGCAGCAGAAGCAAAACCAACAACAAAGATGTCAAGATAAACGAAACACAAACAATTGCTGGAAATAAATAAAAGCCCAGCAGCATAGAACGAACACAGCCGCCCTTGCGTCACAACCATGCGGCACCACCCTTGGCACACACACAAACACACGCACAACCACCCGGCTGTCCATCAACATCATACATACACATGTATATACATAAAATATGTGCATACATATAAACTTACATTTACCGTTGAAGCCAAGTGGCAACACTGAGCTTAATTTTATTGATTTTCCTACACACACAAATACATAAACACCCGCTGATTTGCGGACGCTGATACGAACAGAAACACGGAGTACCTGGGAAACGCTAAAATTAGATATAATTGTATATAGCCGGGGCAAGTGAAGTATTTGACTTTTTTTTTGGAAGGAGCACTAATGTTAATGTAGGCGGCATGGATGGATAAAATATTCAATATGAATGTACGCTTAACCGGCATAAGTATCTAATTACTATAAATTAATTAGGATGCAATTAGAATTAAATCCGAAAAAGAAAATAATTGGAATACACTGACAAGGTGATGTGAATTGAAAAGATCAAAAAGTGCGTTGACAGGCATTCAATAAATTTGTAAAACTTAATCATTGAGCTGAGAAAAAAAGAGGTTAAATGTAACTTTTAAATTTGAAGAGATGAGTACTTGCGTTAACCCTAACATAATTTTACAAAATCCCATATATTTAAATAATCGTCGTCATATAGAGATACGCAGCGTTTAAGGATAATCTCAGCCACTGGCAATACGTAAAGAAGCTTTGCACGACCTAAGCCTTCATCTTAATTGCAGACTTCGACTTTAAATCTTAAGCATTGTAGGAATAATGAACATAGGAGGATAATAGGATTTCGACAGGACAAAGTATACACGGCATATGTACTCAAACATAAAAACCAAAGCTTTGATCAGCATTGAAATCTATGATGATTGGAAAAAAATAAACTGACAAGGTACATGAGACCACATGAACTAAAGCCAATCTATAACGTACTGACGATCGAGCCAGCACTCTAAAGGTGCACGTCTAGAAACCGGATGAAGCAGGGACAAGTCCCCTAATAACCTGGGGGTTTTTTTTTGTTGCAAAGAACTATAAAATATTTCTCTCATTAAATGTTAACAAAGAAATTGTTGCGTTCCCCGCAGTAGCACTGGTACATTTGCCTAGCACTGTGGCATCGCCAGCTCAAAGACGCTATTTGCCATAGAAAGTCTCTATTAATTAAAGACACCGCTGTTCGAATTCGGCTATAAACTGTAGGTCCCTGTTCTGTTCGAACAGTTATTAATAGAGATCCCCATGCACCTCCAAGGGGTCACTCAGGGAATTATTATCATTGTTACAACTAACACAAAGACCGTAGTATCGTTGTAGTGCTCTCTATCTTTGGCATCTCAAAGTTCAGTAAGCGACTACAGATACGCTCTTTATCGGGCCATAAGCTGATAACAGGTTGTTGTAACCATAAGAAGAAGAAACACATAATACCTTAAATCATTTGTCCAAACCACAAGATTTTCTGTCGGCAGCATCACTCTAATATCGTTGGACCATACTCTGAAAAGGTGAACCTAATCATAATCGTGGTTTAACAAAGCAAACTAAACATTTTTCAATTACGCCAAGTATTCGTATCTGCCACCGGACGCAACATTATAGAAAATTACGCAACGTCTCCAGTTATAACAGCTGCACCTGTTCCGGCGCAAGAAACGCGCTTAAAAAATATATGAAAAAAAAGAACCAACTGGTCAGCAGCAGTTGTCCAGGTCAAAAAGGGCGCTCGCTAGCGGCTTGTACATGGTAGTAGATGCTGCGCTGGCTATCTGGTTCGCTTAACAAAACACATACACACACACTCACGCACACATGCTCAATAGGCTATATACACTTGAGCAAGCGTTATGTTGTTGTTTTAATGGATCACCGGCTTTTTGCTTGGTTTTTGTTTTGTTTGAAGCGGCAATGCAGCGCGCTCGCTCGCACCTGTATAAATTGTGAATCATGGCCAACATAGATAGAACATACGTTGTACTGTGCGTCTCTTAAGCCTGTCTGTGTGAGTGCGTCTGAGTTGGTGTGCACAGGTAATTTACTTTGGCTTGGACCGATGGTGCCGCACAATTACAGGGGGACGTCGCGTACTGTTTGCCTGCGTGTTATATGATGTTTTTATGTACAAGCTTATTGATTATATTTCGTTTAATATTTATAATTTTAAAGCTACACAGCTAGCGTACAGCTGACGTTAACAATACGGCTTTAGGCCAGGGGAACGGTGGCGGCATCAAGCGTCACTTCAATGCAACGCAGCTAATTAAAAACAACTTTTATTCACCACAGCAACGACCTGCACTCATACAAGTACACACATGCCTAATATTTATACGCTGTGATATGCCGACGCGCAAGTTAAATAAACAAAATACACAACGCCGACGACGACATCACGCGACAATTTTTAACTATGTCTTTAACTATTTTACACTTTATATGTCACAATACGACGTGCTAATTATTTTTATGCAGCAGTACTCACCTATATGTGTGTCCTCTATGTGTGATATTAAATCTCTTAAACTTGAAAACGTTATGCCGCAGCCATTGAATTTGCAGATGTTAATCAGAAACACGGCCATATCACTCGACGTACGACTATGAATGCGCGTTGTTATGTAAAATTGTTCGAATGAATACTGTTGGGTAGCAATGAAAGCTATCGAAAGTTCACTATCGAGCTATTCGATATTTAGCAGCGAAACATTCTTGCGACTACCGATAAATGTGCAGGCATTTATATTTAAGATTCCTTTTTTATACTTTTACCAGGCAAGCTCAATTTAAATAATAATTTAATTATGAGGCTAGGCCAAAGCAAATTGTTGTCGCTACTGCTACTTTTATTGTTGTTGGTTAGCTTGTTGTAGGTGGCTGCTGCTTCTGCTGCTGCGTGGTGTGGTGTGTTGGTTTTGGCGTGCCACACACACACACTCATGCACGAATGCTGCTGTTATGCAATTGAGGGCTGCAATGACACACAAACAGGGCATGAAATAGCCTAATAACTTAGCTTATTTGTAATTATAAGTGCACAAAGTATGTATTTTTTGTACTTACAGCATACTGTTTCAATAGCGCTGTTTTAAAATGTTAATATTAAAACATATTTGAAACGACGTGACGTAGACACCGACGACACGACGACGCGTTACGCTGCGGTTGTAGTTGTATGCGTGGATGTGGTGAAAAACGTTAAACGGGCTGCGGCTGCAAGTCCAAACGAGGGCTGAAAATTTGTTTCGAACCAATAACATTCGATGACACCACATCGATATCAAAGGTTTTGACTTTTTTAACAATTAAAATGCATTCAACTTTGACATTATTGCATAGCTCGGACAAGCATATGCTAAATTCGGTTTTGTATTAGGTAAATGTAAATTAAAAAAAAAAGTTGTGTACTTGGCGATAACAGCTGTGTGCCGGCAAAAACTTCCATGTGTATTTCCACTTAAATGGAAGTAACTTGCCCGCGTAGGTTTGATTTAAATAAGCAGACTTCTCCAAAGACGATTGAGTGTGACAAATCTACATCAAATTATGTCAAAAAAAAGGCTTTTATTAATGTGCAAGTGAAAAATAATTAATTTAGTAAGCTGTTTACCGTATAAAATATTAAATAAATGCGATAATTTAATCGATAAGCCCGCATGCGCACACAACGCATTCCAGTTTGCATCCAATTCACCACAAAGACAAGATTTTGCATGGCGACCATAGGGTAAAGTCAAATTTTGCGTTCAATACGGTTCCACTGTTGTTAAGGGTTTGTTCGAAGTGAGTTCTGCGCTGATCTTGCATAAAAAATGAAAATTCTGCTGCCAATGTCAACGTCGCCGCTGCATTCCAAAGCAGCATACTTTTGTTGCTTGTTAAATAATCAATCAATGGATTATTTAAAAAAAAAGTTTATATTTTGAGTGTAAATTATAGAGTGAACATTTAAAAATTTTTTATAAACGTGTTCAGTGTCGCCATCTTGCGGCACATGCATATATATATAGACACACACGATGTCACACGACTCAGCAAAAGAACTGTCAGTGAGAAAGTGTCTAAGTGTGCGTGTGAGCGGTCGTTGCGTCACGGAAAAAAATCGACAGTCGAAACAAAATTGTCTGACATTTAAAGTAATTGAAGAAAAAGTGTTTAATTTTCTTAAAGTAATATAAAAGTGCATTAATTTTCAAACAAATGCGTAAATTTAGCTTCAACTGTCGCTTTTTTCCATTACGTAATCGGTCAAATTGTAGGCACAAGTAGCGCAAACTTGAATGTGGCAGCAAATTGGCTTTAAAATAATTAACAACTAAAGGGTTAAGGCTTATAATTACAACAATCTATATATTTTTGCAGAGCTCCGTGCGCTAGCTTCAATTTTCGTCGTCGTTGTGCGAATATCCAATAAATAAATCAATCAAAAATGTTTGTGTCGACAGTCTCTCGCATTGCCCCAGTTGCAAGGACCGTGGTAAGCACATGCGTGTAATTGTAATAGTTATAGTTTTTGTTTAGTGTTAAGTATATAGTTCAACTTGCATTAATTACATAATATCAGTTGTATGTATCTGCATCGATTTTTTTTTTTGAAAAGTTATGCTGGCCGCTTATATATTTCTAACACATGTACACAATTTCGTGCGTTTCGCCCATGGTGAACTTCCAATGGCCGCGGTGAATACACACAGACAGCAGCACACACAGTTACATAAGTTAGTATTTCGAATTGAGGTTATGTTGGCAAATTGTGTGTGTTGCCATTTAATAAATCAGTATAAAACTAATTTAAAACAAATGAGAACATTTAATTATACTTTCAACATATAGCACCATTTAAGGTGAAACTTTAAGGCTTTATTGAGACTCTTTATGTCATTGTATAACAGCTTTTAGTAGCTGCGGTCTAATCAGCGTTGAGGTTAAAACCGGCGCAAGCTTTCCAATCGAAATCTTATAGTCCATGAAATCTTTGTAACTGCTGCTGCTGCTTCTTTTTAAAAAGTGTATAAAGCGCTTGAATATTTATTTATTTTGCATTTATGTGCGACCAATTTTGTATGAGCCTTGACATTTATAGGCCATATCATTAGCACATAACACCCCCAAGCTCAATAACAACAAATCGCTTGCCAAATACCTAAGCAACTAAAAATTACTTAACGATTGCATAACTTGGCAAGTAGCTGAGTTTTAAGTAAATCGCATAGAAACACGATGCTTATCAGCCCTTTCGGCCTATACCAAAGCAAGTTTTTTTTTATCACAGAGAGAGAAAGCACAATTATCTTAACCCAAAATATTACATAATTAAACTTGAACTCTATACTTGTTTCTAATGAATATTTTTATTTTTTCAGCTCCTCAACAACTCTAAGCAATACTTGCGACCATTGAGCAGCGCCGTCATCAGCCAGAGCCAAACATTGGCCGCTCAGAACACAACCCCCGTTGCATTACTGCCACAAATCAGGTCATTCCAGACCTCGCCAGTCACGCGCGATATTGATTCGGCTGCCAAATTCATTGGTGCTGGTGCTGCAACAGTCGGTGTTGCTGGTTCCGGTTCGTATTGGTTTTAGAATTTTTTAAAGCAACATTAATATGTGGAAACTAAAATAGTGCGCAGTTCGGTTGCTCCAACCTGAAGTCATTCAGTCAGTTACAATCTAGCATCTGGGGCACACATAACGAGTATCTGATTACTCCCAACTTTGCCCCGGGAAGGTCTGAGATAAGGTCAAAGTTCCATTGTTGTTGTAACAACATGTAACCGCTGAAAGGTGTTTACGTGTGCTGGAGCTTCATTTCCTAGCAGGAAACTTGTGTGATTACAAGGCGAGAGTACCAGAAATCCTGCTGCAAATGCGTTGCCATCGCGCTTGTCGCTGATCGCCGCTTTGTTGCATTGAAAACTTTCGTGACCGGCAATTTTAGTGCAATGTGCTTGCTGCCTTTACAGGCAGAACTCAATTCAGACTAATCTGTGACTGACTGGCTATTATAAATGATCTAAGATAAAGGGCATAACTGAAACTGCAGTGTTTTATTTTCCACATTGATCTTTTTGTTTAAAAGTAAACTTTTGTTAACTTAATTTTTAACTCTTTGTTTTCCGGTAATTGCGCTTTATGGAACCAAACCAATACAACAGGTGCTGGTATCGGAACAGTATTCGGTTCCCTCATCATCGGTTATGCCAGAAATCCATCCTTGAAACAGCAACTGTTCTCATACGCTATCCTGGGATTCGCCCTGTCTGAGGCTATGGGTCTGTTCTGTCTTATGATGGCCTTCCTATTGCTCTTCGCCTTCTAAAGTGTCGCTCGTCTTGTTCGGTGCAAACGTGCGTGTGTGTGTGATTGGATTGCTATCCGAAAACAACAACAAACAGCATCCAACGGCAATAATAACAGCAAACGATAAGTTTAGAGAACCAGCAACAAAACCAACGTTCGTTTTTCGATTATTAATGATAAATGAATGATAGCAAAGAAACATCATGTACTATCGTAATTATAAATAACAACATAAAAGATATTCTGTAATTGTGTTTTAAAAAAGCATCCAGAAAAGTAGTAATCGCCTAAACAAAAAACAAATCACCCATCGAGGAAGAACACACTTTTATTTAAGTTTTAAAAACAACCAAAAGCTAATAAATTATTTTATTGGAAAATTCAAAGCGAAAATTACGCAAAGGAAAACAAGTTAGCTCGAACCACTACTCGGGACGACTTCGTCAGAGACATACACAAATGATGTACACCTAGTATAGAACTAAAATTGGAATTCAATAATTTTGAATTGTATTTAAATTTTTGTTAAATCTCAAGAGCTGAAAACCACAGACAATCTTAACTTATTTGTGTGCCAGGAAACTGCGCGTGCGCGCATGCTCTCTCTCCCCCCGCTTTGACAACGACAACTGCCATAGCTGCAGGCAACACGTGGACTTACCTAGGCACAAGAACATCATCGGAATTGAGTTAAGAGTGCTTTGTGATACTAAGTGTGTGTCAGGCGTATTTGCACTGCATAATTTTAATTTTAAGTGGCGTGTACTGAACGTTTTGTTTAAGTATTTTGTTTTCAAGAAATTTTTTTTTGTATAATGTAATGCAGTTAATTCCTTTTTATTGCCACTCATAAAACTATAAACTAAAAGTTATGCTAAGGTTTTGAAAAATCTAAAACTAACAACTCGAAAGGGTTTTTGAATGAAAAAATAGAAATAAAGGAGATCAGAATGTGCAAAACCAATATAATTGAATTATTCTTTATGTGAAAGGATGTACAGATGCAATGGGGACTTTTAAGTTATTGAATAAATTTTAAAATGCGCGCCATACAGTATGCAGTATGTATATTTTAACTACAAAACCGACACACCCTGTGGCCAATTTGCTTTGAACTCTGGTCACACTAGTTTAAACAGCTGTCCCATGCCCAATGTTTAATCGGCTTATTTCAATACGCGCACAAAATCCTTGGGATTGTTTTTTAAATGCTTTGATTTTTATTGTTTTGCAATCATATATTTCCTCACGTATCTGTTGATATATACAGAAAATTCGCAAACAAAATTTGAATTTTTACTAGAACATGAATTACCCTGTGCTTAACAGCTGTTTGGTATTCTTTAGTTTGTTTTGTTTAGATCCGACCACGTTTTATTCGTTATGGACTTTGCCAAGAAAATCCTGGGCAAATATGGATGGAAGGAGGGCGATGGACTGGGCAGAAACAATAGTGGCATTGCCAAACCACTTAAAGCTAGTCTGAAATTCGACAACGCCGGTCTGGGTGTGGACAGAGCTAAGGAATTCAATGACCACTGGTGGGAGCGCTGCTTTAACGAAGCAGCAAATAATGTAAGCGTGGATGTACAAAACGGCCAAGTTAGCACAGCTCGTAAACAGGGTCAAGAAGCTGTGGAAATCTCCACAAAGACTTATTCCGTTAAAAAGTTGAAAAAAGCCAAGGAGCAGCAAGGCGGCAGTGCTATTTATGATAATTTTCTACAATCAGGTACTCTTACACAAACTGGGGACGAAGTATTGCACACAGACAGCATTAAGCCAGATGACATTGCAGTGACGACTGTAAATGTGCTCACCGATGAGGAACTCTTTCGTGCCTGCGGCGGACGCACTGCACATAAAGGCGCTAGGCATGGTCTCAAATTGAGTGGCAAATTAGCCAGATTACAGAAGCAGGAACAGGAAATGCTGGAGAGAATGCAGGCAACAACAAAAAATATAGTGGAGTCCAGCGTTACAGGACCAAAGGCAGACAAACCGATTGAAAAAGAACAATGCAGTGACACAGTAAAAAATAATGAAGTGCCTAAAAAATCCAAAAAGCAGCGCCGTACTGAGAATCATTCCGAAAAAGAGCCAGAAATCGACGTACAAGTTGAAATAGCTAAAAAATGTAAAAGTAAACACCGTATTAAGGAAAAATCACCTGAGCCCAAGAAAGTCGCTGTGCTAGAGGAGACAAAGTCGACTAAAAAGCTTAAAAAAGAGAAGCGTCATGTTGAGAAAAATGCCGAAGATGTTGATGAATCCAAGTCAAAAAAGAAGAAACGCAAAAACATCGAATAACATATGTCTAGCTTTAGTTTAGAAATATATTTGAAACTTTATAAACTACATATATATAAAATATGTATCATTTTTATGTTACTCCTTAAAATAATATGAATTAATATTAATTCTCAATCATTTCCTGGCCTTGGCTTTAATGCGTCTGGATTTACCCAACCGTTTGTTTACTGAAGCACCTGCTTTAGAACCTCGCTTACTACGCGCCAATTTGTTGTTCTCCAAGCCAGCAGCAGAGGATTTAGTATTACGCTTGAGACCCTTCTTTTTACCACCAAAACCAAATTTCTTGTTGCGTTGTTTACGATTGTCTGCAGTTTGCTTTTTCTTGGATTCAAGCGCTTTGGCGTCTTCCAAAAAGTCCAGGTTCTTGAGCTTACCCTTGCGGAACTTTTTCAGTTTATCCAACATTTCCTTCTTTTCCGCTTCACGTTGTACTTTGGTTTGCTTGGCCAACATTTTACCCATTTTACGTTGTTCACGTATTTGTTTAATGCGTTCCGATTTAGCCTGGCCCTGCTGCTTGGCCATTAGATTAGAGCGCACCTTCTGCATGTGTTCATCGGTTTTGGCCATCTCGGCAAAATAATCATCAGGACGACGTGTTACAACATTTAATTCGTGAAGCTTTGGTATGCCTTCGAGAACAGCAGCCTGCGCCTGACGATGAAAGAGCATTTCGCGTTTGAAGTCATTCAGCACAGGGTCTTCCTCGGGGCGTATATAAGGTATCTTTGCGTTGCCTTTAAACTGATTCGCGCGTTTTTGTTCGTGCTTTTCCATTTGCACAGCCAATTCAGGTGCCATTGGTGCTAGTTCGTTAATCATGTCCAGGCGTTCTAACCAGGGTAGATTCAGACGAATTGCATCAGTTTTAGCCAGAAGTTTTGTCTGAACAAAATATTTAATTAGCTAAAAACTACCATAGAGTGCTTTTGTTTGTTTCTTACCACATCATTTATGGCTACTCTTTCCTTTTTAAACTCAACATTAAGACCAGGTTTCAAATCACCGCGTTCAAAGGCTGCTTGCAACTGCAACACAAAAATTAACCTTGATGTTTTTTATGTATTTCAAAATCTTTACATACCTCAGCATCAGAATTATCATCTGAGTCATACTCCGACTCGCTTTCTTGCATTTCAAAGTCGGACATATTAAAAATCTTATAAAATATGAAGAAATGGTTGAAATAAAAACAAACTTAACACGTGCGGTCTACTGCGGCTGACTGTATACAGGGTGTATCGGGTGCTAGTTGTTGATGCAAGATTTTTTACAACACTGTTTTGTTGTATTCTGATTGAGTTGGCAGCTCTTAGGTAGCAGCCTTCAATATCGATAGTTTGCTTATCGCAATACAACTACGCCGAACTTCAAACTATAGCCGCTTGTTTTTTTAGTGAATTGTTCTTATTCTATTAAAATGTCTGTTAATCTTGTAAATATATATGCTGAATTGCTGCGAAAATATTCCGAAAGTTATACTATAACATATGGAGCTGCACCGACCTACTTAAATAACATTGTGGGAGTGCATGAGTCAGGAAATAAAATTGTGTTGTTCTACAAGGAGGATCGTAGCAGCGCCTCTACAAAAACTGCCAAGGGAACTCCTACCAAAATGTTTCTAAAATCGGAAAGAGCTTCTACCAATTGTGATCTTGATTTGACGGGCAGTCCACTCAAGGACGACTGCATGGTAGAAACAATTGGCGACATCTCGTTGGACTTGAATATGGTCAGTCGTAATCCCTGGAAGCCCGAGGAAGAGTATCATCGTGGTGTGCCCGTAGATAAGGCGCGTGCCATTATATGCACACAGCAGTTTCAATCTAATGATGCTCTTGGATCTGTATGGTTTCTATGCGATGGCAAGGACTATGAGCACACCCAGCTCTTGCAATATGAGTTTAACAAGAAGCATTTCTCGCGTGGCATTCTCACCTATACAGGAGTAGTACCTGTTTATATGGTAACCTCGCAGAAACTTGTACGCCAACATAGTGCGGCTGGATGTCCTTTAATGGAAACTTACATAGAAAACTGCTATCAGGTTAATCCAAATATGACACTTCGTTGCTCTTGGTCCACTACTGCGTCAATTCCCTTGCTCATCGATTTGAGCGCCTGCGATGTGGCTTTGTCACAAACCTTTCGTGTGAGTGACTGCGGGTCTTTGACTCAGGATCTTATAAATCAACTGAGAATTTTGGTCTACATAAGGGAAGACATTGTCAACTTTCATAAGGAGCAAGGGGAAGGTGCAACGCTTGAACCCGTGTATCGTTGTGGGCGTGGCATTGACATGGAGGAACTTCGCGAGTCAATTAATAAGACCATGACTAAAGTTTCTGATTTTGCCGAACCCTATGTGAGTGGTCATGCCGAATTTGATATAGAGGAAGTTATACAGCGCGCTCAAGTCCGAAGGCTGACGGACTTAACAGACAAGCTATGGGATTTGCTTAAATGTAAGCTGTTATATTTATACGCTTTTGATTGCTTAAGTTGTTTTTAAAATTACTTTCAGGCTGTTCAAACTATAAGGACTTAAAAATGGCCTTTAATATATTATTCCAATGCGCAGCACGCTGCAATATAGTGGTAAGTAAAATGCGATCATTAATAAATGGCAGGATTTTCACTATACTCCATTGTTACAGAATACGCCCACGAATAAAAATCGTCTTGCTGAAATTATTAAGGAGTTGGCCAATCGTCGTCTGGCCATACCTTGCCTTAGCGGCGCCGAACCACTAGAGTTACTTTTGGAAATTGGTTTGGAAAAACTGTACAAAGATTATGAATTCATTTATACAGAAAGCAAGGTATGCAGCGCATGTCTTTTAAAGAATAGCGGCGAATCAGTCAGTGGTGGTGATGCAGCTGCAGCGGAAAACCAAACTGGCATGTCCCATCTGCGAAAATCCCTTCATAATAATGTGCGAGCCGAACCCGCAGCAAGCGCCAGCACACGAAAAACTCTACTACATCATAATACCAATAGCAAACAAGTGGGTGGAACAATGTATCCGAATGGTGACACTAGCGGCTTTAAGAACAGTTATTTCGACGAGCAGAAAAGTTCGGCCAATATTTCAAAACTATTTCAAATACATTGCACATTGGAGCACCTGCTGATGATTCACATTAATCTAAATCTTAGCAACAGTAAGGATACACCACAATTGATGGCAATTGTTAATTTTAACTAAAGAACAATATTTCTTATTTCTAGTTTACAGTGAAGTTTGCACTCAGCTGCTAAAGAAAACGCCCCGCATTATAGAGAGTATAGATGATGAATTATGCGATGTGATGGACATTCATATATCGGCGCACTATGTAAGAGAGCACTTGGATGGAAATGAACCTCATTCACGTCGTATTACCATGCTTTCAAGCAACAAATTTAGAGAGGTTAAAACATGCTTCTACTTCAATTTGGAGAATATTTGTCCGCCGGAGCTTTCACACTGTTTCCAGAATGATGGTAAGTCGAATGAGCTAAAACTGCTTAATGGGAAATGCAGGTTTTGAAAACTAAGGAAAAATAAATGCTTAAACTCGTCTAGTTCATATACGTGGGTTGTTGTTAATCCGCTTGGTTTGTACCCTGTAAAAAAAGCTATAAGAAATAGACTTCGAGTGATCACAGAGACCAAGAGTTATAAGTAAAAGAGTCTACAACCTAATACACAATCATTTGAATTTCTATCTTTTTTCTTTTGTACCTACAAAAAAGTTTCTTCTAAGTAGTTTGTCTGTAAAGCATCTCTTCATGAGCAATTAATAACACATTCAAATTATTATAATTTTCAGACAAGGAAATGGTCAAGGAGCGCACCTATCATAGCTGGCTATATCGCAAACTACGTTCGCTCAAGTAAATGCAGAGGAACTCAAAAGGATTAATGGCTTGATATGCCTGCAATACTTTAAATTTTATATAATATGTTTTTGTTTCTTCAATTATATACGTATATGCATGTAGTATTTACATTTTTTAATGGAACTATTGTAAAACCCAATCAATTGTTTTACAAGCTGATTATCGCACGTGATTGTTGCCCCTGTTATGTCTGTATTGTCAACACGTTTAAGGGCAAATACAGAAATCATGTTAAGCGAATTCTTACAAGTTTTAAGCTCCGTCTGAGGCTGTTATCGGCATACACCGCCAAATACTGACTGAGCATAAGTCGCGCGTAAAAATTGCGTTGCGTATACGCATGATTGTGCAAGGATTTGGAATTTTATTCCACTAAAAACTACCATAGCTTAAAATAGCTATATTGTCATTGTCTAAGGAACGCAATGAGGGCTCATTTGGTGCCCAAGCGTAAAGTAATGCAACAAATTAAAAAAAAAAAAAAAGAATACTAAAATAACCCACAAATCGTGAGCCAAATGCCAAGTGGAAATCGGGAATAAGAGCATGCAACGCTGCAAGAAGCAACCTAGCAACATGGCGCATGTATCCGTGAACGCTACGATATGTTACAATCCAATTAGCGATATGCGCGCCACTTGCCAAGTCGTGTAATGCGCGCCCCGATTGATTTTCATTTCTCAGACGTGCGTTGAACGCGCTGCGGTACGGACGTGTTGGCGGCGCCTTTTAAAATTGGAATATCAACTGCATAATTGACATTGTTTCTGTGTGTGTGTTCTATAGAAAGAGAGAGTAACGTAAGTCCTGTGCGCAGGATAACGTGCAGCTAAAGGTGGCGCGTAAACTCTGACCCAGTCAGAATTCGTGGAGCTTGCAACTAAAATCAAATTAAAGTCGTACTAAATGCCAATTATCGCGTGTGTCTAATTCAATTAATACAATGGTATGTGTGAGTGTGTGGCACAAGTCTAGCCATTCTAGCCATAATTCGTCTAAATAGTTTAAGGAACAAGCTTAAAGTATATAATTTGTGCAGCTTTAAAGACTGTGCAACCTTAAAAGTGTAGTATGCATGGTAAAAGGATGTAATGGGCAAGGATTAAAACATAAAAGTGTCCCAACTAAAAATACAAACAAAAACTTGTTAAGTGATTGGTTCGACGTCTTGGAAGCCGCAAAAGAGCTGAAAACTTGCCTAAGTAACAAAACTGGCATAAAACGTTGCTCTCCAAAATAATTTCTTAAAATTCTAACTAATTTGTATATTTCCTTTATCTTCATTGTTTCCCGACTTCACCCAAATGACCTAAGAAAGTGTCTTGCTTGATTTTTTCAAAATATAGAGTAATCTAAGCCATACCACACAATAAGTTACATTGAGTGTGTAGTGATTTACTCTTTGTTTTTATAAATGTTGGATCACAACCCTTAGAATTATGGGTTGATTGCCAATAAAATAAATATATCTCGATCCAAATAACAAACATTATCGTTTCCCATTTACTCTATTTGAAATAATATTAACTGCTACTTTTAATATTTTTAATATTCATACTTCGAAGGTATAAAAAATCCTGGGCATATATTTAAGATATTTTGGAAAACTTTTTTTTAGTTTTATGGTAATTTTAAATCTGTTTAGTTGAGTTTCTTTAAAAAAATTTGTTTTCTATTTTCCCTTTTTTCGTTACATTCTATTCTTTAACAGATTTGTTTCTTTCCTGGATTTTTTATCACGGTATTTCTTTGGACTAGTTTCCGTCCTTTTTTTGGCCTTCAAAAATATTTAATTAAGGCATTCTTAATCGAAATTACTTCCTCATTGTTTGGGTTTCTTTCTACCTCGAGATCCCCTATCCTGAACTTAATTCCTTTTAACAAAAATCTCCACAAATCACTGTCAACGATTTGCCAAATTTTAAATACATAACATTCCATTCTTCAACAGATTTTTTTCTTTCCTGGTTTTCTTAACATGATATTTCATTGGATTAGTTTCCGGCCTTTTTGTTTACCTTCAAAAATATTTAATACTTAACATTCTTGATTTAAATTACATCCTCATTTTTTGGGTTTCTTTTTACCTCAAGGTCCCTTGTCCTGAAATTAATTCTTTTTTACAAAAATCTCCACAAATCACTGTCAACGATTTACCAAATTGTCCAAATATTTTTATTTAGAATAAAGTTCTTTTTTAAAATTATCGTTCTAACCTCACCCAACTTCCGCTTACTAGCTTCGAAACGAAATATTCAGATATTTTGAAATTTACGGGTTCAACGAAGCTAACGTTTGTGATAATTTTTGCATGTTCTTATATGTTACTTCCTATTTTCTCAACTTTCCTAGGGTCTTGAGTTTTTCTTTAAATTCGGCTATGCCTTTCTTACCATCACACTTATTATTATGATCTGGATGTCCTTGGCACGCGCCTCGATGTCCGAAAAGAATGATAAGGAGGGAAAAAACTATCCGCCCTGCGCCTATAATAGCATGTGCACATGCTCCCAGTCCTCGACAGATTTGGGTATAGTAAAATGCAAAAATGTGCCTTTTCCAGCACTGCCGCGCATGGTAAACCAATCCAAGGTAAGACAAAACATTTCGTATACTTAAATTTTTGGCTAATGTGCTGGACCCTTTATTAGGTTTACATGTTGCACATGGAGAACACAGGTCTGCGTGAGATCGAGCCCTATTTTTTGCAATCTACGGGCTTGTTTCGACTAAAGATTTATGGCAATCATCTAACGGAAATACCCGATGATGCCTTTATCGGTCTGGAGCATTCAATGTGGGAGCTAATACTGCCGAAAAATGATCTCGTCGAGATACCCTCAAAATCATTTCGACATTTACAAAAGCTGCAGACTCTAGATCTCGGTCATAATCACATAACGCACATAGAGCATGATGCGTTTCGTGGTCTGGAGAACTCTCTCCAAACGTTGATCATACGCGATAATTGCATTTCAATGCTACCGCATCACAGTTTCTCTGGCTTGCTTATACTGGAGACGCTGGATTTGAGTGGCAATAATCTGTACGAGATTGATCCAAATGTGTTTGTGGATGGCATGCCGAGGCTAACACGTTTACTGCTAACGGACAATATACTCTCCGAGATACCTTACGATGCGCTTGGTCCTCTAAAGAATCTACGTACCTTGGATATCTCCCATAATGTAATTTGGTCTCTAAGCGGCAATGAAACCTATGATATTAAAGCGAATACAAAGCTAAATCTGGACAACTTGCATTTGGAGTACAACTATATTGACGTATTGCCGCCGAACTCTTTTAAATACTTTGATATTGTGAATAGAACTTTCTTTGATGGCAATCCCATTTACACTCTGCGGGTAAGTTAAGATAAAAATTGACCTTTTGAGGATAAGCATTAAGTTGACCAACATTTTTGAGTCTAATTAAGGTTCGAATTTACTGCCTTTGTATTTGAGCTCAAATCTTAAGCATCAGTGTCCTTCGGGATAAGCATTTAAGGAGATTGATAAGTATCAAAACAATCTCTTGACCTTTACTGACAATGCGCCGTGTATTAACACCGACTGGATATCCGAGATGCAAGACAAGCTTTACCCGCTTATACATCTGCCTGAAGAACTTTTTCATTTAATTTATTTAGTACACTGAAAATGCTCAAATTATCCTTTTTATTAAGTTAGTAAAAGGTCACTCTAATATGGTGACGTATTTTTTAAAGACAACGTAAACTCAAGCATAAAGTAATTTTAAGCGATGAATGCATTCAATTTATTAATATTCTATGTCCTTGTTTAGGAAGATGCCTTTAAGCCTGCTCGCATACGTGAGATTTACATGCGTTATTGTGGTCTAACCAATATATCGCCTATGGCATTTGACAGTCTGGTCAATAGCCACAGATTTTGGACTTGTCCGGCAACAATTTAACAAGCACATCACAAGCTCTTTAACAATTTCGATGTCTTGAGGTGAGTACACTCGCATGATTTCCTCTGTCCTCCATGTTAATCCGATTGTCAGCACCCAACATGCAACATGCACGTGCCCCTATACGGCTTCGCTATGTGGGCTAAATGTGTGACCTCGTTTTCTTGGTAGAACAAAGAGTAGGGCAAAGCATTAAAAAGTTAT
Source organism: Chymomyza amoena (assembly GCA_037043745.1). NCBI lineage: Eukaryota > Metazoa > Arthropoda > Insecta > Diptera > Drosophilidae > Chymomyza > Chymomyza amoena. The sequence continues at coordinate 134,753 of JBAMAX010002216.1, read as the reverse complement.
GCAAAAAAAAAAAGGAAAACTTTTAATGAATCAATCTTATGTTTATGTATAGAGTAATCAGCATGCGCGACAATAAGATCAAAATTCAAAAACCTACGGAAACTTTTAATGCCATGCATTATACGCTGCTCAAACTGGATTTAAGTGGAGATCGCAATGATCCAACTAATCTACAAACACTGCGCAAGTAAGTAGTGTGTACTAACACCCTCCCTTACCCACCCTTACCCTAGCAAACTATTTTGTATTTATTTGTAAAAAGTATGACCAGAATGCGAAACATGCGTTCGCTATCCATGTCACGCATGGGATCTACCGCATTGGGCCCTGAAGACTTTAAAGACTTTGGCGTGGAGCTGGAAGATTTGCAAATAACGCGTGCCAGTCTCTCAGGCATACAATCACATGCCTTCAAGTATGTACGAGGACTTAAAAGATTGGACTTTAGCGAGAATGGCATTTCGAGCATTGAAAATGATGCCTTCAATGAGGTACTGCCCCAAAAATAAGTTAAAGAGGGCTCTAACTTGGATTTTTTTATTTCAGATTGGTCACTCGCTTATCGCTTTGAAAATCTCTCATGGCTACTCGGGCAGCGCTTTGCCCGCAGAAGCTCTACGCCATTTGACTTCCCTTCAGGAACTAGATTTTAGCAACAATCATATAAGCACCATGAGCGATACCAGCTTTCATTTTTTGAAGAATCTGCGTTTGCTGGAGCTACATGACAATCGTATTGAGCAGGTGCTGAAGGGCACTTTCCAGGGCGACATACACTCCAAACTGGAGGAGATTTCGTTGCGTTTTAATCATATGACGCAGGTATCACAGCATACCTTCTTTGATCTGGAGGCGCTACGTAAGCTGCAACTGGATGACAACAAAATTGATAAAATAGAGCGTAGAGCTTTTATGAATCTGGATGAATTGGAGTTTTTGAGTTTGCGTGGCAACAAGCTTAACAGTTTAGCAGAGGAATCTTTTCAGAATTTGCCCAAACTGGAATGGCTTGATATGGCTTTTAATAATTTGCCCAATTTTAACTTTGATTACTTTGATCAAGTGGGCACTTTGTCCAATTTAAATGTTAATGTTAGCCATAATCAAATCAGACAGCTGATGTATAACAGCTCCTGGAGCGGGCGTAATGAGCACGGTTGGCATACTTTCACAAAATTGATTGCAAACTATTTTCAATAAAATTTTATTACAGGCGGCATGTACAATTCGAACATAAAGATACTGGATCTATCACACAACAACATATCGTTTATACATCCCGGTTATTTCCGACCAGCGGAGATTTCTCTGACACATTTGCATTTGGGTTACAACTCTTTGGTGGTGTGTATAAAATCTGTAACATTTAATTTATACTTTGACTAATATCTCTCTCATTTGTGTTTAATAGAACACCACCCGCGATGTCTTTGGTAATATGCCGCATTTGCAATGGTTAGATCTTAGCTATAATTGGATACACGAGCTGGACTTTGATGCTTTTAAGAATACACAGAAATTGCAGCTTATTTACTTTTCACACAATTATTTGAGGGAGATACCACAGGATGTGTTTAAGCCTGTACAGAATTTACGTATTGTAGATTTCTCACATAATCATCTGCGTGGCTTGCCCGATAATCTTTTCTACAACGGCGGCATGGAAAAGTACTTACCCATAGTTAGTTATAAATTACTGTTTTCATTAATTTTTCCTGTTTCAGACTGGATGTCTCGCACAACATGCTGTTAAAGATACCGTCCTCTTCTTTGTCTAGCTTAGCTGCACTTACGCTCTGTGAACTGCATCTGTCCAACAATTTTATATCTACTATACACAGCATGGATCTATCCAACAAGTTTAGGGTTAGTTTCTTTTATTATATTATAAAGTAAATCCTAAGTTGACTTTAATGCCAAAATACTTATTGTTTCAGTCACTTCGCTATCTGGATATCTCATATAACTATTTGCTGCGCATTGATGACGCCGTTTTTGCCACCATGCCTAAGTTGGCGGTTCTGGATCTTTCCCATAATCGTGATCTTAAGGTTATGGACAAGTCTTTTATGGGTCTAGAGAACTCACTTATAAAATTGGGCATGGAAAATGTTTCATTAAGCACTGTGCCGGAAATCCGTTTGAAATATCTGCGTGAGTTGCGTTTGGGTTACAATGAGCTGCCCTCAATACCACAGGAGCTGTCTTACAACATGAGTAACCTACGCATGCTGGATTTATCCAACAATGATTTGACCAATGTGCCACTAATGACGCAGCATCTTCCGCTTTTACGGTAAGTAAATCTTTGTTTTAGAGATTAACAAATAAACATTAAATTTTCTGTATTTTACAGCCGTCTCATGCTTTCAGGTAATCCTATAACCTCGCTAAACAACAACAGCTTTGATGGTGTCAATGAGGATTTGGAAATGTTGGATATATCCAATTTCCGCCTACACTACTTTGAGTACGGCTGCCTGGACTCGCTGCCACATCTGCGCTCACTTAAGCTGACCGCTTATTCACATTTGGAGCACTTTAATATACCGCATTTGCTGCGTCATCACCATAATATAAGAGAACTTTGGATTGAAGCACCGCAGCCATTTACGCGCATTGTCAAAAAGGGTTCTGGACCTACACAGGAAATGCAAACCGTACAATTAGGCATGCCCACAGATCTACAACGTGAAATGGACGGTCATTTGCCTGCCAAACTGACCAATTTGACATTTAGTGGACCACAATTTACAAATCTGCACGAGCGCATCTTGCGGGTGTGTCTACAGCAAAAGATTTAAAGTATTCGGTATAACTATAGATCTTTATTCTCTTACAGGGCATGCGTTCGCCTTATCTCTATATGCAACTGTTTAATACTTCTCTACAAGCGCTGCCACCAAATTTCTTTAAGTATATGGGCCGCGTACGCAATATCTCGCTGGATATACGTTATAATAATCACTATTTGAAAAAGATTCCAAATCCAAATACTGGTTTAGTGCCGCATCTACCAAACAGCGTTTTTCTGGTAGATCTAAAGATGTCCCATACAGATCTCAACTGCGACTGCGATTTGGGGTAAGCAGTAATTAATTTTGATTTTTTAAATATTACTTAACATTGTATGCTTAAAGCTGGGTGGAGTTCTGGCAGCGTAAACGTCGACAGTATATATGTTCCCAACAGACGTGGACCGACTCAGTCTTCCGTACGTTCATGGACTCGCCTTGCCAAGTTTACGGACGCCATAATTGCGATGATCATGACGATGATCTGCGTGAGACGCGTTGTGATAACAAAGGCGGACAGCAGCTAATAGAAGTGCGTTAAGCTAAAGCAAACAGGATGTGACGCTTCTCATTGTTACTATAAATTTAACATATGTATTTTTTTTTATTTTGCAGGCACTTAAGGCCGACTTGGAATGCGGTTGGGATAATGCGGCATGCCACGAGTCCGTGATTGTAATGTTGGTAGTTTGCCTATCCTTTGTCTTTTGGATGTGACTTCTGCACTTTGCATATAAGACGTCCACCGAGTTTTACGATATTCTAGAGAAAGTCTACGGCCGGCAGGTCATATAAGTTTGTTAGTGCCTAGTGTATGAACAGTGCCGCCGTTAAAAGTTTAAGCGTGATGAGACTTTTGATATTTCTTACCTCTCTTTTAAATTTGTTTAAATCCTCTTTAAACTTTGTAGCTCCCACATTTTTATAAGCTCCAAAGTTTTAGACTCCTTGGTAACGCCTTATATGTAGTATTCCTCACCAACTATACTCAGTGAGCTACCGGAAATCTCTAAACGTTTTTGCTTAGCTATGTATTCAAATTTACTTTGGTCAAAAGCGTTTATATTCAACTTATTTTCGGGCACAACGAAGAATTTGTTTGAATTAGATTTCTGGCACTACACTGATTATAGCCATATCCATAAGTACATCTCATACTTAAACCTATATAATCTTTTATACATATGTATGTACTTTTTTAGCCATGAACTCTATTTAGCCTTTAATTATAACCCACTTATATGATTTTATTATAAAGCCATTTAATCTTACTTAAGTTAAGGTCACATCGCTGCTTAAATAACTCCAATTGAAAGTCTGTAAAATGTTTCATAAACATAAAAATAAATATTTACTGTAGGTTAAATATCTGTTTGTCTTAATTGTTTGGTTAGACCAAGTTTACTTGATTTAAGAGTTTATTGTATGTACTGTAGAAAACTTTCGTCCCTATTATGAGTACTCCTGCAAGCAAAAGTGAAATGTACAACAGCAGCAACAACAACAAATTATTTCCGCATCAACAAAGCATAAAAAACTTTTAAAGCTTAAAGTTGTTAACCTGGTTTTAATAAACAACAAAGAAAAATGAAGTATATTTTTGTTTTATCAAAAAGTTTGGAACATTCAGTAGAAGGGGTCATTTAAGAATAACCTGTGACTTGTGGAAACTAGAATCGAAAGCATAATAATGCGAGATTATTGTTGATTTTAATTTTGAGTCATATTAATATTTCTTATATTTATTATAATTATGATATTTTAAATTAGCATGATTGATATTAAAAGGACGGTTTTAGACAAGACAGTTTTATTTGTCCAATGTAATAATTCAAGAATTTTTTACAACTCGCCAAATTAAATTTTTTATTCATTACTTTTATGAATAGAAATTTATTGTAAAAATTATTAAGTGTTGTCTCAAATGATTTGGGATCATCCTTATCTTTATTCAGAAAGTGGAACACCAGCTCAAAATAGCAAACGCTAAAGTGCTTTGAAATATGTACTTTATACCATAACAGCAAAAAGTTATGATGAATTGATTTCGATCGTACTTAAAACGGTGCGTAGGAATTTCATTTGGATTGCATTTTAAGGTCCTACAACTCAGTCTTAAAACAGCAAGAGCAGCATTGACATCATTCAGAGACCTCAGTCAAAGATTCTAAGAACTATCACCGGGGCATCGTGGTACGTTCGGAATGAAAACATTCAGAGAGATTTGAATATACCACCCGTCAAAGATGAAATAGGCCAAAATGCACCAAAGTACTACAATAAACTGTCTTCACTCCCTAATCATCTTGCTTAAGATCTAAAACTGCTATGCGACAGATCTCGGCTGCGCCGTAGGGATCGTCCACCCCAGCAACAATTATTAGGGGCATTATCCATTTTTTAGTTAAAATAATTTTATTTGTTAAGATTTGTAAACATATTGTTAGTTCTCACATAGAGCAGATCCAATATTTTAATTACAGTTGAATAAAAAAAAAGAAGATATTTCATAAAACTTTGGGCTACGATATTTTTATAAAAAAATGGCGGACGTAAAGTCGGGTGCGGACGAATTTAGGATACCCTGTACCACTAGCTTGTAATAAAGTCCGATTTCTTCACAAAAAACCAAAAACAGAAGAATTTTTAAGCAAAAATTTTTTTTTGACCGATCGTTCCTATGGGAGCTATATGATATAGTCAACCGATTTCAATAAAATTTCACACAGTGCTTAAATACCTTAAAAAAGATATGAATGCCATTTCAAATATCTTTACAAACAAACAAAACACATCGAATTTTGTATAAAAAACGTGTTTTTGGACCGATTGGTCCTATGGGAGCTATATGATCTAGTCAAACGATTTGGATTAAATTTAGTACAGTGCTTAGGAACTATAAAATACTTACGAATGTCAAATTTGGTCCCAATATCTTAACAAACAAACGAAACACAACAAATTTTGTTAAAAAATCGATTTTTTGGAAGATCGAACCTATGGGAGCTATATGATATAGTCAGCCGATTTTGTTCAAATTTGGCACATTGCTTAAGTGGTCTAAAAAATTTCCAAACGCCAAATCTGGTTAGGATATCTTTATTAAAAAACGAAATATAGCGAATTTTTCTTTAAAAAAGTTGTTTTGGCCGATCGGTCCTATGGGAGCTATATGATATAGTCAACCGATTTCGATCAAATTTGGTACAGTGATTGGGAACTATAAAAAACTTTCGAATACCACATTTGGTTACGATATCTTCATAAACAAACGAATTATTCATCTAAAACGCTTTTTTTTTGTCGAGGTCGTCTCAAACACCCCCATGGGAGCTATATAATTTATCCCCGATATCAAAAAAATAAAATAAACTTGCCTCCTATGGAATTATATGGGATCTAATGTGAAAGTTTGGTAACTCTAGCTCTTACCATCTCTGAGATCTAGGCGTTCACACGGACAGACGGACGGACGGACAGACGGACATGGGTATATCGACTTCTCTATTCACCCTGATCATATTTTAGGTAACTTTGGGGTGTCTCCGACGTCTCCTTCTATATGTTACATACATTTTCGGCTTGCACAAACTTAATATACCCTTGGTACCATACTGTACAGGGTATAAAAACAATTTTCTTCTCCAAACATTTGTTTATACCCAACTGTCGTATCGGAGCTTTAAGATAAGTGAAGTTCCTGGAAACTCTACCAAAATTGATTAAAACATTTAAGGGGCCGTAACAAAATTACGTGGAGAGGGGGGGCTCTTAGTTTATTTCACGTAATGAATACTATTAAGTTCCAGAAATAATGGACTTATTTTTTCTTTACTTACTTGTACCACCAATTTCCGAATTTTCTACCATTTTTTTTACCTGGAAATGTTGCACGATGCTGAGACCTGTTAGGGTGGCATTGGTCAGCTAAGGAAAAGAAAAATGTTACAATAAGATTGATTACTTACTACAAAAATGTCCTCGTAAGCAAATCTGCTTATGATGCCCTAATGTTGCTTAAGCAATCAAAAAATAAAGAAAATTTAAAAGAAGGAGTGTAGACTAATGAGAGAGGACTAAACAAATCTTCGCTTCTTCTAACTTAAATAGTTTAAAGAAAATCTACCAAACAAGACAGAATTCCATTATGATATTGTACACTGCTTACTGAGAAAGAACAAAAAGGTAGGCTATGATTTTTGCAGAATCTGAAAGAATAAGCTGATACTTTGTAATGTTCTTTTTCAGCCTCTTCGAAATTCAAACATCTTTTATTGGAAAAACGAATCATATGGTCTAATTTCTAGAGCCATTTTTATACCCTGTACCTACAAAGGGTATACTAGATTTGTGCAATGTATGTAGCGGTCAGAAGAAGGCGTGGCAGACCCCCGAATCGTTTATACCAAAATGCTTATCATAACCTCGGATGGCGATTGAGCCGGACGGGCATCCTTTCGTCCGTATGAACGCCTAGATCTTGGAGACTAGAAGAGCTAGAGACATTAGAGACAAAAAAGAGTTTTTTTTTATTTTTTTTTTTTCAAAAATAATATCATAACTTTTAAACTAAGCGTTATCGCCGAGGGAAATTTTACTATTTGTTAGTTCAAATGGTCCACTTTATTATGAAAAAAAAATACACTTTTTGAGATATTTGATTTAGAAAAAATTTGGAATTTTTCGTGTTTTGGAAAATAATTTTTTTTTTTTTGTATTCCTAATACAATAATTGCAAAGCCTCACTCATTCCTGTCATTTCAAATGTTTAACCGTCTAAATTCATCCACTTTTAAAAAAGTTATGCACATTTAAAAAAAAAGTGACGTAAAATATCGACATTTACCTCTAAAACAAAATAGCGAAAAGTCAGAGAAAAAAATTTTGTTCGTCTAAAAAAAAAATACGTGTCTAATGAAATGGACCAAGGAACAACATATTTCAGTTTCATTGAAATCTCAAATCATGACCTTGTTTTGATGTATGCTTCTTTATTATAAAATTCTGCTCTTTTCAGGCGCTTTTCAGGTTCATTTGACTTGACTTTAATTAGTATGTACCTTAATAGGCCCACATAAGTTTCTCTCTCTTCTGTTCTTGTGGAGCTGTTTAATAGTCCTAATAAAATTATGAAGGAATTAAAAGCACGGTTTAACAAGATAAAAATGGTTTATAAATCAAAAGTAGAAAAATTCTTATAGTTACATTTACATTCTTTAAACAGTAGGTAAACAATTTACAATAAAAACAGATTTCATTAGTTTTGTAAATTCCTTGGTTGAAAGATAGTCAAGCTTTAAACCGAAAACAAGTAGATACTTGTTAAGATTAACACGTGAGGAAAATTCATTTTCGCAAAAATTCTTTCGAAGCTGAGTACCAGAACTGGTCTGATAATAAATTTCTATATTATGTCACAGTGCACATTTTGCCCACATCTCGCCAAGGCTGTTTTTAGTTTTTTAATCAGTTTTTTCTCTGTGTGTTTTTTGGCAGTTTTATTGAGCTAAAAGTACTTTGTGATATATGTGTGCTGGCTGGCGGCAGGAAGCGCACGTGCAGGGCCTGTGCCCGCCGTAGTGAGCCACCCCGTAGTTTTAGAGCGCACTAAAGTTCGAATGGGGCAGCAACAACCTCATCAGCTTCGAGTTTATGCACTTTTCCTATGCCAGTGGCGGTGGTGGGGGCCTCGGAGCGCCCGCAGTAGTGTAACTATATAAGTGAGTGGGTTTTGTTTAAGTGAGCGTGTGGTGTTTGGAGGTGGTGGTGTGTTGTTACCTGTTTGCCAATTAAATTTTCAAAACGTGGCCGTACAAAGCTCCAGGCGCCCATATTACGATGCTCCTCTTGGCTCCAGACGTAAGCTATGTGCGGTTGGTTGGTCGGGCAGCACAAAAAGTTGGATAAGCTTGAAAAGTTTGCTAAAGCAAGTTAATTCATAAAACTTACTCTGTGCATTGCCGTACTGTGCTAGCTGTGCCTGAAGTTCGCCAACAGGGAAAGGACTCAAGGACTCCAGGCGCACAATGGCTGTGTCAAAGGCCTGTCGCTTGCTGCGCTCCTCGTCGAGGTTGTAGTAATGTTTGCCGCTGCATATGATGATTTTGCGCACCTGCTCGGGCTGCACGCTGGTGTCACCTACAAAGCAAAAGATTAGCTGATTATTAACAACTTAATGAGCATGCATGTGTATGCATACCTAAAACATTGTGGAACAGTGTGCCTGGCTGGAAGTCCTCATGCGTGGATGTGGCAGCTGGCAGGCGTAGTAGCGTCTTTGGCGCAACAACCACCAGTGGCTTGCGGAAATTGCGTGCCAGCTGGCGTCGCAGCACATGGTAATATTGTGCTGGCGTGGTTGGATTAACAATGTGCACGTTGACACGGTCGCCATCGGGTGCGGTCTCTTTGGAGTCGCTAAGCTGCAGATAGCGTTCTAAGCGGCAGGAGCTGTGTTCTGAGGCTGTGCCATCATAGCCATGAGGCAATAGCATGACCAAGGCATTAGACTCCATCCATTTGGCTGTTGGGGAAATGCTGGGATTAGCCATTTAGGAAACTTAAGATAACTGATGAGTTCTAGGGAGCTTGAAACTGTAAGCAATATTCTAGACTTTAAGTTTTTAAGAACTGTATCCAGGGGGTAAAAAGTTAAATGAAAAAAGTCGAAGCCCCAAATGTGCTTCCATTTGTCGAGGGATTACGTAAAAATGGAAAGACAAATTGAAAGATGACTTCAACAATTCTCAATATACTTTCAAGCTACTCACTCTCTCCGGATACAATAAAAGTGTCAATGATGATTTGTGCGCCGTTGGCAAAGTCGCCAAATTGTGCCTCCCATATGATTAGGTTCTGTGGGTTGTCAATAGCCATGCCATACTCAAAACCCAGCACGGCCTCCTCTGACAGTATGCTATGTGCCACCTCCAGCTTGCCACCGAGACCACCTTCCAAGCCATTGAGTGGTATAAACATATCATTTGTTTTTTGATCCACCAGCATGGCATGACGATGTGAGAATGTGGCACGGCCTACATCCTCGCCACTAAGACGCACATTATGACCCTGATACATAAGGCTGCCGATGGCAAACGCTTCCGCTGTGGACCAGTCGATTTTGACACCAGCTTCCATTTTTTTTAGGCGCGCTGTGACATGCATCTTTTGTAAGTGGGGATGAATGTTCTGCAAAAGAAGGGCTTAGTAAGTTGTTCGTTTAGAGTCTAACAAATAAACTTACGAAATCTGAAGGATAAGTCACACTTTGCTTGCCAATATAGTGCAGCAGTCCATAATCAAGTCCTGTATCCCAGTAGGTCAACTCGTTAGCTGGAGCCAATTGCATGCCGGACCATTGCTGCTCAAAAAAGGAAGGTGGTGGCTGGTAACTAGGGGCCAGCGCTAGTTCTTCTCCCAAATAGGCCATATAAGACTCACGCATCTGCTTGGCACGCTCAGCTGTGAGTACGCCATGTTCAGCCAAATTTGCTGCATACAAATCCGGCACAGATTGGCGCTGATGCACAATTTGATAAATCAAAGGATTGGTAAAGGTGGGATCATCCAACTCATTATGACCCCAGCGCCGAAAGCAATTGAGATCGATAAAAACATCCTTGCGGAACTCACGTTGATAGCGGAAAGCCAGATTGGTTACACGCGCAAGTGCCTCCGGATCATCGCCATTTACATGAAATACCGGCGCTTGTATGGACTTCGCCAAATCCGAGGCATAAGCTGTGGAACGTCCACGTTCACCTGGCGTGGTAAAGCCCACTTGATTGTTAACTATAAGATGCAGGCTGCCGCCCACCTCAAAGTGCGGCACATAAGCCATATTCAGGCACTCCTGATTTACGCCTTGACCCGCAAAGGCGGCATCACCATGTAAGATGACATTAAGGACATGCTGGGCAAAGGGCTGTGCTGGTGTGGCCGTGCCAAAAGCGCCATCACCCAAACTTTGTTGTTTAGAACGTGCCTTGCCCATGGCGACAGGATTGGCTGCCTGTAGCCGGGATAACGAATATAGTAGTTAAAATTGATAAAACGTATTGTAATTGGCTTTCAGGGGCTTACCTCCAAATGCGAGGGATTGCGCACCATGCTAAAGTTTATGCTCTTGCCCAGAACTTGTAGTTGTTCGGAAACATCTGCGGAAGTTAAGACGCCGACACTGATTTAATTACGCATACGCCGCATGTGCCATGAAAAACTTTACTTACGGAAGTGACTTATGACGTCCGACATGGCCTCGATGCCATCGGCAAACTCTGATGCTCCGCTTAGCTTGCGAAAAACTTTTGCCGGTCTCATGTTAAACATAGCTGCCTGCAAAGGAGTACGACCACGATGGGGCATGGCCAGTACAATATGCGCTATGTCGGCTAAAAATAAGTGTATGCAATGTTGTAGTTTTGCAGAGATCAAAGTTCTTGGTCAAAACAGATTAAGAGTTAAATAAGAGTATGCAATGGATATAAAAGACTGCTCTAAAAATAAGTAGTACAATCAAGCTAACTTTTTTACATTTTCTTTTGTCCGGAATACTTCGGTAGTTAAGACATTAGCTGACCTTTAGTTTCGAATTAGGAGTGCGACCACGATTTTTTGGTATACAAGCGCATGGCTCAGTACAAGTATGCGACTAATTTGTACGGCTAAACATTTATATTTAGTGTATACACCGAACCTTAAGGTGATGGGTGTAGTATTAGGTATAGTAGGAAGGGGCCGTACCCAAAGTTCCTGGCACTTAATTTTTACAGATTCTTGAAGACCTTGTTGAGCAACCTTAGCGTATGCTATGGTTCCCCCATAGTAGTGACGTAGTCACTCGTAAGTCCTTGCAATTGTAAAATAAGTGTCAAATTTGTGGAACCAAGCATCAACTAAAAAAGGTCCATTACTTTCTGGTTCCGAATATCTTTGACTACGTTACATAAACATGGAACCCCCCAATTTTCAAAATCCATTCGATAGTTGCTGCTTACAGTTGTTCTGATATCAAGGGTGTTTTTTTAGGCGCTTATCGGATTTTAAACATAAATAAAACACAGAAAAGTTAGTATAAAAATCCCCAATAGAAGATGATTTATAGAAGGATCATTGCTTAGTCAAGTTGGTGGACCCATTTCTTGACATGCAACTTAGCGCCATCCTGTTGAAGCCAGTACTCTTCGACATCGATGTCATATATCTTTGGAACCGAACATTCGTTGATCATTGTTCCGTATCACCATTGACGGTAGTACTTTAAATTTAAAATTTCTTTTACAAAGACCTCTACAACAGCGATATTTTCTTGGGACCGTTTAGTTCTCATTGTGGTTGGTAGTCGGACATCGAGGACTTTCAACTGAGTCCTCGAGCATGGCCAAGAACAGTACCGAGAGCATGTTACTTTGGCCATACTTTCCGGACATACTTTCCGAGTTTGATTTAAGCGTGGTATGTTCCTTTGCAGGAAAACCATGACGTTCAAATATGCAACTAACGCCCCTGGTGAGCAATTAGCCGAGACTGATATTTCTTTGGTACTCAATTCTGAAAGCATGTTGTCGGGTATGCAAGTCCCCCTTTGGTGAGGTGCGCGATGTATCTATCCACGCTTCTGCTTTATGGCTAGCTGCACCCGGTTGAGCTCGGAACTACCACGCCGAGCCAAGCTGACTCTACCCGCGATTTGGGTTTCAAACACAGCTACCACGATACCCCCACAAGGGGGCCGACCTCAATGAGTGCGCTTGGACGTATACTCAACCCGTGGTTCGGTTTGCCCTACCCTTTCAGTCCAGACAGACCATCTGTGGTCCAATCATCTGCCGACGCCGCATAAATACGACTTCGGAAATTGCTGTCAGGATCCACTCTCCATGTGGCCAACATTGACGCTGTCTTCGACGGCTATCCCAAGCTGCTCCATATAATCATTTGGGTCCAACTTAAAGCATATCGCCACGCGCCCATTCCCAGGGATCCCCATTTAGTCGCCTCTTTCGACAAGCAGGGGAACACTGAGGTGGATATTCTGATCCCGCCACCCCACGGGTACGTTACTTTGGACAATAGTCATTCGATCCATAAACTGTACGAAGAGCTCTTATAAGTTTTTTCAGCTGAATTTGATAAAAAATTTCAAAGATTTGAAGGCGCTGTTGTGGTGTAAATATTTCGATGATGAATTGTTACGCCTTTACTGAATTGACATTTGTCAAAAGTGGCAACTGGTTTCAAAGATATCACTTCCGACCCTGTTAAAAAAACACCCTTTATATTATGTATATATACACTTCGAAGTGGAAAACCCCCTAAGACAAGTCCTGAATCCGCTTCTGGTTGTCATACTAATAAACAAGATTCTCTGTTTTTTCCAACAACTAAGCAGTTTATCTAAATTGTAGAGTTAATAACAAAAAACTGGTTTACTCTACTTTCTGCACTTTACCTTTACCCAGTATGGATATGTGCAATGCCTAAGACTCTATACACTTTGCTATAAATCCATAGGTACATGTTGTGTTCCTATCGCTTTCACTAATCGCATTAGGATTCCAGCTACTACGAATGTACTCGCATTTTCAGAGACTTACCTTGTACACTATCTCGCAGCAGCTGCCAAAAGAAGGCCATCATGGACTCGGCACCCTCTCCGCCATAGCGTTTGACAGTCGGAAATTTAAGCGCCATAAAATTATCCCAGGCTTGCGACTTAATTAGCAACTCGGCAATTTCACAACGTGATGCAGCACTGAGCTCATGCTCAGCCAATGCCTCGAAGTGCAGTGCCAGCCATTCTCGTTCCTCCAGATTCTGTGGATTAAGCGCTACCGTCAATAAAATTCTGGCACTGACATTGTGTCTTTACCCCCACCCAAAAGCTTACCTCCACATATGCGAACTCGGCACTGGCTGCCTTACTGCAGTAAATGCCACGCAACAGCTGCTCCAGCTGTGCCACGTTTTGTGCATTAGCAGCTGATGGAGCATTTAAGAGTCCAACGGTGCGCACTGCTTCATGCGTCTGTAGTCCATAAAATGCAGGATTTAATTCCTGCAGCTCACTGGCCAAGAACAAGACAATATACACAACACACATACAAAGTAAGTCTCAGTTGAATGAAAGCAAATGAAATATGCAACTTGGTGACCTTCCTTACCTGTTTGCTGCTTTGATGCTGATGGGATTTACGGCTGCCAATTTGTGCCCATGTTGGCGATAGGCTTCCACCCAGCGAAAGACATTGGCCTGCTCGTTGCGCGACTTGAGCACCTCCTGGGGCACTGTTATGTGTCCCAAAAAAGCAGACAAAAGAAAAGAAGGAAAACAAACACCCAAGACAAGATAAATTTCAGTTAGTTATAAATAATTTAAAAAAGGATTCGCGCACATTTCGACATTGTTTGCCATATCTCAGATGTGGCCTTTGAATTTATTGGCCTTTTACTTTTATGCCTGGTATTTACTTCTATCGGATTTTCTTGAGCAGCTTTCTGTTTATGTGTTCTTTCTTATAAGCATATGATAAATTGCTTGGACCATTTTTATTGTTTCGTTTTATTTTTGGCCATTTCATTGACAACTTGGCGGAGCTACAAGGTTTAGGTGTTTATTGGGCGCCAACACAGTTAAAATGTTATCTGGTTAGGGGATTTATGCTGTGGCTGGTAATAAATATAAAACTGAACAGCGATTTCTGTGTTTCCACTTTTCCCATTGAAAAAGCACAGTTTTCCTCACTTTGGTATTAAAACTTAATTTGATTAAAAATGTTTTTCGAGACTGTGACATTGTCTCGGGGTCATATATCAATTTGTTGAATTTTTCCAATAAACGTTCCTCTTACGCTGCGCATTTGAGGAGTTCGGCATTGGAAGAGTTCAAGGATCACACGTAAACAAACACAAACTCAGAAATAACAAAAAAAATTAAAGAAAATATAGAATAAGTGAGTTTATCAAACGGCGAAGCCTAAATACCCTTTAAAATCTATTTTAAAGACACTCTATTATTTTAAAAATGTTTTTGGGCGATTTTGTTGCTAAGCTGATTATTAAATTAAAGAGAGTATAAAAAAAACGGACGAGTTTTGCACCAAACCGTATTTTTTATCAATCTGTACTATGGATGCTATATAATATAGTAGTCAGGCGATCTCCATCAAATTAGGTACAGTTTTTGAGAACAACTAGATGGCAAGTTTAAATCTACAACTTTTGTTTTTTTCCTGCGAAACAACCTTATAAAATGTTGCTATAAAATATATCCCCGATATCAAAAAAATAAAATAAACTGCCCAATTCTAAGATCTATGCGTTCATACGGACTGGCAGACATACCTCTCTAGTCACACAGTTCATATTTTTGGGTAACTTTGGGGGATCTCCGACTTCTGCTTCTGTTTGTTACATACATTTTCGGCATGCTCAAATTTTGTACCATAAGGCATAGGGTCTAAAAACCTAAAAGGGACAATATAGTATATATTTTTTGACGATTTGCATGAATAATGTTGACTCGGTTTTGAAAATTGAAGGGAAACAAACACCAACGTCGGTATTATAAAGACTACTGCTTTGATTAACAATGGGCTGAAAAGTTCATAGGCTATATTCTAATTCGATTTTATTTTTCAACGACGCAGTTGCCATCGAGGGCGATTATAGCGATCCTCCAACTTTTCGAAACCATTTTTAAAATACGATTTCCCATTAGCCTCAAAATGGGCCTCCGTTTGGGTGATCACCTCTTTATTGGAGCTAAATCTTTAACCCCGACATCAAGAAAATAAGATAAATTTGTCTCCTATGGAATAATATGGGATCTAGTGAGAATAGTTACTCTGGGCTCTTACCACCTCTAAGGATCTACGGCATGCGATGCGGACGCGACATGGGCATAGTCGACTTCATGCTAATTACCCTGATCGTATTTTAGGTAACTTTGGGGAATCACCGACAACTTCTTGCTTTATGTTACATACATATTCAGCTTGCACAGACGTGTCCAACACGTTCCTTTGATATCTTCAGAGTATCAGCGTATACTCAATCAACTAAACTTTATGACCTATGTAAAATTAGTTTGGCTGGTCTTCTTTAAGATCTAGGTGTTCGTACCGACTAGCAGCCCTATCGATCTAGTCTACCCTGTTCATACATCATGTAACTTCGGCGCGCATAAGTCCCATAAATGGTTACCACAAGGTATAGGGTATAAACACTTCTTAAACATTGACTAACGAAATACTTTTTGTGGATTTGCATTCAATAATTTTAACTCGGTTTTTTCAAAATTATGGAGACAGTCTAGCGAACGGTATTGTCAAGCCCACAGTTAGTGATTAGCCAAGCTCACGTTGCAATGTATGTACCCTTTAAAAGAGTATTATTAAGAATGCAGAGTACAAATCGAAGCGTACGTTGAATGATAAATTATATTTGCGGCAAATATTTTTGAACTCGAACGTGCAAATATTTCTGTTGCCCAGATACGTCATAAGCACGGCTAAGGATTGTAACAGTAACAACATAACGGTGCATTGACAGCTATGTCGAAGGAGCACAGGAGCAAAGAGTGAGAGAACGATGAAGATACTGAGTAAGAGAGCACGGTAAATAAACTGCAAGGCGCTTACGGCATGATATGAGCGGCTCTGCATTCAAATATGTTATCTGTTTGATTGTGTTGTCAAGTGAGTTGAGTGATGTTACATAACACACAGGACACAGACATGGCTGCTCTCACATACATGTAAGGATATACCTTGGGATCAAAACACAAAAGCACTATAATGCAGAGACTAAGTGTGCAACACTAGAAGATAGAATTCCAGCTTAGAGTGATGGAAGTGACCGAATTCGATATACCTACTGCAGTCATTTTAATTGCTAAGTGTAATCTTTAGTGTCTACCAGATGTTTTCAATTGAGAAGTAAATTTTAAAGTCAAACTTTAGGATAGATGACAAATTACTACTTTCATAATGAGATGCTCATTATTAAAAACAAAAATTTACCCTTCTAAGAGACAAAATATTTGTTGGCTACTGAAAAATAAATATGTATTTTATTTCAGAAGTCAATCTGATTAACTCCATACTGTAATGCAAATCGTAATAAAATTTTCGTTAAATCAATCCATAAAGTGGCTCAAAATGCACTACGAGGTGTGCTCAAAAAGTAAGGTCAAGGTTTCAAATTTCACGGGCAACGTATTTTCGATTATCGGTTTTTTTGTTTTGTTGTGTTGGTACACTCTTCCCGAACATCTGTACCAAATTTCAAGTGAATGGCATTTTTTGTTTGGTTGTGAGAGGCGTAAAGGTTATAAGTGTTTTGCGTGCTCGGCGATTTTTTGCACAAAAAAATCGATAATCGAAAATACGTTGCCCGCGAAATTGCTTAAGTCACCTTACTTTTTGAACACACCTCGTATATGTATAAAATTCGAAAAGATATGATTGACTTAGTGAAAACCATTCCGCCTATTAAACTTGAAGGGCAAATCGGAATAACCAGCTCTTAAATACAGCTAACCAAGAAGACTTAATTTACATTGCTGATGAATTAAAAGAAAAAGTATTGAAAGAAATGTTGACAAAATAATTTTGGGGAAATGGCTGAGGATCAGTTTAGGCCAGTATATGATTAATTGTGCCTAGGAGGGGCCTTGGGATCTCTATTAATAACTACTGAAAAAGAACAGGGACCTACAATTTATGGCCGAATTTGAACGGCGGAGTCTTGAATTAATATAGATTTTCTTGGATAAAAGCGTCTTTTTTGGTAGCCACCATCGACCATCGGGTTTTTCGAAAAGTAGCAACTCTTTTACGCCATTCTATTATGTAAAAGTACAAATAGTCGGAATCAAGTGTTTGAAAACTGAAATCTCTTAAAGTGTTCTACCAGTTTGTTTTTTAGAAATTTCTCAGTCACTCTTGAATACCACTATTTAAAATTGATTAATTTCTTTCGAGTTCAAAGCATCTTTAATAAATCTTCTATCTTGCGTCATCTTGAATTGCCTCTTTAAGCATCTTATGCTTACTCGAAAACGTCATAATAGCAATTTTGTTTGAAGGTGATAAAAAAAATACTCAAATTTTGCACAAAACACGTTTTTTTGACCGATAAGCCCTATGGGAGCTAAATGATATAGTCAACTGATTTTGATTAAGTTTGGGCAGTGATTAGGTACTCTAAAAAACTCATAAATTCCAAATTTTGTTTAAATGTCTTAACAAACAAACGAAACACAACGAATTTTGTTCGAAAAACGTTTTTTTTTACCGATTAGTCCAATGGGAGCTATATAGTATATATAGTCGACCGATTTTGATCAAATTTGGTACAGTGCTTATGTACTTTAAAAAACTTTTAAATTCCAAATTTCGAATCTTTTTACAAACAAACGAAACACAACGAATTTTATTCAAACGGTTTTTTGCCCGATCGGCCCTATTGGAGATATATAATATAATAAAACAATATATAATATAGTTACAAATTGTTCATAAAATTTGTCACAGTGCTTGAGTATTAAGAAAAAGTAAAATATTTGCCAATTTTCGCAACGTTTTGTCAATTAAAAAAAATACAAAAAATGTTAAAAATGCACTAGAGCGCCTTCTGGCGGTGCTCAAAATTAAAAATAAATGTCGAAAATGGATTCCTCGACCCCAAAAACACAATTGGCAATAGAAAAAATAGCGTTTTTTGGTCATTTCATTGCAATGTCTAAGTCGATTTTGGAATATTTTTAAAAAAACCTATTTTGAAAAAGTGGCAGACTCGAAATTCATTTCCTTTTACAAAGTTGCTTAGAATGACCCAAAGAATCAAAATCGCGCTGAGCCTTTATACCGAAAAATATTTACCCACCCTAATACTTATATAATAATGTCCATGAGGTATTTCTGGTATAATTTTTTAATTAAACTTCCTTTTCCAACTCGTTAAAAATTTAGTTCGTGGGCATCCATAGATGATTTCTTTCTAAGTTACAATTTTTTTTTTATTTTAAGGTTTTTAACATTGTTTAATTATTTAATTAAGGAAAAATATTCAATAATGAGAGGCACCAATATCGAAGAAGATGGGAAAATGCTGTAATGATTTGAAACATGCTAATTTTATAAATACCAAAAATGTATATTTAAGGAAAAACTATTTTCTCTTTTTTTCTGTCCTTTTGTATTTTTTTGATAAATATCATCTGCTTTTGTAGCGAGTAGTTGGCAACGCTGGCGGAAATAAACTTAAAACCCAAAATGGTTGATCAGTTAAAAGTCTGAGACACTACAACATGAAACATAGCTTTCAGATTTTACACTCTGCAGATAGACATAACTCAATCAAACCGATTTCGTCTCCTTGGTCCACAATTACGACGACGAGCAAATGCGTTTCCTCTGTTATGCAAACTAATACAACCTGCTCCTCTATAAGGTATAGAAGGAGCCACAATCTCACGCAATGGTTCGACATTATTCTACGGAATTTCGATGCATGTGCAGTTGTGTATGTTAGCGGATGATTGTGTGTGTGGGTGTGTTTGCATGTGTTAGGCTGCAATGTTTGCAACTACTTGTTAATGAGGTTGTTATCTGGGATGCCTGTGCCTGTGTCCGGTTTTGATAGGTTTCTAAGGTTCCATTGTGCCCAGCTTGTTGTCCATCTTTTGTCTTTGGCATATTGATGTAACCATTGTTGCTGTGTTTTTGTGTGAGTGTAGCAGAGCTCAAGTTAAGCCGTGCCCCCAAAAAATAGTTGCAGTCACTGCCGGCCAAGTTGCATGTAATTGATGCCTTTGTTTGGGGCCAGCAACTCAGCTATCAAGACGCACAGGTTCAGCTATTCATTAGGTTTCATTTTTGTTGTGGGAACATTTTGTGGTAAGTGAATTTGAGCCATATCGATTATTGCATATGTGTTAAAATGCATGTTGTGGCTAAAAGCAACGTTTATGTACACATGTAGAAGTATATAACTACTTAATCAGTGCCTAGAGGCGCACACGTCTAAACTGGTAACTATATAGACGCATAGTTATATTTCATAATGTTTATCAGATTTCAAGTTAATGGCATGATAATAGAAACGTCCGCAAACAAAAGATTAGCACAACACTTCAAATAACTAAAAGCTGAGCAAAGTTTTCCAACAGCCAGGCACTATCTCACTCTCTTAGGTAGCATAAACAAATCTTTGAGATACATTTGTAGAGAGCTTGAGTCGGTGGAGCAACTGTCAATAAGTTTTGTTTTTTTTTTAGAAAACTTGTGGGACAGTGTATTAAGTTTTTTATGAGTTTTGTGCTTAGAACACAATATAGATGTATACGATGCAGTCCTTTTAATAAAATTTATTTTTGATCTTTTTTGGCTGGTTTTTAAGGTCAGCTGGCGAAGGGAAAGTTTTAGATTTACTCTAAATTGTTACTAAAGTGCATTGACTTGGAAAGAAAATTTTAAGTTTAAGGTGGTACAACTTGCAAAAGATCAAACAACTTATCAAATTTTCTTTTAAATATGAAAAAGGTTGCCTCTGAGGTTTAAAATGTATTCTTATGTATCTTGTTATGGGAGTTCTCGGAGCGTCCCGGACTTCGGGAAGTTTTTTGTATTCAGAATCTGAGTTAGCAAGAAAACTCGACTTTGATGATATTATAAAAGCTTTCGCCTTAGCTAAAGCACGGATGGCGAAATTCAAAGCACCTTGACGGTTATTGTGAAACATATGTAAGGCTAACTTATTTAATTAAAAATTCTTTGAGTTGATAGGGTCCCGAATCCGAGATTTCCCCCAGATATTTTCTCTACGGCCCTGACTGTACCTAATGGATTCAAGGATTTAACCTGTGAATAATGCTTTTTGTGTTTCAAAAATAGTGATTTGGATACCACCGACAAGGAACAAGAAGTTAGGCTTGTATCATTTCAAGCCATTGAGTTGGAAGAACTCTCGAATGAAGACTCATGTAAAACTCCAAGGAAGCTTTCTTAAACATTAGGAGTAGCTCAACAGCAATTTCTAAACGATTCAAGCATATGTTTGGTAGTATTTCGGGTTTTTCATAAACTCAAAACAAGGAATGTTGAACGTCGTTATTCCACAAGTTTATAGCATCAGAAAAGAGGATCCATTATGATTATCCAAGGCATACCTAACTATGGAATATACACGGCCATGTATCAACATCAGTGATGAATCCGAATTTTCATAGCAAAAAGCTTATGTAGCGAATTTGATGGGTTTAGCTTTAAGTAATCTTCTAAAAGCTACTCAATTTTACAATATATCGAAAGGCGACAAGTTACATTTTTAATATGACGATGGATGCCTTGAATGCATTTAAATGGGATGTCTTACTCAACCTTTCAAAATACTGGCTCTTCTGAATACCTAGATGAGCCTTGCCTTTTGATATTTGAGGAAACAAAAAATTGCATTGACTCCAACATAGCATCAAAGGACGATGGAAAAAAATGTTATAAAAATGGGTTGGACAAATTTACCAATAAAAATCTTCAAATTTCTTTAAAAATCGTTGAAAACTTATTTCTAACCAACATCTCTAAGATTCTTTATGCTTATGGTTTAAAATGACATGAAAACCTAAAAATTGACCACGACTGTACTCAAAATCTCCCTTAAAGAGAACTTTGTACCAGTTCTGAAAGTGGGAGTTTTTTTTTTAAACAATGAGGAAATGGTAAATTCTGGAGAATTTTAAAGAGTGCACCAATGGAAGTGCCTAAAAATGTAGGCCAAATATCCTGATCCTTATCTTTTCGACAATATACAGTGCCTTAGCAAATATAAAATGTGGATCACATAACGAAGTTGATGGCATCAACAAAGATATTAATAAAGTTAGGATGATCTACTATATTGAACAGCATAAAGCTCCAGGCAGAAAAATTATTTAAGAAAAATCAAATAAAACTGTAGAAAATATTGCGCTTGAAACTTGTTTAAGAACGAAAAGGGGGCCTGTCAAAAATCGTATACCTTAATGAGATTTTTATATTTTTTTTCATAATAGGTTTTACTGGTTGACCCCTGGAGGAGTCACATATAATAATATCAAGCGCCTAATTTGTTTTTATAAAGGAGAGTATACTATTGGTGGATGCTAGACTATAGGTATTATCTGAATTGCAGACTTCGGACTACCAATATAATTGTGATAATAACAATAGTGTACAAAAATAGCCATATCTTCTTAAAAAATCATATCCCAGTTTATTTTTCAATTTAATGGTTGTACAACATAATGTAAGCTTGTACAAGCTCTGCCACTCTTGAGTCAATTTCTCTTGCTCACTTTTATACCCTGCAGTTCGGTTGTAAAGGTATATTAAACTATTGCATTAAAATGTTTATGTCACTTCTAAAAGAAAACGAGTAAGACTTTATAATCTTTATATTTAAAAAAATATATAGGCTGGTTGGTATAGCTGGTGGGTGCTTCTAATCTCTTTATCTTGTCTCCTTGCTAAACAACTTTGAGACCCAGATGCACTATAGGCACATTTGACTGACAACCTAAATCTTCAAAAAAGGGATCTTCTGATGTTGGGATCGTTTCCTAAAAAGTTTAGTGTAGTTGCGTAGCAGATGTTGGCTACCTTCAATCGTCCCCTCATCTTCATAGCTACGACAGAAATGCTGTTGTGTAACCTGCATGCAGAAATTTAGATATTCGCTTTGGATTATCCTGGCTATAGTGATAACCTTTCACAGTGTCCCATTCGAGTTCTGCCGTAATTCTGACTACTTCTCTGATTTCGGGTAAGAAATTTTGAAAGGGAAGTAGTGCAGATCCATTTCTAGCACAATTGTCCGTACACTCGTGTACCTGCTTAGATAGGTAGAGGGTTAGAGGGAGATTTAGTGAAGATTCGGGGCTGTGTTATTGATTTAAACTTCGGTTTTTGGTTTTTAGATGTTCGCTTTGGATTATCCTGGCTAGAGTGACAACCTGACTCAGTGTCCCATTCTAGTTCTGCCTTAATTCATAATATCCATATGTTTGCCCCTACCGACTTCAAACTCGGTTCAATGAGAAGGTTTACATTTACACTTTTGAGGTAGGTGGCGCACTAAGGAACTATTGGGACTATTGCTATCTTTCATTTAACCTACTTAAAACTTGGCAAACCTGCTTTGTGCAATCATTACGGTTGAAACTTTATTCACATTTTTTTATCATTCGGAAATCCGGAGAGAACATTATTGTTTTGATAAGGCTAATGCTTAATAAGATCTTTAAGGCTTTAACTTTTAATGGGGGGGAACAGCTGCCATACAATATATAAAAAATAAACTACCTTAATGATAGTTAGAAAATAAGTGCGGAATTTAAGCACATACGCGCCGATTAAAGTGCTAAGCACGCAGGTGACGGAGCCCCCTTATCGGTAGAAAATTCGTAGTTTCAAAACTCATTATGTAGACATAAACTTTACAAAAAATTAAAATCAAAAGGACACTGCAAAAATAAAGTAAAGCCTAGTGTATCTTAAAGTCGGCTTGTCTCACAAGTTCAATATGATGTCTCTGTTGTTGTTATTATTAGCTGTTGGTCAGCTGCTTGGGCTGCTCAATTGAGCGATTATGGCTTGACTTGTTGTTGTTATTGTTGTTTCACTTGTTCTTGCTCTCTTATTATTGATAAGCTGCACGACAACATCTGGAGGAGAGTGGGTCAAAGCGAGTGCTCAATGTTTGCTGTAATAACAGCCACGACATAAGACACTTGCCATGACATTTCACTTTTAACCAACTTTACTTTATTTATTGTTTGGTTGTTTTCACTATTTGTGGAATTGTTTGTTTTGTTTTTATTCTCCTTTAAAACAAAAGCAATTGGTCTTATCACATTTATTTGATTGTTATCTCTGTACAATTGAAGTCTTAGCAACAAGTGTAACACTATGCATATATCCACTGGGTTTTCCAGCTGCCTACCTCGATAGTCGGGCTTTGGGGCCGCTGGCCGGTAGCCCCACACTCCCTTTTCACTATGATAGGCGCGTTGTACGCGTGTCTGGACTCCCAGCAAATATGCGAATTTGGTTTCCGAGTGCGCGGCATAACGCAGCATTATTAACACTGATTTGTTTGTATTTGTAGTCGGCACTTTGTGAAAATACTCGCGCTGTTCGGCAACCGTTCGCGTTAAAAATCAAAATAATAATGAGCAGTTCATTCAGCCCGTTGTTGTACGGGACCCCCAATGATTTTCTACTGATAGCGAGAAATGAGAGAGAGCAACAAAGATCGCTCTCTTGCATGCTTTCTTTAAGATGACATTTTGCAGCATACTTTTAGGCAGACATTTAAAAAGCAAACTGTTATTGAGTGTAATTGTGTTTGAGAGTTTTGAGTTTGCTGAGTGAGTTTTTTACGTATAACAATTTAAGCGAAGCAAGCAGTTCTTTTTTTAAAGTTAAAAGGTGAGTGTGTTTGAGTTTAAGAGTTTTTAGGTCGTTGAGTGGGTTTTTTATGAATAATAATTTAACGAAGCAAGTAGTTCTTTTTTTAAGCTATAAAGTGAGTGTGTTTGTGTTTGAGAGTTTTTAGATTGTTGAGTGAGTTTTGTATTGTATCTATAAAATGGTTTAACTAAAAAAAGTTACGTGTTTTACACCAGTCGTATGCTCTCTTTCGTTAAGTATTTTTTGTACAGCAAGCTCTTAGACCATATTTTCCATTCCATTATTAGTAGGAAGTGGTCCGTTTGTCGGCACCCCTGCTAAACTTTAGAACGTTAGGATATGGGGCTGATCCTTAAATTGTCTTTTGCGTGAAACTTGTGCTCTATGTTTTATTGTTGACGCACTACAGCCGATCACGTTTTTTCAAGTGTACATAACAAAAGTGATCTAATTTTTTATTGTGTTCAAAGTGCGATAAATTGAAGTGAATTAATCGCAAAAAGGTGAGTGTTATGTATATTTATGTAGGAGATTCCATATTTTTTGTGATTTTATGTTGGTTCGATTTTGCTGGTAATTTTTTGATAACTCTGAATTTCCCAGTTAACCCTTTCATGCAAGATTGTCTTTCACGATTGTTTTTTTTACTGTTTAGAAGTCAAATAACAAAATTAAATAAAATTTTTAAATATTTAGTCACTATTTTTGGTGATTTTATGTTGGTTTGATTAAAATTCTGCTGGTTATTTTTAGATAACTCTGAATTTCCCAGTTAACCCATGCACGCTTTTTGCACAAAACAGACAGATTTTAAATAAGGTTTTAATATACAACAAAGTGCGTTATTAGACTAAAATCCCATAAAAAAACGTTATATTTTGAATTTAATTTAGAACTAACTTTCGTATTTTAACCATTCAAATCAAATAATTGGACAGTATTTCGATTATTTTTATGTAGCTTAATGTTATGGCAGTATGTAATATTATGGCAGTTGTTTATCGAAGCCATTTATAGGACGAAAATACTTTGGCATAATACCAAAAAAATCAAATACGTAAAGATGGAGTTAGGTAAAGGCGGGCAGGGACGACTTTGAGATGGTGATTGCCACCACATTGCAATAATATCTGGTTCATTGCTTAAATACTGCAAGCAAATTTTGATACCCAAATAACATAAGTTAAAGAAAACTTATGTTTTACGTGTTACGGATGTTTTCATGAAGGAGTCAATGAATTTCAAATCTAATTTTTGCGTGTGTTAGAGGTTATCAATACGGAAGTTTTAAGTCTATTGCGATGTGTTTCATTGTTTCGTAAGATATACGCATTTTTGTAAATATCGGTTTTTGTATGTATATTGCCATATATATTTTTGTTAATCAATGTTCGAGGTCCAAAATCGTTTTAATCATTGAGAACAGCGAATGGCGTATTGTGTGCAACATATCGAGAGGCATGTCAAAAATTGAATTTGTTGCAAAATGATTTGCACTGGGATAAAATTTTAGCAGATGCTGCTATTACTGCTCATCCATATGAAATACGTGTTCTATTTGCGATTATTTTGGCAACATGTTTTCCATCAAATACACCTGAATTATGGATAAAATATCAAGAATATTTATCAGAAGATATTTGTTGAAGTTTACAATGAAGATTTAATTTTTACTGAAGATCTATGCTTGGCGATGGTTAATGAAGCATTAGGAAAATTGGGAATGCCGTCTCCTAATCGATCAATGCATGATGTATTTTAATTGGAAGAAATGCAACGAATCAAATTAATTATCAATCTCATTATACTGCCCAGGAACGTGGAGTTCGCAATGAACGTGACAGAATTCGGTTTAGACATTCGGCCAATAATGCGATATTCGGCCAATAATGGTGCAAGTTTGAATCGAGCTGCAAACTAATAAAAAATCTTATATTTTTCCAGATAAGCTAACAAGAGAATCTTACGATTTATATTCACTTTAAGAGTATTCAAAAAGTTTGGGCAGCACAACGTTTGCCGTGCTTACTAGTATCTTTGTAAACAAAAGCATAAAAATGAATTTTGCACGAAAAACGATTGTTTTGACCCCTAGTCCTGTGCAGTGATCGATTTTGGGAAATCAAAAAAAAAATGTATAATTCCAAATTTGGTTACGATGTCTTCATAAACAATTGTTTTGCGCCAAAACCGATTTTTTTGTGATATAGTAAGCCAATCAAGATAACCAGATAAGCGTGCAAAATCCATGAATAATGTTCCGAACTATGCGTTTTTAACAACCAAACCAACAGATGACCCGCCTCATATACATTTTAAGCTTTTGCGTTTTAATTATTAGGTTTGCAAATTCTGGAACTGGATTTTCTTCCAGCAACTTTATGCGCTACTTTAGCCTGTCTAGAAAAGACTAAAATGGTCGCGCTGCTGAAAAGCGTTTCACTGCCTGACGAAATCATTTAAAGGTTATTAATTCTTTTTCATTCATAAAAGCCGAGTTGCAGCGGAAATGCTTCGGTGACAATTATGGCTCATTGTTTATAATTATTTCGTGTATAATAAGTATTTTTTAAGCTTCGCTATATGGACGACATACAACAACAAAAGAGAACACGTCATAACGGACATGAACGATGATTAACTGTAATGATAATATGAATCACAAATTGTAATGTGGCTTAAATCAACAAATAGCCAGAACCAGAGATAATGTACAGTAACAACAAGAAGTGCTACAAAACAACAGTTATTCTCAAACGGGAGAAAATGAGAGTCATCAGGGAGAGATAAAGTGCGGGAGAGTAGCTAAAATAAACAACAATTGGAAATGTTTTGGTATGCGATTTGGTAACACGAAAACTTGCACAATCTCAACGAACACAGACAGACCACAAAATGTTAGCTTAGAGCCCTATAAGAATGCGTTATCAGTGCGTGAGTTGGCTGATAAGATAAGCTATCAACGCACAAAACCGTTTCACAATCGAATCCAAGAGGCAACAGGTGAACCGCTGACAACTAATGGCCAAGTTTTGGCAACGCCCCGACTTTAGTCTTAGTTGAGCGTGGCGCAGTATCGAACGTATTTTCTGCCTTAAGAAAATCATAACGAAATTGGTAAAGTGACAAAAAAAAAAAAAAAAGCCAAGTGCAAACAAAGCAGAAAGTCTTTGCTGATAATGGCCAAATATTGATAAGCGACTTCTAAGCAATTGCTGATGTCATCAAGTGAAAATTTTTTGGCTTTTTCTAGTGTTAAATTGCAGCCAACTTTGATATATTAATGGTTTTTAGAGTGTTTTAAAATTTCAATTTTTTCTGTGTTATTTTGCAGTGCGTACCAAAAAACGAACAAAACGAAACCAACGATCTAAAACTTAATTGTATAGTGCCCCAATAAGTGAAAATGCGCTTTAAATTATTCTTGGCCTGTTTGCTGGCCTGCGGCTTTATGGCCTATGTCATAGCCAACGAGAACTTTTCCGCCGAGCTCGAAGATGCGATTCTCAATGCGCCTGCAGCCGCAAAGAAATCCTTAAAAGATGTGGAACTTGTAGAGCCTCAGGCAGCGCCGCCCAAGACCACGCCCAAACCAGCCACAACTACTACTACCAAAAAGGTGCAAATAGTGCCTGCAAAGGTTGAGGTAAAACCTAAACCCGCGGTCCAGAAAGTGTTGCCTGTGGCAGTGGCTGCTGCCAGTCGCGGCACAGATGATATTCTAACCGTGGCGGGTCTTAAGCCACAGCCCAAATCAGGTGCTCTGGTTATGCCCGTCGATTATCTGGGTGAGCTCTACGATATGGACTCCAGTGGCTACAATTGGGGTAAGTGTTACTTGGTTGATTCAGCAACAACTCACATTACTCATACGCCGCGTATATCTTATCTCGGTTAATGTTTAGTTTACTCGTTTACCAATATTTGCTCGATAACCTGTTCGACTTTTGGCGACATGGCAAGAGACAGGTGTGTGTATTGTAAAGCTATGTATATATATATATATGTATGCTGTATATAATATGCTCTGATAAGATAAATGCCGCATATTGAGGCATTAACTGCCCATGGGTTTTTAGCTTTATGTTCATTATTGCAACAAAAATCGTAGTAACAATTGAAACTTTAGTTGTTCACTTATGTTTTACCTATATACTAACTGGTATATATATATATGGTATATGATTCACTTTACACTAAGTGATAACAAAGAGCTGTAAAGCAACCTTGATACCACAGGGCGTATGATATATATTGTATTTAGGGTGAAAAATATTTGTCATTGTTCAGGAATTTCGTTTAGTTCGCAGTAAATATATGAGCAAGTATGTTAATGGATTTATTGTATGTCTTTTACGAAATCATATTAATGAAGTTGCGTTTATCGATTAGTACTCTATAAACTAAATACAGGGTGATCAGCTGAGAACTTTATAAATAACAATTGCACTAAAACAACTCATTAAGTTCTCTGTTCTTTGAGTTTTGGATTAATATGAAGGCTACTTTTCAGTAATTTTTATGATAATCGATTAAATATCGATTGATAAAACTTTCGATTCTTCGATTTAAAATGTATTTGAATAGCCAGGGTGATCAGCTGAGAACTTTATAAATAACAATTGCACTAAAACAACTCATTAAGTTCTCTGTTCTTTTAGTTTTGGATTAATATGAAGGCTACTTTTAAGTTATTTTTATGAAAATTGATTAAATACCGATTGATAAAATACATGTGCCTAAAATATCTTTATAAACAAATCCATGGATTGAACGGATTTTCTAGGAATTCCTAGTTAAAACAATGACGTTTGTTAAAGACGGCTGCGGACGAGTTTGGAATACCCTGTATAAACACGTTTCAATTAAATTCGATAAATTTCTAAAGGCTTCCAAAATATATTTTATTTACCAAATAAATCAGTCAAAGTTTGCAAGAAACACTCTTTTTTTTTGACCGATCGGTCCTATAGAAGCTGTATGACATAGTCCACCGATTTTGAGCAAATTTGGTGCAGTGATTGGGAACTCCGAAAACTTCCTAGTGCCAAAGTTGGCTACGATATCTTCATAAGCAAACGATTAATTTATTTAAAAATAGAGGTTCTCTTAATAACTCTTATGTGGGCTGATATCCCTGATATCAAAAATATAAAACAAAATTGTCTCCCCTGTCATATTCTGAAAATTTGGTTGCTCTAGCCCTGACCATCTCTGAGCTCTCGACAGACAGATCTGTCGGTCTGGGGCTTGTAAGGTCCTCTTAATAGCCCTTATGTGAGATGTATAATACATAAGCACATATATCCCTTATATAAAAAATATAAAACAAACATGTCTCCCCTATCATAATCTGAAATTCTTGCTGTAGACCTAACCATCTTTGAGATCTGAATAGACAGACAGATGGACACGAATTCTTTAGTCACCCTGAGCATACTTTAGGTAACTTTGGTTGGTTTCCGATATCTTCTTCTGATTGCAGAAACTTATAATAATATACTGTTTGTACGGAATAAAAAAATGTGATGAAAAATATCCTATACACTACTTCAAGGGGGAAACGGTTAATGATATTAAGATTACGCAACTTTACCCATCTTTTGCTAAATTTTTATGTCCCTTGTTTATGTGGTCAGCGAGATCAAGGTGTTCAAATGGCCGAATAGATGGGTAGACGTGGTTACAATTATAATTCTGGTAAAAGGTAACTCTAGGTGATTTTGGCTTAAAAGTGGGCGACGACGTTAACAATATCATGATTTTTATCGATTCTTCGATTTATAATGTATTTAAATAACCTTAACTTTTATATAAAAATATTTTAGTTGAACGCAATTTGAAATTGCAATGTTCGCTTCCTGGTTAGAAACAGCAAAAATCTACTGCAAGGGGCCATACTATATATGGAAATCATTCAAAAACTTCATCTTCTGAAAGATTCGTGTCTCTGGCTCCGATATCTAGGCGTTCATTGAGAGCCATGTCCGGCTCAATCGCTATACGACGTTATAATAGGCATTTAAGTATAAAGATTTGGGGTCTGCCACGCCTGCTTCTTTACGTTACATACTTTGCTCAAATCTTGAATACTCTTGTAGGTAAAGGGTATCAAATTTCAAAATGCAAAATCCGAGCCTTAAAAAAGCTTTCGCGAGCTTTGAAGAGTTACGTCAATCCTTTATGGTTGTAGCCCCAAATTTAACAGCATGATAAGCCGGCTATCCCCCCTTGCTGAATCCAAAACATAGGAGCTTCTTTAATACTGACCGCTACGGTGGCTATGTTTTTTTTTAGTTTACATCAATTTCTATCTGTTTGGTAGCTTAAGGTTCAAAACAAATTGCACCCACGTGAAACTATTTTTACGACGCAATCTCGTCGATATATTTAATATGATTGAGCGCGGCAGACGTTGTCCTGCCCAAACTTTTTGAATACTCTTAAAGTGTATAAACATCGTAACATTCTCTAGTTAGCTCATCTAGACAATCATAAGATTTTTGGATTAGTTGACTTTCATGACTCTTTAATAATCTGTAATAAATTCATGCCCCACAGAAACTGTATTTAAACTCTGTTGCGACTACGCTTTTGCCTGAACTTAATGTCCAATACCTGATATTGAACCATTTTCTACTTTGCTATATTCACGATATTCACAAAAATGCGTATATCACACGAACCAATACACCAAATATACATCGCAATAAGCTTAAAACCTCCGTATTAACAACTTCTAACACACGCAAAAATCAGATTGGAAATTCATTGACGCGATCATGAGAACGTCCGTAACACGTAAAACATAAGTTTCTTTTATATATATAGAAATAGATAGATTGATTGGTCACCCCTAAATCTCTTTTAACATCATTTCAAGGAAACTACAAAATTGCCGATTTTCGCTTTAACTTGGAAAATCCATTAAATTAAAAAAATTAATTTTAAGCCAACAAAGTTTTTTAAATATTCGCAATGAAACTTTATGCAAATGTATAAAGAAATTTGTTTATAGTTTTGAACATACGTATTATGTGTGGCTTCGAACTTTGTTTATCATAATATAAAATAATTGGATAAACTATTTTCGAAGGATTTCGAACAGAAATATTTCCATTTGAATTCGAACCAAAAATATTACAAACGTTTCTTAAGAACAGAGTATCAAAAGAGTGGAAACTAATTTTTCGGCAAACCGATTAATATTTTGTAGTGCTCTGAATATAACAAACATATGCGCATTATTTTCATGATCTAACAAGGGATCCGTTTGAACCAATAGTAGAAAATGTTAGTTCTTTTTGAACTAGTTCGAATAACAAAAATAAACAAATGCTTATTTCGAAATCGAACAAGAGATATCTTTGCCTATAAGGGATATGTATTTATCAAGAATGTTTCCTAACCACGAAGTTTTCAAAACATTTTAAATAAAATTTAAGGAAAGCGGAAATTTTTTTCATTTAACTCTAAATCAGTGGTCGGCCCAAAATACACTTACAATTTAATTTGCGTTGGTATACGTTAGCAGCGACGCGTCAACCCAACATCGGCATTGCGCCTTCGTGTCACGCTCCGCGTACGTGACCTGTGCCTGTGTCACCGTCGCTGCCGCCACTAATCCCTGTACACGTGAGATAGACCCACTGCTCTAAATACAAACAAAATTCGTACTTTTTCAGTATCGGTTCAGGGATATGATACCTGGTTGACCGCTCAGTGTAAATCATAATAGGGTTCAAGCAAAGAATTAGTTTGAACATCGGTTCAGGGCTCGGATTTGTCCACTTACATGCCACTTAGTAAATCATTAAATAGGGTTAAAGTAAAGAACTATCTCGACTAACAATGTAAAAAATCGTTCAGTTCAATTACGAATCAAAAATATTGTTTCAGGCGTAGAAAAAGCCATATAGCATATAGAATCTTCGAAGGTCGTCACATTTTTTCAGACGATTTGAAATCAAAAATTTAAACAAAACCAATGAGAAGTTTAGAGTAAACCGCTCATAGCCAAAAAAGAAGTTCAATCGATATATCTACAAAGAATCATTACAATTTTTACATAAAATAAAAATATTCATTTCTATTCTTGAGATCTCCCTCTTATCCCCTGGACATTATAAAGTGCCACCCTTTCAAAAAACAAAACTTATTTTTTTTGTAATTTATAATTTCTTTATTAAAAGTTATTCAACATGCTGCATATCAATTATATATAGTATATAGTATAAACTTATATATCTAAACTTTACCGAGTTTTACTTGGGAACGTCAAGTTTTGAACTAGAAATGAATCACTACCCACCTTATACACCTTCCATCTTCAGCTTGTCACATTGTTTATGTGCTCATCGATATACGCTGCTCATATTCGGCAATGCGCAACCTTACAGGAACCACCAAACTCAGATCCTCCATGATGGAGTGACGTTGTGGTCGCATGGATGCATTTGCATTAGAATTCTGACGTGCTATTGTAGCACGTGATTTTTCCATAGAGGGCTTGCGGCGCAGTGTGGTGCCTTGCGAGCTCTTGCGTTGCACTGCGCTGGTGGGCGGCCTACTACTAGGCGTGGCAAAGTATTGTACTAGGCCATAGTGTGGGGCAGGAGCTGTGGTAACTGTCACTGGCATTGTCAGTGGCTGTGAAGCACTCAAACGTTTGGGCTTTGGTGGCGGCATTTGACTGTTGTGGTTGCTGGTGGTGGCCTGACCCAGCTGCCGGCTGGAGCGCAGCAGCGATATGAACTTGTTGGAGTTGTTATGCTGTTGGCGCATAGCTGATGACTCGAATGTGTTGGTTAGTTTGTTGAAGAAATTGATTTTATCGCTGACACTGCTCGAATTGTGGCTCTCCTCCTGTACACTCTCATCCTTGGCAGTTGTAAATGTGGCATTCAAAGAGGAGCTCGGCGTATTTGCGGATTGCTCTTTTGACATTGGTAGATTCTGCATGAAACGATTTTGCATGTGTCTGGCGGACGTTGAGGCTGCTTGCACATCCTTTGAGGAACCACCATTTCGTTTGGACATTTCCAGCACTCTCTCGCGCAGCTCCATGGACCAGCGCTTTTGTGACGTATGCAATCTAGGACGCAATTCTGGCAGCGCAGCAGGCGTGTCGGGTGCTTCAAGTGCCACACAAAGTTCGCTTGTATAACGTGGTGTATGCGGAGCGGCGGCCTGTTTGTTTGGCAGCGGCGTTGATGTAGTAGGCGGCATCTCGTCGTCAATGTCCATTTCGAGCTCGTCGAGGAAGGAGTACGGTGCGGTTGGCATTTTGTAGTTGTAGAATTGAAAATTATAGCTGCTGATGCTCATGAAGATGATGATGCGTTCGGTTTAGTTGCTGATGAACTACTGTGTGGTGATGGTTGGAATGCAGCTCTTTTATATATCCAGTGGCAGGTAGCTGCACTTGGGCGCAGCAGCAGCAGCTGGCGTGCGGGCTTTACCTGGCTTAAAGGTTTCGGGTTCTGGTTGCAGCAGGTAGTAGGTAGCTGAGCTGAAGGTGTTGTAAAAATGTCCTGGATAGTTACGTGTTGAAGCTGACCAACTTTGCTAATCTACTTGTGGATATTCCAATGGCTGCGGAATTTGCCCAAAAGACTTCGGAGTTAATGCAAAAGACAAAAGATTCATCAACTACGTCTAAAATGATGTTTAAATTTTCGAGTTTTGGTGAAAAGAGTATTGTGGGGTTTTAAGTTAAAGTTAATGATAAAAAATTTATGTTCAAAGTATTGTCCATCGCTAGCCCCAACTTTTTCCCATCTTTCTGGTAATTTTCGGACTCCCGCTCGGAAGAACGACTCGTCTTTTGAGGCTATTCATGAATCGAACCAATTCTTGGTACTTTCATAAGAAGTGAACAGCTGCTGGTCAGTCAATGCAAATGCCATCGATCGAAATAGGTAGTAATCTGATGGGGCGATGTCTAAAGAGTACGGTGGTTGAGGTAGCACCTCCCTAAAATGGGAGTTTCCAAATATGTTTTCACGACTTCCGCGACATGGGGTCGAGCTTAGTCATGTTGTAAAATAACTTTATGTTCATGTTTTTGCTCATATTCTGGACGTTTTTCTTTGAGTGTATGCCTCAAACGCATCAATTGGAGTCGGTAACGATCCCCTGTGATCGTTTCTTTCGGTTCAATAATTCATTATAGATAGCACCACGTTGGTCCCACCAAATACAGAGCATGAGCTTAGATCCTTGAATATTTGGCTTCGCCGTTGATGTTGATGGCTGGTCGGGCTTACCCAATGACTTTTTGCGCTTGGGATTGTCGTAATGGATCCACTTTTCAACGTCAGTAACAATACGATGCAAAAATCCTTTTCTTTTCTGTGATTGAAGGAGCTGTTCACATAAGAAAAAACGTCTTCAACTCATATGGAACCCAATTTCATTGCTTTTGTATCATTCCCAAGATCTTTAAACGTTTGGAAACGGTTCCCCATAAACTTCCACAAGCAAACGATGACTTTCGGCAGCGGCTTTCTTTGCGAAAAAGTGTCCCAACAAAACTTTCCTCAAATGCTGTTTTTTTACCCCAATTTTCAAAATAGTTTTCTGTCTTATATTATTGTAGGTTAGGTTAGGTTACGCTGGCCGGCCACAACAGAGTGCAGCCTAGCATAGACCTTTTGGTCCTTAGCTGTGCCAGATTCGAGGTTATTACGCAACGTTATGGTCAGTTAAAAATTTTACTTTTTTAGCGAAATTAAGTATCCGCCCAACTTGTAGCCTGGCCACCTCTTCTAGACCGACAAACGCTGATTCTCCTAGGGTGGTCAGACGATGTCTAGAGATGGCTGGGCAGTCGCAGAGTACGTGTGCTAGGGTCTCAGGGACTTCTGGATCCCTGCAGATCCTGCATGATTCGCTTGCCGTTAGTCCCATCCTATGCGCATGCTTCGCTAAGAGGCAATGCCCTGTTAGCACACCCGTGATGGTCCTGCATTCAGTGCGTGAGAGTTTCATTATGAAGTTACTTTGTTTCCTGCCGTAATGAGCCAGCATGATTTTCGCTGTGTGACAGCTGTCTAGATTTTTCCATCTAGCTTCAGCTCTGCGCTTCACGTTGCACTCCAGCATAACGTAGAGGTGTTTTATCGGTCGGCGTACGTCGTGTATTTGTCCCTCCGGAAGCCCAACACCGCTTTTGGCAATTGCATCCACCATTTCATTCCCCATTATGCCTTTATGTCCAGGCACCCAGTAGATATGCAGTTTACGAGCCGCAGCTAATCTCTGGATGGCTGCCTGGCATTCAAGGACTTGGAAGGAGGATGTACAGTGCGATACAATAGCCTTGATAGCGGCTTGACTGTCTATGAAGAGATTAATCTTTGTTCCAGTTGAAGTGTTGGTACATGCCAACTCAGCCGCCTTCATTGCGGCGAATACTTCAGCCTGGAAGATGCTGCAGTGGTCCGGAAGCCTGTAACTTTGACTTACATTAAGCTCGGAGCAGTATACTCCAGCACCAACGCCCTTTTCCATCTTTGAGCCGTCAGTGAATAGGTTATAGGTATTGTGACTGGGTATAAGGCCTTTACGCCAGCCGTCTTCCTCCATCGTCACCTTTACCCTTTTCCCAAATTGTAGCTGCGGTATGACATAGTCAATTTCGTCAGAGAGTCCCTGTCCTATTGAACTATGTCCGTAGCGAATGTTCTTAAAAAGACCCGCCGCTTTTAGGCGCCCAGCTGTACGAGCAGCTGAGTACTCCGCGTAGAGGTCAATCGGAAGTAAGTCTAAAATGATGTTTAGCGCCGCTGTGGGTGTTGACCGGAGAGCCCCTGTAGTGCACAGCGATGCAAGTCGCTGAACGCGTGCCAGTGGCTTCAGGTACGTTGTTTTGTTAGTCGCCTTCCACCAAACTAGGACGCCGTAGAGCAGTATCGGACGAACAATTGCCGTGTAGCACCAATGCATTAGAGTGGGTGAGAGGCCCCAAGTGCAGCCCAGCATCTTTTTACATGCGTATAGGGCATTACTGGCCTTTTTCACACGCTCTTCCACATTGGCCTTCCACAGCAGCTTGTTATCCAAAACCACTCCTAGGTATCTAGTTTGGGTTTTCAGGGTCAGTAGAGTGCCGTTTAGTCTAGGTGGGGTCCACTGCGGGGTTTTGTATCTCCTGGTGAAGAGCAGTAGGTCCGTCTTCTCCGGATTAACGTCTAGCCCTGCATTAGTGGCCCATCGGTGAATCGTGTCCAGTGACCTTGTCATCAGATCACTGAGAGTTGAAAGGCATATGCCTGTGACTACTACAGCGATGTCATCAGCATACGCAATTAGTTTTGTGGCTCTGCCTTCAAATTGTTTTAGAATTCTATATTATTGTAGCTTGAAGATATATTTCTACCAAAGTGTTTTAACTATGTTCAATATAATTTTTAGTCAAGAACTATATATCATAAACTAATAACTAGTTTAGCCCCATTTGGATCTTCTTCTATGGTGCTACGAACCCGATGTGGGTTTAGGCCTGTATCGCTCGCTTCCATTCTTCCCTGTTCTCCGCTTTGCTTTTCCAGTCGCGTAAGCCCATCTATATCCCTTTGACCAGCGTCAAACCAACGCTTCTTTGGATCCGAGGCTATATCCCTCTGTACAGCGTCAAACCAACGCTTCTTTGAATCCGAGGCTTTTTGGGGGTTTGAATAGGAAATGACGGCTGACTTTGCCTTCGACTCCCTTGTATGGTAGTAGATATCCACTTACGCTTCATGCAAAACGTCCTTAAACGCAGATTGCCTGAAGTGCCACCTTCTCACATTAGCTCCCACATGGAAAGGGGTATCCAGGGGCTAACTAGAGGGCACCTAGCGTAAAGCTGGAGGTTGTGAGCTACTTGGATCGGCCAGGTTACAATGTTTTACACATCCTAGGCTCTGACTGTTTTTTTTTTTTTTATAGACTCATAAATAAGTTTTGTTAGCCAGACACAAAAAGACTTTAGTCACAGTTTTTGTACACTTTAACTTTAAGAACTGTCAATTCTGAGCAACTTAACTCTGATTCCACGAATTCGTTAACAGGAATTCAAAAAAATAACTACCAGATACTTCCACTGAATTCGTGGCAAACACGCGAATTTTGCGTATTTTCCAGATTAATTTATGCCGCGACATAGTTAGAAGGCTCACGAAGGCCCATAAATCGTGCAACTGTGCCACGGCTCGGTAATCCGGTCGCATTCTGCACAAATGCTCGAAAATTTGCAATAATTCAATTGTAATGCATATTTTATGATACCTCAGATGGCTGACACATCGTTATATGGGCTCTGTTCGGCAGGTAGCATGTCGGCCTAAGGGCCAAAAAGGTGCCAAAAGGATTAGCGGGCGAAGGAATTTATGAGACCAGCTCAGGTCCTGAGCATTAATTCATAAATAGATTAAAAATTGATGCATTACGCGACAGCTGCAAAAAAGAACTTGGAACAGCAGCTGTGGGTTGAGCGTTTTATGATTTAGTTTTGGTTCTGGATTGGGATAGACTAGACAGCTGTCAGTGTACGAACTGGTATTATATATAAGCTTGCCTGGAATGCTACATTAATTAAAATGTCAGTACATTTAAAAGCCAATCATTCATAAGCACTTTATAAAAAAATCGAGAGCTTTAGATGGCTAATGGCTAAAAAAATTACATATTAATTGCTGCTAGGATTATGAGGGCCATGAAAGCTGTTGGCCACATGTCGCTGGCTATTACGGATAATTGGCATGTTCAACAGTATTAAAGTGCAATTAATTAACGTGCTTGGCATTATTGATGGATTCGAGTGAATTTAAAGTGTATGGCCACAGCTGTCTTCCTAGTTTTGAGTGGGTTTAAAATGTAAAGCGAGAGAAAATTACGAATTTTTTGAAAATGTAA
The DNA here is from genome assembly GCA_037043745.1 of Chymomyza amoena. NCBI lineage: Eukaryota > Metazoa > Arthropoda > Insecta > Diptera > Drosophilidae > Chymomyza > Chymomyza amoena. The sequence continues at coordinate 96,604 of JBAMAX010002216.1, read as the reverse complement.
CTTTCCCAAATTGGTAGTAGATGGGCTCACCCAGTTTTACCAGCTGATGATGTTGACGTTGATCATGTGTCAATCTCTGCATTACCCGACATTGCGCGGTGCTAACTGGATACTGCGCGTTTATAATGGCCAGAACCCTATCATTTGACAGGTTAATGCTGTTGGGGAAATATCCTCGAGCAACATTTGATCGGGGAAACTCCTCCTCAGACATCGACCTGATATCTAGAGCCACAATGCTCTTGATATGGCAGATGTTGTTGTGAACCCACGCAGCTGTGGGTTCATTCGCACATACCAACAACACCCAGTTCGAGCGATGGACACATCCTTCGAACTGTGGTGTCGCATCACCAGCGAATTCGACTGTGACATCGATAATCGCCTGTTTGATCCAAGCCATTTGCTCGGAGGTATGAGGTGCAGCGTTTGAGATTAAACTCAGCTTGATGCCTTTGACTGCGCTACTGTAGGACATCTTGCTTAATTCGACATAAGTTTGTTTGGCTTTCTTTGACGCCGTATGTGGCGACTTATCGTTAGATCGGCTTCTCTTGACCAGTGTCGCAGCCGATTTGAAGGAAGCTAGAGCTTCTGCTCTAGAGAGTCCTTTGCGAAGAGCGGCGCTGAGGGGTGTCTTCTCGCGGGAGCTCAGCCTTACGAAGGAAGCGTCTGTCTCCAGGGTCTGGAGGGTGGCTCCGATAGCGGTGCCAGACAACTTCTGCGTGACTACAGTATCATTATCATCTCCGTCAGAGACCAGAAGTTCTTCTTCAGGGCAAGGAAGCCGATGAACAAATTCAGGTGGTTGAGCCCGAGTCCCTTTTGTATGCCTAACGCCACTACTGAGAGGGCACTACTGAGAGGGTACATCAGCCTTAGCGGTACAAATAGGGTTCGCCGTGCAAACTTCCTCATCAAACCCATCCGAATTAGTTAAAGTATCCATATATATTGATTACTCGGGGCGGGGATGTAGTCCACGGGATTGCCCGAGATGCCGTGGGAAGTCAATGATTAAAACTGGAGGTTGACAGGTATACATAGTCCGCATACTAGCGACCGAGCACCCCCTTGATCATGCATCTATTGGCGTATGATGTTCCACCTTAGATTTTTTGAAAGAGTGTTCTTCTCTTCGCCCGACTACAATTGGTCAGCATCCAAGGCAGAGCCATGACCGTGAGAGTATAGTCGCACTACCAGTAGTATATTATAATTACGGCACATACCACACAAATTGGGTACACGTTGATCCCCTTGTAATACCTATTGGCTAACCTAAGATCGATAAAAATTATGGCACTTCCTTTTAAAGTTACCATATTGTTACTTACCCAAGCTTCCCAAACCCAAAACGTAAATAATTCGGAGATTTAATTTTTAATTTTTTTGGAATTTAGTTTATTACCCAATCTTAAATTATTTTTTAAATTTCATTCAGCTTATTGTAGTCTATCTTCCCTTTAAGCCGCTTTGTGGTCCAGTGGCCAACATTTAATCATCTTAGATTGCTTTAAAGCACAGCAGCTAGAACAAAATTAGAAAAAAAGTGGCTAAAATAAAAAAATAACACACCAGAAATTGTAGCAGCCAAGTTGGCAAAACTGAAATGAATATTAACTATGACCTTTAATGGCTAAGTGCACAGGAAGCGTAGGGCGGGTGGTAAAGTTCTCTGGCAGAGTTCAGCAGGATGTCGTCGACGGGCAGTCTGTAGAAAGAAAAAATAAATATATAGATACACGAGAAAATGAAGACAGTCCGGTCAGAGCTTGGCTATTTATGTTGAAAAGTTGGCAACGTGCAGGCCAAGAAGGCTGGCCAAGATTGCAAGCCAGCTGCAAAGTTTTAAGTTGCTGTGTGTGCGTGTGCGTGTGTGTGTGTGTGCGAGTATCTGTGTGTGTGTAGTAGGTGTTTTCTGAATTTATTTGCGTCTTTTTGCTAGTCCTACGTAAATGCAGCGACTAAGCCAAATTGAAATGTGGCAGCCATAGCACTACGCTGGTCTTCTGCGTCTTAGCTAGCTCCTTGGCACTACATTGAAATTGAAAAAATAATCTCTAAGGATTAGGTGCTGAAATGTAAAATTATAATTACGCATGCGGTTATTGCGATTTGGCCTAACTTAATGCTTTCCTTGCTGCTCTTGTTTTCCAGATCCCAACAACAATGTGGCGCCACCTACCAGCATTTCCACAGCCGCCGGCGGCTATACGATTACATCGGCGCGTCTGGCCGAGCTGAGAAGCAATTTCCTATACTGGTTCTTTGACAAGGACATGTTTGGCGGGCGCGGTGATTATCAGTTTGATATTCATGCCTCAATGACGCAGCTGCACAAGAACTTGAACTTTCAGCTGCCCTTCTATGGTTTTCGCTTTAATTATACCAGGGTAAGTAAACTGTAAAAATTGAAAAAAATTAATTTAAAAATTTTTAGAAAATTTCAAATATTTAAATAAATTATTTACTATTTTATTGTTTACTAACACTTTACTAAATTTGATTATAATAAATTTTACAATTTCTAATTTTTGAAATTTAATTTGAAAACATCAAAATTCATACAGAACGAAACTTTCCACAAATCTAAAAAATGTTCAATAATTTTTAGTATATACCAAAGATTTCCTAGCGTTATCAAAATTATTAAAAATTTATAAGTTTTCTTTTTTTTTTTCATATAAGGTTTTGAAACACAAAAAACATTCCTTAAATTCCAAACTTATTTTAAAATTTCTTTTTTATTTCCAGCTATCTCTTAATGGCTACTTGGAATTCTCAGATCCACCAGAATATCTTACCTATCCGTTAGTGTTCCCCATCAAAGATTGGCCAGTTAAGAACGATCCCTCCTTTATGGGTATATTCTTCTCCAAGTGCCGTGTTGGTCGCATTTATCCCTCAGATATCGATCAGCGCACGCCTGGTGTTTATTTCCGGTAAGTTTTTTACATCTTTTTAAATATTATTGCCATTTGGGTTTATTTACATATTTATAACAACATTTATTGCTAGTTTCTTATGGCATTTGCATATTTAAAAGCACTCAGCAATACATCAACTCACACATGTAAAATGTATATTCAGCACCCTTCCACACACTTCCAAACTCTCTTACACTAATACAGATGCATGCAGCATAACAACACAATTGCATGATGTGTGCATTTTTAAGTAGCGCCTGAAGCTATGCAACAATATTTTCATCTCTTCTTTTTTATACCAGTAACTTATAGAATAGAACGGGTATACTAAGTTTAATCGAAGACTTGTAGCTCGGAGAGGAAAGCATTTTTTTCCAAGATTTTTGGAGTAAATTATATATTGATCTCAAAAGTGTTAGAATAAAGTAGAAATTGCTGATAATTTTCTTCGAAGAATTTATTTATTATATTTACACAATTTATCATCAATTAAATATATTTTTATGTGACATTATTGGGACTTAAACTCTAAGTCCCTATCGGTACCAAATGCAGCCAATTTATAAAATTATTCTGGTAAAAATTAAATTTCATTTAAAATAATTAAACAAAAAAAAAAGGAATTGGGTTGAATTGTAAAATTAACGTAAAGATACAACGACAAAATAGCTAAATGCTATAACCATTTTAAATTGTAATATTGTTACTTGCTAAATTTTAGTATTCAACTAATTTAGTATTATTAAGCTTACTTATCGATGTATCTATTGTGAATTTTTGAATTAAGCCGACAGATGGCATTAAATAAAAGTTCCCTTTCCAATTCTGTAAGGCACAGCTACAAGTCTGTTTTTTAGGCGTGATCTCCATTCCAGCCTGGCTCTAGGATTTGCGGGAACACCCTTTTTACAAATCAAATTCCCAAAACGTAAAAATCATATTTTCTATTTAGATAGTATTATCATTATTTATTATATTAATAGAAAAAAGTTTTTCTTATAAATCTGGTATAAAAGATTTTTAAATTCAATTTTGAAATCGAGCTCCAACTCTTTTTTTTTGCAGTAAAAATATAATAATTTTATTCATAATTTAAAACAAAATTTTATTAAACAACAACAAACTCTTATTTTTTTAAATATATATCAAAATTTTAACAATACAAATTATATTTGTCCCTTTTTTTTATAAGTTTTCAAAAATTTAAAATAAAATTTAGGCGAAAACTTTTATTACAATTTATAAAATAAAAGGTATTTTAAATATTTTTATTTATATTTTTAAAAATAACAGTTCGTTATTGTAAAATAAAATGTTGTTTTAAATTATGAATAAAATTCTTAAAAATTATTATATTTCTTCTGCGAAAAAAAAGGGTTGAAACTTGATTTCAAAATTGAATTTAAAAACCTTTTTTTTCTATTAATATAATAAATAATGATGAGCTTAAAGTTTAAAAAAATGAAAATTGTGAAATAATTATTTAATTCTAGATAAACTTTTACAATTTTAAAACTATAAAAAATATAGCACAAATATTATTGCAGTCATTCTGTAAATGTCCAATAAAAATGTTAATCTTATATATAAAATTCTCGTGTCACAATGTTATGTTCCTTCTAAGCTTATGGACTCACGAACGGCTGAACCGATTTGGCTAATTTTGGTCTTGAAATGTTCGTGGAAGAGTTAGGAGTTGAGAACATACTAACAAAATTGCGACGAAAATACTAAAAAGGACAATTTGATTTTCCAATACAACTAATTTTTTTCAATTTAGGTAGGCATTGTGTACATTGTCAGATTAACTACATATTTTTTAGTTAATTGTTTTTGTCGAAAGAAATCACAAAAATTATAAACGTTATAAATTTTATTTTATTGAAGCACACAAAATTTCATGAAAATCGGTCCAGCCGTTTCGGAGGAGTATGGTAACTAACATTGTGAAACTAGAATTTTATATATAAGAAGAAACTTTTATGTTTGACGTGCTATGGAGTCAGTTTCGTCGAACGAGTCGATGAATTTAAAATCTGATTTTTGCGTGTGTTGGGAGGTCAATGCGGAGGTTTTAAGCCTATTGCGGATGTGTTTGTGTGAATTGCTTCGTGGAGATATACGCATTTTTGTGAATTATTGGTTTTTTGTGTGAACATACTCCTCCGAAACGGCTAGACCGATTTCTCGTGAAATTTTGTGTGCTTATTGGGCAGGTCTGAGAATCGGCCAACATCTATTTTTCATACCCCTGGAGATATGCGGGTTGCCACTCCTAACATTCCTGGCCGAGTCAAGTGAATTTAAAAACTCGGTAGGATAATTTACAATTTCATCAATTTTAGAAATTAATATTGATTTAGTTATTCCTTCTCCAAGAAAGTTTTCTCTAGAGAGAAAGGAAGTCTGCGATTTTTGCTTACAATTCATGTTCTGATTTCTGTATAAAATACATATGATCTGATCAATATTTGCACATTATACAATTTCGTGAATTCGCCACAAAAATAAATCATTGGAAGAAAACAAAGATCTAGACGAGCGAGCGAAGCGAGCGTGACCGAAGGCCGGCTAGTTTAATTATAAAATTTTTTTAAAAATTTGAATTTTTACTAAAAAACAAATTGTTATTTTCAATTTTAAAATGAAGTTTCAGCTCTTTCTTTTTTAAATTAATTAAAAATTACGTGGTAACTTTAGTCAATTTGAAAAAATTTATATTTAAAATTTATTTGAGAGTTTTTATTTATTAACTATAAAAGTTATATTCCAACTTTTATTTATTATTTTAAAAATATATTTTAAGCTTTTCGAATGACTCTGCAAGTTTTAAATAAATACTTATTTTTTTAATTTAAAATATATTGGACAAACAGGCTGGTTAAAACATGGAAAAAGTCCACAACCATTTCTGAAAAGTGTTGATACTGATTAGGATCTAAATTCTATTAAGTTTCCAACACATTTTTTAGAATCTATTAGAATTTTAGAATTTAGTATCTATAGTAAAAATTGTATAACATTTTATTTATTTTTTTTGCTTAGTTATTAAGAAACTATTAACTTTTTTATGGTGCCAGAAATAAGTTTTAAAAAATATGGTGAAATAAATATTTTTTATTTAAGTCACAAAAGATTTAAGAATTTTTAGAAATTTTTTTACGTCTGAAACGATCTGCAAACTAGAGCTGGACTCGAGATCCTATTTTCGAGAATCGGTATTTTTGACCGATTTTAATCAATTAATCGGACTAAAACGATAGGCGCTAATAAGTTAAAACCGCAGAAAATTAATACAAAATTCACTTAAATTTATTTCCATAATTCCAAACAAAAAAAAAACAAAAATTCAAAATTAAGTATAAGAAAACAAAAAATGTGTAATTCGTTTGATTCAAAATTTAATAAGAGAAAACTAAAATGAAGTCACCATTATTTAAAAAATTAAAACTTTACTAAAGCGCCCTCTGGCGGCTCTCAAAATTAGAATTAGAATGAGATTAAAAAATGAATGCTTCGACCTCGATAACCCCCATTAAGGTAGAGGAAAAATAATGTTTTTCGATCTTGTAAATGAAAGGTCTTAGGCGATTTTTGTATATTTTGAAAAAAAAACCTATTTTAAAAAGATGGCGACTTGAAACTCATTTTGGACCTATAGCTAAAAGTGACTCAAAGAACTATAATCGCTGAGAGCCCCAATCCGTTTTTCTGCGTCTACGAATTGATCCGCCATAATGTACATGAAAGATTGACGCTCAATGAACAAGTATCGATTTTATTCTCAGAAAAAAAGAATCGATAATATCGATTGTAAATCGAATCGAAGCCTAGCTCTACTGCAAACTACTTTTTAAAAAGAGTTTGAGGCAGTTGTTTACTAGCTATAATTTTTGGAGTAAACTTGTTTTATATTTACTACAGATGAAATGAGATGATGTGTAGATATGAAACTATAGGGGCAGACAGACAGAATAATATCAATCACACATTTAGAGCTCTTAGACGAAGACTGCCAACTTTCACGATTCTGAACCAAATCTAATTGAACAATTGTTGCAAAATTTCAATTGAGTACAGAGCATCCTTCCGTCGAACTTGTTTATGCCTGAATGAACGTGCGCCATTTTTTTTTTCTGTTGTCTGTTCGTTTCTCTATCCATTTCCGTTTGCATATTGTTTTGCATTTATTTTGCAGCCATATCAACGTTGACGTTGTTGCTATTGTTGTTGTCGTAGCTGCTATCTCTGCGGCCATTATTGTTGCTGTTGTTGTCTTAGTTACTGTCATTTATTGCCACAGTATTTTTGCATTGCTTGTAGTTTTTACCTTTTGCCTGCTACCCTTTGTGGCACATACTCATGTCCTATAGTTCAGGTATATATAGTATATACAGGAGTGGAGTCACGTTGCGGCTGCTCTGAGTGCTGATTTCAGCATTCATTTATGCGTGCATGCATTTTACAATTGCAATCGGTAGGAAACACACAAAAACGCAAAGAAACAACAAATCCAACCAAATACACAAATTCAGATATCTAGAGTCGATGCCAGCTGTTAGTTTTCGCTGTGTGGAGCTGAAATTTCATTATGTCAAAATTCAGACATGCTGAAATTTGGATTCCTGCCATGCTCATTGTGCGGGCAGAGCCAAAAATTATGCACACAAAATTTGGATAAGTATTCCATCCAGTGCACACTGGGGCTAAATAGACACAAAATACAAATTCTTGGAATAAAGTCGAGGAATGTTTGGGAATGCAATTATGATAGCATGCATAAAATATGCACAACGTTTTTGACCAATCCATATTGGCTACGCACATAGGGCAACGTTGCGTATACGTAATTTTCATTTTGAATTTCTAGGTACAGGGAGCTGCCGTTGCGTATACGTAATTTTCATTTTGAATTTCTAGGTACAGGGAACTGCCCCAAGCCATTTCAAAAAAGTAATAGCGCAGTTTGGCTCATAGTCAAAAACAAATGTTTCCCAAAATTTGAGGCTTTAAACTTAACGTGTTACGTCTTAATTTAGAAAAAAAAGTGTTCTTCGTTTAATTTAAATGTTTTTTTTCCGAAAAGGGCTCTTCACAAAGAGCTGGGGCACTGCGACCAGAAGGTCTTTTGTACCATACCCTTAAATTAAAGCAAAAGACTTTCCGCTTTCCGCGTGAATAGCAGTAGGTCTTTTGTTGGTATTGACCTAAGATGGAAGGGACTAATCCGTTTCTTTCCCATGTGACAGGCTCTGTTATAATATGTCTGGTGGTTTCATCGTCTTCTAGACAGAGTCTGCACTCTGTAGAGTCTGATAGACCAATTTTCTGTAAATGGTATCTAACAGTGTGTTGGCCAGATAGGTAAGCTAGCAGGAGCTTTAGGTCCGCTCTGCTAAGACCTTTTGTCTTGATCGCATCCAGAGGTTTGACAAGCACTTTTGCTTGACGAAGATTCGGTAAGGAGAGCCAGTATCTCCTATGTTCTCTTGCAGCCCATTTGCTTATCAGGGGTTTTGATTGTGGACCAACCAATACCAAAAACAGGAGATGTAGTCAGGATGGAGGCACCCTATCGTGCTAGATCGTCAACGATCGTATTGCCATCCATTTCCGAGTGTCCAGGCACCCAACATAGCACGACTTTGCTCCGGGCGGAGAGGGTTTGGAGGTAGTTATGACATTCTTTAACCAGCCTTGAAGAGATGCTTCAGGATGATAATGCCCTAATAGCAGCTTGGCTATCTGAATGAATGCAGATGTTTGCTCCCCTAGTTCCCTAAAGAAGGGTACTAAGGGCGCAAATCTCTAAAGCATGAATCTCCGCTTGAAAGACGCTGGGCTAGATGCCCTTTGCGGTAGAAATTCTGGTGTAGGGTTCACCGATTCCAACACCTACACCTGCTCAGTTTTGGACCCACGGACCCATCCGTGAACCATTGTTGCCACCGGAGGTTTCCACAGAGGCTGCCATCAGCCCAAGTTTCCCCACTTGGGAGAAGAGTTTTAAATTTCTTGTTATATAATAGTTCCGCGATCATAAGATCTGATCTAGAGCAGATCGATACGTCAGGAAAGGAATATATAAGTGCGGCATGGCCAGTGTCACTTCCTAAGAGTCCAGATGTGATCTGGATACGTAGTAAACTCTGCATGGCTGACTTTTTGATGAAAATGTGCAGTGGTGTGAGTCCAAGGACTGACTTCATGACAGCTGACGGAGAGGTACGCATAGCTCCCGAGGGAGATACATATGCATGTTAGTCTTTGGAGCTTGCTGCATTTCTTAATGGCCACATTTTGCTGCGTCTTGGACCACCACACAAGGGCTGCATATGTAACGATATGAGGGCTGAAGCCCCATGTGCTGCCAAAGAATTTTCTACAGGACCACATAGCTCGAGTAGCTTTGGAGACCACTTGTTCTAAGTAGAAGTTCCTGTTGAGTCGTTTGTCTAGGACCACACCTAGATATTTAACCTGGTCTGAATACTCCACCTCAGTGCTATTTATAATAAGGTTTTGAAGCTCCATGTTGTATCTCTTCGTGAAAGGCACAATTACAGCTATTTGGGGGTTGAAGCTAAGCCCTTCACTTAGACACCAGTTTAGGGCAATTTGAAGAGCGTTATCCATCATATCATAAAAGTTTAGAATAAGGTTAAATAAATTAGTTGGCTTGGCTTTTAATAAGCTTTCTAGTATTGCATATTTATGCCACACTGTAACAAAACCAAAAAATACAAAATATTTGTTTGGCACATGTCATCCGCAGCCTTGTAAATAATTTTACTTTAATTAGACTTGATAAAAAATTCACTTTGTGTGCAGCTGTGCATTTAGCTGTCACAATTTTTTGTTGTTTGTTATAAATTTATTTGCCATTATTTTTAACTATATGCTACTGTGTAGCATGCCCCCATTTTGTTTTGCTAATTATGCAAATTAGCGCTCTGAGTACCGTTGTATAGTACTTAAATATGTGTGGTGTGTGTGTGAGGTCGTCTATTTTTATGTGTTTGCCGCATACTCATTGCTGCTTCCGGCAATGGCGAAACTTTTTACATAACAACAGTTTTGCATTGCAAACCAAAATTGCATTAATTAGCCGTGCCGTTGTCAACAGTTAAAAATTCACTATAAGTTGGCTGACAAATTTTTATGGCATTATTAGCATAATAATATGTAAGTCCGAATATCTGATGTTATCTAGTTAGTTGCTATTAAATGTGGAGCAATTAGTCAGTTTTTACTAGAGCAGTTTGTTTACTGAAAAACCAGGCAAATAATGGAGACCTTTTAGTTCGTTCTAGTTTATAGGAAATATTTAATAATGTATAAGCTAAAAAGCTTAAAATGTATGCGAAGCGACAAATAGCTTGTCTAAAATTGGAAGAATCCGTGTTTGTCTTATTTTCAAACACTTTTTTCAAATTCAATTTATGTTGCGAATTTGTCTCCCTAACTAAACCTGACTTCGGTACTGTTCAAATTCAGTATTGATACTATAAATATTTGATATGTACATACATACAGCTTTTCCTGACAAGTGCATTTAAGCTTCGTCGCACTATACTAAATATTTCCATCTAACTACAGCTTTGGTATGTTTTAAATTTTTGTGTAGCATACTTTTATGCGCGGGCCCTTTTTTAAATTGGCAGCACTGTTGTCGTCACGACGTTAAACATTTCCATCTAATTACAGCTTTAGTAAGTTTTAAATTTTTTGTAGCATACTTTTTTGCGCGGACCTTTTTTCAAATTGGCACCACTGTTGTCGTCATTTATTTAAACTACAAAGTCTGTGCGGCTTTTGGAGCTTAATTTATTGGACATTTCTGTACATTGTTGCAACTGGCTTAAATTTCATTGTCCCTTAAAGGGACACACAACAAAATGTGAGTGTAGCTCATAAATAAAGCTAAACTGACATGAATGACGTTCAACCGGACAAGTGACGAGTGCAAGCATATGTTTTTGAACTGCTCGCACCAAATCCATCTTAGTCCTGTTCACTCTTGCTCTATCTGCCATCTCTGTCAATCTTATTGCCCTCTCACTTGCTTTGTGTTGTTGCCAAGCGGCTGACAAATTGTTGCGGCAAAGCAATTAACATGCCTGTAAAGCGCATTTGTTCGAAGCGATCTAGTGCTGGAAAAAAAACAGCAAAGTGCGCGGAAACTGTGCATTTTTATAGCGCTCACACACACACACACAGTATGTCAAACTTACACTTTAACATGCATTCATTTTAATGGCTAACACACACTCAAAGACTGATGCCGGACAATTCGCACGGAGAGTTGGTCAGAAGGTTCCGGCCACTCTTTGACATTTAATTATCTAGCAAATATGCTGAGCAAAAGTTTGATGAGTGCAGTGTGCCCTTTTTTTTGTAGCTGCAGGATATTTGCCGTTTGTGTGCAGGGCTATCTTGAAATGGAATTTAATTTAAATAACTTTGCTTGGCAAGGGCACAAAACAAAAAAAAGAGATTGTGGCGCTGAAATGCGAGCAAAGCAGCAATGAAAATTCCAGTCCCTATCTCAAAGCTATATCTACACCTACGCTCACACACACACAAACTTGGTCATATATTTCAATAAATTTAATTACACTCACATACTCGTTTATATAATATGTGTAGACACCCCCTGCTCAGCTGAGGATTAGCCAAAGTGCAGGGTAATGTATGCAAATCGCATTAAAGGCAAGAGTAGCAAAAAAAAAAGTAACAAGAATTTGCAAGTTTTTTTTTTTCTAACCCTCGATTTTATTTATTTCTGCGTATTTCCCCTGCATTACACATACGCCATGTAAGACGCTTATTGTGTGGCAGCGAGCGGCTATGAAAAGGGGTTTATGTGGGTCAAATAACTGAAAGTTAACAATCATGAGAAGGAACCAATATATACAAGTCTTACTTTGAGCATTTAAGGCTTAAATTAAATATTTTTTGGGCAATACAACAATGCAAATGTGAGCGGGGAACAGCAGCTAATACTTAGTATAAGTTCCGTTTTGTAACCTAATTTTTCTTTATTAGGCAAGTGTTCAAAATAGTTCGGATCGCACTACACTAAATATTTCCATCTAATTACAGATTTAGTACGGTTTAAATTTTTGTGTAGCATACTTTTTTGCGCGTGCCTTTTTTTTTTAAACTGGCAGCACTGTTGTCGCCCATGTTGGCGTCATTTATTTAAACTACAAAGTCTGAGTTGGCGTTTTCATTTAATTGTTATTTATTACTATTTATTTTTATTTATTTTAGCAACTATTGGCCAAAAAAAAATTTTAAAGCGTTTATGTAGAATCGTCAGCTTTCATTTTGTGGTCTTCTTACAAAGCTTGACATAATACAACTTAAAAAGAACAGGAGCAGTGTACCATTAGAACTTTCGTAGAAGCTGCAAAGCTAACGAAGAAGTTAGAGAAACTTTTTCAAAATCTTCGCCTAGATCAAGCCTGTCGATAAGGTGTAGGGTCTGGATTTGTCCCAAATTTATTTTTTTTTTTATCATTTTATTTGCAATCTGTCATATGAGACAATCAGCAAATTTTATAAGCAAAAAGAAAAAAATTATAAGATTGATTGAGGTCCAGTGAGTCTAATCATAATAAATCTATCTGGAAGGACCAGAATATGAAATCTTTTCAGACGTCTAACATCCAAGCTATTGTCCAGTAAGTTAAGAGCCACACGAATTTCCATGGTTTGACAGTCTCTCTAAATATCTTACCGTTGATTTGCTTATTTCATCTTTGACGTAAGGAACATTCAAGTCTTTGCGAATTTCTTAGTTGCTTACATACCAAGGAGTTTCTAAGAGTTATCGATTTGAAAAAAATAAATGAAGTCCGTCTATTTCAGTCAAATCATAGAATTTTATTATTTTAATTCATTCTCCGAGAAATCTGAAGAACAGCTTATTTCTGCTGGAAACGACGCAATTCCGCAAATTTTTTTTGAAAATCTTTTTAATTTTATGATCTTTATTGGCATTTTCTTTAATGTCAGCTTAAATTATCTTCAATCTTGGCTTTCTATTTCGGAACTAGAACTTTAATATTCATATTTTGGAATACTTACTAAATACTTAAAATAGCGAGCTTATAAAGCTAGTACGCAGCAGTGTAAAATCGCGTAAAAGAAAAAAGTGCTACCTATTTTGTGAGTAAAAACAAATTGTATGCGTAGAGTTTGTGACCTAACAGTGCTGCCCATGTATGGGAAATTGACATGTAGATGGCGCTATTACGACTATATGACGCCCAACATTAAAATATAAAAATCTGTTTGTTCAAGTTACAACTGCTTAAAATAATTAAAGTGAATATGAAAATTTACTTAATTGCCTTGTTATTTGCGAAACTCTAGGAAAAACGGAGTATGAAGGTAAACTCACATTTAATTCGCAGCGTTGAGTAAGGAAAATTTTGTATAGAATTAATATTGCAATTGAATTATTCACATTTTGCGGGAAATTGTCAATTCAAAGCCATGGCACAGAATCCGGCAGCATTTTTGAAAATTTTTCTCAATTTTTATTTTTTTGCGATTGTTTTCAAGACTTTGTTTGCGTTGTTGGAGCTCCACATGATCCCTTAATGACAATTTTTTACTTCTTGGTAAAGTTGGTACATCTATTTTGCCTACGCGACATCGCTCTTGCAATCAAAATGAGTTGCAGCATGTTAACAAGTAAAGCTGGGCAACGATTCGATTAAAAATCAACTTAATCCATTCTTTTTTCTGACAAAAAAACACATTCTTGTTTAATGATCATCGATCTTTTATGTCTTTTACGGCGGATTCATTTTATGAGGTAAAAAAACGGTTTGGGGCACTCAACGATTTTGATTCTTTATTTTAAGTATTGCAAACTAAGGTTCCAAAATGAATTTTGAGTCCTCCAATTAACTTTTTTAAAATTAGATTTTATTTTCAAAATATGAAAAAATCGACTTAGAACTTCCATTTACCAAATTTATTTTCCCTCTAGTCAAATGTGTCGAAGAATCAATTTTTTCCATCTATTTTTAATTTTAAATTCCACCAGAGGACGCTTTTGAGTATTTTAATAAATTTTTTTTTAATCGACAAAAGATTTTAAATAAAATTAAATAAATGGCGCCTAAATTTTTACGTTTTCCCGTATTAAGTTTTGAACTTTCACACAAAGGAACTATTAATTTTTTGGTTTCTTAAGTTATCAAGTTTTGAATTTTTGTTTTTGTTATTTTAAATTATGGATATAAATTTAACGAATTTTGTATAAATTTTTGTCTTTTTATATAGATTTTCGTTTGCTGTAAATTTTGTACGGTATTAACTTGCTAGCGCCTACCGTTTTTTTCAGATTAATCGATTCAATCGATTTTTTTGTGATAATCGGTCGAAAATGTAGATTCTTGATTATTGAATATCGAGCCCATCTCTAATAACAAGAGCAGCTGACTCTTTTTTAACGCCATCTACATGTCAATTATAAAAAAATGGGCAGCACTGTTACTGCTTACCAATGAAAAAGTTACCGTCGCTAAGAATTTTGAGTGTTTTTTTTATATGAAGTAAACTTATTGAGAAAAAGAAGCAAAACATTTATGTAATAGTTAAGAAGACTGTTTGACTATAAAAACTTCTATGGATGATTCGGCGTCTAAAAAGAATTCATAAGTAGGAAGTTCCAAAACGAGTTTTATAATGTGCAGCTGGCATTGATGTACTATAAGTTGGAACCAACTCCTCCTTTTACTTAACTCATAAACATCTGCCCTATTCTCTTAAATCGCGATTTTAGCTTTTATGTGACCTTTTCAAGGCATAATCTGATTATCAGGCTATACTCGTGTGCGCGTTTGAGCTTTGACCATTAAATTCATTATGCGTTTACGTTTAATTACATATGCAAACGGCAGACATTTAATGCCAGACTGCACAAAAAAAACAAAGAAAAAATAAAAATGTTAATGCCACGCCTCAGTTTATTTGTTAAAGTTTTTCAAAGTGTTTGTTAAACGTTCAAGAGTGTAAATCTGGTGTAGAACTCCGAGCTCCCCAGCTCTGAGCTGAGCTTTTAATTGTTGTTTGCGTAACGCAAAGAGATTTTTAATTGTTTTGCCAACGCGGCGAAACAATTAAAACATTTGCGAGTGAAGGACGACGATGTAATACGTTGCGTATGATTGATATGTGTTATATGCAGTCGTAGCGTGTATAGAGAGGCGCCTACAGGGCTAAATTGCTTAATTTTGAGGCTTTTGTTGTTGCTGCTGTTTGATTTTGTTTATGTCCTTTAAGCATTACAGTATACAGTATGCATTAGATATAGTTTGAGAGTCATTTTCCTTACGAAGCTTTTTGACTAGGATTCTCAAGACATGATTGCTTCAAACAAACTAACTTTGATACTTGAGGATAAAGCACCATTTTTAACCTAGACACAAACCTGTTTCAATAATTTCAGTCGTAGTCGTAGCATTACTTTATCGCTACATTACTTTTAGATCTATTTTTTGCAAATTTTCCCCAGTTTTTCTAAATTTTTCTACACTTTATACCATATATAGTGTTAAACATTTTTGCATTCAATTTTCTTTAAGTACGAGCATTGTTTCACTTTCATTTTCACCCAAAACAAAATTGGGACAAAGCAAAGGCAGAAAGGCTGCCACTATAAAAAACAACAACAAAAGCAACAACAACTACAACCAGAACAACAAAATCCAAAATAACTCTGACGAGGACGACTGTAACATGCAAAAACTGCGAAAAAGGCATTTTAACCTAAAATGCAGACAAAACTGTGGCGTCAACGTCGACGTCGACTGTCAGCAGCAACAGCAGCGCCCGAACGTATGCAATAAAGTACATAATGGCGCAGTTCAAGAACTAGCACGGCGAATGTAAGAAAGGGACGTAAGGCGGGTGTGTGTTGCTTTGAGCCTGGCTGGCAAAACGAGCAGCAAGTCGTTTGTTATATGTATGCAATATATATAGGTACATGAATATGCGAGTCTCTATTACTTTTCTTTTTATACCCTTTAACCAAAGAATGTGTTGTATAGTATTGAGTTTGTCCCGAAGCAAATGTGTGAAGAAAAGTTAAAAGGTGACAAGGTCCCAGGATCCCAAGAAACTACTAGGAACAAAAAGATATCGAAGCCAGCGTATTTGGTTTTTTTTTATTATTTTTATTTAAAGTCCTGACAAAGGATCGTCCGTCGCTCTAGTTCATCATTTAGTCTCGATGAAAATCTTTTATTTGATGGAAACACTTCTACACATGTATATAATATTGGGTGATTTTTAAATTTGAAAAAATTTATGAAATCTTACTGAAATCGATAGAACGATCAATATAATCTTATGTTTGAAGATGATTTCATGCAAATGTTGGCCGCGGCTCCGATTTAGATGGTCCATGCGCAAGAGGACCAATTCTGGTACACTCTCTCCAACATATCGATCGGTACTTCACGAATAAATGCTTCAATATTGGCTTACAGTGCGTCAATCGTTGGCTGGTTCCTGAGACATTAGCCTTAACATGGCCCCACAAGAAATAATCCAAAGGCGTTAAATCACACGATCTAGGCGTCCAATTGACTGACCATTGTTTCGCGTGCCGTGTATCATGTGGCACCATCTTGTTGAAACCACATGTCAGGTATGTTCAAATTCTTCCATTTTGGGCAAAAAAAAATAGTTATCAATTATCAGACGGTAGCGCTCGCCATTCACAGTAACGTTCCGGCCATTGACGTACTTCTTCAGTACGGCCCGATGATGCCACCGGCACATAATCCACACCAAACAGTGACATTTTCGGGATGCATTGGTAGCTCTTGCAATACTTCTGGCTGTTCTTCACTCCAGATGCGGCAATTTAGCTTGTTGACGTATCCATTCAACCAGAAATGAGCCTCGTTGCTGAACACAATTTTACGATAATAATGCGGATCTTACTCCAATTTTGCCAGCGCCCATTCACCAAATATTAGACGTTGTGAAAGGACGTGTGGCTTTATATTCTTGCACCAGCTGTATCTTATAAGATTTTACACACAAATCCTTTCCCAAAATTTTCCACGTAGTGAAGTAAGATAGGCCCTATTGCTGCGAACGGCTTCGAATCGACATTTTATGGTCATCACTAACATTGGCGGATACAGCCGCAATAATTTCTTCGGTCCTCACTCTACGTATCCGTGCTGCTGGCTTAATATCCAATAATGTAAACTGGGCTCTAAATTTAGTCACAAGCTTCTGAATAGCTCCCTCAATAGGCCAACCAAACATTGATGTGAAGTCGAAGAGATTGTTTTTATACTCACAAACACACATTAATTAGTTGCGAATTCTCGTTTAGTTGATTCTATGATCTAGTGCGTTCCACATATGATATTGATAAAAAGCCCCAAAAATCGCGGAAAAATTTTTGTTTTGGAGCTAAGCTACCGCTAGAAATTCGAAAAAAGTTTGACTTCCCCTAATGAGCAAATCCATCAAACTATTCATTCTATTCCAGTTTCCAACTTTACAACAAAAGTTAGAGATGGCAGATTTGCCATTATAACATAAAATCATTAAACAATTTCTACTAGATTGTATATCAAATAAAATAATTACGGAAACAAAATAATTAAATCAACACAATAAATATTTCAAAATTTTTCCACCAAGAGCTGAACATTAGTACTAGTAAATGTTTGAATCATTTGAGAATTATAAGCCACTATAAACGAAATTTAATCTAATCTTATAAAATAATAGTCAGCAAATAAGAGAGCCTTATTTTGGCTATAAAAATATAATTTTTTTTCAAAACCAAGTTAAATAAATTACATAAAGATACGAAATATTATTTCAATCAAATAAATTTACGTTACAGTGCATATTATAGTCGGCTTGTAGTTTTCTGTGCCTACAAGACAATATAGGTATGCATATATATATGTCTATGTATACATCTCTATATACGTATGTGTTAGTGTGTTGACTTTCTTGGCTTTTGGGCTTAGTTACATGTGCGGAAAGCGGTTGGCGGTTTTTTAGGCTGCGACAATTCTCTTTCTTTTCAGTTTTTCTCTTTTTTTTTTGCTTGAATGTCAATTGCAGACATTTAAAGTTTTATTATGAGGGCACAGGAGCGGTTAGACATGAGCGGGGGCAAGGAAAATGTGAGCGAAAAGACGCTGCTGGCATGAGACAAATGATAAACTATGCTAGTATGTGTGTGTATCTGGTTGGTCGTCTGTGTGTATCTGTGTGTTTGTGCTGTAAGGTTTCTACTGTGCGGTTTTATCTTACTTTTCATTTTATTTTTCACTATTTTTATGCGCTTGCGGGGGTGCATGAATTTTATAATTAACTTTGCGCTGAACAGCAAGAAGTAGCCTTAAACACTTAATTATATGGCTACTAATAATTTCAGAAGTAACGTTTCTTATTTAAATTATAAATTAAAATTTGCCAAGAACATGCAGAATTAGGTATACAAAATTAAAGTTGATTTTATAAACATTTTGATAATGAAAGTTTTAAGGAGCACAAGTAAATATCTTTCATACTTTTCGTTTGAAGCTTAAATTTTTCCAGCGTATACAAAATTCGTTTTCACCCAAAAAAAATTAAATAAATGACATATTTTTTTTTGTCACCCACTGCCTTTGTAGCTGTTTTTGTCTATACGTGTGTGCATCTGTATGAGTGAGCATCTGTCTTTGTGTGTGTGTGCTTTTGGCGGTTTTCATTTTAACTAACATGTGTTTTTTAGTGAAATATTTATTCTCTGGCGTGCCATAAGCAGGTCAACTGTTACAAAATGTAATTTATTTTAATTTTGTATATTATTTATAAATGTGCAGCTGTTGCTGCTGCTGCTGACACTTGGTGTTTTGTTTAAAATATTATGTATCATTTAATTATAAAAAAACAATTACAAATGGTCGATTAATTACACAAAACGAAGTATAATATATTCATGATATATGTAATATCCGTATTATGTTAAATATTATGAAAATACAAGCGCGTTGAAGTGTTAATAAATATGCAAAAGTTGCGCATACGCCGCGTTGCACATTGCCACAAACACATGTACAAGCTTTTGTGAAAATGGAAAAATGCATAAAAATGCGAGTATCTTGGTATGCATGGCAACACAGAAACAAATCCTCATACACAAAAAAAATGGAAAAAACAACTGAAACAAAAGCAATGCACCTTGTTTTTTGTTTGCATAAATCGTTGGTTTAAGTTTTTTTCTTTTCGCTGGTATTTGTTTTTTATACCCTATAACCAGGCGCTCAAGGGTATTATAGATTTGTGCAAGAGGCCAAGGTGGCATAGAGTAACATAAACATGGAACTAGATTGTATTGGGTAAAGTTTGTCTATCAATGTAGAAGAAATTGAAATTTTACCAAAGATGGAAATGCTCATGATGTGTGACGTATTGGCTTATTAGCATTGAAAGATAATAATAGCAATTTGACACCAACGCGGTCCACATGTGACAAGTCCTTTTTTATTTATTCAAGTTGTGCCCAGGAAATCGCGGATTCGTGCAAGACGGGGAACTGAAATCTTTATTTCATAATTAATTTCATTTCATCTAATTTCATCAAACGTTATTTTTTACTTACACTTGTGGTTCAACTGCGCCTCGATGCGGTCTTGACCTCCCTCAATCAATTTCTCTCACTAACTGATTTGAGCCGCGTCACATGCTTGACAAAACACAAAACAGTTATTGTTGCGTCGCTAAACAGCAATATTCCGCAACGCGCCGAATGTTCCAATAATTCCTACTGGATTGCTTGTCAATAGCAATTCCAGTAACGGATCTTTTGCACTGTGAGGTCTTCTGCAAGCTATTGGAGTAGCTGCTACAGTCCAGCATTCGGCTGGCTCAAGCCGCATTTCGTGCAGGTGCGAGCGAGACAAACACACAGTGCAAAAGATCCTTTACTGAATTGCTACTGACAAGCAACCCAGTAGGAATTATTGGAACAGTCGGCACGTGCCAGAATATTGCTGTTTATACAATTCGAGTATTCATTATGTGGTTGGCGGTCCTCTTGTGCAATTCTACACGCCTTATTACATATGTAAGTTTATTAAAAAAATAAATTTGAATATATATGTATTAAATCATGGTTACAACACATCTAAGCCTGTGAAATCTTTAAAAAATTCTCTCATAACTGAGTTATAAACTATTTGATACCTTCTCAAAACTTCGTTCGTTCTAGAAAAACGAATGCAGCGTATCCCACAGTCAATCACTTATTTGATATTCAATTTTTATTTTTACTACAATGCATTTCAATTTTCATGAAGCCGTCACTTGTACTTGTTGTTGTGCTTTTTGCACCAAACTGCGTAAGATCGTTGGGAAAGGGGCAGTTGGCGGGTGCTTTAGAGTAAACCAAGTTATTCTAGTAAAGCAAAATCAATAAAATGTAACCAAGCAAATCCGCTTTGCCAAATGCCATAAATGCAAATAAAACACATTTATCAATTGTTGCGGCATGTACACAGACACCACACGCTTACTGATATATATACAAAAGGACACAGATACACATACTCACACATAGCTACACGCGTTTCTATATATGTACTATGCATGTGCCCGCATGTGGCTTAAGCTATAAATAACTTAAATTTTATTAAATTTGCTGCTACGTTCGGAAATATTTTAGTTTCAACTTTCTACAATTGTAATTTTAGACAAACCATATTTCAAATGAATTTTTGCAAAAGCTTTTTCAATTTAGAATACAGGCAGCAAATTTAATTAATAACAAAACTAGCACTTTATTAAAGCTAAATATAAATTGTGCAGTAAATGTTTAGCACTTTATTTATTTGTACCAAGAAAAGCAATTTAAATGAATGAGAGTGAGTAGCTTTTCATAAAAAATTCAGAGTATTTTGAGCAATGGTCGAAAACGAGTAGGCTTGAGGATAATACTCTTAGTTTTTCTTTTGGGCTAAACCATCTTCAATGTTTATTTTATGTTTGCAAAGTTTTAAATTTCTGAGGTAAAACGTTGGTT
This sequence comes from Chymomyza amoena, assembly GCA_037043745.1. NCBI lineage: Eukaryota > Metazoa > Arthropoda > Insecta > Diptera > Drosophilidae > Chymomyza > Chymomyza amoena. Next base: position 75,601 of record JBAMAX010002216.1, on the reverse strand, counting down.
GGAGGCAATGACATCTCCAAAGATTATAAAAATTTGACTTAAGTGTGAATTAAATTTTGGAATTTCAGCGTGAACTCTTTTTAAATAATATCTATACAGATAAATATGCAGATAAATAATTTAAAAAGTATTATGTTTGGAGTTCATTTTCACTCAGTGTTGGGTGGTGTCTCGCCCGTGGCGCCATTGCGGTCCACATATAAATTCGTTTTATTATTCAAATTATGCCCAGGAAATAGGGGATAACGGGGAACTGAAATCTTTATTTTATAATTCATTTCATTTTATTTCATTTTATCAAAAATTATTTTTCTACTACTTACACTTGTGGTTTGCCTGTGCTTCGATGCGGTCTTGACCTCCCTCAATCAAGTTCTCTCACTATCTGATTTCAACCGGTCACTTGCTTGACAAAACACAAAACACTTATTGTTGCGAATGTTCCAATAATTCCTATTGGGTTGTTTGTCAATAGCAATTCCAGTAACGGACCTTTTGCACTGTGAGTTCTTGTGCAAGCTATTGCAGTAGCTGCTACAGTTCAGCATGCCGCTGGCTCAAGCCGCATTTCGTGCAGGTGCGAGCGAGACAAACACACAGTGCAAAAGATCCGTTACTGGAATTACTACTGACAAGCAGCCCAGTAGGAATTATTAGAACAGTCAGCGCGTTGCGGAGTATTGCTGTTTAGCGACGCAACACTCACTTTTATAAATTATCAATAATTATGTCGAAAATCTATTTAAAATTATAAAAATAAGGTAAAACATAAGATCCCCAATATTAAATGTTGTTAAAAACGAAAGAGAGTGCTTTAATACTTATCATAAGGAGCTGGCAAAGGCCTAACATAACATAACATTAGAGTTACAGAGCTCCATACAAGCGGGTGTAATAGAATTAACAAAAACAGCAAAGCCTTAACATAAATCTTGCCAAGTTAACATTAATGTTAGGGCGCGAGCAGTAAGGGCTCATTAAATGAACAAAATGATTCATTAAAATTTATATGAGCTCAATAATTAAATTTTAAGTATTGCCATTAGTAAATTTTTTAAATTTATTTATAATAAACTTCTATGTTGTGTAGAAAATTATAACGCAAAATCTAGTATGCAAAGCTCCTTTTACCAGCATTTAAAACTCTTGCAACTAAAGCAACAAATCAAATTGCCAAAATCTCATTTAATTCCAATCAAATTGCTAAAGATAAGCCCAAAATTTAAGCTTACCCCCTGGCAAAAATCTAAGCTCGCATTTAAGAAACATAAATATGCAATGCAAATAGAACTGAACAAATCGGCTTAAGATTTATTTACCGGCAAAGCTGATGTATTAGCCAAAAGGCTCCTGCACCAAAATGGCCCTAAAACAGTAAACGCCATTGTCTAGCCATTTGCATGAGCTTCAGTAATATAATTTTACAAGCGGCTTAAAGCAATTTATGGCTGCAAAAATAGCACAGCAAAATGTAGAGCACTTGGTTTATATATGTAAAACAAAAGCTGGCTAAATCATATTTGGTTTAATGAATGAATGAACATATAAAGGCAACGTTTTGCAAATGGCGACTATAAAATGGCTGCCAAAGAGACTAACACACACACACACAGACTTACAGCACCCACTTGCAGTATATGTAATGAATAATTAAGTCAAATAAATCATACGCCACGTTGCCGTCGATATGTCGATGGCTCGCTTTGTTGTTTACGCGCTTAAAGTTGAAAGTTAAAAGTGCTCACAAGAGCGTAAAATAAATGAATTGTGTATATAAAGATGGCGTAGATGTTTAAAAATCAAAAGACACGCATAACGGTAATGGCATATGTGTTTGTATAACTGCGTGTGAGTGTGCGTGTGTGTGTGTTTGTCTCTGTGTTTGTGATGAGTGTTTGGTTGTCTGTATTTGTGCTGATTTATATGCCAAACATCAAATCCATTTATCTTCATATATGCAAAGACTGCTGTCAAAGAAAGTTGCGGCCCAAGCTTTATATTTTTTTCATTTATTATACTTATTTTTTTGTTCGAATACTCTTTGGGGAGTGTCTAATGCTAGGAGAATGTTGGCATTCAGGTTTGTTTAGAACTTTGGTTATAAAATTGTCATGAATATGAAAGAATTCATTTGAATAGTTTCTGAAAAGTAATTTAGATAAAAAAACAATTTTGGCGCTGTTGTTAAAAATTTACTAAAAATGAGAATATTCATTATATTAAAATAATTATATTATAAACTATTTATAAAACAATTTGTCAAAAATATTTATATCTGCCGCAGTTAAGGGATTATTAAAATTGTATTTATAATTTTGTATACCATTTTTACAAAAAATAGTTTAATTTGAGGATTATTTGGAAAAATGTTTTTTTCTGTGACAATATAATTAATGTATGGATATCTGTGTATTTCTAGTAATTTTTTTTAAAATAAATTTTCAATTTAGTAAATTTGAAAACTATTTGAAAAAAGTATTTAATTCAGTTAGAAAAATATTATTATTGATAAACTTTTTTTAGAAAATCGGCTAGTTGTAAAATTTCGCTACTTCGAAGTCTGTTTTTAAATGTAGATAGTTCTGCAATTTACGGAAATTCAAAGATAAGTTGGATAAAAATGTTTTTTTTTTCCATACAAAAATTAATTGTTTATCAAAGAATTTTTCCACTTTCCATTTATTATTTTTTTTTAAACGATTTTATAAAAAAAAATTTATAAAAGTGAATGTTGCCCCGCGACGCGTCGACTGTTCTAATAATTCCTACTGGGTTGCTGCCAGTAGCAATTGCAGTTGCGGATCTTTTGCACTGTGCGTTTGTCTCGCCCGCACCTGCACGAAATGCGGCTTCAGTCAGCCGCATGCTGGACTGTAGCAGCTACTGCAGATAAACATGTGACCGGCTCAAATCAGTTATTGCAAATTTTCATTTATTATAAATTATTGTAAGATTATTTAGTTGAAGAATTGCCTCATAAAATCGTTCAAGGTGTATTAACAAATTCACAAAAATAATTCTAATTTACATCAACAAAATTATTTGCTTTAAAAATAGCTCGTTAAATTTAAATTGGCTCTTAAAATACATTTGCTTGATCAAAAGGGGTTAATTGTTTCATGTCCAGTACGCAGTATCACGAAATACTTTCGAACAAAAACTGTAAACTAATTGCATTCAGAACAAGGTCCTATTAACTATTGAAGGAAGGCTAAAAATGTTTATTTTTATGTTAAACGTTTTGTGACGGAGGGTAATAACGTTTTATACCTACCTCTGCATACATCTTCCGTACGTGATTTTTAAGCAAATTTTCAGAAACTTTTTTTGCCCACAAGCTTTTGTCTAGATTTATTTTGCAATGGAATTATATTTATTTTTTGACGAATCCGCCAAGTCTTGCTAACTTATCGATGTTTAAATTTTAACCGCAAATTTTTTTTCATATAGTTGGTTGTATTCTTGTCTTTTCAAAACTTGTAGGGTATCTAAATTCCCGATAGACTTTGAAAGCGCATAATAATTATATACATATGCTAGTAATTGAAGTTTAGCATTGCTAAGAAGAGTATTTATCTAATGTTATAGCCCAGTAAAGTGATTTTTCTTCTTTATAAGCTCTTCTGGCTTGTGGCTATAACAAAAATAGAAACAAAAAAATATATAAAAATCAAATTTATGTTTGTATCCCATTTTTCTTACCCCATTTTTTTGTGATTTTCTTTATATTTTTTGCATATTTCTGCTTTTGTGCTTATTTGATTTCATATTTGCGTTTTTCTCTTGCAGTGTGGAACGTGATCTGATGGGTCGCACGGACCGCATGGGCGTCGAGGTGCGTGAGCGCACCATGTGGGATATACGTCAGGGCGTGGTCGGCGCCGATACTTTTATACCCAAGCATGTGGTCATTGCTACATGGAAGAATGTTTCCTTTGCCGGTGGCATCGACAATTCGCTTTTCAGGGTAAGTAAAGTCGTATGCAGCCCACCAGGCGTATGCGCAATTCTATTTAAACTTTGAGAGCCTGTAATTAACAATTTAGCTGGAATCAGACACTCCGCTAACGAGTTGTCAACTTGCATTAAGCTGCTGCTCGACAGCCCGTCTAATTGGCAGTTCAATATGCAGTGACAGGTTCAGCCAGTCCGCCAGTCAGCCAACTTGTGGCATGCTACACAAATTGATAAGCTTTGGCAGTTCCAATTGACTGCATTTGCCACAGTTGCGGGCAGGACACTTTTTTTACAAACTATATTTCATGCTTTACCTTTTACTACGTTGCTCTTTGCAGACAAATACCTTTCAAATGATACTGGCCACGGATGAGGTCTACACCTATGCCATCTGGAACTATGCTGTGCTCAACTGGCTGTCCCATACGGAGGCAGGCGGTGATACCACGACGGGTGCTGGCGGTGTACCCGCATTTGTAAGTAGTAGCAAAATGTCTTTGATTTTCTTTGTTTTTGCTGGAGTGAATTTTAAGCGCATTATGTATACGTCATGTTGTATGCTCTTAGCTTGATTGCTCGATGCTGTCGTTGCCGCCGCCGACGCCTTGGTTTATGTGTTCCATTTTGGGACGTACTTAATTAAACACTTTACAAAGCTCTTGCACTTACATGTGAGAGAGCGGAAACGGGCGCCATTTTCATTAAAGCAATGGCGGCCAAGCTGCTGCAAAAGTTTTCTTTTCATTATATGTGTGTGTGCTTTGCCTTTGTGTGTTTCATAATTATTTGAAAAGTGAAGCATTGTTGGAATTACAAGTTAAAGAGTTTTATAAATATTTTAAACAATTTTGTACTCATTTGTAAGTAATTAAAAATTCTTATGTTTTTTATAGAAAAAACAAGGTTACGAAAAAGTAGGCAACAGTTTTGAAAGTATGAATATAAGAATTTTGTAGGACATAAAAATTCTGTGTGTTTTTAACAATTTTATATGTCAACACTGAATAATATTAAAAATCAATTGCAATATAGAGAAGGAGGGTTTAGGTAAGCCTGTATCCAATATGGTTGGAAGGGCAACTGAAATTTATTTGGAGTTTGTAAGAGTTGAAGCAACTATATATACTTGAGATTTGAACAACTTATGAGAAAAATTATCTATTTCGTTCTCAAATAGCTTAAAACTTGTTTTATCTTTTATCATAAATATCTTAAGATCTTTAGAATTTCATAATACAATGTCAATGAGTATAAAATACTCAATACCCTTCCATCCCGATGAGTTAAGGTTATTTTATAAATAAATAAATATCGATAACTCGGTAATTAAAAAAATCAGTTAAATCAAAGAGTTCGATTTAAAAAGAGATCCGCCTTACTTTTTTTTTTGTATTCATATGAGGTATTTCCACGTCGGCAGATTTAAAATATAACATTCACCACAATTATGAAAAATTCGTTATTTTTTTTAATCAGTCATTTAATTTTTGTTCTTACTGGCTGTAAAATAATAATATTTTAATCCTGAAGGCTTTATATTGCTCTGGTTGCAAGCCATTTATAATTAAAAGCTCATTTCTACTTTATATTTACATAAATAAACAAATACAATGATTTAAGAAAGTTGGTACAGGCAGAATAGTAAAAAATCTTTTTGATTTCTAAAGATATTAAGTCTGAGTCTAAAGAGGTCTAAATTCAAGCTTATAACTAAAGACTAACTCGATAACTGAACAATTTTTTTAATGAAAAATAAAGCTTAACATTAAAAAATTATATTTTTTTAATGCATTTAAAAAAGTTGTTCTACCAAAATTAAAAGAGGAGTTTGATTTAGGGATTTGCTTCACTTATTTTGACCAATTGTCATTAATATATTCCTTTTTGAAACAACAACTGACTACTTAGCGAACTTTTGTTTCAAAAAATTGAACGATTGATAAAACTTAAAATTTTAAATTTTCTTTCATAATTAAAAAAAATATAAATTCTGAAAATTAATAAAATATAAGTTTAAAAAGCATGAAAATAGAGTAGATAGATTTAAAAAGAATCTCAATTAGTTTGAAATATATACATAAATATTTATTCGTATAAAGATATTTCACTGCTTCAGATTTTAAATGAACATTTTTCAAAGAGTTGTTTGTTGTTTCAAAAATATATAAAATAAAAAATAAAAAATTATCTGGCATGCTCCTTAAAAACGAATCCAAATAGTTTTTTCGTATTCGTTTTAAAACCGAATATCTGCAGCGCACAATTTCATCAAAACGTTTTTTTTTATGTAGTTTGAAACCAAACGATTTGTAGCAAGACGAATTAAAACAAATTGGCAAAATAGTTTGAGAAAAGGACGCATCTTTAACTGAAATCATTTTTTAATATTCTTTGATATTTATAGATTCTGTTTATGCCTCTTTCAAGCTAAATAGTTATTGATAAATATTTGTAATTTTTTTCACAATTAACCCAAAAAATAGCATGCATGAATGTTCTGACAAAAATATAAAATTAATACAAATGACGCAAAAATAAAGTTCGGAAGTTGGGCTTAAGCCAGTGAAATACTAAAATAATTTTTGCATGTTCATCACGTTTTATAACAACAAATTTGGATCTCTTTTCCCAAGTCGGGAGACTTGGACTGATGGCAGCCCCTGTGAAAACCTCCGATCGCAACAATGGTTCACGGATGGGTCCAAAGCTGAGCAGGGTGTAGGTGTTGGAATCGTTGGACCCAACACTCTGGTGTTGGTGTTCTGATCGCTACCGCAATGGGCATCTGGCCCAGCGTCTTTCAAGCGGAGATTGATGCCATACAGATCTACGCCCTTAGTATCCTTCCCAAGGGAACTAGGGGAGTAAACATATGCATTTATTCAGATAGCAAAGCTGCTATTAGGGCATTGCCATCCAGGAGCATCTCCTCTAAGACGGTAAAAGAATGCCATACCTACCTCCAAGCCCTGTCCGCCAGGAACAAAGTCGTGCTATGTTGGGTTCCTGGACACTCAGGAGTGGATGGCAACACGATCGCTGACGATCTAGCACGACAGAGTGCCTCCACCCTGACTACATCTCCTGCGCCGTTTTGTGGTATTGGTTGGTCCACAATCAAAACCATGATAAACTAATGGGCTGCAGGAGAACATTGGAGATACTGGTTCTCCATTCCGGGGCTTCGCCAAGCAAAAGTGCTTGTCAAACCTCTGGATGCGATCAAGACAAAAGGTCTTGGCAGAGCGGTCCTAAAGTTCCTGGTAGCTTACCTATCTGGCCACCACACTGTTAGGTAGCATGTAAGAAAATTGGCCTATCGGACTCTTCAGAGTGCAGGCTCTGTCCAGACGACGATGAAACCACCAGATATATTCTCTGTGACTGCTCAGCGCTGGTATGGAACAGAGCCTGTCACATGGGAAAGGAACGGATTAGTCCCTTCCATCTTAGGTCATTACCAACAAAAGACCTACTGCTACTCATGCGGAAAGCGGAAAGTCTTTTGCTTTAATTTAAGGATATGGTACAAAATTCCTTTTGGTCGCAGTGCCCCACCTCTTTGTGAGGAACCCTTTTTCGGAAAAAAAAGTTTGGTTTGTGATAAAATGTTCCATACTTGCCATTCAGTTTAGTTGCATTATGGCTAACAATTGATGCTCAAGTAATTGGTACTCTAATCCGAATTAAATTTCCAGAGCTGAATTAGTGATGATGATTCAATGATTTTAATCGCATTGTGAAATATTTGGCCAACAATGGATGTAAAATGCAATTTACTAATACACACGCACACACATATATACATATTCAGCTGACAGCCATTTATAGAGAATCATCTGACAATTAACAGAGATACTCAAGCGAGCACAAAATGGCAATAGATACAAAATGTAGCTAACTTTAAGTAGTTTCCATTGTTAACAAATATCCTTTATTAGTTACATAATTTATATTGATTCACTCTTCAACTCCTCCTACTCCTATCCAGGTTGGTTTCAATGCCGGCAATGGCACTCAGGCCTACGAGTATGAGCCCTACAGTCAGAACATGGTTATACGCGATTTGGCCAATCGTGGCTGGGCTAATGGCTTTCCAGGTCGTCATATCTTCCGCCTCGATGAACAAATTTTAATTGGCTCTTGCAACAAGGATATTGGTGCGTATAATTTTATGTTAATTTTCCATTGCCATTTGCTGTAATTAGTTTTTTGCTCATTGCCCCACAGATGCCGCTCTGTTGCCCTTAACCTTTGCGCCGGAATCGGGCAACATGTTGGGTGGCCAGGTGGTCAATATTACAGGTCCCTGCTTTGATCCTGATATACGCGTTACCTGTCACTTCGATACGGAATCTGTGCTGGGTCACTATGTGGATCGCAATCGTGTGATTTGCGTGCAACCTTTCCTCAAAGCTGAGGGCTATATACGCTTCCAGATCTCGTTGGGCACACAGCGCTTCAAGTGGCGCGGCAAGTACTTTGTGGAAACACCACAGGCTGCCACCGAAAAGATTTTCTTTGCCACCGATGATGTGCACAAAAAGAACCCCAGTGAGATACGTATAACCTGGAATGCCTACAATTTGACCTCGAATACGAATGCTAATGTTATGATCTCGCTGTGGGGCTATCGTGAGACCAAAATTGAACCACAACTGGAGTACATTGATGTTATCGAAGCTAGCTATTCCAATACGGGTTCATATGTCATTACGCCTTCCAACTATATAACACGCAATAATATCAACAATGACATGCAATTTGGCTTCCTGCAAATCAATTTGACGCAGCCGGAGCAGTATTCCGGTCTGGCCATAAGCCCGTAAGTACCATTTGCACACATATTTTTTATATTATATATGCAAAGCAGGGCTGCATTGCATTTGAAGCGTTGCGGTTTAGTAGTTCATTTTTGGAACTAGCTAAAATACTTAGTAGTTCATTAGATATTTGATATAAAATTATAGAATTATGGAAAGGCATTGTTTCTCTCTTGAAGATGATAAATTTTAGTAACAAAAACGTTTTGTATTCCGTGGTTCTATTCCTAGCTCAATGCATTAATGAAATAATGGGATGGATAATCTTTCCAAGATTATTAAAATAAAATCATTAATGAAATAATGGGATAATCTTTCAATGAATCTCATAAAAAGATAATTAAGATAAAGTCAGTAATGAAATATTGGGATAATCTTTCAAAGAATCTTATAAAAAGAGTTCAAATCTGACGATTTTTATGACCTCGCATTAATTTTAAATTCCGGAAAGGCTGTTAATTTACAAAATATTTTCAGAAATTTTGTTTCTCGATTTTTTTATTTTTAATTAAGGATGAGTTTTTTAAATGAACAATTCTGGGAATAAGAGCAATAAATCGCTATTTATGGTTTATTTATGATTACTTTAAGCCAAAATATCTATTAAATTAGTTATTTTCAAACTAATAGTCAAAAATCGTGACTAAAATCATAATTCCGGATTTGAAACTATCTTGAAATCAGATAAGGTTCATTTGAAAAACTCAAGTTTTACAATATTTTTGCTCGGTCTTGATACAAGTTTAATTTTTATAGAAATTGTTTGGATTATTAAAGAATTTTTGATCACTTTACTTGACTTTTTTGGTCTTATTTTTTGTTTTTACAATAAAGAATTCAGCTTTTTTTTCAAAGAATTTTTGGCTTCTTAATTTGAGACTTTTAATATTATTTAAATTTTTTCGGACTTGCTTTCAATGTATTTAAACTTGTTTTAAGTCAAATAACTTTTTTCTAAATTCGTAGCTTTTATTCTAATGTCAAGATATTTGTGTCGTGTTTCTGGAATTTTGTTTTATCTAACGAACTATTGCTCCTATATTAAGAGTTAAAATGAAGAATGCTGAAAGTTTTAAACGTTTAATTTTTATCACTGTAATATTGTCGGAATCAGCCCTGGATAATATGAAAATAAATAGGTACAAAGAACTGGTAGCAATTTTTCCCAGAGTTTCTTAACTCCTCAATACTTCTATTTTTAAACATATAGTTATGGTAAAAAAACGCAATTTTCAGGCACTATTAAATCCCAGCTTATTCCACATACTATTTACGCAACTTTTCACTAACAAAGATTTTGTATCCCTGAATTCTATCTCTTGTGTCCCCACAGTGAAGGTCATTTGTATGTCATATTCTATACATTATTATTGTAACTTAATTGATTTGCCATTGCCTTAGTGCAGTTGCATGTTTTTATTCAATTTTCCCAGCAATTTCCTTGACCAACTATGGCAGGACGACACCAGCTGGCTGCACTGTCATGAGTAACTCCAGCTGTTGTTCGCACTGCCCTGGGGAGGATGGATTGGATGCTATAGATAGATACAATATGCAATCAATTTCTAGCGATTGCATTGCAGATAGCTTATTATGACAGTTTTGTAATTACGCGTCATGGCTAATCAATAGAATGGCATGCAACACGTGGCATATGCCACTCCAATGTGGCAAGAGTATAAGGGGCTGACTGATTCGAAAGATTGTTGGCATTTAATTTGCATAAAGCGGCTTTAAATGAAACTCACATAAAACATTTTTAGGTTTGTAATTATGCTGAGCTTAAATACAAAGTACATTCATTTGTTGTTGTTTCTTGTTTGTGGCGTCTCATAAAATGTCATAGCCAAAGATACAAAGGAGCAAAAACAAATGAATATGAGACGGTTAAAGTGGGGAGTCTCGAATTTAAGATACACTGCTTAAATAGAGTAATATTAGGCGATCACAATTCTTATTGTGTTTTTTGGGGTCTTTGAACCGTAATTGAAAAACTTCATTTGTTTTCGACATAATCTTAAAAAAAGTATATATACAGGTAACCCTCCTACAACGCGTGGAATAGGTTTCCAAAAAATGCCGCGTTGTAAGAAATCGTGTTTTAGGGGGTATGAACTCCATACATAAATCAGAATTAGGTTCCAAATTAAATTTTTTTTAATAAAAAATTGGATAATAATAAAATTCGATTGATAAGACTTATTTTATTTAAACAAAAACTAAATAAAATTTCAATTCTACGTAACATATTCAAGTTGAAATAACTTAAATTAATAAATTAAAGCAAAAATAGAAACATAACTTCCTAATCCTCCTCATCACTTAGTATGATTTGTCTCGAATGTTTTGTTTGTACTAATTCAAAATCTGAGCTTGATCCACTATCAGATTCGGGCATTCTTTTATCGATTATTGGTTTGAAAAAATCTTCTAATGAAGTTTGTTTGCTCTTATTTCGTAAATCTTTGTAAATTTCTTGAGAGGTAGGCTGTTTTGAAGATTTCGTTTAAAATATTTCTGCTCTATCCCTTAAAGGATCGTTCTCCAAAATGTATTCTTCCAACTGCTTTGCCCTTTTTAAAACTTTCTCGATACTTTTTAGTGAAAAGTTTTTATAACCTACATCGGAAAGACTAGATTTACTAGCTACAAATTGATAGTTGTCTTCATCGATTGACGATTGTCCTATTTCCTTTAAATAATTAATTATTTGTAGTGCTTTATGCATAATTACATTCCCATCTAAAGGCAATCGTTTTTTCGCCACATCTTCTATCCACACCTTAAGCGATTGTTCCATTTTCTCCATTATCTTTGGTCTAAAACGAGCAACTATTTTCGCGACAGCAAAGGATTCAGATGCTACCGAACTTCTTATTTTTTCTTCGTTTTTTTAATAGTTCTTATTGTTGACTTCTTTAAGTTAAATATCTAGCAATATTAATTATCCTCTCTTGATTTTGAAGTCGGTTCAAAATTTGTATTTTTAGATTAATGGACATGCAAACCAGTAAAAAATCAATGGGGAAAATTTCCCAGTCCGTAAAAATCGCGTTTTATAGGAGTAGTGTTGTAAGAAAATATCCGCATTTTGGGAACCGCGTTGTAGCGAAAACGCGTTATAGAAACCCGCGTTGTATGAGGGTTATCTGTACTTCTAATTTTGTGTTGACAATTGGCAACATGTTGCGATATTAACACAGGGTTCGCTGAATCCGAATCCGAGGTCCAAAAAACTCATTTTGACGTACCTTTTAAAAGTTTTTAGGCGGGGACATACATAATACACCCTTTCAATACATAACGAAAATGGCATGAAAAAACTGTTGCCTATCCGCCAGGCGCAATTGTAAAATATGACTGACTTCATCTGACAAGCTGCGCGTCGCGGCCATTTAAGAAAATGCGACTGGAGGCACACCTCGGATTCGGATTTAGCGACCAAAAAAACATATAATTAACATGGTCTGACTCCCGGGCTCGAATAAAATGTCGTATGAGGTTTTTTGAGGTTATGCCAGAACCCTGACGTGCTGAGGTTTTTTGGTCCTCGGTTTCGGATTCAGCGATCTCGAAAACATATGATAAACATGGTCTGACCTCCTGACCCCGAAAAAATATTTTTTTCTTGTGGCTGTGTAATTAATAACTTTCCTTGTTGATTTCGAAAAAATTATAGCATACTTTTAAGGGCTGCGATTGCCTGCGATTTTGTGCGACTTAATTTTAGAGCTGATTATCGCGAAAAGTCTGCAAATTTTGTTAGAAAAAATTTAAAAAAAAGTGCTATGGTCAGATAGTGCTTACTTTTTTTGTTTTATAACTGGTAGCCATGCAAAGGAATTTAGGAAGAAGTGGCTTTTAAAAGAGCTCATACGCAAAAGAGCTTCAAATTAACTAATATTGGGACTTGATTAATATAGAAGCAAAATAAGGCGCATCATCTGGAAACTTTGTCTTTATTTCAATATACTCCTTATCTTTCGAATACAGTGTATAACCAGGACAAGAACAAACGCCAAGCTTTGCTTGGACTAAGGCTATATAAAACTTGGCGCAGCAAACTCTTTTGTGCTGGATTTTGTTTTATGGCACCTTTGGGTGTCGTTATCATTAGCAGTACGGATTTGACTGTGGGTTTATGTGCGTGTCCATGTCCGTGTCGGGTTCTCTTTTCATGGCTGGCGCCTGTTATTTTAATCTGTTGGCTGGCCAAATAAATATCTTCCATTGTTTCAACATTTTATTTGCATTTCACGTGCCATGTTTTAAATTATGACCATATAATTGTTGTCTAAAGCAAATTATTTTTAAGCATACGCAGGGGCGCTCTGTCAACATATATATAGACCAACATACAGAATGTATCTATTATTTTGTATCTATGTCAAATTGATTTTGCTTCTAATGGATAAATTTTACGTTTGCTATGGATTTTCTACTTTGTATGTGTGCAATTAGTGTGACACATGGGAATAGATACTCGGTTGGTGTGGCTTAAAAAAAATGTTATTTAATGAAGCTGAAATAGTTTAGATTCCAAAATGTGATTTTGTATGGACAACATTAAGACTATTATTTGGGGGTAAATATTTTTGAATAATTTTATAAATGAATTTAAGATTTTTGGTCATCAAATTTTGACCAAATGGATACGAAAGTGTCTAGTTTAATAAAAATATTAGATAAAGAATCTCAAACTCAATTCAATTTTCAGATCTCGATAAATCTTTAAATTACATTTTTATGAAAATTTGTATATTTCTACTGATTGTGAGACCAAATAATATTAGCTATAATCACTTTACGCCACTGCCAATATTATTCTCTTTAAACTGGAAACTTTAACCACTGCTTTGACCTAACTTTCTTTACACATACCCGCAATTAGTGCTGCACAAGCAGTTGATTGTAGCTTCTAACTGGGTCAACATGACGTATGATTAATACAATTTATAGCTCATACGCCCTGTTGACGTTTTAGTTTCACGCAATTAAAGTGTGCAAATTGGAGATTTCTATGAGTTTTAACTTATTTTTTTTACAATCTTTCCCACACTAGAATTTTGTGGTCACACCCGGTGCCCTTGGCTTGGTATATGGCGCCGCAGTGGGAGCGCAAACATGGCAAGAAATGGTCCCGCGCACTATGCGATAATTGGATACGCGCCGACAGATTTCTGAGGTAAGTGGCAACAGTTGAAACTGCATGGGGCAAGCCCAATGCGCATTGTGGCTCATTGCTGCTTGGGGAATTGAGCGTAGCTAATTAAAAGCTGCAAGTCCTGCAAGGGGCTGCAGTCTAATTAGACAGCTCCGAGTGCCACCATCTAGACAAATGCAGCATTAAGCTATTTGCATTTTTTTTTTCTCGAATTAGAAACTTTGCTGCTGATTTGCCGCTGTGCCCCTGCACTTTGGAACAGGCAGTACTGGACAAAGGACGCTTCCGACCGGATCGTGAGTGTGACAAGGACTCTAACCCATCTTGTTTGCGTCAGCGTGGTGCCATACATTGTGTGGTCAGTGGCACGCCAGTGTAAGTGCCGTCTCCTATGAAAGGCAAGCCAATTTAGTAATCATTTCCTTTAATTTTAGTGCCCAGGGCGCGGAGCAGCAGTGTTGTTATGATCGTTATGGCTTCCTCATGCTGACCTATGATCAGATGTGGGGTTCACGTCCACGTCGCGTGCACAATCTGGGCAAGATGCCTTGGAATGAGGCCAGCAAAGTGCCTACATTGTCTATGTGGTTCCACGATATGCGTCCCTTCTACTCCTGTTGCTTCTGGCAGGAGGAGCAGGCTGTTGGCTGTGAAACCTATCGCTTTGAGCGTCGTCCCTCGCAGGATTGCGTAGCCTATCAGCCACCCGGTGTCGCTGGTGTCTTTGGTGATCCACATTTAATAACCTTTGATGGCACAGCTTATACCTTCAATGGTTTGGGTGAATTTGTTTTAGCACGCAGCACGGATCAGAGCGAAAGATTCGAGGTGCAGGGTCGCTTCCAGCAGCTACCGCCCAATTACTATGGCCAGGTAATGGCCACACAGCTTACAGCCATGGCCATGCGTGGTAATACCACCACCACAATTGAGGTGCGCATACGTCCTTTACATGCACGTTGGCGTTATCGTTTGGATGTGCTCGCCGATGGACGTCGCGTCTACTTTGATCGTGAGAGCTTGAAGTTCCAGCACTTTGATGGTGTTACCGTCTATACGCCCACTTATCTACTCAATCAGTCCCAAGTTATTGTGCAGTTTGATGCTGGTATTGGTGTCGAAGTGGTCGAGAATGAAGGCTTCCTTACTGGACGTGTTTATTTGCCCTGGAAGTTTATCGTAAGTGGAACGTTTTTGAAAAAAAAATTGGGGACAGTTTTTATTGTAGCTACTTGCTTGCAGAACAAAACGGCGGGCCTGTTTGGCAATTGGAGCTTTAATCCCTTGGATGACTTTATGTTGCCCAATGGACAGGTGGCTTCCCTTAATCTGAATGATCTGCGCAGCATACATACCAACTTTGGCATGAAGTGGATGCTGACAGATCGTGATGTGCCTGGCGTGGGTGCAGCGCTGTTCACGCGTGAGTTTGGTCGCATGGCCAGCTACTACTCCAATGGCACCTTCTTGCCCAACTATGTAATTGAACCCGCCGACTTCCTGCCCACAAATCGTACTTATGATGTGGAACGTGCCGAAGAGCTGTGCGGTGAGAGTTATCAGTGTCGCTATGATTATGCCATGACGTTGAATCGAGATCTGGCGCACTTTACAAAGAACTACTATGACAGTCTGGTGAATATACAAGCGGAAAATAAAGTGTAAGTAGTGTATTTGATTTTAAAATCGTAAGCCAGTTAAGGAACTTAAACTTACTTAACTTTCTTCTATTCTTCTATTCTTGGTATTAGTTGGTAAAAACCCATTTTCATCGCTAGACTTAATTTATAATAATGCTTTCTACCATTCTCCCTCAGGCGCGTTGTATCCTGCGGCGTGCTGCAAACGCCACGTTTTGGACGCAAGCTCAGCTTTGACTTCATGCCTGGCGCCAAGGTCTCCTTCGAGTGCAATGAGGGCTTCATATTGATTGGCGATCAGCGTCGTGAGTGCTTATCTACTGGTTTGTGGAACTTACCCGAGTATGGTTATACGGAGTGTCTGCGTAAGTCTAGTCTTAGTTTATGTATATACCATTTAGTTAGCCATAATCCTGACCCAAAAAAAAACTTTCACCATGCGCAGGCGAAGTTTATTATACACGGCGAGTCGCTTTCATTGCAATTGGCATTATCGTACTGGTCATATTGCCGCTCATGTTGTGCATTGTCTGCGGTGTCTATCGCTATCGTCAGAAGCAGCTGAAGGAGGATCCACATTGGCAAATGCCTGTGCTGCCACGCTCACGTGCCTCATCGGCGCGCAATCTGCGCACACTGAACTATGATCCCGAAGACGATAGCGATACCGATGCGAGCACGCTTAAGAAAAGTAGGTCCTATGACAAAGTATATCGCACGAACGAACCATTACCGGGCAAACCGCAAATTGATTTTCCAGCTAAGAAATGGGATCTGGAGGAGCCTGAAGAGGATGTGACCTCATCGGAAGGTAGTGACAATAGAACTAGTACAAAAGTAGCTAAGGATATATCCTACATTTATAAACCAAACACAACAGGTGAGAAACCCAAACAGACGGGCCGTCGTTCGCTGCGTTCCGCCTCGGGCACTGAGCTGGATCAACACGACACCGAGGATGCACATCCGGCCGAGGACGATGACTTTGACGAGGGTGATGTTCATCAGGGCACCATGCATCCAGCCGGCTACCATCAGCCGCTGTCGCCCGAGGAAGCCGACCATTTGCATCAGCAGCAGTACAGTCCCACCTTTAGTGGCGTGGATAGTCGCACCAGCGGCGGCAGCTCCATCAACTATACGCCACAGGCAGCTGCACAGAATCGTTTTGGCGGTGTACCTGTCTTGCCCAGCAATACGCAGTACTATAACAGACCTCCATCCGGTGTGCCTGTAAATGCCAACAACAGCGCGCCCCTGCGCTCTGCTCCTGTGGCGCCACTGCCACCTGCGTCACAGCTGACGCAGGACAGCGGCTTGCCATCGCCACCGCATGCCACCTCACCCACGCCATCTGTGCAAAAGTCCACTGAGGTTTAATCCAATACATATACATATAACAAACACACACACATCGACACACACACACACACACGCTCATAAGTGCAGCTGAGCAAGCTTCAAAGTTCAAATTTTTATATAAATAAAAATATAATGTAAAAATTCATGTACAATTAATTAAATAGAAACCAAAAACCATAATTAAATAATCAATAAATCATTTTGCTAATGCAATTTTAATTTTTAAGTACTTAAATGTTTTGTCTAATTTTTCGGTAATTAGTTGAGTATTAACATACATTTTTTATTAACCTGTTACCATATTGAACTAGCCATTGTTTAATCCTTTTGCCATTACAAACTGCCCACCTGTAATAATTTATAGATTGTTTTAAAGTTATTTTGTGGTTCATAGTTGTACAGTAAACACTCGCATTATTCGCTTGCAGTTAGCAAAATTTTGTCAAAAAAAATTACTACGGAACTATTTATTTATTTTTTTAAATATTTTTAAATCTAATTCTTCTAAGATTTTTAACAGTGCGCTTAAATTTGTTTCCAACCTCTAAAATTATTTTCAAGTCAGCTGCTCCTTTAAAAACTTAAAAAAAAGTTGATTTTCAATTTTTAATAAATTCCTTTAACTTTAAGTTCTTTTAACAATACCAAATCAAAATCTTGGTAAATATTGATTTAAGTCCTACCTCAATTTTTTCCAATAAATATCAATTTAAAATGAGATTTTTAGAAATTTTTTACCTCAATTTTTTTCAATAAATAACAATTTAAAATGAGATTTTTTTGCTATAAAAACATTTCCCAATTTTTTTTCGACGTGCGTTTGTTCCAATAATTCCTACTGGGTTGCTTGTCAGTAGTAATTTCAGTAACGGATCTTTTGCAGTGTGAGTTTGTCTCGCTCGCACCTGCACGAAATGCGGCTTAAGCCAGCCGCATGCTGGACTGTAGCAGCTACTGCAATAGCTTGCAGAAGAACTCAAAAGATCAGTTACTGGCATTGCTATTGACAAGCAACCCAGTAGGAATTATTGGAACATTCGGCGCGTTGCGGAATATTGCTGTTTAGCGACGCAACAATAACAACAATTACATATAAATAAAAAATAAATTTGAATTTTTAAATATAATTTTTTTATTATTAAATATATAAAAAAATGTAGGTTTTGTTTTAAATTAGACTGTTTAAATTCAATCTTATTTTGAGAAAATTTATTTTGATTTAAAAAAGCCAAGTTTTCTTTAAATATATTATTCCATTTTATTTAAAAAAAAAAGTAAAAAAGTTGATGTGACTCAAAACTTTAAATTTCTGGAAAAAATTGATCGATCGAAAATACTGGAATAATTTTTTTTGACTAATTTTTATATTCACAATTTTATTTTGAGTGTTTTTTTTTTTAAAACATTACAAAAAAATAATTTATTTTTAAACTTTATTTGGTATTTTTTGGAAAAAGTTATAGGTCTTTTTATTTAAATAAATAATAGCATGGCTTGCAAATTTATGTTTTAAATTTAGTTTACAAAAATAAATTTTTGGTCAGACATAAAATGAAAATTACAAATTTCTTAATTTTGTATTTATACGAAAGAGTTATGTTTTTTTATTTAAATAAATAATAGCATGGCTTGCAAATTTATGTTTCAAATTTAATTTAAAAAAATTATTTTTTGCTCAAACATAAAATGAAAATTACAAATTTCTTTATCTCGTTTTCGGAATATTTTATTTTTTTTACAAATCTAATTGGTGCTTCATTTAAAAAAATTAAAACTTTTCTTGTTGAAATTTATAATTCAATTGCTTTAATTTCAAAGTGAAAATCCTAGCTTGCGAGTCTTTACTGTATTGTTATTCACATACCTCAGCTTAATAAATGCCCATGACCACATTGACCGCTGCGTTTGCAATTAATTCTAGACTTAATTCTATTATGTACTCTGTAAATACCTTTATGGCCAATTGGTTGACATAAAACATTTAACATTCATTGGGTATTAAATCAGTAAATTCATTTTTTTAATAAATAAATAATTTGATGCTAGTTACTAAACATAATTACATATTTTAAATTCTATTTGTAAATTTTTTATATATATTTTTTGCAGCCGCTGTGCCAAAGATAATGCCAATTGTTACATGAAAGTTGACAAGTCGAAAAATTTAAATTTAGTAATTTGTTTTAAAAACCATTTTCACAACATTTGCAAAACTGTCAATTTTCCTGTAATAATTTGCATAATCCCAAGCAAAGATGGCAAATATTTAACTGCAACATTGTATTATGGTTGCAACTGATTGCTTTTGCCTGGCTGGCATTAATCTGCAATGTGCAACATAAATTGCCAAGCAGCCACATGTACCACAGTAGCCACATGCACCACATGATATATGGGAGTACATATGTAATTGAAATTCAGAAACGAAATTACATAAAATTTATAAGGCAGCCAGCAATATTGCCAGGAGATTGTGAGATGTGAGCTGTATTGCAAAGACATTAATCTTGTAGCAACTGTCACGTGTTTTGGCAGCCAACAAACTAAAGGACACCCATCACATGTCACCTCCTCCCGTACCACATCCCATATGATCTATCTTCTCAATCTTCTCGATGCCTTAACGCCAAGAGAGTATAGCAAATGTATTGTACATTACGACAATGTCAATCAATCTTGAGCAAATTGATGGACAAGTTGCTGTTACTTACACATATACACTGAGAGAAAAAATTGAGTCTTAGTGCAGGATTTGTAATAGCCGCAAGTTCGTTGAAGACTCTTTTTTGTAAACCTTGGGATATTACAGAAACTAAAGCAACCAGCGCTATCTGTTTTCTATTATCTAAAATATGGCGAAGTTGTAATACTTAAGTTTTAGAATCAATACAGAGAGCTGAGGGTTTTGGAATTGTTTCTAATGAATATTGAGTTCTACGTTTTCGAAAAACTTCTGTAGTTTAGTTACGAATACAAGCTTGGAACTAAAAAAAAATCAAATAAATCACAAATTTCACAAAAATTTCAAACAAAAAAATGAAAAAGCGTAATTTCAAATTTTGGGTAAGCAATGCTAATTATTTCCTCTGTTAATATTGAATTATATCTTATTTAAGAAAGTTTAAAGAAAAAAAAACCATTTTCCAAAAACTTCGATTTAGAATTTAATGATAAATTTTCAAAAACTTTGATTTAGAAGTTAATAATAATAATAATTTCATGACGAATGAAAATCGCAGAATTTTCAACTATTGCATAAAACGAACTAAAAAAAGGATATTTGAGATCACTAATATACAATCATTTTTTTTACTTACTTTGGGAATTTTCATTTATGCCTTCTGATGGCTTTAGTTGTAATAAAATTTTCTTTACCTAATTTTATTTTTTAGTTGCTGAATTTTTATATCAAACTGAATAGTCTAGCTCAAAAACACAAAACTGTTATTGTTGCGTCACTAAAAAGCAATATTTCGCACCGCGCCGATTGTTCCAATAATTCCTAGTGGGTTGCTTGTCAGTAGTAATTTCAGCAACGGATCTTTTGCACTGTGAGTTTGTCTCGCTCGCACCTGCATGAAATGCGGCCTGAGCCAGCCGCATGCTGGACTGTAGCAGCTACTGCAATAGCTTGCAGAAGAACTCACAGTGCAAAAGATCCGTTACTGGAATTGCTATTGACAAGCAACCCAGTAGGAATTATTGGAACATTCGGCCCGTTGCGGAATATTGCTCTTTAGCGACGCAACCATAACTGTTTTGTGTTTTGTCAAGCATGTGACCGGCTCAAATAAGTTAGTGAGAGAACTTGATTGAGGGAGGTCAAGACCATATCGAGGCGCAGGAAAACAACAAGTTTTCCCGTGTTCTTATATATAATTTACGCTTTTCGAAATGCCAAAACTCAAGATATAGCTATTTATTTATCTACAATTTAATTAAAAGAATTTCAATTTTTCAAATACGTTTTAAAATTGAAAGATTATAGAAAGATTTTGGATTCAAAAATAGTTTTGAAATAAAAATGCAATAGTGGTTGACAGTAGAATACCTTGAGTATTACCTTTCCCCTAAAAATTATATGAAAGGTTTGCTTATTAGGCTCACATCAGTCTACAAATTCACAAACATAGAGCAAAATAGAGCAAAAGAAAGGAAAGATTTAAGGTTTAAAAATAGATTTTTTTCCTAAATATTTGTATTTGCATAAAGTTTTACAACTGTCTCGAAACAGCAAAATCAAAAAATAAAAAAAAATGGCGGACGTAAAGTCGGGCGCGGACGACTTTAGGATACCCTGTACCACTAGCTTGTAATAAAGTCCGATTTCTTCACATAAAAACAAAAACAGAAGAATTTTTAAGCAACAAATTTTTTTGACCGATCGTTCCTATGGGAGCTATATGATATAGTCAACCGATTTCAATAAAATTTGACACAGTGCTTAAATACCTTGAAAAAGATATGAATGCCGAATTTATTTCAAATATCTTTACAAAAAAACAAAACACATCGAATTTTGTATAAAAAGCGTGTTTTTGGACCGATTGGTCCTATGGGAGCTATATGATCTAGTCAAACGATTTGGATTAAATTTAGTACAGTGCTTAGGAACTATAAAATACTAACGAATGTCAAATTTGGTCCCAATATCTTAACAAACAAACGAAACACAACAAATTTTGTTAAAAAATCGATTTTTTGAAGATCGACCTATGGGAGCTATATGATATAGTCAACCGATTTTGTTCAAATTTGGCACATTGCTTAAGTGGTCTAAAAAATTTCCAAACGCCAAATCTGGTTACGATATCTTTATTAAAAAACGAAATATAGCAAATTTTTCTTTAAAAAGTTATTTTGGCCGATCGGTCCTATGGGAGCTATATGATATAGTCAACCGATTTCGATCAAATTTGGTACAGTGATTGGGAACTATAAAAACTTTCGAATACCAAATTTGGTTACGATATCTTCATAAAAAAACGAATTATTCATCTAAAACGCTTTTTTTGTCGAGGTCGTCTCAAACACCCCCATGGGAGCTATATAATTTATCCCCGATATCAAAAAAATAAAATAAACTTGCCTCCTATGGAATAATATGGATCTAATGTGAAAGTTTGGTAAGTCTAGCTCTTACCATCTCTGAGATCTAGGCGTTCACACGGACAGACTGACAGACGGACAGACGGACATGGGTATATCGACTTCTCTATTCACCCTGATCATATTTTAGGTAACTTTGGGGTGTCTCCGACGTCTCCTTCTATATGTTACATACATTTTCGGCTTGCACAAACTTAATATACCCTTGGTACCATACGGTACAGGGTATAATTAACCAAAAAAAGTTTAAAAAAATTATCTTATCACTAGGATAAAAAAAGTTTCTCTCAATGTATAATAATAACGAATTGCTTGGCTTTCAATGACAAAAGCAATCGTAGCGTGTAGACTATTTTTTTCAATAGTTTTCCAAAAAGAAACGTTCGAATATTTTGCTCCATTTTTCCATTTTTTCTCAGTGTATTATAAACGTAGATTACTTGCTGTTCGACATGGCATTTGTAAGTAGTGGTAATGCTGACACGCCCCAAAGTAGGTAACTAGTTTTAGTTGGACAGCAGCTCCATTTTTGCTGCTTAACCCATAAATTGGCTACTGCTCCGTTCTGTCTAAATGTCTGTTCTGTCTGAATTTATGAATTCCATTTTTCATATGACAAACACGTGGCCCGGCGCACTTGACGACGCCCAACTTCCTTCCGTGCTCAGTTCATTATTTGTTTGCTGCTTACATCTCTTTCAGGCCACGAAGAGCATTCGGCGCGTGTTGCAAGTATATCACTGGGCATGGTGCTACTCATACTTATTCCCTGTTTGCTGCTTCTGGTTTGTGCCGCGAATTACTGGATACGGGAACAAATTGCTAAGGAGGAGGAAGCTGCGGCTGCGGCTCTGCTGCCAAAGAAAAAATGGAAGCAGAAACCACAAATTTCATTAGCTTCCTGATGTGGTTGGTGGGCACGTCTGAGTCTGTATCTGAGGGCGTGGTAGCTGCTCCTAATTGAAGTCTTCAAAAGCTAATTTTATGCCTTTTCTTTGTGGAATACATATCATTAAAAGAGTATTGATTAATGTGATAACAATGAGCTAAGCTATAAATATTAATTTAATTTTTGTTTAACGAAAATGAATAAAAAGTATATATATTTTAGAACACATAGGAAGTAAAAGACCTAAATAAATCGTATTGTTTATTTTAAGTTTAAAGAAAATAAAGGACTTGGTAAGTATAAGAAGCGTTGCTTTACTTCATAAGCTTAGTTTTGAGGAAGTATTAGATCAAAATAAATTGTAGTATTTTTTTTAAGTTTAGGATTAAAAAATCTTGAAATTGGTGAGTTTATATAAAAAGTTGTTTATTTTCAGTAGCTTAGCTAAGTCTTCTTATACAGCTTACTAACAATATAAAAACTGGCTCAATGGAACCGAAGAATGTTTTTTTATTCTTTTAGGTTTTCCATCTTGTCTTTTAAAGTAAAATTCTTCGATTCCACCAAATTGTATGAATAAGCGTATTTTAAATGCTATAGTGGGTGGTCCATCTGTTGCTTTGTATGTTAATTGCGTTTTATTTGTATATTTTTAGACAAATTTTGCAGGACCTGACATGGCTATTGTCAATGACTTTTTTGACGCTTTTCTCTTCCCGATTGAACGAATAAGCAAATCGGATAATGGTCCGAGGTCTTAAATTGTTGCTTTATTTGAATCTTGTAAGCGACGCTAAATGGTCCTCGATGACATTGAGGCCACCCGAAATACTCACATTTGATCGTCCTGTGCCTCATTTGACTAGTTACATATTAGTCATCACCACTCCTAAACCCATCTGAGCTTAACTTTAATAATCAAACTTGCAATAAAGTATAAAAAGCTAAGGTTGCTAAGGGTTGCCGTTGTTTCTATGTATTTGACTTCTTAGTCCTATTCTTGAACATTACTGATGGAATTAGTCCTTCAGTCAGTATGCATTTTTATAAAAGACTAAAAAACCAAGGAGCCCAGCATTGCAGTGCCTTCCACATGACCCAATTTCGTCAATCAAAGGCATCTTAAAGATTGGAATCTGCGGATACGAGCAGCTTTGAATTCTGTCAGACGATGAGAATGGCATGTTAACGGTGAAAGGGGCAAGAAAACTGCCTTAAGGAAATTAAGAAAAATTAGTTGTCTATCAAAGCCATCATCGCCTCCAACGACTTTTAATGAGCTGTTTGCCAAAAAGAAATTGGGAACCGAGTAATGTGGGGCAGGAAGAGCAATGTGGAGTTTTTTTTATAGAGCTTCCACCAGCACTGTCGAAAGCTCGTTTAACAATCACCCATCAGGAACGTGTTGCACCAACTTTTTCCGTGATGCTGTGTCTAACGTGGACAGCGAAGTGAGACGCTCTGACAGATTGCAGCTGCAGGCAATATATATGTGGCTAGTATACTTTGCTTTTAAACCATAAGAATCTTGGAATACTTTAAAGTTTAAGGAAAAAAGCTAAACTTCATATCGCAAGAATTAAATTTGTAAGTACAAAATTTCGGGACATGGGAAGAAATTTCAACGCTCTAACATACGAGGGGTATTCAAAAAGGAAGTTTCCCTAATTTGAAAAAAAAGTACAAACAAATTTTTAGGTTACAAAATGAATATTTATTAATTATTTGACTCACAAACTATTTTTCTACATACTCACCTTCGACTTGAATACATTTTTCGTATCTGTTATAGAGTTTATAAAAACCTTCTTTTAAAAAAAACGTGTCCAATTGTGAATTGCGTTAGGTGTTTTGTTGGTTGATTTTTTGCCACTGTAGGCACAGAATGTTCAATACAATCGCAAAAAAACGCATATGTATATTTTGCCGACCACTGCATTGATCTGAAAACAGCTAAAAAATAAAAAAAAAAAAAATTTATTTTTGCAATTTTGCCATACAAAATGGTGTTGCAAGCAGCTGAACTACCACGCGAACAGAAATGCAAAAAATTCAGTGGGCAACTTTAAATTAGCAACTTAAAGTATGCTACAAAATTTTGGCATAAAAAATATTTTTGCAAAAAAAGTGTGGCATACTTTTAGTGACACTTTTAGAAAAAATTTTATTCTGCAGCCACTTGCTTATGATTTCTGTTCGCCTGGTAGCTGAAATCCGTTCAGAGTCAAAAATGAGCGAAAATCGACTCAAATTTTTAAATTTTTTTTGCCAAATCATCCGCAGTAAATTAAAATATTTGAATTTCAGTAACGGGTTTAAGCTGTTCAATAGGTTTGGAATAACAATATGATTCCTTACATAGATTCCTTTTGCCAGAATATTTGATGTATTTTTAGAGCTAAGCAACTGAAACAAAATATCCTGTTTTAAAAACAAAAAACCTGGCTTTTAAAGTTTTTCAGTTTATTTTTATTTCAAAAATAATATTTATACAATTTATAATAAAATATTGTTATTTACAATTTTAACTTGTTTATTTATATTATTTGATAAATTTAGTTAGCTTAATATTATAATAAAATATAGTAACTTCTAATTTTAGCTTGTTTATTTTTATTATTTGATAAATTTAGTTATTATAGTTTAACAATTTGTAAATATTTAAATAAAAAAAAACAAAAAAAAAATTGTTTAAATATGTAAACATTAGTTATATATAGAAACTAAAAAGTAAAATTAAGAATTGTAATAACTATTTAATTTTATTTGAATAAATAAATAATTAAAACGAAAAAATTACTTTTTTTTTAAATTTGGAAGTTTTCAGTTGGGTTGTGGAAATTGCAGGCTCAAATAGATTGCTAAATCGAATGACCTTGAGCTTGGGCGGCTCAGAAACAGCAGTACGAAAAATTAAAAGAAAAAAATGGTAACCCACCAAAGTAGGAGGCTAACAACTAAATCGTTACAGCGTCCCAGAATGTTCAATACAAACGCAAAAAAATTGTAAATGTATATGTAGCCAACCACTGCTGAATCTGAAAACAGCTAAAAAATAAAAAAATAAAATTTAATTTTGAAATTTTTCCATATAAAATGGTCTTGCAAGCAGCTGAACTACCAGGCGAACAGAAATGCAGAAAATTCAGCAGGCAACTTAAAATAGCAACTAAAAGTATGCTACAGGAATTTGACATAAAAATTTTTTGTAAAAAAAGTGTAGCATACTTTTAGTGACAGATTTAGAAAAATTTTTATTTTGCAGCCGCTTGCTTATGATTTCTGTTCGCCTGGTAGCTGAAATCCGTTCAGAGTCAAACATTAGCGAAAATCGATTTAAATTTTTTATTTTTTTGCCAAATCGTCCGCAGTAAATTGAAATATTTGAATTTCAGTAACGGTTTTAAGCTGTTTAATAGTTTTGGAACAACAAAATGTTGTTTTCCATAGATCTCTTAGCCAGAATATTTGATTTATTTTTAGAGCTAAGCAACTGAAACAAAATATCCTTTTTAAAAACAAAAAACATGGTTTTTTAAGTTTTTCAGTTTATTTTTATTTCATAAATAATAATATTTATACAATTTTTAATAAAATATTGTTAATTACAATTTAAGCTTATTTATTTATATTATTTTATAAATTTACTTAGCTTAGTTAGTTTAACAATTTTCTTTATTTTTATAATATTTCAACAATAATAATAATTAAATATATTATAATTAAATAAAGTAACTTAAAATTTTAGCTTGTGTATTTTTATTATTTTATAAATTTAGTTTAACAGTTGCCTTATTTTTATAAAATTTTAACAATAATAATACAAATTATAATAAAAAATAAAATTTGTTAGCTTAACAATTTGCTTTAATTTTATAATATTGAAACAATAGCAATAATAATTATAAGATTATAGACATATTGTAACTTACAATTTGAGCTTGTTTATTTTTTTTATTTGATAAATTTATTTAGCTTAAGAATATTCTTTATTTTTATAATATTTGAACAACAATAATAAATATATAATAAATTATTTTTAATACAATTTCAGCATGTTTATTTTTATCATTTGATAAATTTATTTAGTTCAACAATTTGCTTTATTTTTTTTTATAATATTTAAACAACAATAATAATAATTATAAAATTAAAATAAAATATTGTAACTTACAATTTTAGCATGTTTATTTTTTTTTTATGTTATAAATTTATTCAGTTTAACAATTTGCTTTATTTTTATAATATTACAAAAATAATAATAATTATAACATTTATAATAAAATATTTTAGCTTGTTTATTTTAATTGTTTGATATATTTAGTCAGTTTAGCAATTTGCTTAGTTTTTATAATATTTAAACAATAACATTAATAATTATAAAATTTATAATATAATAAAAAGTCGTAATTTACAATTTTAGCTTATTTATTTTTATAATTTGATAAACGTTAATTTAACAATTTTTATATATCTAAATAAAAAAAACAAAAAATGATTTTTAAATATGTAAGCGTTAGTTATATATAGAAACTAAGAAGCTTAATTAAAAGGATTGTAATAACTATTTAATTTTATTTGAATAAATAAATAATTAAAACGAAAAAACATGTTTTTTTTATTTTTTAAAAAAGTTTGGAAGCTTTCGGTTGGGTTGTGGAAATAGCAGGCTCAAATAGACTGCTAAGTCGAATGACCTTGAGATTGGGCGGCTCAGAAACAGCAGTTCGAAAAATTTTATACAAATTCACCTATGAAAATTAAAAAAAAAAAAATTTTAACCGATGTTACAGCGTCCAAGAATGTTCAATACAAACGCAAAAAAATTGTATATGTATATGTAAAATTTTGCCAACCACTGCTGAATTTGAAAACAGCTAAAAAATAAAAAAAATTAAATTTAATTTTGCAATTTTTCCATACAAAATGGTCTTCAAAGCAGCTGAACTACCAGGCGAACAGAAATGCAGAAAATTCAGAAGGCAACTTTAAATTAGCAACTTAAAGTATGCTACAAAATTTTGACAAAAAAATTATTTTTTAACCCCCGACGCAAAAAGAGGGGTGTTATAAGTTTGACGTGTCTGTTTGTCTGTTTGTCTGTCTGTCTATGGCATCGTAGCTCCCGAACGCATGCAGTGATTTCAATTTATTTTTTTTTGTATTAAAGGTGACTTATGTGCGAGTGTTGTTAGACATGTTTGGTGAAAATCGGTTGAGCCGTTTAAAAGTTGTGGGGAGTAAAAGTGGGGAGAAAAACATCAACTTTGTCCGATTGGCTTAAAAATTTGGTCCTATTGTAGCTGACGACGTCACTGATTCGAATCTGAGGTTATTTTTGCTCTATCTCTTCTCGTTTAGAAGTAATGGCCATTTGAAGTTAAAAACATAAACTTTGTCCGATTGGCTTGAAATTTGGTCCTATTGAAGCTGACGACGCCACTGATTCGAATCTGAGGTTATTTTTGCTCTATCTCTTCTCGTTTAGAAGTAATGGCCATTTGAAGTTAAAAACATAAACTTTGTCCGATTGGCTTAAAATTTGGTCCTATTGTAGCTGACGACGTCACTGATTCGAATCTGAGGTTATTTTTGCTCTATCTCTTCTCGTTTAGAAGTAATGGCCATTTGAAGTTAAAAACATAAACTTTGTCCGATTGGCTTAAAATTTGGTCCTATTGAAGCTGACGACGTCACTGATTCGAATCTGAGGTTATTTTTGCTCTATCTCTTCTCGTTTAGAAGTTATGGCCATTTGAAGTTAAAAACATCAACTTTGTCCGATTGGCTTAAAATTTGTCTGTCTGACTGTCTGTCTGTCTGTGGCATCGTAACTCCCGAACGCATGCAGTGATTTCAATTTATTTTTTTTTTTGTATTAAAGGTGACTTATGTGCGAGTGTTCCTAGACATGATGAAAATCGGTCGAGCCGTTTAAAAGTTGTGGGGAGTGAAAGTGGGGAGAATGCGTAAAAAAAAAGCAAACGAGCTTGACCTTAAATGTAATCTATACCTTAACAAGAATCTAAATTATAGTAAGTATATTTTAATATACTAAAGTCTAACTTAACCTAACCTACCTATAAAAAGTATGAAATAAAAAATTAAATTAAAAATTTAAAAAACCCCCGAACTTAAGTAATTTTCATTTAAAAAGTGAAAAATAATAAAAGAAACTTAATGTTAAAGTACCTAAGAATCTATTAATAATTCTAAAAAAATACGTCGCGTTGGGGGACCGCTCCTAAACTAACAATTTAAATACAAATAGTCTAATTAAGCAACAAAGATTAACTTAAAAACAAAATTAAGAAAATACTTCAAAAACTTTCATAGAATTACTTCAAAAAATTTGCATGTAAGATACGACCGTCAACGACGTCTGCCCTCGCGTGTCCCCCAACGCGACGTATTTTTTTAGAATTATTAATAGATTCTTAGGTACTTTAACATTAAGTTTCTTTTATTATTTTTCACTTTTTAAATGAAAATTACTTAAGTTCGGGGTTTTTTAAATTTTTAATTTTGTAAAAAAAGTGTGGCATACTTTTAGTGACACTTTTAGAAAAAAAATTTCTGCAGCCACTTGCTTATGATTTCTGTTCGCCTGGTAGCTGAAATCCGTTCAGAGTCAAAATTTAGGGAAAATCGACTCAATTTTTTTTTTTGCCAAATGCTCAGAAAATTGAAATTTTAAATTTCAGTAACGGCTTTAGGCTGTTCAATAGGTTTTATATAACGAAATATTTCTGTGCATAGATTCATTCATCCAACTAGAATATTTGACATATTTTTAAAGCCCAGGAACTGAAAAAAAATCCTTTTCCATATATAAAAAAAAGTCATTTGTTTAAGTTATTTCAGTATATTTTTATTTCAAAAATAATATTTATTTTTATAATGTTTCAAAAATAATAACAATAATAATAATACTTATAATAAAATATTGTTATTTACAATTTTATTAGTAATTATAAAAACTATAATAAAATTGATATTTAAACATTTAGCGGGTTATATATTTAATATTTCATAAATTTAATTAGTTCAGTTAGTTTAACAATTTGCTTTATTTTTATATTTCAATAATATTGATTATGATTATTATATTTATATTATTAAATTATTATTATTTTTATTAAAATTATAATAAAATGTTACTTACAATTTGAGCTTGTTTATTTTTATTATTTAATAAAATTAGTTAGTTTAACAGCTTGCCTTATTTTTATAATGTTTGAAAAATAATAACAATAATAATTATAATAAAATATTATAATTTACAATTTTATCTTGTTTATAAGATAAATATTATATGATACATTTTTTAGGAACCGGAAGACGGAATATTCATTTTGTAACCTAAAAATTTTTTTGTACTTTTTTTTTAAATTAGGGAAACTTCCTTTTTGAATACCCCTCGTATATTCCTTACAGTTCTAGCGCTATTTTGGGTGTCAATTTTTCTCCAAAATTCAATTCGGTATTAAAGGTAAAGGTGACGTTGGCACAAATGCTAGAGCTGATGCGAATATTCCAATATTATTTAGCGCCCACCTTTCGGGGATGTCTATATGCTCTTTAAGGCTGTTTGTGGTCTGTGACGAAGTGATGTTAGCACAGCTCTATCGTCATCATAGGTTTCAATAAGGACATCATTCTTCTTTACTGCAGATATTAAGTATATATTAAAGGAAACCAACCGAACAATGTCAAGCTCAAACCTACGACAAAATTCGTCTTTACATTGCGTCATAAAACTGCGAAGAAATATTTCGATGTTATTTTGGACGGGAGGCTGCGTTCTCTCATTTTTTTAATTTTATTTTATTTTAATAAGTCAAGAAGCTGTACCAACAGCTGTAAATAACAGCCAAATCCCATAACGCCGTATGAGTATTTTGATTGAAGATAGTCTTACTGACCAAATTCGCAAAGTCTTGCCGTTTAAGTCGCCTTAATGGGCGGGCAGGGAGTAGTCCTCTTACGAGCAAGCTGCGGTGTCTTAACAATCTTTCGCTGTATCTACTTGTGTGCCTACTAATCTGCTCTTCAACTGTGTGCAGATTGAGGTCTTTATGGAGTGTGGAACCGCGTACGTACCAGAGACAGTTGGTTATCTGCCGTAATACTCGATTATGCAATACCTGTATGCGTTTATAGTTCGACTTGGCATCAATCCCCCAAATATGCACTCCATAAAGCCATATCGGTAGAATACAGTGCACATCTACAGCTCTTTCACATCTCAGTAGCAAGGTGGTCCTCTTATTGTAGAGCCACAGCAGTTGTGGTATTTAGCTTGCGACGGCTGCTCCAGGGTAACCCCCTCTAATTGGATTGAAGGGATATACGTCAATCTTTTGAGTGTGAAACAAGAATTTATTGTTTTCAGTGGGTGACCCTTTAAATTCCACCGTTTGCCCCAAGCTCCGAGAGTATCAAGATACCCTTGTAGACCATTACTTGCCTCTATGCTACTTTTGGTATTATAGATGATTGCGATGTCGCAATAATAGCCTTAGAGGGAGCTTCCATATGTTCAGAGGTAGGGCGGGGTGTATCAGAAATACCTATACAAAGAGAAGAGCAGCGGACCCAGAACACTGCCTTGCGGCACTTCTGCTCTCATATTATAAGTGGACGAGTATATGTCCCTTACCTTTACCTTAAACTCTCGTCCTTCCAGATGTGACCTGAAAAGGCCCTAGTACGGTACAGGCAAAAGATTTATAATTAGACCATCGTTCCACACCCTATCGAAAGCTTGTTGCAAGTCAATGAAGACAGAGTTGGAGAGCTCCTGGTCGTCAGAAGGCCTGCAAGATGTGCTTGATCAATCTGTGGACCTTGTTTCACGGTGACGTGTTTCTCTCTAAAGCCGAATTGGTGATCCGGCAAGATATTGCATTCACTTATAATGGCAGAAATACGATTCGCAATAGTCCTCCCCATAATTTAGACAGGGAGGGTAAAAGACTTATTGGTCGACACGACTCAGGATCAGCTTCTGGCTTGCCTGGCTTGTGAATCATTAGATTCGCTGCTAGTTTTCAATGCTTTGCGGAAGAGTTGGAGCCTGATAATAGCATTAAAAATAAATACTATATAAAGTAACGCTCTTGTAGGCAAGACCTTCAATGTAGCATTGCAAATCCTATCAATGCCCGGAGCATTATTTTTCGGCAATAATTG
The DNA here is from genome assembly GCA_037043745.1 of Chymomyza amoena. NCBI lineage: Eukaryota > Metazoa > Arthropoda > Insecta > Diptera > Drosophilidae > Chymomyza > Chymomyza amoena. The sequence goes on along the minus strand of JBAMAX010002216.1, from coordinate 43,462 downwards.
GATCGCTTCAGTTAATTCTTCAATCTTTTATAGGATTAATAGGCGGGGGCATCTGCAGTGGGGCCTGTAGGTCCTGGTGGGTCTCCCTAGTCTGCTCTATCCTAGCAAATTCATAAGGACTGAAACAGAGGCTCTGAGATGGAATCCGAAAGCATATAGCCTGTTCCCTTTCGTTTTTAGCCAGTTCACCGGGAACCAGGACATCAGGCAGGAACCTGTCTAAAGGATTGTCGTTTAAGCGAATTGTGCACTTCCATAGAGAGTAGTTCGCATCGACGGTGTAGTCCATGGAAGCCAGTTTTTGTTCGAAGAAATCACTTCTAAGTTCCCTTCTCTCATGATGAAAAAACTGTGGAATTTAAAGCGAGAAAAATTACAAGGTTTCTCGCTGCCAAAAAAAAAACTGTCAATAGTTGAATAAATAATCGAAATTTACCTTTTCACAACGATTATCGGAGATCTATTTTTTATTTTTTTTAAATATTATATTTATAGTCTGAAAAAGCCAATTATTTTTTCGAAAAAAACACATTTTTTTGCAGGGTTCAATGAGACATATTTAATTCATAATTTAGATACATAAAATTGTAAAATTTAAATTCACATTGTAACTTAAAAAAATAAAAATAATAATGCTTTTTGACAGTGTTCAAGTATATGTTTTATTTGTGTATTTATAAGATACATAATTCCATAGTACAATTAAACATAAAAGTGTTTCAAAACTCAATGCAAATATTGCGTTTCTGACAGGGTTCATTGAGTTCATTTTATTATGTGTTATTTAAATATTAGTTACATATTTATCTATTATAAGTTATTTAACATATGCAACAGACAGAGAAATAGAATTATATATGCCGTAATTTTTTTACATTAACTATATAGATTGTACTAATTTAAGTGGCTTAGAATTAATTTGAATGCGACTTTTATTTCATTGCTTTAATTTAGTTATTTTTTTAAAAACACAATTTATGCATTTTTTATAGAGATTATTTCTTATAGAGTTAAGAAGTTTCAGCTGTACTTTTTATAGTTATAGTAAGTCGGTATAAGTACTTACATACATACATATATAGGCTATTTATTTTTAATGTGCAATTAGTTTTTTTTTTGTTTGGTTACATCAATGACATTTTCTTAACTAGGCAATGTGTTATGATTATTATATATTTACTTGTATTTATCAGATACATATACTATATGCTGCTTTTGTCTTAAGAACTATAAAGCTATTTTCAGTTTTAGTAGTACAGATTTGTCAATTTGTTTAAACAGTAGTAATCGCATACAATTAAGCTATGTATATGTGTACACACTTTATAGTCACTTACCACACATATACTCTTTATATATATATAACTTTAGTATAGAGTTTGCTTTTTCGTATCTGTGAATTGTTTACTTAATTTATTTGCAGTTTGCTAAAATTTTGCAATTGGACATAAACTTTTATATAATGTACTGTGTATAAGTATATGAGTGTGCATATACTATAGTCAAGTACTGTATATAGAGTTGGTGCAACATTATTTCATATACTGTGTTCTGTGGTCGATGGCCCTGTATAGGTTTTGTATCTTGTATCTTTTGGTTTTTGCAATTGCCTAAATTGCTTGTAACAATTTGTTGTTTTTAAATGTTACTGAACGTTTACCAACTTAATTACTTAGTTACTTTGGTGCTTTTGTATTTGGTTTTGTTTCTGTATATGTGGTTTACTTATTTACTACTTAAAGGATACAGGATACTATATAAGTGTAGCCTTAGGATTTGCATTTGGTTGCAGTTGCAGATTAGAATATTTGCCTTACATTTTTGTTTGCATTAGTTTGCTAATACATTTATACAGTTCCGATTATATGTAGTATTATAGTAGGGGTATTCACGAAAAAGTTGAAGCTTATGTTTGGTTAAAGACAATTTATGAGCAGGTTGTCAGCCTGCCAATTTATCCAGTTTCAAAGATATTATGAGCAGAAGAACAAAAAAATGAGAATGGATCTAATGAAACTAGGACAAGATAAATCTTCTACTCGAGCATACATTCCATATAACTTGAAAAGAAATTGGTAAACATTTTTATAGGGAATGATAAGGTAAGTAATTTAAGTTTTGAAACTAAGTTTACCACAAAAATGTGATTTTGAGCTTTTCTAATAAATTCTGGCATGACCGTATTGCGTAGGAGAAAAAGAAGAATTTATTAAAGATATAAGTTATGAGTCTGATACACTTCTTATAAACGAAGAAATATTGTGATTGTGTCCAAAATTACTATAAGATACTTTAATATCATTTGGGAAGGATTTTTAACTTCTCCAATATGAGCTGCTTGATAAGGTGTCTGATAACCTAAAAACGCTGAAAAATTTACTCTTTTGGGTTTTACAAAAGTAACAGGAAATGTTTGCAAGGCCTTGCTTCCTTGAAACGAATGAGATATAGGGTAAAATTAATTTTATTTTGGATTTAAAACTGTGTGTAATTTCTCTAAAAGAACTTTTGTTTGCTCAAGGCTTGTTATTGCTGTGGTTGCTAATACCTCTTTCATGATACATTTTAATGTTTCGTATGAACTTAAACCTGTATGATGTCAGCGTATGAAGGTGAAACTTACATTGTGCACACCGTATAAAATATCGTATCATATAGAACAAGTTTCACCACGATACATTCACTCATACGAATACAATCGGTACCACAACACTTAAGGTTAGCACTTAAGTGCTAGAGGTTATTAATACAGTAGTTTTAAGTCTATTGCCATGTGTTTGCGTGTGATAAACGCATTTTTGTGAATATCGGGTTTTGTGTGTATATTCCCTTATATACAAAAACTGGTTCTATTGTTAATCAATTTTCGAGATCCAACATCGTTTCAATCATTGAGAACGTATTGTATGCAACGTATCGAGAGACGTGTCAAAAATTGAATCTTATATTTTTCCAGATAAGCTAACTAGAGAATCTTACGATGTTTAATCATTTTAAGAGTATTCAAAATGTTTGGGCAGGACAACGTCTGCCTGGCTCACTAGTTATAATATATAATATACACAGAAACTTTCAAATAGTGCATGGGCTCCTATCGGAATTTAACAAATAACTTTCTTATACTAACCTTCCAAACATCATAAAAAAGCCACTCACAAAAATTTGGTTTAAAAATAGTGGATAGTTCATGAGCCTAAAAAGGTCACACGAACAGCATTTCATTTGAATATAAATATATTTTGCGAATAGCCACAAAATTGAAATTTTCATGAAATATAAAAAAATTTGCTGCACAAATTTGTAGGACATTGCTACAGGAAACAAAGTGACCCTTTCTAAAATAACCTATCACCTACCCAAAATAAAAGAAAGCACCAAAAAAGGAGGAAAACTTAATGGAGCCGATGATAGTAAAATGTAGCAGTTTCGCTAAAAGTTCGTATAGTACAATTTTAAGGTAATTATACAATAATTCTTTAGCTGATAACATAAGCTATTTATTATAATTAAGCAAAATCATCGTAGGACGGAAGTAAGGGAGTTATGTTATTTTTTGTTATGGATGCCATTTGTAAATAATAATTTCCTGCAAAAGTGAAGAAAGTTTAAGAAAAAACAAATCATTTCTATTTCTCACCTTGCTTTTTGTCATACCTTATGCTAAGCTTAAACATTTTCGTGAATACCCCTAACATTTTCATAGCTGAGCAATATAAATTATGATTTACAGTGTCTACATAAATTACACGCACCTCGCACAAAAAGGTCAGCCCTAAGAAACCATCACAAAGCACAATAGAATACATATATTAACAAATTTAACTTAATGTATATACTACATGGTACATAAAGATTATGCACACACGCACACTTAAAGAAGCTTTAGGTTTTAACATATGTGTAGTATGCCTTATATATATAGAAGTAAGTACATATATAGTATATGTTTATAAGTAGCTGACTTTGTTTTTACAAGTGAGTTCTAAGCCAAATTTACTTACTTTAATCCTAAAGAACACTAGCTACCATTAGTTAGCGCTTATATTTAGCCACAAACTGCATCTTGACTGTAAAAGAGAGAGAGAACAAGAGTGGGAATGAGTGTTAGAGTGAATAAGCTTATAAAACATGAATCCTATTTAAGCCGTATACGAGCATTTGGCCATTATGTAAATGTAAAAGTTCATAAAATCGAGATCAAGCAAATATGTGTGCATAATGGTTATACATACAACAAATACGCTACACAATTAAATACATATAGCTGGCAATGTGCCACAAAATGTGGCGGCAAGTGGAATAACAAAATCAAAATCAGAATCAAAATCAAAGCTGAAAGTCAGTTAGGGTCTGGCAATTTAAGGTTCATTGGTTTTAACTTTAATACTTTTAATACACTATAATCGTTTAAGTAAGAGTATGCCGACTTTAAGTAATGCATGAAAAAGGCGTGGCGTATTCAAGGACATTTCTACAAAAAACTGAATCTCTATGCGAATGAAATACCAAAAAAAAAGACGGTTTTTTATTTCGGACCTAAAAAATTTAAATCGCTTGCTGAATTCTGAATCGCAAAATTTAGATGAATTTATTGGAGATGACATGCTTCAGCGAACTTCAATTAATTTTTTTTTACCAATATGCTGTCATACCATTTTTTTATTCTTTTTCCAAAAAAAACAAAAATAGAATATTTATTTCAGTTTTTTATAAATTTAAATATAAGCCAGAGCTACAAAATTTATTCTTGAAGTTCATGTGAGCCTAACAAACAACGAAAAGTTGACGTTTTCTCAAAACATCTTCTCAGGCACTCATAGCCCCATAATCTATATATATAAAAGAAACTTATGTTTTACGTGTTACGAATGTTCCCATGAACGCGTCCATGAATTTCAAATCTGATTTTTGGGTGTGTTAGAGGTTATCAATACGGAAGTTTTTGGCATATTGCGATGTGTTTGTGTTTATTGGTTCCTGAGATATAAAATCAAAAATCTTATGATTGTCTGGTAAAGCTAACTAGAGAATCTTACTATGCTTAAACACTTTAAGAGTATTCAAAAAGTTTGGGCAGGACAACGTCTGCGGGCTCACTAGTTAAAAAAAAGTCTGCTTGAAAAAAGCGAAGGCAGGGTATTCCATTGTCGCTACGGTTCCAACTGATTTACATTATTTTCATATTATTGTTGTTGTTGCTGTTTTTATTGTTTCGTTTGTTTGATTGTTGTTTGTTTGTTTGTTTTTGTTTGCTTTGCAACGTAGCACGTTGAAAGCACGCAATTCAATTTAACCCTTTACGCCCAATTACGTTGCCAGCTAAGCAGCAGAAGCAGCAGCCAAAAGTGTCAATGCCAAAGTTGAACATGGCCAACACCAATACCAATGGCAACACCAATATCCACACAATCACACGCAGAAAGTTTTTAAGGCCATGTTATTTGGTATGCCAAGTGAGTAGAAACAAAAACAAGAAAAAAAAACCCCAACCAAGGCGTAAAAAGGAACATTTGATGGCCAAAACTACCTAACTGGTTGAATTTTTGAAATCAACTGCTCTGTAACTGTGACTCTCTGACTCTCTCTGGTCATCCGGTGTGAAAGTTCTCTTAAATATTAAAATTTCAATCACGTAAGGTTTCATTTCATTTGGACTCGGAGCCAAACTGAACCCAAAACTTGTTATGCGTGCCAAAAATAAAAAAAATGCAAGAAAACGAACTAAAGAGCAGATATAGAAAAATACAAAATAATATATAGTAGAAAGTATATGCATATTATATATTTAGATATGTATTTATGTTGTTTGTGAAACCATTTTATGGTTATTTTGTTGCCTATTTCGGTTAGGCTAGTACACGAAGAGTTTGAGTGCTTATAGCGAGTATATTTGTTTTTAAACCAAATTATAAAATTATAATGATAAACAAAAATTTATATTTCTTAAAAATTAAAGTTATTGTAGTAAAATAAAGTTGAGCCTGAAACATTTTTTTGATATTGGCATTTGAGTAGAAAACATTATAAATGCATTTTATAGCCCATTTTACAGAAGGCCCTTTCCATTTAAAATCGACCGATCGGTCGATGCGGAACATGATTTTAGATATCAGTGAAATTTTGATAGGTTGTTTATTGGTCAATTTAATGAGACACCTATTTTTTTTAGGCCCAGAAAAATTTTTTATAATTTAATAATAATTTTCTATAAATTAAGGATTTTAATTTTGAAATACGCATAACTTTACCGAAAATGAACGAATCGCGGCAATTTTTTTTTTAAATACTCGTAATTATCTCAGCTTCCAAATAAATCTAGCTGTAGTTCGAGATTATCGTTATTTATTTATTTATACAGCAATTTCGAAAAAATTAAAAAAATGTTTCGAAATCGAATTTCTCAAAATGCTCTTTTTTTTTTTGTCTAAAACTTTTTTTAACAGGAACTAGACACATCAAGCACTATTTTTGCTGAGTTACGAGTAGCCAAAATTTGAATTTCTAAAGCTTTTTTTTTTTTAAATCTTGTTTTTCAATTTTTTGAAATCGAATTTCTCAAAATGAGCATTTTTTTTTGGTTAATACTTTTTTTTAATTAGAAACTAGACACATCAAGCACTATTCTGGCTGAGTGACGAATTGCCGAAATGTGAATTCGTAAGAGCAATTGCGAAAAAATGAAAAAAAAATTTCGAAATCAAATTTCTTAAAATGCGCATTTTTTTTAGTAGAAACTAGACACATTAAGCACTATTCTGGCTGAGTGGCGAGAAGCCAAAATTTGTATTTAAAAGCTATTTTTTTTTTTTAATTCTTGTTTTTTAATTTTTCGAAATCGATTTTCTCATAATGAGCATTTTTTTTTTGGCTAAAACTTATTTTTAGCAGAAACTAGACACATCAAGCACTATTCTAGCTGAGTGACGAGTAGCCAAAATTTGAATTTCCGGAGCTATGATTTTTTTAAAAACACTTTTCACTTCATATTTGAAAATGACCGATTTATGAAATAAGAAGTTATATTAGGAGAATGCACCACCACTTTAATATTATTTAATATTGCTTCTTAGCACTGAGTACTGGCTTCAAAAGGTAACCTTATCTTACATTTTTATACCCTATACATAGGGCATATTAAATTTGTGTAAGCCAAAAATGTGTGTAACATAACGAAGGAGACGTAGAAGATCTTCCCTCTCTGTATTCGTCTTCTTTTACAACAAAACATTTGGTTTGAAACCACATAAATATCCTGTTTTCGTGAAATTGGAAATACTAAACATTCGGTTTTAAAACGAATTCGATTTGCAAAATCTTAATTAGAGTATAAATTGCATAATATTTTTGTGCTTAACAACTTAATATAATAAAACTATGTAAACATAGCATTACTACTATGTAAACATAGCATAAATACTAAGCTAAACGTAAATGTTAATTAACATACATTTTCTCTTAAGACACCACAACATAATGTTAATATAATGTTAAGCACAAAGTGTTAAAGTAACATAAGCTTATAAAGGCTCAGTGTAAGCCAGCATTAAGCTCTCTTTTTCGTTGTATTTTAAAACCAAAAAATCTAAAAAGTGCACTCTTAAGAAAAAAGCCTAAGCCGAATCTTCATCTCTCGGCAAAAGCAGTGAACAATCTATAATATTTATCCCTAAGATTTATGATTTTTATTATACATTTTTTTTTAATTCGTTGCAGGAGGAATTAAAACGAATTGTCAAAATAGGTTAGGAATAGAATAGGAATTTTAAACGGGAATATTTTTTTTTAAATATTCTTTGATCATCATATTTATGCCTTTTGTAAGTTAAATAGTTACTTATAAAAATTTGTTATTATTATTTTCGGAATCAAATCAAAAAAAAAATTTCCGTAGTGCATAGTTATGGATAATTTCCCTCGAAAGCTTTAAAGCTGTGCTAGCGGTAAGAAAGGGAAATATGAGAAAATGGCGATAGCCAACAATTTGGATCTGGGAGCACCAAAAACCGAATCCGAATAAAATAGCTCGTTTTGTTCTTTTCGTTTACCGGAGCATGCCCGATTGGCAAAAAAAAAATATGATCGAATTTATTTTTATTATAAAAAGTATTTTCGTTTTGATCGCTGCTCTACATAAAACAAAATAAATATCTACATATATTAAAGAAAGTGGTCTTAGTTACACTATTTATAGCTCAAGAACGGATGAAAAGATTTGGCTGAAAATTGGTGGAGAGGTAGCTTAGAACCAGGAGACGGATATAGGATACTTTTTAAAGAATTTTACAATCTATATATATAGTATAAAAGAAAGTGGTCTTAGTTACGCTATTTATAGCTCAAGAACAGATGAACCGACTTGGCTGAAAGTTGGTGGAGAGGTAGCTTAGAACCAGGATACTTTTCATCCCGTTCGACCGTCACTATAAAACGTGGTATAACAAAAACGCATCTGACATGGAATAACAAAACGCGCACAGCTTAACGTTATTTTGTCTATGGCTAAGTATGGTAAAAAATTTACAAATTATAAAAATTACAGCTAAACGTAATTTTGTCTATGGTTAAGTAGAGCATTTGATAATATAAATTTTGTAGGAAAAAAGAGGTGTGTTCAAAAAGTAAGGCGACTTCTCAAATTTCGCGGGCAACGTACTTTCGATTATCGATTTTTTTTGTTTTGTTGTGTTGGCACATACGGTGAAACAGGTCTGATTAAAAAAATGTTTACAAGTGGTACAAACTCTTCCAAGATGGCCGGGAAGATGCCAATGACGAGCCTCGCTCTGGACGCCCAAGCACGTCAACAACTGATGAAAACGTTCAAGCAGTGAAGTAAATTGTTTTGGAAAATCGTCGAATCACTATCAGAGAAGTTGCTGAGGATGTCGGTATATCGCTTGGCTCGTGCCATGACATTTTTTCTAACGTTTTGGGCATAAGACGTGTGTCAGCGAAGTTTGTTCCGAAATTGCTAAATTTTGACCAAAAGAACCGTCGCATGAGCATCGCTCAAGAGCTGTTGAATGACGTCAACGTGGACCCAGACTTACTCAAAAGGGTCATAACTGGTGACGAATCATGGGTATATTGTTATGATATCGAAACCAAAGCCCAATCGTCCCAATGGAAGCGGCCAGAAGAGCCAAGACCGAAAAAAGCGCGCCAAGTTCGATCAAACGTCACAGTTTTGTTCACTGTTTTCTTTGATTACCATGGCGTGGTGCATAAGGAGTTCTTACCATATAGTCGTACGGCCAATAAACAGTATTATCTGGAAGTTATGCGAAGTTTGCGAGAAGTAATACGAACAAAACGTCCAGAATTGTGGAAAAACAATTCATGGCATTTGCATCACGATAATGCCCCTGCTCACTCATCTTTGCTTGTGAGAGATTTTTTGGCCAAAAACAACACCACAATCATGTCTTAGCCACCATATTCACCGGATTTGGCCCCATGTGACTTTTTCTTGTTCCCAAAACTAAAGAGACCTATAAATGGACGGAGATTTGCAACGATTGAAGAGATAAACCCTGCATTGCTGGAAGAGCTCAAGGCTATACCGAAAAGTGCTTATGAGAAGTGCTTTGAGAATTGGAAAAACCGTTGGCATAAGCGTATTGTATCTGAGGGCGATTACTTTGAAGGGAACAACATAAATATTGATGAATAAATAAATATTTTTTTAAAAATACAAAGTCACCTTACTTTTTGAACACACCTTTGTAGTTCTCCTTAAATTCGGTCTTATATTTATACTGAAAAATCTTGCGAAAGCAACTTGAGTTCAAAACCAAGGTAGGGCAGGACAACGTCTGCTGGGCTTATTAGTAGAGTATAAAAGTGTATTTAAATATCTATATACCAAAACCAAACTTTCCTAGACCTTTTATTTTTGTTGATTTTTATCAATTTAGCCCATCTCTAAACGTTATCGTTGTTTTTGTTTCCTTGTTTTGGTTGGAAACATTTTCAATTCTAAATGTGGTTAGGCGTTATTTTTATGGGACTTTGGTTGAGTTTAAAAACAAAACAGATTTCAGTGCCTGTAAATACACAAGCACAATTTGAAAGGAATAAGTGAAACAGTTGATGAGATTGCAGCTTAAACTTTAGCATGACAATTCACCGAGGAGATGATAGCAGGACATACGTTAGAGGTCACAGGGGTAGGTCAATTTAATTGCACAAACATGTACGAGTATATATATATATCAGCTGTAAGCCGTTGACAGGCAGCTACACAAATACACTTATATATAGATAGAATGACACACAGATACACACACACATACATACAGCTACAGTATCGCCTGCACTGACACGCTAAGCAATTTAACAATTTTACAGACAATTAAACAACAACATGCTGACTGGCTCTTGTTGCTTATTTCAGTTTGTCCTTCGGCTAAGCTGTCATTGAGTCCGAGTCCTAGATCCTACTACTACAAAATGGCTAAAATGTACTTGCACTCTCTAACGGTTTGCCGGCTCTAAATGTATCGCATATAAAATATCGATTAGTTTAATGTGCAAAAATAGCAGCTCAAAATGTCCCTGAGCTGTGGACAAAGGGTCGAACGGAGCAAAAGGACCAACGGATGGTTGGAGGCAACCTATGTATGGACACAACATAGCCTGTGACATATTCAACAAATTGAATTAAAATTGTAAATTTTCTCCTGGCCCGCTCGAACTTTATGGCCCACAAATCAAATGCAATAAGCTGAACCCTACCAAAACATAGCCTAAGGGGCGTATTCCTGTCAGAATGTGCAAAAAATGGGCGTTGACAAAATGTTTTTAATATAATAGTTATTGTTTTTGTTATTGAGTGGGTGTTACACGTTTCTGGCTTTATTTTGCAATATATTGCAATTAAATTTGATTGGAAAACTTGTATCAACTAATAAACAAAACAATTCAAACAAATAATTCAATGCAGAAAAACATATTCGAATGTTTATTAATAACTATGAATTGATAGAATAACAAGCTTTAAGACAACTTGAAATAAAGCTCTTTCTTACTTTAGAACTTGAGGGAGAACTTTAAAGTATTGCCATTCAACAAGTTATTTGCATTGAACAACCCACTCACAAAAGTATGCAACAAATTATTGCAAGTACTACAAATTGGAAAAGTTAAGCTACGTTCACACGAGTGAATTAGAACGGCTCTTTGAAATTGTAGAATTCTGAACAAATCTGTGAAAATTATTATGTATTATATTTCAAATTTTTAAGCTAAATAAAATAAAATGGAATAACTGCACTCTAATAAATCTTTAAAATTTGTAAGTTGTGTTTCTTATATTACTATATTACTATTAAGCAAATCTGACTCAAGAAATCTGTTTAAGTTTTAAGTGTACATATATTTTTAAATTCATATTTACGACCCAAGATGAAGATTCAAAAAATAAATCTTATATATAAAATTCTCGTGTCACAATGTTATGTTCCTTCTAAGCTTACTTACTCACGAACGGCTGAACCGATTTGGCTAATTTTGGTCTTGAAATGTTCGTGGAATTCCAAGGATTGTTTCGGGTTGAGAAAATATAACAAAATTGCGACGCAAATACTAAAAAGGACAATTTGATTTTCCAATACAATTTTTTTTTTAATTTAGGTTGGCATTGTGTACATTGTCAGATTAACTAATATTTTTTAGTTAATTGTTTTTGTCGAAAGGAATCACAAAAATTATAAACGTTATAAATTTTATTTTATTGAAGCACACAAAATTTCATGAAAATCGGTCCAGCCGTTTCGGAGGAGTATGGTAACTAACATTGTGAAACTTGAATTTTATATATAAGAAGAAACTTATGTTTTACGTGCTATCGGTGTTCTCATGAACGAGTCGATGAATTTCAAATCTGATTTTTGCGTGTGTTAGAGGTCAATGCGGAGGTTTTAAGCCTATTGGGATGTGTTTGTGTGAATTGGTTCGTGAGATATACGCATTTTTGTGAATATTGGTTTTTGTGTGAACATACTCCTCCGAAGCGGCTAGACCGATCCTCATGAAATTTTATGTGTTTATTGGGCAGGTCTGAGAATCGGCCAACATTTTTTTTTCATACCCCTAGGAGATAAGGGTAGCCACTCCTAACATTCCTGGCAAATCAAGTGAATTTAAAAACTCGGTAGGAAAATTTACAATTTTAGAAATTAATATTGATTTAGTTATTCCTTTCCAAGAAAGTTTTCTTAAGAAGAAAGGAATTCTGCGATTTTTGCTTACAATTCATGTTTTGATTTCTGTATAAAATACATATGATCAGATCAATATTTGCACATTATGCAATTTCGTGAATTCGCCACAAAAATAAATCATTGGAAGAAAATAAAGATCTAGACGAGCGAGCGAAGCGAGCGTGCCGAAGGCCGGCTAGTAAAATAATAAAAATAACTTTTCAAAATTTGTATCGATAATTCTTTTTAATATCAAAATGTTTTTGAGGTCGCTGATTCAGGTACTCCAGCACGGCAGTGTCTTGATACAACCAATATGAAACTATTCAAAAAAATAAATAAAATAATAAAAATAACTTTTCAAAATTTGAATTGACAATTCTTTTTAATATCCCCGCCACAAAAAAAGAGGTTTTATAATGTTTTTGAGGTCGCTGGTTTCGGTACTCCAGCACGACAGAGCTTTGATACAACCATCATAACACTAAGTATTTTGGAGACAATTTTTGATGTGCTGCGATTTTTCGATCTCGGAATCGGATTCAGCCATCACATAAGAAATATCTCCGAATTCAGCCAGCACAAAAACCTAAAAACAATCATGTCCGAACAGAAGGTCTCAAAAAAAAGTTTTGAATTTATTTGATGTTGGGATAAAACCAAAGCCCGTCAGGTTAATTCTCTTAGCGGATTCGAATTCTGCGTGTCTAAAATCTTACAGAATTTTTATTTTTCTGAGGTGCATGTAGATATTAACAGCCCATTAGCATTAAATGAATAATCTTTGAATCATTTTTTTTAATTTAAAAAAAATATATTTGGTAATTTGGGTTAAGGGCTTTTCTTGAAGTAAGAGTTTTTCCAAATTATAATATCTCTAAAAAGGCAATGAAAACAAGAACAAATTTTTGTTTTCTACAATAGAGTGCCTTTTTCTTTTTTTTTCGAAAAAGGATTCCTCATAAAGAGGTTGGGCACTGCGACCAAAAGGTCTTTTGAACTATACCCTTAAGTTAAAGCAAAAGACTTCCCGCTTTCCACATGAATAGCAGTAGGTCTTTTGTTGGTATTGAGCTGAGATGGAAGGGAAAAATCCGTTCCTTTCAAATATGACAGGCTGTGTCCCATACCAACGCTGGGCAGTCACAAGGAATATGTCTGGTGTTTTTAACGTCTTCTAGAGAGAGCCTGCACTCTGAAGAGTCCGATAGGCCAATTTTCTTTAGATGGTATCTAACAGTGTGGTGGCCAGATAGGTAAGCTACCAGGAGCTTTAGGTTCGATCTAACAAGACCTTTTGTCTTGATTGACAAGCATTTTTGCTTGAAGAAGCCCAGGAAAGGAGAACCAGTATCTACTGATAGATCGTCAACGATCGTGTTACCATCCATTCCCGTGTGTCCATGCACCCAACATAGCAAGACTTTGTTTCGGGCAGACAGGGTTTGGAGGTATTTATGGCATTCTTTAACCATCTAGAATGACGATGCCCTAATAGCAGCTTTGCTGTCTGAATAGATGCATATCCCCTAGTTCCCTTGAGAAGGATACTAAGGGAGCAGATCTCTATGGCATGAATCTCCACTTGAAAGACTCTGGGCCAGATGCCCATTGCTGCAGAGATTCTAGTGTAGGGTCCAACGATTCGAACACCTACACCCTGCTCAGTTTAGAACCATTGTTCCAACAGGAGCTGCCATTAACCCAAGTCTCCCGACTTGGAAGAAGACATTTAAATTTGTAGATAAAGATATATAATTATCGTGAAAAAATTCAATTTTTGGCCTCACTTCCAAATTGTGTTGGTAAAAAGAGAGTTAAGGTTAAAAAATAAGCTATTTGGTTGAATTTCCAATCGGAATATGCAATATTTCGGTACAAGTTCACTTATGGGCCTCCCCAAGTTTCAAATTCGGTCGAGAGCATCGACTTTTTATTTTTTTTGTAAAAATGAAAGCAATATGTAGCTTGAAAGATTTTTCGATGAGATCGAAATTTATAGAAGTAGAGCGTCTTTAAGTTCGTTTTTCTCGGAACTATGTTTTTAGTCAGCACAAGTCTTGATCTATGGTCGAGATTTCCTTCATTTAAAGCATGTTTAAAACAATATAATTTTTTTATGGTATGCTAACAATATACATACATGAAAAATTATTAAATTGTTATTTTTAAGCAAGGCAAAAACACAAAAAAGTAAAAAAAAAAATCTACCACATTTCAGTTAATAACAATAGAGAAATTCATTAATTTCAATAAACAAAAAAACATTTTTCCTTTCACTACAAGGGGTAAAGAACTGAAATTCGTGGCCATATGTTCTGGCAGAGGTTTTGCCTGCAGAGGCAGACAAGGGCCGCCATTTTAAATTCCGTCGAGATGAAAAGGTTAAATTATTGTAGGAATTTTGTATGTCTTTTCATCACAATTAATTATCAAACTTCGCCTTCTTTTCTGTCAAATTTTAAAAAACCGCCCCTTTAGAGTTTAAGAAAACAGCCTGATTTGATCGTGTGAACGTAGCTTCAAGTAGGCAATAGTAAAGGCGCACAACTACAATGCACATCCCGAATCAATTTTACATGGCAAACTCAAATTGATTTGTTGCCGTGAACATTAGACTTGATTTGATAGAACTGCGATTCCTGTCCCACTACAGGCGGCTCCAGCGTGCTTCCTTTGTTCCTGCCACTTCCAACTGAGTAATTGTACAATGTGGCATGTGTGGCAGCTAGCTGGGTGTGGCTTGTAGTGCGTTTTATGCAAATGAATGCCGGCAGTTTGCATGTGCACAACTTGTTTAAATAGACCGAAATCATTCCTCAACTCCGCAAACTGACTCCATGTGACTCTTAATAGAGAGACAGAGCTGCATGTCTGTCAGTTGTTGCAACTTTAATTGAAATTAGTTTAAGGCTTAAGGCTAAGCCAACCGACAGACAATCCTGTCTAACTGATAGCTCCTGGCATTTTGGCTTAAATTGTCTGTTAATTGCCAACTGTAGTAACCTAAACTCATTCTAAGAGTAAAATGTTCTCTCATTTAAAGTGCAAAATGGTCGACTATTTGTTTGCTCAACAGTTGGTACTTTGTGGTTAGGTTTTATGGCTGGACTCCCCAGTGAATACTCCGAGAAAAGAAAAATATGTTTTCTGCTCATGCCACAATGTAATCAGCCTAAAATTGTGCGCCACAATGTGGCAGTGGCACAGAGCTTAGTTTATTTACTTGCCACATTTTCGTGTATCATTTATTAATAAACAAGGCTGGGCAATAAAACTTTTGATAGGTTCTCTTTACGTTGCTCGATGTTTCCAGCGCGTGCACGTTGACAGTAGCAATAATCAAATATCCTGCCAGTATATATATATCTTATATATAAATACATATGTAATACATATGTACAACCAGAGCAGACTCCAAAAGACACAAATATGCCAGGCAGCAAAAGTTTTTTGCCCAAAACTAACCGCTGCGCAGAAAAAAAAGCTTGCACACCGCAGCTCCTGTGCCAGGTGTAGAGAGCAGACAGCCCAAAAGGACCTAGTAAACACACACCTCATCATCTGTATAGAAACACATTTGTGTTTTTGCCGTTTTTTTTTGTCCTTAGCACATTCTCACGTGCCTGTCAAAGAAAAGCATTTACCTTTTTTTCCCTTTGGGTTTTCCATAGCTTTGCTAGTTTCTTTTTATTTTTGGTTTGCCCAGGAGTGCACAAAATTGAAATAATTCAATAAGAATGTAAATTTATTGACTTGAAAGAAATGTTTTTTATTCTTTGATGATATATCTATATACGAAAAAAGTGAACAACTTTAATATATATTTAAAGCAAGCCAATAAGCCTTTGGATTTTTTTTGAGAGGCTTTTAGAAACATTTACCGATGGGACTTCTATTAAAAAGATTAATTGACAGATGAAGCTATAAAAGTGGTGCAATAAAAGTGGGCTGGAATAGTATTTTAAGATTGTGACCTTTTTTGCGAATCGGTTTAGGAAACAGTTTAAACATAAGAATAGTCTTAACTTTATCTATACTAGAAGACTAAAATTTTGTTGGTCAATTCGGCTTAATAGTAAATTAATTTAAAAAAAATATTTCACTCGTACATTACTGCGTTTTAAAGTATGCAGATAAAATAAATTTACCTGCAACTTTTATAAAAAATCCAAGATAAAACAAATACTGTCAAATTTGATATGTAGCAGTTTTCTTGGTGTCAGAATTCCTAAAATGAGAATTTTATAAGCATTTTTCTTTTTTTTTCAACTTAGCAGGCACATAAATATGTACTAAACATGTTCAGACCTCGAAGCTTGAAATTCAAAATTTTTAAAGGATCTATATTTATTCTAATTTTTAAAAAACTATTGCTTGGAAAATATTACATTAATTTCTTCTGCTTCAAATATGTTTAAATTTGTATTCTTTGGAGCACAAATAGAAAAGTTTACTAGTTCCCAGAACATTTATAAGTACAAAAAATTTGAATTTCTAATTTTTAAAAACTTATTTATTGATTGGTAGAAAGAATATAATCTAATCGAACCAAGCTTTTTGTATCAACTTTAAATGGCCATAAACAAGATGGCCATGAAATTTGCGAAATGAATATTGGGCTCACTTAAGTGGCTAGAGAAAAATATTACATCAATATCCAAGTTTCACTATTTTGGAGTCCATTATCTATAATTTTTAGAGAGAGGATTCATAAATTTTATTTTTAAAAAAATTTCTTATTTTAAAAGTTATTATAATCGCCACCACACTGTTAGATATCATCTACAGAAAATTGGCCTATCGGACTCTTCAGAGTGCAGGCTCTGTGTAGAAGACGATGAAACCACCAGGCATATTCTCTGTGACTGCCCAGCGCTGGTATGGGACAGAGCCTGTCACATGGGAAAGGAGCGGATTAGTCCCTTCCATCTCAGGTCAACACCAACAAAAGACCTACTGCTATTCATGAGGAAGCGGAAAGTCTTTGTTTTAACCTTAGGTATGGTACAAAGACCTTTTGGTCGCAGTGCCGCACCTCTCTGTGAGGCACCCTTTTCGGAAAAAATATATTAAGAAAAAAAGGTTCCGGCACTCGATATCCTTCGATATTCGTGGTCTGGTGCTTCATGAATACGTTCCAGCGGGACAAACGGTCAAAAAGGAGTATTATGTGTCCGTAGTATTCAGACGAAATTATGGGCAGACCATTCGTGGATAACGCGCCATCTCATCGTGCCACGATTGTGATCGCATTTAAGGCAAAACACTCTATAATTACCATCGACCAGGGACCGTACAATCCAGATCTGGCCCCTTGTGACTTTTTCCTCTTTTCAAAACTAAGATTGCCACTTCGGGGAACCTGTTTTGACTCCGTACCGACAATAAAACAAAATGAGACGAGAGAGCTGAACGCCATCCCGGCCAACGCCTATAAAAAATGTTTCGAGGATTTTGTTCTGTATTGCTTTTGAAGAAGACAAAAATAAATAACGAAGAAGATTAACTATTTTGCGTTTTATTTAGAAATTCCGGAAACTTTTTGTCACAATGTACATAAGCCTCAAAATTAAACTTCAACTAAATTCCTATTATTGGCTCTTTTTAAAAGATATTCAGTTTTATAATAAATATTGAACATTTTTATCAAAATATCTATCGATGTCGAAGATTAGCATAGGCACTAGTGAATGTTTTAAAATATTTACAAAGACATCAACTTTCCCAAAAATGCTAAAATTTGGCTAAAAACAACAATAAAAATAAAAAATAATAAAGTAAACAAAAAAAGTAAAATAAAATTCCATGGATTTTTGTGTTGCAGTGAAAATTCTAAATGTATATAAATGTTTTTAGCAACTGAGAATTTGTTGGCGAATAAATATCGAGAGGTTGACTGAGGTACATTTAAAGATTTTTATATTTCATAAAGAAAAAAATAGTCACACAATTTCTCAAGTAAATATTTTTTCCCACAGAATAACTTTAAATATCCAAAATCTGGTCTTGTGTGCAAGGAAATATAAGAATTTCAGCAGTTCACTAACACGTTAAGTCGACTAATTCTGAGCTATTATGCTTGAAAAGAAAGTAACCAGCTTAATGGGAATACAAAACTAATATATTTGGAAGTAAAAAATTAAATATTTCGCAAAAAAATCTATGACTCCTAAGGGCAAGACGCTGCAATTGCTGTTTTAAAACCCAGTTCGGTTAAATTAAAAAAAATGTATAGCTAAAAATTAAAAAAAAAAACCTAAAAAATTCTACTAAAAATTTATAATACTGCATAACAAATGCTTCCCAGAACTAGTTCTTTTGCACTTGCTCTACAGCCCTAATTAAAATTCTCTGCTACAACAAACACGTCACAAAACATTTTGTCTTCACTTTGATAGCTGACAGACGCACACAAACCCTTTTTACGTAACTTTCATTCAGTTATTTGTCATACACACGGCGTATACGTAATTTGTTAATGCTCGTATGTAACATGTCGTAGGTGGAGCCTGAAAGTATGCAACATATTATCTTGAGTTAAGCAGAAAAACTGCTCACAGAGAGAGAGAGAGGACATTTATCTGGGTTCATCTCAGCTCAGCTCAGCTCTGTTCGGTTCAGTTCAGTCAGTGGCAGTCAGGCAGTCAGCCAAGGCATTACCATTATCATCATTAGCTTTCTTTTTGTTGTTATTGTTGTAGTCTTTGTTTTTCTTGTCTGTTATGTGTCATTAACATTACCGTTATGGGCATTATTATCACGGAAAAGTTTAAGCCCAGTCGTGCCAAGTTTTTGCTTTCCGTTGGCATCCGTCATAGCTGTAGCTTTTCCTACTATTTTCCTGCTTTTCATAAATATTTTTGGTACATGATTGCCACATATACATAGTATACTTAAACAGAACTAGCTGTGTTCCTGTGACAACTTGGAGACTTCTGTAACGCTCAACACAATCATAATTTTCATCTTTATGAAATTTTAATGAAAAAATAACATAGATGAAGGCGCAGGAATAACTTTCGTAAATTTTTAATAAGACAGTGTGCTCAAGCGAACGAAGATTTATATGGGGGGTTTATTTAAGAGTACGTTTTTGTTTCTTATAGTTGTAAGTAAAACTGATGGTGATTGGGATATGCGAATGCCTTGAGTAATTAAAAATTCGATACTGATAAAACGATTGATATCGACGATATTGGCATTTTTTTTTTTATGTTTTATTGGCATTGAAGTTAAAATACAATATTTTCCGTTTTTTTTGAAGAATTTTGTAGATTTTTATTTTAGGGAACTAGGACATACTAGATTTTAAATTTTTCGGTGGAATTACTTTAATTTGTTGGTATAAAGGGCTTGATTTTCGAGACTAAAATTATGTTTATCGAGTCGTAGCGATATGCAGCCTAGTTCTTCCATAACAGAATAGCGACCTGCCGATGGATAATCGTGAAATCTATATATACAGAAGAAACTTATATTTTACGTGTTACGGGTGTTCTCTTGAACCCATCGATGAATTTCAAATCTGATTTTTGTGTTTGTTTAAGGTTGTCAATATGGAGGTTTTAAGCTTATTGCAATTGTGTTTGTGTGTATTGGTTCGTGAGATATACGCATTTTTGGGAATATCGTGATTATAGCATAGTAGAAAATTGTTCAACATCGGATATTGGACATTAAGTGCAGACAGAAGCGTAGTCGCAAAGGGTGTAGTTTCTGTGGGGCATGAATTTATCCGAGATCGTGTTCTCTTAAGAATAGTTAAGTTCGTCCATGGCTTTTTAGAGAGTCATGAAAGTCAACTAATCCAAAAATCTGATGATTATCTAGATAAGCTAACTGGAGAACCTTACGATGTTTATACACTTTAAAAGTATTCAAAAAGTTTGGGAAGGACAAAGTTTGCCGGGCTCACTAGTAAATATATAAACGATGTGCTTAAGTCTTAACAACATTTTCGTATCTTTGGTCACTTTGGAAGAAAGGCTAACATTGTAAAACTATATGAAAATTATCCTTCATATGAAAAGGTTTTAGTGAAAATTAAAGAGGTGGCAGGACTAGCTTCTCCACAGCTTTTAAAGAGAAAACCGATATTTTGAAAGATTTAACGAAATTGCTGTCCCCTTTTTGGAAGGAGCGCAATAATGGATTTCCTGAAAACGTTTGTATATGATATATATATTTCCCTCACTGACCCCTGGAAGGGGCATGGGGATATCTATTAATACTGTTCGAACAGAACAGGGACCTACAGTTTATAGCCGAATCCAAACGGCGGTGTCTTTAATCAATAGACCCTTTCTATATAGCTACTTTAAAAAAATCGATAGTGCCCCTTCTGCCCCATTTTTCACTCATAAAAACGATTAAAATCCGGATGCTGATTAGCGTTTTAAAAAATGTTTTTAATTTTTAATAATTTTTTCTTTACACATTTTTCTCAACATTAATGGAATCTCCGAAATAATATTAGCTTTGTTTCTGAAAAAATCTCTTAAAAAGCACCCTCCACTGCAGTGTAACACGCATATCTATAAAGATGTGGCTGTGTATATATGTGTGTGGGTCTATGTGAGTTTGGCATTGGCCCTGAAAGCTCCTACAGGTCATGACAAAGGACGAGCTGCTGACTGACTGGCAGGAAAAAAAGTTTATTTTGTATTTAGTTAAGCAAATATTTATTTGATTGGTTTTGGGATTTGGATTTGTGCTTATTTTGGCTGTTATTGTTGTAGTTGTTACTATTGTTGTACATTTTATATGTAAGCAATGCAGCACAGGAAAAGGAAATTGTGCGACGTAGTCAAAATTTTGTGGCCCGTGCGAGGCTTAGAGGAAAGCTTAGAATTTATTAAAGAAAGTAAGATCTTTTATTTTTTTTACTTTTCCTTTGAGCACTCAAAAGTATTGTAGACGTTGATGAGTGGGACATATGATGATATATGGCTTTATATACTAGGCCCAAAAAGATGACAAAGCGTTGAAAGCAAAGGAACTGGGTGAAACATGATAAATGGTCATTAAGGAAGTCGAGCCGTCGAGCCTCTTAGGCCTTTTCAATAAAGCCCAAGAGCTGTTGAAGTGTGAGTGTCAACCCAGACCAAGCAACAGTTGCCACGTTTTCCATATAAGACAGCTTAATTAAGAGTCCATTGATAGGATTTTTTTTATCAATGAAACTGGGTTGCAGGCTTGCACTGCCTCCAAAGGCCACTCAAAATAACTGGTTCAGCAAACTTGGCTCGAACTGCAGCTATGTATATCGATGTTGAAATGAATTTTGCTGCTGGCATTAATTAAAAATAATTACACTTGGAGAAAATCTAGTAGCTAAAAAATCACTGCTTTGGCATTGAGATTTTAGACATTTGCCCGCAGGTTTGCTCCAGTTTGTTACCCTAGTATCTGGCACGTAACACAGATAATTGATGAGGATGAGTTCCAGCCACAACAAAAACAACTTAAACAACATTCAACCAAGCCAAGCAACGCTGCGGCACTAATTGAGCTCATTCATTATGCTTCAATAGCCAGTACAACCAACCATTGATGCGGCCCAGATTGAGCCCATAATGAAATACCAGCTATACAAAATGGGAAGCTTAATTTTAAAGTAAGCGTAAAGCAAGCCACCAACAACGAAATTAATAAAAAATTATAAGTAAAAAAAAGAATACATAAAATAAATGAAAACGAAGTAAAACCGGTGGGAACATCCTGCCTATTTGTGCAGGATGTGAAAAATAAATAAGACTAAATACAATCAACGGCCAGAAATAAAGCAAAAAAAAAAGGGAGTAGCAAAATGAAGGAGCAGCAGAGAAGAGTCAAGACTATGGAAGTTGGGATACACTTTACAGCTGGGGAGGTTTTCAATTCACAAAAAAAAACCAATAAGTAAACATTATTTTTTGAAAAGAGGCTAAATTGCACTTTAAATCTACAATCTTCTTGTTCTCTAACTCCTAACTAATGCTTCGAATAGAAGCGATACGTAGTGTCCAATGTATCAAGGAATAAAATAATTCCAAATCATATTACTCTATGCCTAATATCTCCTAGTTCTCTCATGCTAAAATTCTTGGATCTATGTAAAAAAGAAGTGGGATTCCCTAAAGTTTGGAGTTTTGGGCAAACAGTACTGATGTTTGGAGTCTCTATCTCCTGGTCTACCTTAGATAAGGGCTCCAAGCTTAAAAAGTTGAGCGGGATTCAGTGAACCGCCGAACATACCATTAGTGGTGTCCTACGCTCCACCGTAAATGAAGCACTAGATGCAATTTTAAACCTCCTAAACAAGGTGGGGAAACCACAGCCATTCTATCAGCTCTACGCATTAGAGAGGCGAAAAAATGGAGTAACCAAGACTTTGGTCATGCAAAGATTCTTAAGGGGAACCCATTTATCCCCAAAAGCACTGACTACTGCATACCATAGGATCATTTTATAACCAATTTCCGAGCCTATATTCCAACCAGGGAGGAGTGGAATACAGGTATACCAGGCCCAGCGGGCTCGATAAAGGTATACACGGACAGTTCCCAGCTAGACGACCGTGTATGCGGAGGCGTCTACGTTGAGGATTTCAATGTTAGAACTGCTTTTCGACTCCCGGACCACTGCAGTGTTTTTCAGGCAAAGGTCACTGCAATCCGGGAGTCCTTAATAACAATAAGAAATCTACAAGTTCGAAATAAGAACATTTGTATCTACTCGGAAATCCAAGCGGCTATTACGACCCTAGTTTCGATGATTTCGTGTATGAAGTCAGTAAATAACTTGTCTCTAGGGGAGCCGGCTGAACACTTTTCAATTCTCTTCATATGGTAACTTCATAGGGGGTAACTGTATTGCGGATGAACTGGCTAGACAAGGAACTACCAGCATCCTCCTTGGTATAACCGGCCAGCTGTAAACTGAGAATACGAAATTATTTCGCTCTCTGTGCAAATAAAAGGTGGAATCGGACATCAAATACGTGTAGAATCTCGCGTCAAACATACTGCAGCAAAAGAACCAAAAAACTTTACTGTCCCAGTGCTCATCTGTTATCCGTGCTATCATGGGACACTGGCTTGTGGGTAACCACGTATCCAGGTTGAATGCTTCCCACCATGACTTCTG
Organism: Chymomyza amoena; assembly: GCA_037043745.1. Taxonomy (NCBI): domain Eukaryota; kingdom Metazoa; phylum Arthropoda; class Insecta; order Diptera; family Drosophilidae; genus Chymomyza; species Chymomyza amoena. Next base: position 20,129 of record JBAMAX010002216.1, on the reverse strand, counting down.
TAGAAGCTGTGGCGATGAGGAGGAGCTGGAGACGGTGGAACACTTATTCTGCCTTTACCCTGGGCTGGCATTAAAACATTTAGGTTCCTAAAGTCACACTTTCATGACGATTTATCTCAGCTCCCTGAACAGAGTCCAAAATGCCTTTTATGGTTTATTCAGGCTGCCATATGTCTTCCTCACCTCTTATAGAGGACCTCTCAAGTGGGGAGGAGTGGTGAAATAGCTCACTGTAGCGGTATCGCAACGGGCATATCCTTGGCCTAAGTAAGTTGGAACGTCAGTCCCAACGGCCGCCCTAACCTAACCTAACCTAACCTAACCTAGCCTATGTTTATAAATAATTTACAAATAATAATATCTATTTTTGGAACCAAATTGAGTTACTTGAACTTACAAAATGGATGCATACAAAGAGAACCTATTGAAAAAAATTGATTACGCCCAACAAATTTCGCTTAGCCCTAGATATTCAAATTGATAGACCATAAAAACTAAGGATATTAAAATTGATCGGTAGAATCTGTCAACTATTCAAATAAGTAGAATTCTGGAGCTTGCATCTATCCATACGTTCTGCTTAACCACATTTTTAGATTTTCAGAATAGTTCTCCTATAAACAGTAACGAAATTTTTACATTTTGGTTAGAAGACCCTTTTGAGTCCAATAAAAAACTTTGACCTTTTCCCTTGAACATATACCCTAGGCAAGCAGGTCAGTAATGGCTATGCTCGCACAATAAAATTACAAACAACGGTTCAAAAAACTTTCTCTGGAGAGAGATCCTGAGATTTGCTCGTTTTCTAAATTTTATAAATAGTTCAAAAAAAAATTCAACTGGGTAATTATTCTACTAGAGTATTGGCTGGCTTGTTTCAGTGGCCTTAAAAAAGCTGAGTGGGTGTGATGTCTCAGCCAGAAAGTTCTTGATCATAGAACTTCGAAGCATGGTTTTCTATTGAATTTATTGCGCACAGTCATTGGACTGACAGAGAAGCTTTAAGGCTTATTTTTTCACCACGAACATTGTTCATGGTCTTAAGTATAAGAGCAGCCTCAAAGACAAACAGTTTGAAGGTACATTTTGAAATTTTAGTTTGCCATCTTTAGAATCTCAAACTTTCTTCAAAAATTTGTAAACATCGCTTGAAGCGTTTTGATTGTTATATATTACCGGAAAACCCTTTTACATGTATTATTTGTTCATTAAAGGGCCAGGAAATAAATGAAAAGTTCTGACTATCTCTGCCTGCATTTTTTTTTTTGTCACGTCTCACAAAACCAATACTACTGTAAAGAAGCGTATAATATCTTGAGCCACAAAAAAAAAGAAGGTCTTCGAATATTGAGAAACTGACCGGATGCCACAGCTCTGACCACGCCCGGTGACGAAACTCTTGTATTATATTCAAGTAAACATTTTTGTTGCCCCAAAAACCCGCCAGCTGAAGCATATTTAATTTTGTCTTTTGACCGTGTGGGAGCTGGAGCTGCTGACCCATTGTCAGTGGCTTGGGGGCGGGTAGGGCCAAAAAATGTGTTGCAAACATTTTGGGACGGATTACTAAGTCCTTTTTCTTGTTGTGTTGTTGCTTCATTATGAATTTAAATGAGCGCCATTTTGTTGTTGTATGCGCTTTGTTTTTTTTTCTCGTTTTTTTTTTGTCGCTTAAGACGGTGCCAAAAATAAATCATATAAAATGTAAATTAAAAAAGTTAAGCAAATCGTGTCCTTGGAAAAAAAAAACAGCAGCAGCGGCAGGCAGCACATTATTAACCGGCTTGTGGCCTTTTAATTAGCCGAATTGTGTGGCCATTAGCCAAATCGAGTGCAGGTCATAAGCAAAAGCCATAATAACTAATCAATGTTAATCCATTTCTAACGATGCCTCATTATGTTGAATGCCCTCATCAAAATGAACTACAATTCCAGACCTCTCTGTGCCGAGGAATTGACTACTGTCATCTTCAAAGTCATCAAATTGCATGCCAACTCGTTGTGGTTGTTGTTAATATTATCGCTGTTGTTGTTGTTGTGGCACTGTGGCATTTAACGATAATGTGCGCATATCGAGGCCATAACCAGACATTGAATAGCAATAAAAAATACCAACGAAAAGTGGGCCAAAACCAAAGTTTGTGGGAAAGTGTGTGTAGGAAGGAGGAGGCTTGTTGGAGCTGATGGGCGTGGGTATGGATTGCTTTTAGGGCCTTTCTATTTTTGGTAGGCATCAATGTCACTCATCTACATACATATTATTTTGCCCTTACGCAGTGGCGTAGATAGTAATCCATTACCCCCAAGGAGGCTATGAAAATTAAGATATAATCAAATAATGTATCTGTAGGGAAGCAGCTAATGGGAATATGTATATAGTTAGCCAAGCCAATATGATTAGAGAAATCGATGAAGCCGAAAATCACTAAGAAGGTACTAAAAACAATACGTTAATTTGCTTGGGAGTTAGAAGAACATAGTGTTTTTTTAATCGAGTTAATGGAGCACCAAATATTTTGGAAGTGAAAATTAGTCGATTAAAATGTTCCAAATTTTAAGTGCATTTAAGATTTTGGCGTTATCGAAAATTATTTGTATTACAACGATAAAAATTCACACATTCAAAAACACATTGGAAAACTCGAATCCAAAAAAAGAAAATCATTACACAGCCACACAAAAAAAAACTTATTTTACAATTGCGCCTGGCGGTTAGGCAACAGTTTTTTACACGCCATTTTTTGTTATGCATTGAAAGGGTATATTATGTATGTTACCGCCTACTTTACTTTCGAACTGAAATGAGTCTCTTTTTTTTGTACAACAAACTACACACAATAAAATAATTTTCATTCCATTATCCCATCACAAAGAAGCTATCTACGTCACTGTTCTCACATATGCATTAATAAAGTTTTAGTTAAAAATAAACCAAAGGCTGTAAATGTATATATAAATGGCGGCGTATCTATGAGAGCGGCAGTGTGTATGTGTGTGTGTGTGCTTTTGTGTTTGTGTGTATGTTACAATTAAACTTTGTTGGCCATGCCACAGCCACAAGCCACCATACTTATCTCTTTTTGTTTGTGTGTGTTAAATATTTGTCCTGAAAATATTTACAGCCGAACGAAATGTGTAAAATTCTGCATGTTTGTTTATATTAGTATATATTGTATAATGTATATAGATATGTTTGTATCTTTGTGTGTGAGCATCTCCTGTGAGTTTGTTTGTGGTCCTTTGCAGAACGTGTCTTTTTATGCTACTGTTCAAATGTGTTGCCTATCTTTAGGTGCATAAGTGAGAGCTAGTTTATGCCCCTTAGATTTTGCATAGCCTTGAATTCATGAAGGATATTGCTATATATTTATCAAATAACAAAATGGCTGTTAATCTCCAATGTACCAGTTTACACAAATTCTCTTCTAAAAAGGCTTGTATATTTTTAAGAAGTTCCTACTCTCATCACTGCTTTAAAATACTCTCATCATGATGATGAAAATTAAAATATGTTTTGAAAAATTTGTTTCAAAACGCCAAAATTTAAAACTTCTTGAATTATTTACATTAGGGACGTCTGAAACGAGATCCAACAAATCTATTTGCCAGAAAAAAAATAATCGTATTTGTAGAGCATTCCTTATTATTTAAAAATATTTAATGAAGCAATTTTTCCTAGCTGGAGTTGAAATTCAATATGATTTTATTACAAAAATGTGAAACGTTTGTTATAGTTTTATTTAAGAAAATAAATAGTTATTACCCAAACTTATGGCTTTAGCTGAGTGTTTTGGAAACCTCCAACTGAGATACAAATTTAATTTGACCCTTCTCGGACCGCGTTTATTGTATATTCTGTAAAGAAATAACAACAAAAGCTAGAAGTATTTCTTTCAAGGACAAAACTGTACCATTCATCCAAAAACTCCAACTTAAGGGGCACACCTAGTGTGACAGCCTAAAAAAAGGCCATTTTTGGGAATTAATAAAAAAAAAACTAGTGAATCCATCTATTTAAAATTTTGAGGGTATATTTATACATGTTTTGAGAATACACAGTAAAATTTTTGAAATAAAATATTGAATATTTTTGAAATGACACGCGATCTCCGGCGGCGCCAAAAAAAAAGTTCCTCCACTGCTGGAGTGATTGCAGCCTTCTCCGTTGATAAAATCTAAAAAAAAAAATTCTAGTTAAACTAAAACATATTGTCTGTACAATGAACCTCGGGCGAACAAAAAAATCGAAAATTGACAAAATGGCGGCATGTTGAAAAATAAAGTTAAATTTTTCCCAAAATTTTGGTCGTTTTTGGCCTGCCAAAATTCGATTTTTAATCAGATCAAAAAACTGGAGGTTCATGGTATGGAGAACTATATAGAGGAGATGCAAAAAAAATTTGATAGCGATCGGATCATTTGTCTTCGAGTAATCACTTCAGCAAATTCGAAAAATGCTGTTTCGAGAAAAACGCGTTTAAGGGGCACACCTAGTGTGAAATTTTCAAAAAATTAATTTTTTTTTCCATATTTCGATAGGTTATACCTTTAAAAATAACATACTAAAATTTTAAATCGATATCTTAAATAGTTTTTGAGTAACAGCCATTTAAAAGAGTAGGCGCTCGGCAGTTAGATAGTTGGTATATACCTGAGATCGCGTGTCATTTCAAAAATATTTAATATTTTATTTCAAAAATTTTACTGTGTATTCTCAAAACATGTATAAATATACCCTCAAAATTTTAAATAGATGGATTCACTAGTTTTTTTTTTATTAATTCCCAAAAATGGCCTTTTTTTTGGTTGTCACACTAGGTGTTCCCCTTAAAGATAAAATGATCGTTTTCACTGTTATAGAGCGGCTACTTTTAAATGGCTGTAACTCAAAAACTATTTAAGATATCGATTTAAAATTTTAGTATGTTATTTTTAAAGGTATAACCTATCGAAATATGGGAAAAAAAATAAATCGATTTTTTGAAAATGTCACACTAGGTGTGCCCCTTAAAGCATTTGCTTATACTACGAGTATATAAATATCCTTGCCTAAGTAACAAAATTTGACACACGCCTCATTAAACAAAAATCCAATGAAAACCCCAACTAAAGCCTGTCGAGCTGATAGGGTGCATGCATCAGCTCCTATGCAAAATATGGCTAGAAGAAAGCATGCTCGACGATTGGAAGCTTAGTGTCCTTTATCCTATACTTAAGAAAGGTGACCCGACGATATGAGATAACTACCGGGAAATCAATCTTATTGCCATCTCATACAAGATCCTGTCGAGCGTATTATGAGGAAGACTGAAGCCGTATGCCAACACACTGATCAGACCCTATAAGTGCGGCTTCAGACCTGGTAAGTCCACCATAGACCAGGTCTTCACTCTACGACAAATCCTGGAAAAGACCCACGAAAAACAAATCGATACCCATCATCTCTTCATCGATTACAAAGCTGCATTCGATAGCCTGATAAAGGACCGCCTATACGCCACCATGTCTGAGTTCGGAATTCCTGCGAAGCTGATTCGTCTTTGCAGAATGTCATTGAGCGGCACCATCAGTTCTGTCAAGGTAGAAACGGACCTCTCCGAACCTTTCAATACCGTTCGAGGATTCAGACAAGGCGACCCTCTATTATGCGACCTTTTCAATTTCGTGATGGAAGGAGCACTGCGAAAGACCGGTGTACATCGCAATGACACTATTTTTTTTTCCGCAATCGAAAAGGAGTCAGCGAAAGTGGGTCTAGCGGTAAACGAGGGCAAGACGAAGTACATGCTGTCTACGAACTGGAACGCACGGCGTCTGGGCTCCCATGTTGCAGCGGACAACTATAATTTTGAAGTGGTCAAGGACTTCACGTACCTTGGCACCGCCGTTAACACCGAAAATGACATCAGCCTGGATATAAAACGAAGAATCACACTTGCCAATAGGTGTTGCTATGGTCTCAGTAACCAGATGTGTAGCAGAGACCTCTCTCGACTACCAAAACTAATACTCTAAAAGACGCTCATCTTGCCCGTGCTCCTATACGGCGCAGAAGCATGGGTTGTGTCGCGGACAGTTGCATCTGCTCTTGGAGTGTTTGAGAGAAAAATTCTCCGTAAAATCGTCAGAAGTAGGGCAGAAGAAGTCGATTATACAAGAAATCGAGGAGAGACAGTTAAAATGGTTCGGAAATCTAAATCGGATGGACGAGTCAAGAAAATCCAAACAGGTACTGGAAATGAGAACGAAAGGCAATGCACCGAGAGGAAGAATCCGAATAACTTGGGAAAATCGCATCCAGGATGTGGGAAGGATGAGATAGCAGAGATGACAAGAGAGCGCCAGGACCGGCCTAATTGGAGAATATGGATATCCTGAGGCTACCCCGACGCCTAACAGCAAATGGGGATTGATGAAAAAGAAAAGTAAAATCTTCGGTCTCGTTCGTTTTGACGACGACTTTCCAATACGGATGAACTTAGAACTGTAAGAGCTCTACGATGACATAGATGCTGACCAGCGCATCACAATACAGTGTCTGCGCTGGCCCGGGCATGTTGTACGTATGGATAACGAAGCCTCAGCGAAAAAGGTATTCGAAGCAAAAGCCGACGAAGGAAGACGAAGGGGACGATCACGACTTCGATAGAAAGATCAAGTTGAGGAGAACGTATCCTCCCTAGGTATTTCTAATTGGAGAAGGCACACCTGGCGAGAGCTGTTGAGGTCGGCCGTAACCAGAGAAAGGGTTGTCATGGCCAATAAACAAAGAATGAATGAAGTTACAAAATATCCTTCCCCTAGAGTTATAGTACACTTTAGAATATAATTGAGCATTGAGCATAAAATCACTTAAAATTTCTTTAAATATGAACAAATCAGCGAAGGACCTAGAGTTAGGAATTATCTTTAAAAAAAATATGTTTCCATTCAAAAAAAAAAAAAATTAACTATGGATATATTATGGATTTTTTAACCATTACCCTTGTCATTTTATATATTTCACCACTGAAAAACCTGGAGTTTGGAATCATCCTAAAAAATTATTTTTCTTTTCAAAAAAAAAAAATAAACATTTTGGATTTTTTAACCATCATCCTTATCAATTTATATATTTCACCACTGAATCTTATAACTCAAGAAAAAATTTCGTTTAATATCTCAGATAAAACTGTTAAGCTTGTCACTTAAAACTGTTAATATATATGGTTTAAATAAAAACTTAAGAAAATGTATATATTAAAAATATGTATAAGCAATAATTAAATAACTATTAAATTTCATGATTATTACAATTTGGGAGCCGATGATACAATTTTTTCTGTTTTAATTTACTGTCTTTTAAACAAGTTTTACCGCTTTCTGTAGAAATTAGCGTGGACTATTGGAAAAGAAAGTCTTTTAATCTTGACAGCACAGAACAAAAATAATATCAATAAACAAATGAAAATATCAAAGCACCTAAGCTGCCGTGAAATGCCAAAGAGGTTCCAGGAAAAATATTAATTCCAGGAATTCATGATTTTAAATTAGTCTTTCTGCTAGCCGCATAAACACAGTTTATTTTATTTTGTTTGCATTTAAGATTTGCTGTTAAAATTTAACTCTTTTACGCCGGCCAAAAGTTTGGTAAACAAAATACACAATAAATTTCAACATTTGGTTAGAGCGCTGATAAACTCAACAGAGAGCATCTTTGGCGTTGTAACTATCTCTGAGTGTTGGGGTGTATCTGTGTGCTAAAGCTTTTCTGTGTTGACGCTGCGCTTAAAAGTATGCTACAAATTGGTTGACAGACACATTAAGAGCTCTGATACACTCACACACATACATAGTGAAGCTACATACACACACTTAGAGACATTTAACTTTTTGTTATATTATGGCTTTTATATTGAGTTGTTTTTGGAATTATCTAGTTTATGGCCGCCGTTGAAAGGCTTGAACAAACTAGGGCTACAAAAAAAGCTATGAAAGTTTTTGGTTGTTTAAATGCGCATAAATATTCGGTATAGCATATTTTACGATAGCCATAAAATTGTATTTTTAAATATGTTGTTTAACTTAAATTCCAAAAGGATTCGATTGTAAACAAGTGTTCCGTATTAAAGTGTTATAAAATTGACTTACAAGCGCATGGGCGGTGTACTTAATATGCCATAAATTAAGTATACGCTGCGTAGAAATCGAACAAATGTAAATCATTTTGTAAAGTGACTTGAGTGCGGCTAAGTGCATAAGTGGGCGGATATGCGATGTATGTATGTATCCGTGTGTGGGCACAAAAGTCACTTAAATGTCAGGTGTGTGAGTGGTGGGGTTAGTTGATGAAAGAGCATTAACATAAATTACCTTGTGTGCAGGGATCCGTCCAACATGTGCAGTAGTCAGCCGCTTTCAGCAGTCAGCACCAACAGCAACAAACGCATAATAAGTGGCAAGGATAACACATAGATAGGGATGGCTGGCCAAGACAAATACAATGTCACATATATGTATGTATAGAAATGAAGTGGTTAAGTGGTGGCAAAGTCAGACAGTGCCTTATAGTTGTTAGGAGCCGAAGTGCAGCCGCACGTAGCATAAGATTTGTGGCAGCAACTTTACAGTATATTTCAGCAGCAGCAAGACGAATCCTTACACATTCTCTATGTTTCCGATGCGGAAACGGATGCAGATGCAGATGATGATGTACCTGCTGCCGTCGCAGTTGCCGTCGTTGTTGCTGTTGCTGATGCTGCTGTGCCACTGCCTGCCGAGGAGGTGCGGGAGACACTTGCATGGCCTGGCCGCATCGACTGCTGCTGCTGCTGCTGGGTAGGAGTTGTGGGCTGCAGCAGCGGCGAGTCGAGGCTGCCATTGCCACTGGCATTGGTGGCGCCACCGATGCCACTTGCAGTTTGTTCACGTGTCAGGAACCAGCAGTTCATGGGCGTCGGTTTGCCTTTCATGACAACCGGGCCGCGGTACTCCAAATGGAATGACTCATCCTGGTTGATCTCCTGGCACAGCAAACTGTAAGATAAATAGAGTGAAGAAAAAATGTAGCAGGTTGGCATAACCAGGGTGTGTGTTTAGCTGATGCAGCTAAGTGAGTTATGGCTCTGCGGTTCATGAACCGGTTCAGTTATAGCTCAAATTTATCAAGAGGTTCAAGATATTTTTGGCTTAAAATATTTTAAAAATCCGTAGTTAATGCTTAAAAGATTTCAAATTTTTTTTAAGCTATACATATAAATGGTTTTTTAATATTCAGTAAATTCTTAGCGAATTTTTCTTTTTTGATAAACACAGTTTCTTTAAAATTTTTGGTTTTAATTTAATAATTGTATTGGCATCTCGGCTGACGCCTATAAGAAGGCAATAGCAGCTCTTGGAGAGGTATATTCAGGAGCTAAGCTAGTGTCAGTGGACTGGTCGGAAGTCCCCATCAGATCCACAGCCAGAGTATGGGTCTTAGCCAAGCCAAGGGGGGTAACCCATACCTGAAAACTGACGATTGGCGGATTGCCAAAGTAGAGGGTACGACAGAGAGTCAGCAGAAGTCTTTATCAAAGTCGTAGGCATCGTACGCTTCGGCTACAAAAAGGCTGTGAGTCGGGTGTACCGAAATGACACCTGGTGCGGCACGCAAACCGCACCCGAACCACAGCTTGAAGACCCCGCGTCCATCTTGGAGGGATACACCTCGAAGTCATCGGAGCTCGCAAGGGAGCTCTCTAGAAGCCAACTAGAAGATGACTCAATCCTCAGTGAGACACACGGGGATGAGACAAACAAGGCGGTGGTAGAGGTTAATCTTGAAGATGTCGATTAGACTTCTTCAAATTAATCTTCACCACTCCGCAGCAGCTACAGCTGCTTTACTAATTTTTAATATAAAAATTTGAAAAAACCGGCAATATGGACTCAGAGCAAGAGGTCGCCCTAATAACAGCTGACTCAGAAGCTATGGAGCCAAAGCTCAGGATCGGGAGGGTTTTAAGGGAGGCTGTGACCCACCAAGAATTGTAATATAAAATAGAGAGACTTTACTAATTTTTAAAGAAACTAAGTTCAGACTGGAAAGTGCTTCATTAAATTTCAATATTAACTATACTACAAAAAATACACTTAAAACAAATTAAACTGACAACTTTGACTCCGAACCAGTTCCGTTCCAGCTGCTCTAGTAGCCCTATTGCAGTCTAGAATATCTAAGAAAAGCTGCACTTAGATTTTCATTAAAGAAAACTGTACAGTATTTGTGCTGATGAAAAATTGTTTGTCCTATCCATGCAGCTGCAACTGCAACTGGCAGGAGCAAGCAACTCCTTGAGCTGCTGAAAATTTATTGTCTAACAAGCTGCTAATGCACTTGAAGCCATGGTTGCTCTATGGCAACGCTTGTGTGTCAAGATAAATCCGACTTATAAGGGCTTATTTTAGATGCAAGACAGACAGATACACACACACAACGACCGACTCACATAACCCACAAATATATTCCATTTTTATGTGAGCCCATAATATTATGTAAATGCATTTGTTTGCATTTTGATTCCCACATGACTACACATTGCATTATTGCAATTTGTTCAAGGATATCAAAGTTTTATGGACTAGCCACAAATTCACATATCCGTTTCCGCTTTGGTCGCATAGGTTACGCTTTTAACACACACACAGATACTAAATATTTGATGCGACATTTTGGATGCATATTATATTGATTATTTTGCGTTAAAACTGCATTAAATTCAATTCATTACTGAAGTATGGAAATTTTAAGAGCCCCATCCGACATATGGCCACAATTTTATTGCCTGATGGAGTGCCAAAAAAAATTGAATTAGGTGGGAGGATGAGCGATAGTGGGATACACTGCAAATACGTCTACCAAAAATAAAGCAATTATTTGCAATAAAATTTGCTTAATTGAGGGGAAACGGGAGTGACGAATAGTTGTGGATTAGGTTTGCACGGATTTGTAAATTAAATTTGCTTGCTTTTTTGATTAAATTATATAGAGAACGAGGCAGAATATCGATATAAATCGACAACTTAATTTTGTATCTAATGCTCTTCACGAATATGGCACAAGCCTAGGTTAGGAGGTTAGGACCGCAGTAGGGACTGACTTCCCAACTCGCTTAGGACAAGGAATTATCACCGTGTGGCACTCTCAGCCATCCTCTCTTTTTTTCTTCTCCAATTAAATCTGTCGCAGATATTCTACGAAATATTGATTCTTTGACAAAAGTGATGCCGAATTGAGAACAACTGCGACTGTGCGTATTTTGGATTATTTAAAATTTTCAAATTTTTCATCTTTATCCGTGACCATTAGGAACGGAACGAATACCATCTAACAACCACCCCGTGGAACGGGGTACAGCACTCGAGATGAGGTCCTGGAAAAATCGAAATTGGCTATACCCCAAACCCATTATAAAAATTTTATTTTAAAAATTAGGATTGGTTCAACAGCTGGCATAAGACTAGAATGTTAATGGCAGATGTGGGGCAATTTAAGTAAAAACTGGGATACCAAATCGAGTGATTAAGAGCTTGAAAGGGTATTGATTCCGATTAATTTTTGATCGAGGTAGAAGGCCATATTTATTTTAAAGATGCAGACTTCTATTTACACACATAATAAGTGGCAATTTTGGTTGCAAAGCGCTTTTTGCTCTGTTTACTGGCTTTAAAAAATATTTTCAAATAGTCGCTATAAACGATTCGCAAGGTGAGTTTAGAAACTTTTCGAGTCGATTTTGGATCAACAGCTGGCATAAGAATAGAATGTTAAAGGTAGATGTGGCAATTACAGAAAAAACTGGGAAATCAAAAGCACTTTTTAGTACACTTTTTAGCGTGTACTCATAAGGTCCAAGAGTGTTTAAGAAGCCTTGGCAGACCATTAATGTACCGAAATTCCGCATCGAACTTCCAGTCCTTCCGTCTAAATAGATACCAAGAGACCAAGATTTTTGAGCTAGAGATATTTTAAACAAATATTTAACTTAAGAAACCTTGACCCAGGTTAGGTTAGGTTAGGGTGGCAGTTCGGACTGACTCTCCCCACTTGAGAGGTCCCGCATAAGAGGCGAGGAAGCCATCCGGCAGCCTGAATAAACCTTAAAAGGCATTTGGGACTCTGTTCAGAGATCTGAGATAAATCGTCAAGATAGTGTGACTTTAGGAACCTAAATCTTTTACTGCCCAGCCCAGTGCAATAACAGAAAAAGTGTTCCACAGTCTCCAGCTCCTACTCATCGCTACAGCTTCTGCAGAAGTCATGGTGGAGAGCATTCAACCTGCATGCTTGGTTTCCCACCAGTCAGTGTCCCGTGATAGCACGGATAACAGATGAGCACTGGGCTCTATTCAGACAGCAACGTTTTTTGGTTCTTCTACTGCAGTATGTCGGGCAAGTTGGCCGCAAATATCTACACGCGTTCCATGTCCGATTCCACGTTTTATTTGCACACAGAGCGAAAAAATTTCGTAAGTCCCAGGCCCTCCTTGTCTTGAAGGAGGATGCTGGAAGTTCCTTGTCTAGCTAGTTGATCAGCAATACACTTGCCCTTGAAGTTCTTATGCCCTGGGACTCATATGAGGAGAATTGAAAAGTGCTTAGCCGTCTCCCCCAGAGACAAGAGGCAGTTATTCACTGACTTCATAGACAAAGCCATCGAAACTAGGGACTTAATAGCCGCTTGGCTGTCCGAGTAGATACAAAAGTTCATATTTCGAACTTGTAGGTATTTTATAGTCATTAAAGCCTCCCGGATTGCAGTGACCTCTGCCTGAAACAGTAAACACAAACCTAATTCTGGGCAATAATAGCATTTTGGTATACAAAAACTTATACGCCGAGCTGTAGAGAGAATATCCGGGCCCTGGGGGATATCTCGGATCCGGGCATCTATTTTTCTTAATTCACGAAATACGTATAATTTTTAAAAATATGTTGAGATCAACATAAAAACCGAATGACTCTCGAGTCCGAGCTCCTCCAAGAGCTCCGGACCCGGGGGAAAAAGTCTCCGATTCCCTTCCTCTCTTCTGGCCTGATTAAAGGCAGAGAGTATATAAAATGTCGTCAAGTTTGCAATTTACGCTCAAGCTGACAAATCGAAAGCAGTTAACAGTTCCCAGGCTCGGGAAGTCTTTGAAAGGAAAGAGCGTCGCATTTTCATTTCGTATCCAATGAAGTGCATTTAATTATGCTCTCTGATTGCTGACCCAGCAAAAGCTGCCATTGGTTTTCCTGCGACTCAAGCTTTTCCTTCAATACTGTATATAAAGTTTATATATTTATTTGCATGTTGGCCAAAAGTACATATACATATGCAATGTATATGTATATATGTATAAACTCATATGTCGCTCTTAATTAACTTTGGCTGTCATGAGCTGTGTATGTGTGCGATATATACTTAAATATTTGTTCAATATTTCGTTGTCAAGACAAATATTGAAACAAATACAAGTACAATAAGGCATTCTGAAGTGCGCACATGCTTATAGATACATTTATAATATGTGGATAATTGATATTGAAATTAATATGGAAATCTGTAATTGAATCAGTCGCTGTTCAAGTGGAATCTCTCAAGAACAGTAATACGAAATACTATTTACTCTGACGAAAAGACTTAAAAGCAGAGATTTAAAGTAACCATACATATAGTATATATAGCCATATCTTTTTACTTCCATTAAGAACTTAATGAGCTGGAAACTTCGTCTCTGAAGTCATTACGAAACAAATTATTATTAAAAGCTGAAAAACAGAACAACCCTTACAATCGCTGTTTTCGTTTGACATGTTTATAGTGTGCTAAAATTTAAGATACTTTTGTATCTTTAAGTGGTAAAGTTTGTACTTTGGTATTATTTGGTGCCAATTTTATGTAAATGAATATTTGCAATTTTTCTGAGAAGAAGTGACAAAAATTAAATACAGAGAATGTTGAGATAGGCTTCATATGGCAGTATTGGCTTTAAAAAAATCACCCTTTACAGAACAACAACTGAATTTATCAAGATATCTTTTTATTAAAGAAAGAAAGTTTATTAATCAGCCGTTCTGCGTAAAACGAAAAACCGAACTATTTTTTTTTTTTGATTTATTTTTATTTGCTCCCGAAAACGTATTTTTTTGTTGATATATTTTTCTTTTTATATTCGACAAATTCGTATATTTTGTGCGAAATTATATTTCTTTCAATCGAAACAACTAACTAATTTTATACCCATTACCGAATGGTACTAAGGGTTTATTAAGTTTGTGCAAGTCGAAAATGTATGCAACCTATAGATGGAGTCGTCGGAGACACCCCAAAATGACCTAAAATATGATCAGGGTGACTAGAGAAGTCGATATACCCATGGTCGTCTGTCCGTCCGCCTGTCCGCTTAAACGCCTAGATCTCAGAGATGGTAAGAGAGCTAGAGTAACCAAACTTTCACATTAGATCTCATATTATTCCATAGTAGACAAGTTAAAATTATATAGCTCCCATAGGAGTGTTTCAGACGACCTCGAAAAAAAAAAGTTGTAGAGAAATCATTCGTTTGTTTATGAAGATATCAAACTACATTTGGCATCCGAAAGTTTTTTATAGTTCCCATGTACTGTACCAAATTTGATCAAAATCGGTTGTCTATATTATATAGCTCCCATAGGACCGATCGGACAAATAACTTTTTTTTTGTACAAAGTTCCCTATATTTAATTTTTTAATTAAGATATCGTAGCCAGATTTGGCATTAAGAAGGATTTTTCAGTACCTAAGCACTGTACCAAATTTGATCAAAATCGGTTAACTATATCATATAGCTCGCATAGGACAGATCCGCCGAAATAACTTTTTTTTTATACAAAATTCTCTATATTTAATTTTTTAATTAAAATATCTTAACCAGATTTGGCATTCAGAAGCTTTTTAGAGTATACAAGCATTGTACCAAATTTGAACAACATCGGTTGACTATGTCATATAGCTTCCATAGAGCCGAACTTCCAAAAAATCGATTTTTGAACTAAATTTGTTGTGTTTCGTTTGTTTGTGAAAATATTGGAACCAAATTTGGCACTTGTACGTTTTTTATATTCCTCAAGCATTGTACCAAATCAAAATCGGTGGACTATATCATACAGCTCTCATAGGACCAATCGGTCCAAAAAAACGATTTTAATACGAAATTCTCTGTGTTTCGTTTGTTTGTAAAGATATTTAAACTAAATTCGGCACTTAGATCGTTTTTAAGGTTTTAAAGCGCTGTGTGTAATTTGATCGAAATAAGTTGACTTCATCTTATAGCTCCATAGGAACGATCGGTCAAAAAAAAATTTTTTCTTAAAAATTCTTATGTTTTTGGTTTTTTATGAAGGAACCCAATTTGGCAATCAAATATCTTTGATGTTTTTAAGCAATATGCCGGATTTTATTGCAAGTTAGTGGTACAGGGTATCCCAAAGTCATCCGCGCCCGACTTTACGTTCGCCATTTTTATTACTATATTTGTTTGCATTACAACAAAATCGGGTCTAAATGGTATTCTTGCTAAAAATAATTTTAAATATGCTTATCCCCGCAAAATCTATACGAATAGTATCAAAAAATCCCACACGGACCGCATTTGTCCTGGCACGAAAAAGGCATTAGGTAGGCTTTCTGGTATAGGTTGCAGCCACCAATATTCATATTTTTTACATGCAAATAGTTAGGTTTTAAGAACGTCCAAAATAAATATTTTTTTTTTTTGCAAAAGCTGGCTATATGTTGATTCTTGGTAGCCTTTGAAACGTGTTTGTTTTCACTCCCAATTTGTTGGGTTTATCTTTTAAATACTGTGTAAGGAAATACAACTTTTTAACATCGTGTTCCATTCCGTCGACTATATTTCCTATACATCCTATTTTTTGGAAAGTTTCATAATAGCTATATAAACATATTTCCGAGGTACAAAAACAGTTTCATTCAAATTCTGCACCAATAAAAATATGCATGCATTATTAACGTTTAAAGAATCGCTTTTATTACTATTTTTAGCTCAATTTTTCCAAGTAACTTTGTGGCCACACTTTATTATGAGTTTGAAATCAAATTCCAGAATATTTATAGTTACGTATATGGAAATAAAACTTATTAATACTGTGTCCCTTTTAATCACCCTGAAAAACACATGTAAAGAATCATTTTCAATTATTCAATAAATTTTTTTCCACTAATTTTGTGGTCACACTTTTTTATGAAATATTCAATGAAACCCTTAAATAAATATAAGCCGCCATTGTTATAAAAAAACCATAAAATCCGCTGCAGCTTTTAAACGCCCACAAAATATTTAATTAAAAAATGTAATCATTTTTTTGGGAAATATTTATAGACCGCCCCAAAGCCACAGCACACAAATTTTATTTGTCCGCTTAAATAGATTGCCAAGGTGTGACTTTTTAATGAATTTCGTTCATTTATATTACATACATTAAACATTATAATTATTTAACGCCATTTTTATGAAGTAGATTTAAAAAAAAATGTTTATTTGCAAATAATTCATGCATTTTGGACAGCAATAAACGAATTTTATTAATATTTTATGGAAGGCGCCAAAAGCACAAAATCAAAGAGCATAACATTTAAAGAGCGCCGTGAGCGCATTAAGTTTGTTTGTGGGGGCATTAAGAGCACAAAAGAGAGCGCGAGCAACTGAGAGAGCTGCGTCGCAATTAGCTTTTGTTGTTTTGACGCTGCAGTTGCCGCTTTGACGTCGCTCGAGTGAGTTTGTAAGTGTACTAGAAATGCTTAAAAATGGTTTAAAAAATAAAAAAACCAGTGTGAAAATTGTTTTAATGAATTAAAAGTATGATAAAATGCATAAGCATTGTTAAAAATAACCAAGAAAACGTGCTTCATATTTTCAGTTTATCGTATTAGTGCTTTTGTAAACAACCAACTGTTTGCACGCTGTGTTATCTTTAAATAAAGTTTCTTTAAATTTAAACTAATAGAAAAGACAAAGCGTTTTCCTTGAATCTTTTGCTGCTATTGTATTTTCTATAATTTTTCCTTGAACTGGCGGCAAATACCGGCTGTAACTCGCATTATTTTGTTTATATTTCATTGTAAATTATATACCCTTACTTTTTAGTTACCCGAGTATATTAAATTTGTGCTTAAAAATGTTTGGTGTAATATTTTGTAAGCAATAATAATGGTTTCTTTGTCTGTTTATTTGTCTTTCTATTTGGGTCGTTTGTTTTTTGTTAACTTAAAGGAACATAATATTTTGTCAGAGAGTGATAAAAGCTTGTAATATGATAGTTGGTGGCCCGAATATAGGCCCCTATTATCGCTTGAGACAAATTTTTGTTTTTTTTTAAATTTATTGCGTCAAAACGGAGCAATCTGCACCGCATTAAAATTAAAACTTAAAAATAAAAACAAATTCAGGAAAAAAAGAAACTTAATCGATAAAACAATACGATTGCGCTTTAGGGGCTACAAGCAGACACTCAAACAAAACAGAACTGCATATAAAAAAAAGCTTACAAACGTTTGGTCCCAAAACGTTCTCCGAGGTGGTATGCAGACAAGTGTTGGTTGATTTTTTGTTTTTTGACGCCAAAAACTCACCATAGATGGCGCTATCAACCAAATCAGCTGTTTAGATTTGGCGCCACAAGCAAAACTTATATGCAGCTAATTATGTTGCACGCGATAAAATATGGCTGGTCGACAAAATCGTTGCGAATCGTTGGGAAATTATGAGAAAATGGCTATCCCTCTATTATAAAAAAGTTTATTTTTCTGATCTTTTTGAAAGTGTAGAGCATGTTGTGTGTATAGCAGAAGATATTTGTTTCTCATATTTTTTTTCTCATGTGTTTATAAAGTAAGGAATTTCGCGAAATGGGTATAAAAGTTGAATTTGACTGAAGGGGAAATGAAAGAGCGCAAGCGAGAACAGATGCATAAAGCATTAAAGAATAGGTATGAGAAGAATAAAAAAGTATTTTAATTTCAAGTGGGGCCTCCTGAGCCGCTGCGCCGATGGGGGACGGTGAACGAAGCGAGCAGGGGGGAAGCCCCCTAGTAATACTAAAATAAAATAAATTGTAACATTAATATGCTTTAAAATACGTCTTTACAAAATCATCTACACTAAGCTCAGCGCAATAGATATGGGTTCACCCAAATGCTCCGTTTTTTTTCCTCATCTTATTGCTATTTTCTTCATCCCACATTTCAATTGCAATGCATTTCATTATTATAGCATTGTTTACACAAAATATCATAAGTAATAAGCGTTCATGTTTTTAAATTTTATTTCGCGCTTTTAAATATTTGCAATTTGTAAACAAAAAACAGCTGAACATTGAGAATTATTTCGATAAAATGCACATTTTGTTACTAAACCAACACTGTTCTTTTTGTGGCCAAAATAAGTCTGTCTTTTGCTAGGTGGCTTTTTTCTTGTTTTCATCTAGCCCTTTAGCAAAATGTTTTTTTAGCTATTTAACTCCGCAAGCCAACTGAAACCGTGAATATAAAATAATAAATATTTATCTTTGAACATTTAATACAATCTGCTACGGCAGCAAACAAATTTTTGTACTATAAGTTGGGCGCACTATCTTATTAATTAAAAAAAGATAAAAATGTAGGTTCGTTGAAAGCTCAATCCGCTTTATCATTTTCTAAGTAATTTTGTTTATAAAGATAATTGTAAATTATTATGCGTGTATCAATATTTAAATTAGGCATTGGCTCTAGCAATGAATTCGTCAAATAAATTAAATGCACTCCTTTCACATAAAATAAAAAATATTTTTTGTCTAAATACAAAACTCTTCCATAAATTACAACCAAACGTTTCCAAATATAACAACAAAAAAATGTCGTAAAATGCAGTGTATATAGTCGTCGTTATGCACTGACTGCAACTGTTTTACACTTCACATCTGCTTTGCTTTCTGTTGCTGTTATGCGGCATGTCATTGCCAGCATGAAAAAATCAATAAGCTGAGCGCCGAGTGCTTAAGAGAGCGCATTTGTTTGGCGCTCTCAACCACCCAACAAATATTACAGTTTGTTGCCGCTTTGCCGCTCTTGCTGTTTGTTTTTACAGTTACTCGCCGCATTTGACGCGTTCTGCAGTTCTCTCTCAACGTATTTTCGAATTAATTCATATTTGCTACTTAGCGATATTTATTCTAGTAAAAAATATTTATTTAGTTGTCTTTTGAGTTTGATTGTAAAATGTTCTTGCAGTTGTTTGTCGCGTTTGAACGCGTTTTAAGTCAATTAAGACGCCAAGTGCAGCGTGTGCAGCGTTTACTGGAAACGTTTTACTACGGCTTCCCAAAATCACAAGCCAAACAACGCCGGAAGCCCCCGCAGAGTGCACGCTGTCGTGCTACGTATCAGAACGCCCTTACACCCAGACGTCAGCTGGTCATGGATTACATATTTGAGTGCTTCTTTAATGATACCTTCGAGCAGATAACGCGCAATGGCCTGCAGGATCGTCAGTCTAGACGTGATGTTTTGGATCATTTGAGCTCCATAATCCAGGGCTGCAGCGAGGGTCAGAACATGCAAACGGCTGAGGTGGCCGGTATTGCCGTTGTGGCAGCTATACGTTATCATAAATTAGCCAAGGATGATAATTGCCATGTGAGTAAAAGTCAAAATGAAACTTTCATAGGGCGTCAAAGAGTTGTTGCCTTTTGGCTTGACGCATCACAACACATTGCTATTAATTTGAATTTTCATATTAAATGCATTTTCCATAAACTTTTACCACAGGTTTGCCTCATGGGCAAGTATCATAACATACTCTATATAGCGTTGCGCACATGTTGGGATTGGGGAGTACGCGATTCGGGCATAGTTGTGCAGTTGCTCGGTAAGTTGCAAGAAATTCTGGTTCCTTAATTTAATAAGCCATAAGTGTGTGTATGTGTGTTTGTCTTTCTGTGCTGTTTTGGCAAATTTTAATGAATTCGGTTTTGGCTACAATGTTGGTAACTTAGTACGCCCTTAAGCAGGCAACAGTTTTCGTTTAATCACTCGTTTATACACTGTAACCATAAAGGGAAGGGCATGATGGATTTGTTTAACGAAAAT